>OY982924.1:7515000-8765000 GCA_963891755.1 Pyrrhia umbra
ATGACATGATAAAATTAAATAGCAATTTATTAATTCATCATTTACGTTGCAATAATAATTTAAAATTGGAAACAATAAAATGTGATATTTAATTCTCATTTGGATGTTACTATGTGGCTTCACAAGCCGAGACACACCAGATTATTATGTAGTCACCTTTGATTGTAGTCACTATATTTTTTTCTCTACATGACCTCTTGCAGGTAGCATATAACAGCATTCGACCTGACTATGTGGTGAGGACCATTATGTAGTCACCTCGGCCGATGGAAATATATATTCATAGGCGTAGCCAATATTGCGTTCCGTTCCATGTTAATTACGTGCAAGAAATTATAAATGAACCCTATTTTCGAAATTCTATGAAAGTTACCGTTCGAGTCATTTAACCTAGAAGATAAAAATAATCTAAAAAGAAAAAGTTAGCTCTTGGCTTGGCAACGCTGCTGCGGATTAGAAAGGCTACGAAACTACAGGAAACCGTTCAAAGAGATTTATGAACCTTGGTAATATGGAGCGTAGAAGTAAGGGGGACCAATTCAGTGTATAAAAAAGTATCCGCTGAAAGGGAGCTAATTAAGGTGGCGCCACAGTAGCAAGTGGAAAAATTTAAAAAACAGCGCTATAAACTATTAGAGTATGATACTAAATTAAGAAGGAAAGAACCACTTCCGCTTTGTTAGCGCGCATTTATGGTTACGAAAAATATATATTTTTTCAAACCAGCACACTTCACTCTGTTTATAACTGCTATTTTCATATCATTTCCACTTGCTACACTAGCGCTATTTCGGTAAGTCTTCAAACAATAACTTGCTGTTTGCAGGTGGACACTTTTTCAACTTTTCCCCTATACAAGACGCTCCTCCTTACCCGCTATATATATATACTTGGTAAAAAACCTTATCCGTTTGACTCTGAAGTTTTTTTTTCTGCTTTATCTATTGTGACTTTAGTGTTTCTTTATTAACCAAACTTTCCCATATTTATTGTAAGATATTTCACAAAATGTACTTATTGTTTTAAATATTTTTACTGGATCCTAAGGCATTGTATTTACATAAACAATTTTGCTTTTGTTATATAAAAAAAATAGTATTGTAGACATAATTTTACTACTCCGTAGGAGATTTTTATTTAAGGTGGTGCAACAAATTGAATGTGATTGCAGCTAAGTGTAAACGCAGTGTTTATATACTCTGTGGTTTAAGTATTTGAGAACTTTCTGTCTCATCTGTTCGATGACAAAATTTAGTAATACCTACAATCTACATGCAACATAATTTTTAAGTAATCGATGGTGAATTGATTTACAAATTATATTAATTGACATTATTTTTCACACTTCTGGTTCCTATAATCGTAAGTACATTCTTGAGAAGATGCATCAATGTTCAATGCATTTTAAATTGTTTGTAATTCAGTTGCATATTTTTCCTTTATAATGTCGTCGATCGTGTTGCATTCAATTTTTACTTGTCGATTATTTTCATTTGTTTCACACTTTTAAGTTTTGGTGAACATTAAATATGCATGTTCTTAAAATAAAGATGCAGTAAAGCGTCTTAAATTATACTCAGTTCATGGCTTAGATGATAAGACGAAACGAAAAAGATGTGATGTTGCTATTACTACGAAGTTGACATAACTAATGGTAGTGACTATCCTTATAGTCCCTAAGTAATTATACTGGTAGTGCATTTCTGATATGTGTGAAGTTAGTCTTCTTACTCCTCTTCTTCGTACTTATTGTCTGATGAGTGATTTTACTGCTAGTACAAGATAAAACAATGGTCTGTCTAATTTTTTTGTAAATATTGTTATTTTGTTTGTTATAATTAATATATGTTTTTAAGAAATATAAATTGGTCAGAGGTTCATTTATAGAACAATTTTATTTCTGTTTTAAGATGTCTGGTGGACACAAGCATCGTTATAAGAATGCAGGCTTGAGCGCAGATGAACTGCGTCGCCGCCGGGAGGAGGAAGGTGTGCAGCTGCGGAAACAAAAAAGGGAACAACAGCTATTCAAGCGCAGAAATGTTAATCTTCCAGCACCAAATGCACCAGACATTACGTTGCAGGTATTATACTTAATTACTGTGGTATTTCAACCTGTGTGTTTGAATATATCTACTGGTACAATATATCAGTTTGCCATGTATAATGCTTTAATATCATACTTCGATTGTGTTACATATCATGTTGCTCATCCTGATATTTCCTTTACATATTTTTCTACTCAAATGTTGTAGTAGGCAAATATAGTCAAATGTGTAGTACTGCTCCCAGTTATTTTTTAGATGGTTATCAGCATGTGTGATAAGTCTCTTGTTAATTCTCAAGATGTATCTTGCAGAATTCCACACCAGTTACCTACCATTTATAAAGCAGTTCACATCATATTACTATGTTTTTTTATTGTTTCCATTTTTAGGATGATATCAATATATCACCATCAGATGACATCACTCCGGCAATGGTGGCAGCTCTATATGGGGATAATCCACAGGAGCAAGTCATGGCAACGCAAAAGTTTCGAAAACTTTTGAGCCAAGAGCCTAATCCACCAATAGATGAAGTGATACGGACTGGAATAGTTCCTAAATTTGTGGAATTCCTGACTAATAGCACTAATCCAACATTGCAGGTAATGTGATTGAATTTACCACCAATATTATTAACTGTTGCTAGATAATAATTATGTTCATTTAACATAAACTGACCATGTGCATGATGGGCTAATGTCTTCTGTACTAATTAGTGCTAAGATTCTATGAGCTAAGTTGGACAGACACTGTGGGATACAAAGTTATTTTTGTTTTCTGAGGTCAATTTAGTTATTGTTATCTATAGAATTTGCCTATACCAGTAAATAAAATTGAAGTGTAACAGCATTATTTATTAATTAAAATTACTAGCTGTTCACCGCATCCCGAGAGAACTACTTACGCACCTGGACAAAAAGTAGCTTAGGTATCCCTCTATTGCAGTACCATCCTCCTACCTAATCAAATTGCTTCAGCCGTTTTACCTCGAAAGCGTAACAAACAAACTTCCTTCCATTTTATTAAAGTTAGGATTAGGGAAGCACTCGGGCGACACTTGGGGATCAGCCAGTGTTAAATGATCGAATGGCTATAGTAATCATACATACAAATTCTTAAGTCCAATGAGTTTTAATTTCTACTAACTAATTATCTATTAATAATTGGCATTCACAGCTGTGCAGGGAGCATGTGTACTGCATACTAAATAACATAGTGTAAAGTTAGTATTTCATTTCTGTTGCATGATGTCTTATAATAGTAAATGATGTTTATTGGTGGTTTCTTACTTTGTTTTTGAAATATTTTCTGTATTCTGCAGTGGTTCAACCACCAGACATACACACACTTTTAGAGATATGATTAAAACTGGAATATCTATCTACATTATTATTATAAATAATGTGAGATGTATAATGAAATTCAAAGTAGGTAGGTAACATAATATAGGTTTGATATTAACCACCTTATTCATAATAACTCCCTTCGTCATATAAGCCTTTTTTAGCTATCAAACTAATTTGTTTTTAACCGACTTCAAAAAAAGGAGGAGGTTATCAATTCGACTGTATTTTTTTTTTTTTTTTTTTTTTTTAATGTTTGTTACCTCATAACTTGCGACTGGGTGAACCGATTTTCATGATTCTTTTTTTATTTGAAAGCTGGTGCTTCCCGTGTGGTCCCATTTAAATTTTATCACTACCGGTTCAGCCGTTTTATAAATTTATCAAATATAACGATTTATCTCTACTTGCTGATATGCCAAATACTTAGATGATTTGGTTATTTACGCTTATTACAACCTAAAAAAGTGGTGTGTTTATTTTGTTAAGATAGCAAGACCGAGACACTGAAAAGCGAAAAAAAAAAAAAGCTTTTTACAAAAAAATTAAAACCGACTTCCAAAAAAAAAACTGAAAAGTAAAAAATAATTTTTATTCAAACGCTTTACGACCAAAACATCGCTTTCGAAGTCGGTGGCGAAATACTAACAATAGTAACTTACAAGACACCGACTTCGAAAGCGATGTTTTGGTCGTAAAGCGTTTGAATAAAAATTATTTTTTACTTTTCAGTTTTTTTTTTGGAAGTCGGTTTTAATTTTTATTTGTCAAGCCAATATGATATTTAAAAGAAAGAACACAGTTCGATAGTTAAAAGAGGATTATGAGACGAATAGTGTTATTTTTAAGAAGAGGGTTAGTCCTCAAAAATAGAATAAGATGTATGATGTCGTGTGATGTTTCAGTTCGAAGCAGCGTGGGCGCTCACGAACATAGCGTCGGGCTCGTCGGAGCAGACGCGCGTGGTGGTGGAGTGCGGCGCGGTGGGCGTGCTGGTGGAGCTGCTGGCGGGCGGCGCCAGCGACGACGTGCGCGAGCAGGCCGTGTGGGCGCTCGGGAACGTGGCCGGCGACTCGCCGCGCTGCCGCGACACCGTGCTGGCCGCCGGCATCCTTCCGCCGCTTCTAGAGTTAATATCATTCCATTTTGGAACTTTGGAAATTTGTTTTCCACTTAAAACGGTGTCTTCCCTGCACAGTTGATGGGTACCCATGGGACACTCGCGTTTGTGCCTTCCGGTCTGACGGCAGGTTTAAGTTTAGGCTATATACCTGTTACATTCAATCTGACACAAATTCATACTTCCGGCTACTGCTGAGAAATGTCACAAGGAAACTCATTAACATAGGCATTTCACTGTTTTTTTTCTTGTAAGGATAACCAACATTGAATGGAAATTGAAAAGTACTAGTTTTATATTATTTAATTTCATAGTGCATTCTTTGTGTAGTCTTTTCTTTTGTATGACCTACTTAGAATCATAATTTCAAGGTTTTATTTTTCAGGATATTAAATAAGTATACCAGGTTATCTATGACTAAGAATGCTGTTTGGACTCTTTCAAATTTATGTAGAGGCAAGAATCCTCCTACAAACTTCGAAGCTGTGGCTCCAGGTTATTTTTATTCTGCATATTTATACTAATATACTTTATATAATTCCTTTACTTTGTTGCATTAGTCTAGAGTTTACTCCTAGTAGTAAAACTTCTGTCACAAACCGACTGTAAACTTTAAAATTCTGGGCTGCAACTGAGAAATCTATGACCTGAAAAACTCAAAGCCTTCTTTGCCCAATCTGAGCATCAAAAGTGATGGCAATAGCATTGTCCCGTTTTCAAACTGCAATCTGAATAATTTTAACTAATGACAAAGGCGCTGCACGGCTAAGATGTGTACTAAAATGTACTTTACAATTTATTTTTACAGGTATTCCAGTTTTAGCGCGATTGTTACATCATACCGATGCAGATGTGTTGAGCGATGCGTGTTGGGCTCTCTCCTATTTATCCGACGGACCTAATGAGAAGATACAAGCGGTGATAGATGCTGGAGTTTGTAGGCGACTTGTTGAATTACTTATGTAAGAAACATTTATGTATGTTAATGTAATTATACAAGCAGGTCTTCTACATCTTGCGTATTGGCACGAACTGCCGAATTATATTAGATAGTCCACAGAGTGTTAGCGAGTTGTCTGCCTAAGTAGCGCCAGACTAAATTAACTAGACTAGACTTAATTATACTTACTTCTTGAGACTATTTAGATACTATAGCAAGTGTAGCAACCACACATCAACCATGTTTTGAAACATAGAAGACGAAAGCTCTTACCTAGCGTCCCGAGCTAGTGTTAATAACATAATTGTAATGATGGATGTACAATGTAGGCTCGTGTAATGTATTTATATATTTAACTAGGCACAATAAATCGACGGTAGTTTCGGCGGCGTTGCGAGCTGTAGGCAACATCGTGACGGGCAACGACGCGCAGACGCAAGCCGTGCTGAACTGCAACCCGCTGCCCAACCTGCACGCGCTGCTGCGCTCCAGCACCGAGGCGCTGCGGAAGGAGGCGTGCTGGACGCTCTCCAACATCACTGCTGGCAATGCTGCACAGATACAGGTATAGCATATCCAATTTCATTATTAGTTTTTTTTAGTTTTTACTCGTGGAGGCCTAGTGGTTAAGGCTGCGTTTCGTATGCGGGTTCGAAATCCACTGTGACTTTCCTGAAGTCATAATTATGTACTTATAAGTATCTTAGACACCACTGACTATCGCAGGAAACCTGGACTAAAAAGTCTGCAATCGCTAATCCGCCTTGAGCAAGCGTGGTGATCGATGCTCTTGCCTTTCCCAACAGTGTGATAGTAAATGGACTGATGATGATGACTATGCTTAGTAACATTTTATATATTGTCGGATTCTTGCCATATAAGGTTTCATATTAAAAATAAATAAAGGGCCAGCACTATTCTTATCGCATGCCCAATTTAAAATTGTTTACATTTCTCTTTTAAAAGGTCTTATAATGTTATACCAACTAGGAACGCAACATCGCATAATAAATTTTAAATTTATGACGCGCCACATAATCGGCCCCTGTGTCTAGCTTTTGTGGACTTCGTGTAAGTTTCGTGGAGTCCTTTGATGCTGTCGAAATCTGTTCTGGACTTCATTTGATCTGTCAGAAAATGGCCATGAGATTCTGGTCTATTCGTGCTCATAATAGTTCTGCGTCATTCACATTAGAGATACAATTAAACAGTCATTTATTTGCTCCTCCTCAATTATAACTCTGTACTCAATAAAGAGTCAAAGTGACATTCAATATAGATACTGGTGTCTGCTGTAGGTTTTACCTTTATTAATATTATAAAACACTAGGCTTACCCTTCGCCGAACAACTATATTTTGTCGATAGATAGTAATGTGACACAAAATATTTTCATTCATACTTGACTTACTTTTTTCAGGCAGTAATAGACTCTAACATTTTCCCAGCACTAATTGAAATTTTAAGGCAAGCTGAATTTAAGACGAGGAAAGAAGCAGCTTGGGCAATAACGAACGCGACTAGTGGAGGCAGTCAGGACCAAATTAGGTAAAAAAAAAAACAATTATTTACATTATATTTTCTGTTGTCTGGAAATCCTGATCCATGTAACTCTTTTTAATTGAATTGGTTAAATAAAGAAGTTCAAATCACGGCCCGCTATTGATGTGAGGCTTCAGAAACCAGTTTATTTTTAAAGGACTATAAAAAAGGACGTTATCAATTCGACCCATGTGTGGAATTTCATCTTTTGGTCCATTATCGTAACTGTTTTTCGTAACCAGCTACAAAAGAAGAATTTTATTTCGTTTGTTTGTAACTAGTTACTAATCAAGAATAATTATTTCAGGTTCGTAACTATTTTTCGTAACCAGTTACGAATAAAGATTTTTATTTCTTTTTCTGTATCTGGTTACTATTCAAGAATTATTCTTGGTTTATAACTGAATGAATGAATGAAACTTTATTTCTCTTCACAATAGGTAATGGTCTAAAGATTAATCGATATACATAGGTACTTCTTAAATAATCACCCATGTGAGAGACTGGTGCCTGATGTAGGTTTTTAATTAAAACCTGTGTTACTGGTCACCAGTGCCCCACCCTCGGTTTAAAATTAAGAATAGGTACATTTAGTGTTAACAGGCAGCGATTGGAAAAGAATGAAAGTTACTCTATATCACTAAGAAATAAAAAACAATAATAATAATAATAAACTATATGGGTAAAGGTGCGTACATATTATCCATCCAACAAGTATTTGTTATTTTTTTTCAGGTATTTAGTTGAACAAGGTTGTATACCGCCTTTATGTGACTTATTAACGTTAACGGATGCAAAGACAGTCCAAGTGGCTTTAAATGGATTAGACAATGTATTAAAGGCTGGACAACAATCCGATCACCGTGATAATCCTTACGCTGTCATGATTGAGGAGTGTTTTGGTTAGTTTATGATAATTTCTAAGTTAATCAGTAAACACATCAGAACCCTATGAAGAGACCCTACTTAATCAAAACAATTCTGTTCTTCAGGTTTGGATAAGATAGAATTTCTCCAGTCACATGAAAATCTCGATATTTATCAAAAATCTTTTGAGATAATTGAGAACTATTTTGGATCTGAAGAAGAGGACGGCAGACTAGCGCCTACGGTGTCGTCTACTACGGACCAATATCAGTTTAGCGCCGATCAATCGGTTCCAATGGGTGGCTTCCAATTCTAACCTAGGCTTATTATTCTACTTTATTATGCTGACCGTGCAGTGAGTATATATTGTGATGATTTGTATAGTTTGTAGATTTTACTTATTTTATAAATTGAGACTTTAAAAATAGGTAAAATCTAATATCAATGCTTCAATATATTTAAGTTAACAATCAATTTAGGAAATCGATACAGAAATATTGCAGTCTCATATATTATAGATATGTGTTTTATTATATCCTCGAATTGTATGTATTTATGTAGCGTTAAATATTATTCAGCCTTTACCTTATTGATCTTGCGTCTTTGACACGAACTTGAGACAACATTTTTTTTTGTTTTGATTTTAATAATATCAGATAAGTAAAAAAAGAACAAAATGTTTAAGTATGTATCTGTATTGTCTTGAATGTTATTTTTGTTTCCTTCTTAAACACGTACAGTACGCTCGGCTGCTCTTCGGCATAAATAGTAATGTAACAACATTATCAAGAAACTGCCTTACGAACAAAAAATAATGGGCAAACTACTGCACATATCTCAATGGACAGATTTTAGCAAATGAGATGTTTGTGGTTGTTTTGATCATGTAGATTTTTGCCTGACCACCATTATGGAATGATTTAATTTATTGACCATTTTCGCTAGTTGTGTCTGTAACGAACAAAATACATTGTATAGTTAATATAATAATTCATAACTGACTATATGTCTGTAAAATCTAGCTTAAATTAAAATAAGACATTATGTAGATAGATCCACGTGTGAAATCCTAATATTAATTTAAAATATTAACTAATGCAATAATTATCATAGTTAACATATAGTTAATGCAATAATTATCTACATGTGAGAGTATCTGCCGAAATTTTATTTTTAGAAAACCTGTCTTAGAATTTTAAATTGCTATCACCTTGATACCGTTAAAGCTGACTATAGCAGGGTGTCCATTGTCTGGAAAATCAGGGAAACAATGGTCAAGGAAAAACATAATATTAGTCAAAAAGTTAAGGAAAAGCTGAATCGTGAAAAAAAATACTTATGATTCTTAAGAATTATGTTGCTCATGTTTCTAAATAAAACGAGCTTGTTTCGCTCGCTCTCTAACTCATACTACTCTGTTCTTTTCTTACTTTACTATTTATGGTTTAATAAAAAAAAAACAATATTAAATATCTTTTTTTTTATTGTACAAGGTTTAGACTTTGACTGCAATAGTACAAAGTACACATTCTTATTATAATTCGGTTAAAAACTAAATAATAACATATTTTCTTATAAGACAACAATATCGGGTCAGGGGAATGTGGTAGAGTGATCAGGGAAAATCAGGATTTTTTTTTGGCATTTGAAGTGGACACCCTGCTATAGTCATTTAAGATCTATTATTTAGTTTAAAAAATATTGATTTGATCTTTTTTAAAGTAATTACCACGAAATATTATGTATCAATACTGATGGGAAAATTGTCCGATGGCTTTTCATAACACCAGAGGGATCAGAGATGATTATCACCTTTTTCTATGTTAGTGACTTCCAGTTTAATAGGATGCAACCTAAATACAGCAGTATATTCCCCGTGGCGTAAAAATATAATAGCATAAGACTTGGCTGGCGTTGATTACTTGTCGCAAAATTAATTGAGCCTTGTTGGGCTACATGTATGTGTAACATAAAATTGATAAGGTGAATTTTATTGATAAACTGTGTGTTCCTACTGCTCCATAGCCATACTGGCCAAATGACGCTTTGTAATACAATATTGTACGGTCAACAATAATGACATTCGCCGAATTTTAATATTGCAATTGTTTCAAAAGTCTGAAATCAAATTTTGCTTTAATATTTCAATTATAGTATTCTTTAAAATATTGTATTTTTTGTTGATTCCGTGCAATATTGGTGAAATAAACATTGAAGGGATACTAGATTATTAGAGATGGTTTGTCAAATACAATCTTTGGAATTAGTGGATGCACATACAGAATACGCGTACTAAAGCGATTACAGTGGTCAAATTATTAGGAACAGTGCTGAGTAGTAAATTTACTTCTTTTGTCGCCCTACTATGAGTAGGGAGACAAATGCCATGTTTTAAGGCAAATGTTGCAAATTTTGTAACAAGGTGGCACAATTTTTTCCCCACAAATGGGTAGATAACGCCAATAACTAAATAATTCCGAGCCTAACCTTCTTTAAAAAGCATTTCATTTTAGCTCGGAAAATCTTGACCTTAAAAATTCTATTGTAGGTATATGTGATGTATTGATTGCCATACAACAAATATGGGAGAATAGCGTATTAACATAAAATGAGCACTGTTCCAAATACTTTGTACTATACACAAGGTCAAGTAGTAACCACGACTGCTCAGTGTGGGTTGGTAACTACAAATTATCAGTTTCCGATTTTCTATTATAATACATAGTAATAATACCTCCCCTTATGTCTCAATTGCCTTTCGGGAAATAGGTCATAATACGTATTTATGTAACTGGTTTATAGGTCTATGGTGACTGAAGAAAATTTCTTTTTTCAGATATCCATGTGTATACAGAAGTGGGTAGTATCTACAACTTCGTTCGATAAAATGTTTTCTGATCAAACGTATCTACACAATGTGTATTTAATGATATTATGCACCCATTATGTATAGATTATTTATTTATATAAATAACAAAGAAATTCGCCTTCTTATTTTTTTACTGTAGATAATGGCGTATCTAGTTCATTTATTTTGTAGTATGTATTTGTTGGCCTTCAAGCTTTTGTTACTAAAATAATTAAATTTGTATATTGTTATGTGAAAAGTATCATTTCATAATGTATTACACATTGGTACCAACAAATAGTAATTTAATTTAATCCCAAGTTTCCTGTTTCAGCAAAACTTAACTGATGCCACCAACTATAGAGGAGTACTTCAAAGTGATCTAAATTTAATCTTTTGAGCTAGTTAGTTTTAGTTGGAATTTTGATTTATATAAGTTTAGTCATAGATAGTGCTCATAATTATTAAAAGGATTATCTATTTTAAATATTATTTAAAAGGCACGTCATAGCTTGATTGCAATCAAAATCTCATCGTTCATGGTATTTTAGTAAACTTCCAATAGGTTCTTAATTTGAACGTATTTTTTTAATCAGGTATGATTGATAACACTACTGTGAATAAGACTTAAGGACTCCTTTAAATATAATTCATGGCCAGAACTTAAAAAAATAACCACACAACTTCAATATAAAGAACATATTGAGATATGGGTCTCCATCTCAACTTCAAAATGAGAAAAAAAAAACGGTAAAAAGTATTTTAATAAAAAGTGTTCTCAAGAACATGTAAAAATATCAAAAATAAGTAACCTAGTGAGTTTGCTTTACCATGATACGCCTATGTCATTGAAATAAATTATTGTTCTAAGAAATGCATGTTCTTGGTGAAGAGAGTCCCAAAATTTCATCCTTTCATCAAAAGGATTTCTGCCTTTTGTAAGCTCTGACCCTATGCTTAGGTAGTTCAGCTTATCTTGATTTGCAACAGGGTCCCAAGTTATTTGTAAAAGTGGGTCATTCTCATCTGGTGTTGGATTACTGAAAAAAAAAAAGTTTATTTACTTTAAACATATATATACCAGCGGCCGGTCCCGGCTTCGCACGGGTAGTCTATGTTACTCAGGGTGAATGTAGCTTTCCAATGGTGAAATAATTTTTGAAATCAGCACAGTAGTTTTTGAGTTTATTCATTACAAACATACACACAAAAATACAAATCTTTCCTCTTTATAATAGTAGTGTAGATAAGCTCTAAATATGTGCTATAAAAGCGAAAATAACTCTGTCTTTACTGTAAGACACGGCTGTGCTGATTTACATTAAATGTGGTAATGAGATAGATTTAAAGCTGGAGAAGGACAATATTAATAATGTCCTCCAGACATAATTCGATCACATCGGCCCATCTCAAAGAATAATAGCCATCTGTGCAGGACTTATCATAATGGTGCACAAGTGAAGACACAGGTATCCTCTCTATTCCCTCAGTCAAAATCCGATGGGTGGGACAGCAATCTGACTTGATTGACGTGAGGAGATAAGGCGCAGGACTAACAGCTTTACGTGCTCTCCGAGGCACGGTATGGTGTCGCCGTGTTAAGATGAAACCCATTAACAGACTACTGCAGTTTCACTTTCCTAATCTATCGATCTGCATGGCTGTTACTTAGCTACGAGCTCCTCAACATAGGAATAGTTTTAATTCAGGCTGAAGTAGTTCGAACAACAATTAAAATCATGGGAAACAGTTACATAGTAGATAAAAAAACATAAATAAAAAAAAAACAAAAAAACCCGACTGCGTAAAAATACTCTTATTATAAACTAAAAAGAATAAAACAAGTCTGGTTGATCTGAACTGAAGGAAAAATGCGTAGAAAGTAATGACCTAAACTATAACAAATACTTTGACAGTCGGGACCCATATTGGATAGGAATGAGTCTAGGTCTAGGTTATTTAATGGGTCCCAACTGCCAAAGTTGCTATATCCCGTATTTAATGTCAAAGTTGCTATATCCCGTATTTAAATATACTATCCCCAACAAACTTAGGAAATGGCTAGACAGACAATGACAATTTGCTATCTGTTTTAAACAAATTTAATCTAAATTTGTTCAGCTGTTTTACCGGATGCGAAACAAACGAGCAAACTCATATAAGCATTTATAATAAAATATAAAGAAACAAAACTTACCTTGTTTTGGCGAAATTTGTCCACATTTTGACTACTCGGCTCCTTGTTATCATTGAATCTCTACTACCCTTACAGATGTCTGGCATTTTAAGGCGGAACACAAAAGGAATTTCTGCACAATGTCCGGCAGAGTTTAAAAATTCCATTTTTTTTGGTACTGACCATTCGCCAGCGTAATTAACAATATAATAATATATTGGGCATTCGGGAGCGATATGACTGTGTAGTCTTACAGTTTTATTAACATAATACAAGAAGTAATAATCGCTTATTAATTGTAAGTATTGTGTTCTTGTGTCTGCTGTTAAATGTTCTTCGCCACCCAAATAAAATTTTAATAATTGGTGACCTATATCCTTGGTCAGTTTGTCTTCTCTCGCTAAAGCTCTGGGTACAAGTAGACTGACGTTCTCATTAAATTTTTCGTAATCTGAATAAAAATCTTCTTTTATAAATTGCAATAAAGCAGCCTCAATGTTATTACTGCCAATTATTAAAGGCACTTTATTAAAATTACCAGATTTCATGATTATAGGAGGACTTTTTGTGATAAACGCCGGTTGGCCTTCAAAGTCAAATTCTATGCATGGTTTAAAGATGGCATCGATTACATCATGGTTGGTCGCCTTTTCGGATTCAAGACCCATGTTATAAAAAGCATTCATTATTTCTTCTGAAGGTAACGATCGCAGCTCTTCAACGACTTCTACTTTAGAAGTTTTCTTTATGTTTAATTCATTTGCTAGTTCCATAACTGCATTAGAGGGGTTTTTGGCTAAAGACCAATTATTCAATGCACTGGCGCTTTGAATTATTGCTTTATGGAACATACCTGTCGCCATTGGGGAGAGCATCATTAGATGGACTATAGCTCCCCCTGACGAACTTCCAAATATTGTGACATTATCTGGATCACCACCAAAGGCACTTATATTTCTTTGGACCCATTTTAATGCCATGACCAAATCTTTCAGTCCACAATTTCCAGGTGCTGTAAAATCATTAATAGAGAGAAAGCCAAAGGGTCCTATTCGGAAGCCACATCTAACAAATACAATATTTTGGTCATTGATTAGGGATGGATCAAATAAGTTATCTAGAAGACCGGTATACGCATAACTGCCTATCCAGAACATAACAGGCATATGTTCCACAGGCTTTGTACTTGGAGTTGAAATTTCAATGTAGAGGCAGTCTTCGGAACCCTGTATATTTCTGTTAATGTTAAAGCATATTGGTAAAGGTGCATGTTCAGTGCCATCAATAACTTGTTCCCATGGTTCAATTGGTGATGGTGGCTGCAAAACAAAAATTAAAAAGAACTTAGAGAAAAAAATATTTTATATTTATTTAATACATACATGCAACTACCATTACAGTAACCCAATTCGATAGTGCAGTAAACAATAACAACAATTCACCACTTATAATAAGACAATACCAATTTAAAACATCGGTCTAGAAGTCGGTGTTTAACATTTACTATCATAACTATCGTGTAAGTGTATATTTTTGCCCCCCCTCTAACTTTTGAATGGCTGTTCCTAGAAATGTGAAAAAAAATCACAGCCGTAGCACATATAATGAACTTAAAAGTAAAACTATCACGGCTAAGCAGGCTTAATCGGTTACTAACTAAGACCTACTACGGAACCCTACTGCGCGTGGCCCAACACGCACTTGGCCGGTTTTTTTTATTTTTGCATGAACCTGAACCCTTTTTAGTGTCTTTGTCAAATATTTTTGCATGAATTCGTCTTATATCTTTTACCATTTTTGCACTAATAAAACGAACGCCGTGTTTTTCAGCGATAACAACGATCCGGAAGAAGGGTAATGCTTTGACTGATAGGTCTGTGTTGCTAGGGAGTTTATATCTTGAAAACTTCTGAAACGACTTTGATGAAACTTAACACTATTCCCGGCCGAAGTAAATATAAGCCAATAAACGACAATGACGCACTTGGCCGTTTTTTTTATTTAAGCCCGGAAAGCCTTCGCTGACATGTAACAGTGTAAATAAATGTCCCTTCTATCTCCATACCAAATTTCATCTAAATCGGTTAAGTCCTTTTACCGTGAAAGTGTAACAAACAAACAAACTCACTTTCGCATTTATAATATTATCTATACTTCTTTAATCTTCTTCTATACTTATAATAAATCTGTAGGGAGGTCTGTAGGGAGGTCATGAAATATATTTTCAAAATAACTATCAGGGGGTGATTAGGGATCGATACTGATGCCAAAAATGCAATCAGTAAAAATGTTGTCTGTCTGTCTGTATCATAGAGAAATTATCCACTAGAGAGCTTATAGGCCGATTTCTTCTAAGAACACAACTCACCACTGCGGGCCGGGGGACGAGGAAAAATGCGCGGCTGCAATTGGTCGGTTCAAGGTCAAACTGCGCAGACGCCTACCGTTAGGGCTGCTGTGCTTGATTAAGGGAAAATAGACGATATCGATAAAATGGATTTTAACATTAAGAAAAATACTCAATTAAAATCTTATCAAATAGTATTTAATCAATGAATGTATATATTGTAAATAATTTAAAACCAACCTGTAATAAACAAATAAAAAAAAAATCAATTACAAAAAGAAAATTATCCTGTTATTATTGATTTTTAAAATGAATTAATTTGGTACATAATATGTTTTCCGAATGAAAGTTTTAGGGTCCTGGTTGTTTTTTGTAAAAAATGATAAACGAGCATCTACATATTTCTGAATTATGCATCTTGCTAATTCAATTAATTGATTTGTTGATTCCATTTCAAATTGATGAAAATCAATATCCGGGAATAAATTATACCCGATCAATTATTTTAAAACCGATCTAATAAAATAATCGGTATTATCTATTAGTAGTATCTATTCACTTTTATTTAAGTTCCGGAATCTACGGAAATCTAAAATGAAAACATGTACATCGGAACAGGAAGGTTCCGATGCAGATATTGGCGAGGGAGAGCCGACTTCTTATATTTTTATAAGAAAATATTGACATACAACAAGTTTATTAATAACAATTCAACGTAATTAAAGTAAATTAACAATTATCAAAATTAACACTATACAAGGGTTGTGAACGGTGCGCTTGCTAGAGTCGCAATACCTCTTGTCGCTCGCTGCGTTGTTATAAAAGCCGCTCCCCTCCACAACTCGCCTGATTCATTGAGTGGTAGCGTTTATGCACTTTTTCATCAATGTATTTTGCTTACGCCGACTAAGTTAAAAGTAAACAGATTTTTTTATTACAAAGACTAATTATAAAAATATAAAAAAATATTAATTTTAATTTTATTATTATCGATATTGACTTCAGCCATTAAAGGTAACAGCACAGATTTTTACGATAAAAATACAAAGGGATAGAAAGAGATACAAGCATTAGAATTGTCTAGTGAAAGAACGAGACTTTTCCAAAAGACATCAACGTGCGGCTCAACCGTGTGCTTCGATCACCCAACGACCATTTTAACAAGACCCCCGCGGTGGCTCATAATCAGATTATATAATAAAAATATTTCTTACTGTTTACTTACCGATGAAAAGTTATGCCATCCTTTTTGTAATTAGATATCTTGGAATGTTTCCCACACCATTTCACCGCGCATGAAGGCATTTTAATGCTTTATAATTGCATAAAACTTGATTTTTTTTTTATTAATTTAGCGTGCTTACAGGTCTAATCCTGGTACACAACTAAAGTGGTTACTAGTAGTGTACTCTCTGCATAGGCGACAAATCGCTAATAGTTTTCGTGCATCGGGGCACTGTATGCGCAGTCAAGTGGTTATATAGTCTTTGGTCTGTATAAACTCTATAGAAACAAAAACTACTCGACGGATTTTAACGAAACTTCGTACAATTATTTGTCATACTCCTGAGATGGTTATAGTATACTTTTCATCACGCTACAATCAATAGGAGCAGAGCAGTGAAGGGAAATGTTGTCATTTTGTTTAAACGCGCTAATTTCAGGAACCGCTGGTCCGATTTAAATAATTCTTTCAGTGTTAGATAGTCCATTTATCGAGAAAGGCTATAGGCTATATTATATCATTACGCTAAGACCAATAGGAGCGGAGCACCACTGTTCCACGCGGACGAAGTCACTGGCAGAAGCTAGTAATATTATAAAGACGTAAAGTTTGTGAAGTTGTAGCGCGTACCTAATCTCTGTATCTACTGAACCGATAAAGTTGACCGTGGAGAAGGTTATAGGCTTCTTTTAACCCGGGTGCGTGAAGTACAGTCAGCGTCAAATAGTTGGTGACACTCAGGGTATTCAAATAAATGGACGCAACCAAAAAGTCAATAATATCAGTACAAACAAAGTTTCCATATTGTTGTCAACAATTTAGTCGCTCAAAAGGTCGAGATGTTTAAAATGTCATATAGATAGGTTCAATCAAACCGCCATAAATATGGTAACAGTCATCGCGCCAATGGTATCCAAGCATTCTAAGTGTTCAAAAATATGGAACACATTTGAAAAATAAACTTTACTGCTATATATTTTAAATATTATTTCTCACGTCAATTAATATTAAAACATTTATTGGTAACTGTCTGTTTAAATGGTAGATCATTTAAATTTCAGACAGTTACCAATTGCGAATTCGTAAACATTGATATTAATAGGCGTGAACTAAACAATAATTTCTGTCAGTCATACAAAATGACTAGATACAAACACAGAGGTCAGGTTTTATCTTTATTAGGTAAAAGCTTAACACGCCGTATCTCAGTAGTGAGCAAGACATAACAAACAGGCAGCCTAGCATGGGGGTGGACAAGAGACTTCTCCACTAAACAAGTCATAATCAAGCATAAATCTTGTCTTGACCATACATTTGGAGGATTTATAATAAAAGTATAATGCTCAATTCTTGAGTCTGGCTTCTGTAATACCGATCTAAGACCCGTGTTATTAAACGTTACTCAAACGTAAAGCTCGACTTAAAACTTCATTCAGCCAAATGGCTTCAAATCTAGTATGCTTACGTTCAAGTATCCTCCTTGAATACCAGCTTAAGAATGGATTGATTTATGATATGAATTGTTTCATGCTTCATTAATAGTTCGATGACTTTTCAATTTATTTTAATAAATAAGGTAATTTGCAGATAGGTATATAAAACGGAACCGCCAGTCACCATGACTGGTGGTTTTAGCATCCTTACTAATATTATAAATGCGAAAGTAACTCTGTCTGTCTGTTACGCTTTCACGCCAAAACTACTGGACCGATATAAATGAAATTTGGTACAGAGATAGAATAGACCCTGAGGAACAACATAGGCTACTTTTTACCTGGGTGCGCTAAGTAGTTCCCTCGGGATGCGGGTGAAACCGCGGGAAACAGCTAGTATTATTATATATTGAAGATGTTGATAATTCAAGTATTTAAGTATTGTTCTAGGGCAGTAGAGTGCAACAGACTTTTGTATCATATAGAAAAGGCGAATCTTCTACTCTTATAGGTCACGCTTGCCATGACTATATTGTTTGACGTGTAACGTCATCTTTAAAATCGGCACCATACACGCTACGTATTGTTACGGTTACATTTCAAAAACTTTGTCCGGCAGACGATATGGACCCTAAAGGTCAGGTTGTCTTCCTTTAGCGACTCGATAACTTTTTATCTAGGAAACGTTAGTGTGGTATTTTTTGGCAAAAACAAAGTTCAGCTATTACGACTAAAATTTTGCTGCCGGTGCCGGCGAGCAGGTGGATGTTGCGCGTATTCGTCATTTACGTCACAACAATCATTTCAAATTGAAAACAATAGAATGTGCTATTCAAACATTTAACACACACAGATTTATTTGACATTTATATGATCGCCAGAATCACCGCAGCCGATAGACATCTACAACACCAGAGGTATCGCAAGTAATCACAGCTGTTTCCTAACTATTTTGGGCCAGAATGCACACTAATTGAATAGGTAGGTACCTACAGCTTTATTTTTAATAGGTTATGATATATATTTATCAATAGTTGGCTACCGTTAGTTTACTTGTCAGCCATATTCACAGTCTTCGGACTATACCATAGCAGATTGACAAAAGTATTTTCTCTTTTTAGGATTACATAGTCAACAAGGAACTCTTACAGTTCACCATGTCCATCTGTCTGTCTGTCCGCGGCATAGCTCAGAGGTTCTTAGCTAGTACGAAAGTTGAAATTTGGTATGGATTTGCATATTTATCACACCTACAAAGTGGTAAAAAAATATTTCGAAAAATGAATTATTTTTAGTGTATTCCTGTTTACACTTATACCAGCTGTTTCCCATGGTTTCACCTGTGTTCGAGGGAGCTACTAATACACCCAGATAAAAAGTAGCCTATAACTCTCCCAGGGATATATCTCTATCTTCATACCAAATTTAATCCAAGTCAGTTTAGCCCTTTTACCATAAAAGCGTTACAAACAGGCATTTATAATATTAGGATAAAGACAAGTACCTTTCAAATTTGTAAAAGTTTTGAATTGTGGGAACATCTACTTGTTCTTAATTATCAGTCCATACCAAACAATCACGAATGTGTTTATTACATAAATGATTAAGCCATTGCTTGTGTAAACATCTTATTATTACAATGTAATATTTTCTGTATTTATCTGCAAGTCTTAATTTAAGTTGTGCAATTATAAACCTTATTATAACTACATTTGAGACACAATAGCCTTGTATTATTTGATATTAGCTTTTTCCATCAGTCTGCAGACCCACATCCAGAGGGAAGTACTTTGAGCACCCGGGTAAAAAGTAACCTATATGTTAATCCAGGTTATAAACTATGTGTGTACCAAATGTCATCCAAATCTGTTCAGTAGTTTTTGCATAAAAGAGTAACAAACATACATACATTCTTACAAACTTTTGAATTTATAATATTAGTTGGATAGTTTAGGTAGGTATGAAGATAACTGATTAAGATTGGTGACCTTGGAAAAAAACAGATCTAACATGTAAAGCAGTAAAAATAAATGTACTTACTGTAAAGAAAATAAATCTCATGCAAAATACTAATGAGTGATGTACAAAAAGTAAAAAAAAAAAACATTTAAAAAATACTCACCAGAAATCTCAAGCGGCCCAAAGGAGGTTTAGCATAAGGGATACTTCTAAATTTGTAATAGGTACCTTCATCAGTTTTATCAATTAAACCACAAACCGGACCATCTTTTGTTATCACAATGCATTTTGAATCTTCTGGTATTGAATCCATGTTATTTGATTATCCTGTAAGATCATGCATGGAAATTAGGCATGGTAGAGTAAATCAGTAAAAAATAATTTGCTTGGTGGGTCATCTTAGGGGTTTAGTAAAAATAATTATACCTAATAAAAAAAAAAATCAAATAATATTTGCTCAGTATTCTTAGCTTTTAGATGATAATATTTGGACTGTTAACTATAGGTACCTACCGTCAGCTCAATAAATTTACGTAAATAATAGGTATGTAAAACAATGATCATAGAAGTACTTACAAATCTTGTCTATATTTCGTCCCCGGCCTTTATTGAAATTAGAGGTAGAAAAACGATTGGTAAAGAAATAGTCTTTCATTGAAGTACAGTACTCGATACAAAAACGTTTATAATAATACGCAATGACAAAATACTTTTATCTACACACTAGTTATTACGTCAGTCTGTATTTAGGTACTGAATCAAGAAATACACTGCTGTTGCTCTAGACGGAACCATTTATATAAATTACTTAGTAAATATTTGTGATAAGTGTTATCTGTAATAAACAAGACAAGTCGTAGAATACGCGAGCGTACAGCTTGGCAAAAAAGTCTAGAAACGGAACTAATTTTTTTTATTGCTGGCAGCCGCTGTCAATTAATGACGTTCTGTGTCGTTCGATGTAAACAAAGTTCGCGAGTTACTTATTTTTTTATTTCGACCATCAAAACGTTAATAAAACCACGTTATAATAAATAAAACCATTCGGAGTACTAGCAAGGAAACAATTTATAATGTTTATAGGCGATATCTGGTCGAACATGAGGCTTAAACTCTTCTTTCCGATCTCGACGATATTTACCAAAGTACCGCCATTATGACAGGTATGTAAGAGTTTGTTTTGATGTATTTAGTTGTATCAAGTGTTAATTTATGATCTCTAATTGGTTTTGAATTGCTTGAATACGAAATAAGTGAAATTTTGAACAATAAACATCGAGCATATAGGTTATGTTTACGTTTTGTCTTTGACACTTTGGTATAGCGCGACTAGATTATTTTGATACTTGAGTGGCTTGAGCCTTGATACTCTGCAATATGTAAATTCGATTTCTACATAACCTTATCTATGAGTGTGATCACAAGATAATATAATACTTGTTATAACTAGCATTTAAAAACCACAAAAAAAACTTGATAGGTACCGTAAACTTTTTACATTAATTATTGATAGAGGTTTAATCATTTTTTTTATCTTTATAGGAAGCACCGAACGTGCATTTCAATCTATAACCGAGTATGAGTTCAAAAGAATTCATGCCAGCATGTTAACAAAATAGAAGAGGAGTATTATGAATTTATGAGAGGGCTCGTACTTGGACATAAAACGTTTAGGAATCAATCTCCAACATGATAGCGCAGTGCCTTTGAATCTGAGTGTGACTCAGATGAGTTTATGGCTAGCTCTAGCCAAGACATGGATGTGGCGGGCGTGGAATATTTAGAGGAAGATTTATTGAAATCAAATATAATAACGCTATATTCATACGCCTTTTTTTTATACCCAAAAAAAATTGTAAACACAGGAGTGCTTACATTATTAGTGCTAATAAGTAATTTGTATTCAGACGACGTGAATACTTGTTATTACATTTTATAATACTTACTGATTTTAATTAATTATAAAAATACAGCTTAGTATCAAGACGATAGCATGGTACGCTATACGGTCGCAGCGGGTTGCCACACGAACGGTAAAGTGGCGCCCCTATTAATTTCTACTCTTTTGTGCCAAGCTGTAGAAGTATCTAAATAAATGTTGCCACATTTCAAATTTAATAATAACAAAAGGGTATTTTTGGAATAAAATATTTTTATTTGTGTTTGGAAATTTGTTCTTTTTCTATTCTTATTATTGTTTTTCAAATTGACGTATTTAATATGTGAATCTAGTTTGATTCACCGATCATTTTTAATAGGGGCTATCTTTTTTGCGGTCACCACTAGAGAGTGAGGTCGTGTGAGAACGGCATAATACTCTACAATACATGACTTATAATAAAAAATACGCCGTAGTAACAGACTGGCACATGTAGATAGTAACTACTACAACTATATTTGTATTAGCTGTTTTTAAATTCCATTTATTTTAAACCTATTCTTGGCTTTTCTTTTAAACTTATAATATTTATTGAGCTGTAAAATAAATCAGCTAATATTAATTAGAAATGGCACACTATTTGCCACAGTCATAAATGTTTTGTAAAAATCAATATTTCAAATTTCTTAAGACCTTACGCTTCGCCAGCGCCTCTAGCGGCAACCCTCGTTTCATCTAGTTTGATTTTTAATTAATTAAATTGGGTATAGTCCGACATGGCTATTTATGAACGTGGCTGAGAGTTGAACTAACGCAAGCCACCATCTTGAAATGTCATTTTAGTTATACCGGCAAAGGAAAATTTTTTACCTAACTATAAGTAAAAATATAGCGCTATTCAATAAGACTAGATTTTTTCCTTGAAATAGTTTAGAGAGGGCAATGATGATCTGCCATGTCTCTGGTGTTATAGATATCCATCGGCAGCGGTAACTACTTAATTATCAGGAGGATTTCGGCTTGTGAGCCACCTACTAACATCCAAATGTGTGTTAAATGTTTAAATAGTGCATTTTATTGTTTCCAATGTAAGATTATTATTAAAACGTAAATGATGAATTATTAAATTGTTTAACGGATAAAGTTTATAGGTTCGGCGAAGGACTTATAGAAATGAGGCACAGAGAAAGTACGTTTAAAAATAATATAATAATAAAAACAAAAGTATATACACAAATCACAGGATAGAAAATAAGACAGTCACAAGTTATTAATATTCACATAAAAGGTTAAACTCAATATTTCACGCGGCAAGTGCGTCGCGGTATCGCGCGGGAATCGTTCTGCCCCGCCGGGGCCTCGGTTGGCGGTTGTCGCCGCTAACGGACTCACGCGTTCCAGAATGATCTTCTGCACGCGGATTGGGCGATACGGAACGGGGGCGTTCCGTAATAAAAGAATTTGGTACCGCGAGATTAGAGAGGCGCGTTCGAGAATTCGTGGCCGTTATAATTGCTATTTATCATGTCATGAATTACTTTAAAAAATGCAAATTTCCATTAATTGGTATCATTATTATTAAAATGACATTTCAAGATGGTGGCTAGCGTTAGTTCACTATTTCAAGGACAAAATCTAGTCTTATTGAATAGCGCTATATTTTTACTAATAGTTGGGTAAGAATTCTCCCTTGGCCGGTATCACCAAAATGACATTTCAAGATGGTGGCTAGCGTTAGTTCGCCTTTCAGCCATGTTCATAAATAGCCATGTCGGACTATACCTATTTTGTTTAGCACAAAAAATATTATTCAAGCGTTAAGAAATTAGTTGACATAATAATATATGTCATATTATTCAAATGAGTTTCTTAAAATTGTTTAAAAAAAAAAATGTCTTCAATAAATGTCAAACGTGGGCGTGGGCAATATTGTTGAGGAGCTCGTCATGCATGCCACATTTTAGACCTTTGATAGTCGTTACCAGACAGAAGAACAGTTAGTCAGAAGCCAGAAAGTCTGACAAACAGGCTTACCAAGGGGTAGGTATCGTCTTACCCGGTAACTGGGTTGTGGAGGTCAGATAGCTCTATGTAAAATACTCGTACTCAGCTGCTTCTGGTTAGACTGGAAGTCGACCCCAACCCAACATAGTTGGGAACATAGATATATATGTTACTAAAGTAACTAGATGTGCAATCACCAAGCAAAATGCGTGCCATAAAGGTTCTGACCAGTCATAATTCATGACATCTTTCACTTGGAAGCCAGTTTGAAATAGTCTTTGATCAGAATACAGCAGGACGATTTTAACAATAATATGGGCAAATTTGTAGTAAATGTATGGGCAAATTTGTAGGAAATACCATCCTTATCATACAGATGTCATGAACATTACGTTTCGGTTAGTGTGAGAGAGATAGATATAATTTTACATCAAAATGATTACTAGTTTCAAAGCTACGTCTGCATTCTAAAAAATGGTTATGTTTTTGTGACCGCGTAATGTTCGGGATTGCATCTCTATTGATATATCTCGATGGTTGGGAACAAGAAAAGGCTAGGCTGATGATGAAAAGCAGGAAAACAACAACATTAAACAAAATAAAAAATACTTTGTAAAAATAATAAAGTAATGTCAATACATTTTCAATAGGTTTCATAATCTCATTTCCATAAGCATGCAGCACGCCACCTCCCGCGAATTGAACGTTGTCAAAATTTAATAGGAAATTGAGCGAAATATTCATTGCCGGATTTCAGCCCCTGACGAATTCGTTATCAGATAGCTAATAATCCAATTGGAATGGGCTGTTCTTGCGTAGGACAGAAATTGCTTCAATCGTTTGCCGATAAAATAGAGATAGCATTTTTAGAAAATAAAAAGATATAAGGTGGCTTGACGCCCGCATCGGCCGCATCCCTAGGCGTAATTACTTACCAATAAGACATAGACAAGCTCATCATCATCATCATCTGCCTAGCCTTTTTCCCAACTATGTTGGGGTCGGCTTCCAGTCTCAACCGGATGCAGCTGAGTACCAGTGTTTTACATGGAGCGACTGCCTATCTGACCTCCACAACCCAGTAACCGGGTAACACGGTACCCCTTGGTAAGACTGGTTGTCAGACTTTCTGGCTTCTGACTACCCGTAACGACTGTCAAAGATGTACAAATGACAACCGGGACCAACAGCTTAACGTGCTTTCCGAGGCACGGAGGAGTCTCGCTATGACAAAGATGGTCACCCATCCACGGACCGACCGCGCCAAGCGCAGCTTAACCTTTGATCGGTCGACCCGTGCGGCTGTTGCTTAGCCACGAGCTCCTCAAGACATAGACAAGCTATATGTGTAATAAATACTATTTGTGATTCAACTCAGCTTTGAGTCTAGAATCTAGACGGAGCAATGAGGGGCGCGTTATGAAGCAAAGCGAAGCTTCCCCTGGCCGGCTGCGCTTGCGTATCGGCACACCCGTTTAAGCATTTTACGTATTCAGCTTGGTAGGTATTTTGTGGTGTAACAAAGGAGTTGACTCACTATTAGAATCAATCGATCACATGTCTTTGAATGCAAACTGATGTTGAATTTGGGTACCTACCTGCTTAAATAGGTATGTAGGGTCACAGACCCTGACCCTAAGGTACCCAATATATCAAGATCTCCAGTTAAATCTTCCAGAACGAAGGTACCACATACAATTCTATCCTAAATTCTTAAAATCTTAACCTTAAGTAATATTATAAATTAGCTATTCCATTTGTCACGGTTTCACCCGCGTACCAAAGGAACTACTTAACGAATATGAATAAAAAATAGGCTATAATCTCCATGTACTCCATCCATTTCTGTACCATATTTTATCCAAATCGATTAAGCGATTTTGCCGTGCTTTTTATCTGGGTGCGTGAAGTAAGTTCCTCAGGACGTGGGTGAAACCGCGTAAAAAAGCTAGTTATGAATGTGAGTTGGTTACGCTTTCACGTTAAATGGCTGAACCAATTTAGGTGAAATTTAGTATGAATATAGCTTGAATTCGGGGAAAGGTATAGAATAACTTTTATCCAAGTGCGAAGCAGCTCCCTTAGGACGCGAGTGAAACAACTAGTTTAACATGCTTGGGACCCAATCAGATTTTAGCCTGCGCTTGTAGCGCCTATCGGTACATGAACTCGGTAATTAGCTACAAAACAGCAGTTAAATTGTATTATAAGTCACATAACACGTACACAAATCCCGAGGGCTATACCTCGGCTGTTTAGGCTCGATAGTACCTACATGGGAACGACTAATTGCCGGGCTGACAAGCGCGTGCGATTGGCAGCTCGTAGGCACGCGTGTGTGACAGATCAAAGCTCCACTAATTAATATCACCTATCAATGTCCCCAATAGACCATTGGGGCTTTTGCGAATGAGAAAAAAGCCGGTCAAGTGCGTGTCGGGCTACGCGCAGTGTAGAGTTCCGTAACACATTTTAGTAGGTCGATTATTTAGTAGGTAGATGATCTCTTGACGGGTAAAGCTTACTTAGCTGTGAGAGTTTTTCTTTTAATTTCTTGTACCTATGTATGCTACATTTTTTAACGAAATAACCATTCAATTAGGAGGGATTCTAACAAAAATAATAACTTTATTAGGTACAAAATATACAACCGACCTGCAAAACATTGGAAAGGGTAATAGGCTCTAGAACTTGGTGTCTCTAGTTTAGTGTTGTATTTATTTTACCACCGGCTTGTAGAGGGATGGTTCACAAGCGTTTAAGTCTTTTTTTTGCTTTTTCGTGTCTCTCGAATTATTGTTCATATATTACTTGCATGCATTAGTGTAAGTAACCCTGCACACCAATTTTTTTCAACTTTGATTGTAAAACATATGGTTTTTTTTCTAGCAAGAAAACCGGCTAGGCGCTTTGTTTGCACATACCCGACTGCCATGATACAAATAAAAAAAGAAAAATAAAATAAGTCCCTTTGTACAGTGCTTTCCTATTCCTTTTTCTTTTCTTATATTCTGTGTACATAAATTATTAAATAAAAAAAATAATAAAAAAATGTCTAAGAGTTTTTAAATTGATGACCTAATACAGGCGTCTAGGTTTTTGTTGAAAGTACAATCGGTCGGCTTAATTATGAAAGCCACGCGTATTTCATTAGATATAAGGTACATATATCAATGCACCCCCCAGAAAATATTCCTGCCGACGCGCGCCACATATACCTACATATATTATTCAGGCATCTGTTTTGCCGGTACGAATATGGCACGAAGGAAGAGAATTATGATTATCCGGCCAATGTTTCAATCGAATGCCTCCGGAGACAACGCAGATTGTGACGGAAATTTGTTTCAAACGTCATTTCAAAATGTAACCACCCACTCTGCCACGTCGACACAGCAAGAAAAATAGTAATTTCCTTACTGTGCCATAGATACCTACTTCATGTTTTAGCTATTTTGTATTTTGAAGAAGGTTGATATGTCTAAGAGAGTAGAGTAACCTCAAATCTTGCAACTTGAGCGGTTATTTAAATGAAATAAGTACCTAGGTAGATTTCGTTATCATTATGGCAGATCAAGAAGATTCAGAAGTCAGCCAGAGTATAAAAGTACTAAGTAATAAACCAAATCAGTTATTTTCGAAACTACTTTTGGTAAGTAAGTACACAATAACTGTTCTTTGCGAGTGTACGTCATAATAATTAAGTAATACCATTTAAATATCACAATAATATTAAATGATCCTGATATTGCTACATGTAGAATTGTAGCTTTGTAATTTACATAAAAACTATCTAACTTAGGAAATTCCTTTTACCAAATTCGAAAGGAATGGAAGTTTGGAAGCGATCGTTCAATTTCTCGATGCGACGCACCAAGGCAGAGGGATCCAAATTGAAAGTCACTTGAGAAATGATTTTCCGAGTTTATCGGATCTTCTGATAAACTGCAGACGCTTCGTGGCTGCTCATTGCTTCACGATTTAGATGTCTAATAATATGTAGCTAGGTGTAGGTAGACTTTAACTTTAGTTTACAAAAATATGAATGTATTACTTTACGATATTTGGCTCTTAATCAAATGAAAACAATATTCCCTCTATTGAAATATTGTTTTTCTTTATAGCTTTGTATACCTTGTTTCTAAACCTTATCTTACAAAACCGTATAAAATATAAAATAAACCCAACTTTACGACTCAAATTGAAATCCTCAATGTCATAAATACATTTTGACTGCAAAGTGATTTAGAAGTTTCGATAAATATTAGTGGAAGGCAATGTTAAACTTATTGAAATGTTCACAAATAAAGTGGTTTTGTGTAGTGTTGTAATTCTAGCATCACTAGTCACTCTTTCGTCATGTTTAGCATCAGCTAAGTACGTTAAACAATTTACGGTTTTGTATAGATACACTATTTCCGTAATATAATATCGCGCCAGTTTTCCCTGAATGATTAGGCAGATGCCCATCCACACTTAAGTTGCCCACGCCCATTATTGTCATTAAAGAATAAGACTATTGTCATCAACCGGGTATTATTGAGACTTCTACCAGAAATTATACACGAAAATAAATACCCGACTACGGAAAAAAAATTAAGTATATTCGTAATATTCTTGTCGTGTCCCCATGCCCATTTGGGGTACCTAGTATTTTCTTGTTAAACGATAATTTAGTCATAGACAGGCAAATATAACAAGCAGTACAACAGAAAAATAAATGTTTTGACATGATGAAAGGATATGCGATCAACCAAAAACATTTCTAAGCATCCCAGTATTCTTTTAGATAAAGAATTTGTTGATATTTTTTTAGGAGTGCCGAAGCTTTGGAAATAACACTGGATACAACAATTGCTTTCTACAACATGTATATGTCATGTGTACAATCAGCGATGCCATTAATGAAGTAAGTAATATATTTGATTCGAGGAAAAGGATAGGAGTGCCCATCAGATTGTTTTACATTTCGATCGCAACATTTTTTTTAAGTCAAGAATCTTCTGAACTCGTTCTGCAATTTTACTTTAAACGTTCTTAAACGATTCAACGATGCAGTTGGATATATTTATTTTTGTTTTTGAGTCGTGCCTCGTTTCTTGCTTACTTTCTCCAAAATAGCGTTATTTTTTGCTCCGCTAAAATGAACTGTTCTTACGAATGGTAATAATTCACTATATATATTTGCAGGTTTGCCACGGACGATCTTAAGAGCTTCGTAAACTATCCATCGAAAACGACTGTCGGATTTGCGCCAAAATTTACAAGCAACCGAAAATTTTTTGCTAATATGATAAGCACCGCAGATTTCAGAAATACTCTTGCAAGAGATGAAGAGGAACTAAGAACCGATATGATAAAGAAGATGAAGTATTGTGATTCAGTCGTAATGGACCAAGATTTGTTACAAGCAATGTATGATCGAGAAGTGGACCAGTCGAAAATATAGTGCTTTTTTGATGCGTGTTTTTTCTTTAATTATTTAACCTTGTTTGGTTTGATATGCTGGACCAATGATAAGATTATGAGAAATAGAAATACCAATCAAGTTTTTAAAATAAATTCAAAATCGTGTAGGTACTCCTTTCTAACAGCATGAGTACTAATATAATATCTAAGTTTGCACTGAGTAAAGAAACTTAAAGTATTGCCGTTATATTTGTTCCAGATTTGGGGAAATCTGACTGATGTTGCTGTGCCTGAATATTTCTTATTATATTTACCACTCATAAGTAGCTAGTATTTAGTATTGCGCTAACAGTAAGACTATGCAGCTGTGTATATGTACTTAATTACCTATATATACAAAAGGCTGCCGGACAGGTGTTTTTTGTGTTAAATGTGTAAAACCTGTTATTTAAAAAATAACACGTTTGTTGGAAAATAAATAAATGTAATGTCTACGTATACTGAAGGAATTGTTTAAATCGATAGAGATATAATTTACATTATTAGGATTAGACAGGTACGCTCTGTCTCTTGCTTGCAAGAAGAGTGGCAGAATGATATTTGTATTTCTTAAGCTTTCCAAAGAGTGACGTCATTTGTATCCACAAAACAAAAGCAAAGCCAGACAAAACGCGCATTAAAATGCTCTCCTATAATTTCTTTAATTTTGAAAATGTTTTAATTATGTTTTCGGTGATCGCCTTTATTTATGTTCAGCTTTTTTGTAAGAAAATAGAAAATTATCAGTCTGTCTTGTAGCCTATTCAAACTGATTGCTGTGTCTATTTTTTTTAAGTAATTGTAAGATTGTTTTAAACCAAATATCAAGCTGGAATTTCCCGCTTCGAATTTCCTTGGGCAATTTGTTTCTGCTTTTCGCCCCTCCACAATTAAATTTAAAGTGAACCACCGGAGACTTTGGAGGAACGTTATTTTGATTTAAGAGAATTAATTAATGTAACTTCCCAGTATACGTTCTCTGAATGGCGGGAGCTTTAATGTGTAATAATCGTTATGCTTAGTCTCGATATAATTAAAACGAGTACTTTGGTAACTTCATGCCCATTTGAAAAAAAATTATGCCGGTTTATGTGACAAACATAAACCGGCGCGGCGCAAAGAAGTTGAGTTCATTTTAAGTTCATTTTTGATTTACACTGATTATAAAAATGTCTGCAGACTAAATCCATAAAAGTTGCGTCGGGTAGCTACACATAGGAATTGTATTTATTTGTAATTTCTATCATGTGTAAACGAATGTTGTTAAACGTAAGTTAATCGAATTTAATTATAATTGTACAGAGAAGTTGTTTCGCGATATACTATACAACATGTAGCTAGTTTCAATGAATTACCTACAGTTTTATTCCAAAATAGGCACTTTTCTCATATTTAGTTACCATGAAAGGAATTGAACTCTGTCAAACCAATGTGAAATTTTCTTAAAGGAGAATATATGAGTCTCTGGTGTGGTTCTAATGGTGTCATTCATTTATCAGATACCTATATGTGTTGGTCTGCGTTAGATAAAGATTACGCCTCGCCTAACATTGAAGGGTTGCAATACCGCGATAGTTACAGGTTACGATAACATTACAAAATATTTATAGGGCTGCCAATTACGAATTCGTCCGACAGCTGCGCTCTAATGGAGTATTTCGTAGTCGCTCTAGCTTCAAATGAACGGGCAACGTCGCAGATGTGGCGTCGACGTCGACTACTTTGTGTGACTTTGCACAAGCGACGCGCGGGAAGGATTTCAATGAAAAACTTCCGGCCGACGACGCTATATCGTATTCGTAATATAATAATCATATTAATTCATAATCAGTACTGTAGCATCTTTCACGTTCTTTAGGCAAAAACAACAAAATAATAGGGTCACTTCAAAGAGTAATAACCCAACAAACACGTTATAGGAAAAGCTAAAAGAATTAGCATTTTTAATAATAATAATGAACATAATTAAGGTTATCATGGTAGCGTACCTAATTTTACAGTTTAACAAACTAGGTATGACATCGCAGGCATCATTTTGTGTAAAGAAAAGTGATAACAAGGGGGAAATTATATTAAGATCGAGTTTTTAGCTGTAGTACAACGTTGTTGTGTTCAGCGCTATTTCTCTAATATCTTGCCCGCTACAGCTTGTTATTTAGACTTCAGTAAAAATGTTCCGGTACTGCGGCCACCTAGTCGTCTCCTTTGAACGTTTTCTTGCATGTAATTTTAATTTTATTTTAGCTAAAATTTAATTTTGAATAAGCCTTCGTTATTTTAATGAAAGAGTTAAAGAAATTAAGCGCTAAAGTATCATTAATACGATAATCTAGTCCCGTGATTATAGCACAGACTATATCATGATGATAACGGTGTGTATTTCGCTTTAATGGCGCGACTACCAGCATTTCGGTGAGGGCTGCGGGACATTGCAGGCTGAACAAACATTATGTTCAATCTCAAAGCACTTGAGTGAGCAGATTCTGCCAACAAGCAAATGAAACGCTCCGGCTGCACGTTTTGTGTACAACCCTATGATGCATAAACCATACATTGGTAAGCGTTCATTATTTCGAGTCCTTACTTTAGTGAGGTTCTGATCGAGTGTCTCTTGGAAAGCTGACATCCTTCATTATGACTTGAATCCAACTCTTTTTATAATAGAATGGTTTTAGATTAAGTTAAAACTATTTTCGATTAAATAAAATTTGATCGCGGTTTGTTTGCATGAGTATTGAGTAGGTAAGTGCTTTTTAACTTTACTGCTAATTAGAAAGCATAAAACTATGAGTATTTATATTTAAATTTTGTGTTTAAATATCGTTATTTAAATCTATTACTAACACATTTTTTCTTTTAATTGCAATAAGATATATTTTTTTAATTAATAAAAATAAAACAAAAGGAAACTGCGCGTCACTGAATTTACATGCAATTGCATGAACCATGCTCAAATAGACTAGATATGTGGAAAATGAAAGTAAATATTGTACAATTTATATCTAAATATTTTACCCATAACCAAAATACTTACGTCCCAGACGCGTAGTCGCCAAACTGTCGCCGATAATAGCCGGGGGTGTTAAGGTTTGTTTGTGCAGATAACAGCACCGGATGGAGACCGATCTTGGGCTTTCGACCCGGGCCTAACACGCCCCCACATTGTGACGCTCACCAACCGACTAATTATCTAATTCGGATATCATAAAACAAGTTGACTGAAAATCTACATAAACTCTTTTTCAAAGGCCTTATCCAAACTCACTTCGGTAACTTTGTTCAAAGTATCTGTCAGTTTTATAGCGCATATTTCTAACAGATATATTTGAACAAAGTTGCGTCTTGGATTAAAAAAGAATTTATAGGTCGGGGAGACCATTTCCTCTGATATAGATAGGTAATTCTTATTTGTAATATATAGGATGGAAAGACATTGTGCGAATCTAGTCCTTTCATGAAAAAAACCAGATGGTAATGGTCTCAGGGGCTCCGGACAAACGATCACCTTTCACACCATTAGCTTTTTTTGCTATGAGCTTATCACAATTTGCAAAAATAAGTTACATAAAAAGCAAGCATCGTATATTTCCCTTGAGGCTTTTCTTTGGTGTAGTATTGGATATAAATTCTGCATAAAACGACTCTACTCTGATCAAACTAGTGACTGTGAGTTTAAGAATGATAAAAGTGGAATATAAAAAAGTCCTAAAAACTAAGCTCAGTTAACAGAGATTTTATTAAATTTGATCTATACTTTATTAGTGTGCCGAAGGTAAACGAAACTATCTTTGAATTTATAATATTAATTCTGCATGTCTTTACCATACGCTGGACTACAAAGTCCCAAACCTTCGGAAGGCGCGTTGGGTCCAACCCAACACTGTGCCAACACGCAGAAGATCTTTAAGACAATTTTAAATAAATGTAACGGTGACACTTATTCAGTAATTATCCCTGTATACACTATAGAAATGCACCTAGGGACAATACCCGGCTTGTGCAAGACTATTGCAAAACATGGAGTAACTACTTGGGCTATTGTGATGGGATGATAGTGGATTAGGTAGGGGGAAATATAGAAACATATGGCGCTTGCCGACGAAAGATGGCAGACAGAGACTCGCTACCTTACTAACCAGGTCACTCAGAGAAATAGTCACTGAAATTTCAACAAGTGGGCAACGGAAACTTGAGCGTTTGAATAGTAAAGATGCTGCGGTTGGCTAAAAACTTAGTCTTGCTCCCTGAGGGTCCAGCATCACTGGCCTACTCACCCCTCACCACGAAGCTTTCACTACCCTAACACAGTTTTTGGCTCTACTCAAGCGACTTGACCCGGTGCCATGGAATATTTATCTTTAAAAATTAAAATCAATTATTAATTTAAAAAATATCAATTTCAATTATTCATTTGACTTTAAATATTAATAGGTAGATATTAATTATTAAATTATATTTATCCGTTCAAGTTTCAATTGAATACCTATAGGTGTGTTGGGCCATTCAATTCATCAAGTAGATACTGCTCTTCATAATTTTCATTCCATTCATACGGTAATTGGTAATGAAACGACTCTTGCAAAGTGTTTATAAAATTTTATGAATGGAATGTTAGTAGATGAAAAAAATAAAAATAAAAACCGGCAAAGTGCAAGTCGGACTCGCGTACCGAGGTTTCCGATCTTTAGAAGGAATTATTAGGATATCACACGGAAAAAAGTCGCAATTATCTTGTTTTTTTACCGACCACATAATTAAGTTGGTTTGTAGAGGAAAATTGCTGATTACATAAAAACTGCCAAACTTAGAATTACAGTTTTATTTTTCCTGTAATATTTAGGTTAATGTCTATCAATCTTAATTATTTCAGATGTTTCCCAACGGTCATTTTTGTGAAAATTTCATTGTAAATTAAAAGACATACAAGTAAACAAAATATATTAGAAAGTGCAAATCAAGACCTTTCATATGATATCCCACATGACCTAGTAACTATACTTTGAAATTTTTAACCCCCACTTCCCCCCACTTTTTCCATAAAAGCAATGTGATTTGTCAGCTTTTTTCATTTGCAATACACATGAACAATTGTTCTTTATAACTGTTCCAAATTTCAAGTCGATAGCATGAGTAGTTCCTGAAATAATCAGTTGTGTCAGACGGACAGACAGACAGACAAAGTGAAACCATAAGAATTCCTTTTCCCATTTTTGATACGGAACCCTAAAAATGTAAATTTAGTTACTTTATAGAAGTTAATTAAAAAGAAACAGCGCTGCTCATAAGTAGGCAAAGCCGCACGGATCGATTGATCAAAGGTTAAGCTACGCTTGAGGCGGTTGCTCCGTGGATGGGTGACCGCCTAAGTCATACAGAGACTCCTCCGTGCCTCGGAAAACACGTTAAGCCGTTGGTCCCAGCTGTCATTTGTCGTTGTTGCCAGAAGGTCTGACGAATAGTCAAAAGACCAACGTGTATCGTGTTACCTGGTTAATAGGTTGAGGAGGTCAGATCGCATCGATCGAGGTCAGTCGCGCCATGTAAAATACTGGTACTCAGCTGCGGCCGGCTAGAATGGAAGCCGAAAAGGCTGGGCATATAATGTTAAAGAAGTTAATTTTATTTCTTACCCTGTATAACAAAGTTATTAACTAGAAATTGTTATATCCGGCGATGCGTAAGTGAAAGTTAGATAGTTTTTTACGTTTTCATCGGATTTTAGTTCAATCTCATAAAGGGAGAAGGCATCCGTTCTGAGACACAATATTTCACTTTTTATGACGTAGGTGCTATCCAGAGCGCCATAAAAATGTAAAGAGAAAGAAAGTGTGGTGGCTTTTTACGATGCCTTTAATAGTGTCACTGTACTAGTATACTTGAAAAGGTTTTAAAAAAAAGTGCAAAAACATACCAATTAAAACGTGAGTTTAATTCGTTAGTGGTAACTTTGTTGTAACGTATTTAATTTGCGGCACCGCATTCATTTGTTTGTGTAAACTTCCACAAATTAATGAATTAAGTTACACGAGGGAGAACAAATCATAAAACCGTAACTTCACTGCGTCGATACGATATAACTTACCTCCACATCACATGGGGAATATTAAACCATTTATTTGTTATACTTCGTGAGTTATCCAACTTCAGTTGAACATTACCTACACAAAAGAAGCGGCATCAAACTTTTCGTTGGTGACGAGAACGAAATCTGTCAGGCAATAAGTCAAGAGTGTCAATACAACGATAGAATATAAAACATTAGTTCCCCCAGGCGGGATCTCATATTTCAAGAAGGCGTGTACGTGCATTTTGAAGCGAACCGAGTGTGATTGATTAAAGTGTCGACCTTCAGGATTGCTGTTTGCCACTGACCGATCCAGTACATAACTCTTGGCTCGACACAAAATTAATTCTGTACACTTAGGAGTTTCTTCACAATATGCTATCGGATTTTGGAAAGCTCTACTTACTTACTTGAGACTGTGACAAATAATTTGATATAGAGACCTAAATTATGCCTTGCTCATGCTACTTGTGGGTAGTGGCTCTATTTGCACGATGAAACTTATTTTTATTTAATAAAAATAATGTGAAAATTACCATATGTTTTGTATGTCTCAACCATTTAGCTACACGTTTATATGTTTTTGCGTACATCAAGGGTTTTTGTGTACAAAGGGAAAGTATCTGGCATGGATAGAAGCGAGGTGGCGGAGGCGAGGTTAATGAGAATGATAGTCGTTTCGCATCCCGCCTGTAGCTCGAGGTGGGGCAAGTAATAAAGTTTTACGCCACGACCCTTATTACAGTTCCCACGTTCAACTGGTTCTTCGCTGGACAGGCCGATTAACAATGCGTAAACGGATTTAGTCGCTACTAGATTACTGACACATTATTTTGTTTTGTAGTATGTAATACCATCCTTCATTTATTTTGTGCAATTCTGTTTTATATTTATTCACTTTAAGAACGTTAGTATACATTATACATTTAAGCAATAAAATAAATTAATCTTTTAAACCTTAAAAAAACCAGAGTAATCTGAGTAACCGCAATCAGAGTAACAGCAGTTTTATTGTAATTTTGTATGTTAGCTACATAACTATCCTGAAAAGGTAGATTTTCCATCGTATTATATACCGACTTTTTCCTTTAAAATGCTTAGATAATTATAAAAAATACTGTTTATATTGGTTTCTTACAATTCATTATAAATACGAATGTGATTTTGTTTGTTTGCTACGCTTTTAAGGTAAAGCAGCTAAACCAAATTAGTCCCAGATGATGGTCTTAGGTTTGTTTTATACGATTGTGTGAAGTAGTTCCTTCAGGACTCTAATAAAACCACGGGCAACAGCAATATATAACATGAAAACTATTATTTTTTCCCAGGTACTTTAATAAATTTTAAGTAAATAAACACTTGTAGCTAAGTGGATCTTTCACGTTCGGAGATGCGTAAATTGAGGAGTCATATTAGCGCCCTAGAGAGTCTAGCTAAAGTTAGCAGCTTGATGAACGCAGTCTATGTAACTCAGGAAATCTAAATCTTTTACTTTTTGGCCACTTAAGTTGTCTGATATTATATTGCACTAATCATATTACATTCCCATAATTACGTCTTATATAAACACGTCTTATATATTATACTTACTACTACATCACAATGGGTTTTTAATAAAGATTTTATTAGTACGTACAACTCAATGAAATTAAAGTGTTTATGTAGTAAGTAAACTGGAAACACCTGTAAGAAATCTTTCTCAATAATCTTATTAGATAACTATTGCTTTCATATTGATAAACGATATGAATGGAATGTATATCCAAGAATCTTTGCAAATATTATGAATATTTTTTTCAGAAATAGATTATTTCAGAGGTTTTTCAATACCAGTCAGGGAAATTGAAAATGTCTAAAAGTGGTAAATTAGTAAATCGGTATTAGTTTTAATCTATGACGATGATGTAGAATATGTAGGTACTCCCTAATATCAGCTGGACAACATTCGTCATTTTTATATGTTTTCTATTTTCGGCATATCTACATTGTAGTGTTGATGTATAAATTAGGAGCTACAGCACTTACAATTGTATCATACTTCGATATGTATTTATCGACAAAACAAGCAGAGTAACTGGCAAGTTACATTTAACAAGTAGAGTTAGTGGCTAGTTAGCTTTAAAAAGCAAAACGGACAATTAGCTTTTTACGTCTAGAAAAAACCGTACGGCTAGCAGCAATCAGCGCTCGGCCAGTGAGGCGGGCGGCCAAGGGATGCTCTCGGCTCTCGGCGGCGGGCTCGGGGCTCCCGGTTCATTAGGTCTTGCAAGCTAAAGAGTTACGTCGGCCACTCCCGCTGCGTCAGCAGGCGTCCCTCGTTACCCTAATGACAGCGATTTTGTTCCACTGAAGGCGCACTTTTAGTTCCACGAAACCGTTTAGTGTTACCCGTCGCTAATGGCCTAATGCTTGCTTGTTCCACGGTTATTTCGTTACTTAATCACCTTTATCTAGCGTCTGTAAATACGGCATTCAGTTCGATAGGAGTAGAAAGCCCTGTACCTTTTTCTTGTGTTCCAAATTGATTCTGTACCTAATCGATGTTTCGATGTCTATTTAGCTTAATCAGTGCTTCAATGTGTGGCTAATATAATCTTTTGGACCACTATACATTATCGTGGCGTTGTAATGTAGGTACACACTTTGGAGCGTTCCATAAAAATGAATTTTGGAATAGGTTAAACAAAAAATTATTTGGTTTCACATTTTTTTATACTGATTCGGCATTGAATATATTATAATAAAGCACTAATTTTATAAAAAAATAAAAAAAACAGCCAAGTGAGAGTCGGACTCGCGCACCGAGGATTCCGAACCGGAATGAATACGTCCGCATAATTAAGTTTGTTTGTAAACGACAAAATACGCCGATTAGTCAAAAGTGTAATACTTAGAATACAACAGTAAAAAAATTCCTGTAATATACTACTGTCTATTAACCCTTACTGAATTTTTTGTGCAGTTTTCACTATAATTTGAAAACTAAATGATAAAATTTTATAAAAGAGGATAAAAAATACATCAGAATTTGTAGATCCATCCATATGATACCCTACATGACCTAGTAACTACAGTATCACGCTCAAATATGTACGGAATTCTAAAAATGTCTGCACCGTAGCCCCAAACTAGGCAGGATCTTGGGAGCAAAAAGAGGGTATGCATTTTTAAAACACAAATTCAGTTAATTTTCGCTTTTCAAGGCACACAAAAAAAAGTACAGTAAAATTAAACAACGAAACGTAAATAATAGCTCATTTGAACAACAGACGTGTACCTAAAATGTACTGTAACAAAATAACTTAACTGCCATTACATTGATAAAATATTAAAACCGTCACACAATCATAGTTGAGTGTAACTCATCTTTAGCTAGAATCGAAATGTATTGTATAAATATACACGTTAATTATATTAAATTAACGAATACGTAGGTATAATAAAATACGAACATAAATAATAATATATCTCAAAGGATCATAAATAACTTCGGTTGCAATTTGGACACAAATCTTGAGAAGTTATCTAGGTTTCACAATATATTTGCTAGAAATAAGCTATTTATTTCTCGTAAAGAATATTGAATATGTGATTCAGTCGTCGTCCCAGCAGGCCCACTAGGGACACAGTCACTTGTAATATGATTTGCATATTCAGTTTCTGTAATAAATGCCGTAATGTTACTTATGTAATTGACGTGTTATTTTGTTCTAATTCCAAAGGGGAATTATTTAATAGTATGACAATAATATGATATATTATTTATAAAATTAATACTAACAAAATCTTTATCTTCTACATACACATATGTTACATATTATGTACAGTCGAGGTTTTCCTTTTTATTCGGTTTACCGCGAAAACCCGCCATTTCCTGACTATGATTTATCTTGCGGCCTCTAAGCTGAGGGTCACTTTAATAAATGTATTCGGGAAAGGTGCTCTTAGAATGGATGGGGAATATTCTAGATGCAATAAGTAATCTAACATACAGAAAATGTAGATGATTCTGTCGGGCAGTATTGAATGAATTATATTATTTATAAACCAGACTCGAAGAACTATATACATATATGTATGTATTATGTGCCTTTATGGCCATTCTGAAATCGTGTATTGATTTCTGTCTATAATTTCATAGATAGGATTTTTTTCATAAATAACGTCTTTGTTGTTAAGTAGGTACCCATAGTAAATTAATGAAAATATACTCAGTATTTTGTAGACATGACTAAGATGTATCTAAGCATTTACTCATATCTATGATAGTCATAGTTCACATATGTCGGATGTCCCTCGTATTCATAACGGTTCCATTGCAGCTGCCTCTGTTTGATAGCGCGAGAGCCTTCACAAAAAAAGTCATAACTTTGGCATTAGGCGGCCAACATACAACATGTTAGAGGTGCTTGAAATACGATGTTTTTCTTCTCAAGTTATTCAGGGAGGGACAAGAAAAGTTCAAATAACCCAAATTAAGGAGTGCAATAAAGAGACCCTTCGAAAAGCCTTGCGGGAGCTATTCATGAAAATGCTAGTCAAACGTTACGCTGAAGAAGTTTAAAACAGATGATTTTGATGTATTCTGTTTACTTTTCAGGGTTATTTTTGCCAGTATCAAACCTACTCAAAGCAGTTTGATCACAGTAATCTTTAGTTTGATTTCTTACTTGCTATAAAGTATGATGTGATAATAGCCATATAAAAAACTTACACTATGTTAAAAAGCAAAATGCTTTCTGTTCGATATTTATGAATAAAAAAGTTCTACAGTGTCGCGCAATAATAACTTATCGTTTAAATCATGCTGTCCCTCCGAGAAAGCCCAACAGGGAGCAATCTCAGCCGTAGCAACCGAAAAATATAACGCACACTTACAAATACTCGCGTCCTTAAAATAACGTATTAAGGAGCGCCGAGTATGACATAAATAGTGGTGGTGTGGAAGTCAGTTGACTATATAAAAATGAGGTTGTGAGGGATGTAAAAGCGGCGGCAGGGCGCCGGCGCCGCGCCTCTCGGCTCGCATCGCACAGTTCGTAGACAGACGCGGTGGCGCCGGCAGTGCCCGCCCAGCTCGCCCGCGCTGCGATCTCGCACGACACGAGACCAATACGCGCTCCGGCACGACTATTACGTACCAGTGTCACGTGGTGTCATAGTGATTCTCTTACCGCACGGCTCAGCAGGTATCCTCCACCTGTACCTAAGCCTTAGAGATCTTGATCAGCATGAGTGACAGCAATGTGACTGAAATAGCGCCTACTTGAGTTTTTGTGCGTGTGTTGACTTACAAGATGTTTTGTTCATTCCAAATAAACTCTATAAGTGTTAATGTGATTCAGATAAATATGTGTCGCCTATGTGAACTTCAATACCATTTAACATTCAATCCGGCTTAGATTCAAGGAGATTCAGACGATATTATCCGAAATGGCTGTATTTTTTAAACAGTGTTTATTTTTAACAGTTATATTTTGGTGGAAAATAACTAATTTGGCTTCAGTTTGTCTCGATAGTTGTGTGTGTACCTCCAACACAACGCTATGTCAACAATGTTCATATAACATCACGTGGAAGGAGCATACTGATGTGCACCACCAGCTATCTGTGTGTTGCAATGAAGAGGTGCCGATATCGGCATGGCCTCAGCAGAATGCTAATACAACAATAGCCCAAGTTATCGCTCATTTTGCAACTTCGTGTAATGCCAGTAATGTTTACTTCAATGTACCATTATTAGACACGTATTCGCTACAAATAAGAAATAACAGTTTTATTCAAATAAGGATAAATGTGAAAAGACAGAACTTGAGAGAAATTGATTTATCCTCCAATAATTTGCAGTACGTTACCAAGGGAGTCTTTAATAACTTCCTGAATCTTCGGAAACTTATTTTAAGCAGAAATAAAATTATTAATATATTTGAAGAGAGTTTCATCGGTTTGAAGAAATTAGAAACTTTGGACTTGTCAGAAAATAATTTGACTATGTTGACTAACGTGTTTACACCTCTGAAAAATCTTCAGCACCTCAACTTAAGCAGAAATAACCTTGAGTTTATCCATGAGAATTACTTTAACAATTGGTTACTACAACATTTAGATGTGTCTCACAATAATTTAAGAAAGTTAGCACCGGGTGCTTTACAGTTACTACCCAATCTAGCGCGATTGTTACTCACGGATAATCCGCATCTGGGCATCACACAATTGGATACACAATTATTGGTTGGCACTGGACGGAGGCTGCAGCAAATAGATGCATCAAGAACAGGCCTACACCAAGTCCCTGAAGCATTCACACATTCTGTACGGTTTCTATCTTTAGTGGGGAACAGAATATCGAGTGTCCGGTGTGGAGATTTCGATAGCTATCCTTTACTACAGTCACTGGATTTTTCAGAAAATAAAGTAGTTTCTGTAGAAGAAGATTCTTTAGGTAGATTGGAAATGTTACTGTTTTTGAATATAAACAAAAACCTGCTCACAACTGTTCCAAGATCGCTACCAGATGAATTAAAATATTTATCAATCAATAACAATTTAATCAAAAATCTGTCTATACCTGATTTAAAAAACTTGCCTAATTTAAGAATATTGTTGTTGCAAAATAATGACATACATTATATTGAAGACCATGTGTTCGACGACCTGCTATCGCTAGAAATGCTAGATTTGTCTAACAACCCGATCCAAACATTGTCGTGGAGTACATTTGATGGACCACTATCACTTCGAGATTTAAGACTGTGTTACTTAAACTTATCAGTGCCAGAACGAGATGGCACATTTCCAATGTCGTCACCGGAAAGCGTTCAAATGTTACATCTTCAGTCCAGCCCCGGACTGGCCAGACAACTACTCGCTGATTCAGCTGCATTAGCTGCTTTTTCTCATTTACAGTACCTAGACTTGAGAATGAATAATTTATCAGAGATCAGAAATGATTTGTTATTTTACTTGGCCCAACTAAAAACTTTGAGATTGCACGGCAACAATATAAACTGTAGTGCAGAATTATGGTTAAAAGACTGGATGAACTGGAACAAGAGCTTATCTAATAGTGAAACTTGCTACTATTCTACTTCCGAAGCTAAAGTAGAGATAACCAAATACAACTGTACATTTCCAGAAACGTTTACTATAAGTGACAGCCTGCCACCAGTTAACTTGTACAGCACAGAAATGATAAACAAGTTGCTTAGATACTATGGTTATTTGAATAATAAAACTGAAAAAACTAGTAAACACGGGAATAATAAAAATAATCATGAATATAAACACGAAATCATAAAAATAAAAAACTTGAAATTGCCTTTGCAGTTGCAGTTTAAAAACACAACCATAAATAATCTCGATAAAAGCAATAATTTGTCGGAATTAGTGAAAGAAGGAGGAAATGATAGAAACGAAAACAAAATTTCCATAAACGACTATATAAATGAAACAACTATCGTTAAAGCAAGGGAGTCCACAAAAGTTTTGGATCAAAATAAGCTTCAAAACGATCAGCTTAATATTGATCATAGATTTTTAGACATAGAACCGTACATTTCTGTGCCAACTCGTTATTATAAAAAAGATCCCAAAGTTGACGACAGCCAAATTTATCAAAAAAATAGATCAGGGAAGCGTTTAAACACACCACTGAATATAACCAGGAAAATAGAAAACATCGTCCTGGAATCCAAATCGAGTACCGTTTTAGGTAAGAATTTAAGCGAGTCAGAAAATGTGACTGTACACGAGTCGGAGACTACACATCCAAAATACAAAATTGAATACTCACCGTATCAGTCAGCTGATAAAAGTTATGCCCAGTACATAGGCACAGTAGCAGTAATTGGACTAATAGTTATGTCATTAATACTGTGGCTGAGTTTTCGCCTGAGATATAGAAGAAGAAACGTGCCCGTCGTCAACACAGAGGCTGAGGACCAAATAGAGGTGTCGAATATCTCTGGAGGGGTGTTGTGGTGACACCTGCGGGCAGCCGACCCGACGCCCTTCGAATACGATTCTCTCCTTACGTAGAACTTATGCAATGTAAGTATTTTTTATTGGTGAACTAGATGTTAAAAGTGACGTTAACTTTATTTTTAGATTTGTTTAAACAAACAAATATTCTGATATCAATTTCCACCAGTGAAAATTGCACGAAAATCCATTCAGTAGTTTCGAAGATGCTGTAACAAATAAACAGAAATAAAGAAAAGAAAATATTGTTGATTTCTGTTCTATTAGTCTTTAGTCACATACTTTCTTCTTTATAACTTTTTCCAATATACAACAAATGAGATTCAGCTATTTTATCTTATTATATGTAAATACCTTTCTATAGTAATCTGACCAAAGCTACAATAAATGTAAAGATAGATCAATGGAAAATTCACAAACACCAACATTTATGAAATAGCCAAGCGTTTATAATTGGACCAAGATATAATACTGATGGTAGGTCGTTATATTATATAAATGGTATACATTACATTTAACCATTTAGTATGAGTTTTGTAGATAGAATGCTCTTTTGTTCCAGTTCGAAGCGGTCGGCTGCACGAGGTATGGACGGCGTTTTGTGATATAATTGGACGTACATATTTTTTTATGAAATAAGTACAAATAGATTGGTTAACTGAGCAGCGGGGCTATGAATTGTTTTGACAATGTAAAAAAATGTTTTGTTAATACATCTATCTAATGATGGTGAACGTAGGTTTATAGACCTATTTTTATGTAAAGTTGTCGTAGAATCGTGATTTTAATTTAGGTACCTAACCTAGCTGATTTCATCTACTATGCCATACTTAAGGGCTTTTTGTGGTTAGGCTGCAACTTACTGTACATAATTATGATATAGGTATCGCAATACGTAATAATAAGTCACCATATCGAAAACAAGATTCTTGGTGTAGATTGAATGGTTGTATCTCTATGGCCGTAACTGTATTGCGCAAAATATCGTGAAAGCAGATCATGTCTTCCCTTTAAACCTTGTAATTATAATGTAAACAATTTATCGCGTAACAAGCTCAAGTGCCAAAATATTTTTATTTAGTACTTTGTATTTGTATCATGACTATCATTACAAAATCACTACAATGTTTAGTAGTAATAATTTATTTGACACCACCAATCAATTGATCTCTTTTAAGCTATCTATTATACGCGTTACTCCCATAGATTTTGTATGGCAATACAATGCTCTGACGCCACATATTTTCCAACTCAATTCACTGACTATTTATTGATTCTTAGGCCAGAAACTATTTAATTTAAAAAAATTAGGGCCGTAGTAAAATGTTTTTCAGAGATGTGCTTGTGATGGAGTCAAATACCCAATTTTGTTTCTCCTACGATTGTATTTTTGTACAATTTTATAACTGTAAATCCTCTAAACGGAACAAACAAAATCTGTGGGCATACAAATTGGAAAATACGGGAATTGAACCTGTAATTTTATGTTTTTCATAATTTAAAACAACAGTTCTGCCACTATTCAGGAAATATCAAATGTACCGACTGATTTCTATATTATAAATTAACTGCTTTCTTTCTTAAAGTTTTCGTAAACTATTACGTGTGACATAAGTATAATTTTATTATGAAGTTTATTTCATTGATTAATTGAATTCAATATGCACAAAAAGTGATTAAAATGTGAAAATAATTAGGTACTGCTTCATAATCTGAGACAACATTCAGGTTGATATAAAAATAATTATGATATTGAAATGTAGTATGGAAATCAATATTCACTGAAACTTGTTTATTTTATGATAGTAATGTCGTAAAGAATTTCTAATATACTTTTGTAAAAAGAAATCAGCTTTTGATATGGAGGAATGTGTAATATATAAGTAATTTAATCGATAAATTTTGTGATTTTTATTCAGTTATTACAAAGTAATTATTTAGTTAAATACCATGTACGAAATATTTATCAGTTATTTTTGTTAAAATGTTAGGTGTAGCTTACTCAATAAATCAAGTGTAAAACAACATTAATTACCGTGTAAATGATATAAAAGTACTTCATGTAAATACAAAAATAAATAGCCATGGTTTGATTTGTTGATCAGTAGTTTATATTATACTCAGTGTTTTTCTTAATAATTACATAATGTTATTCCATTCATCATTCTGAAACCTAAGGTTGTAACTTGATATATAAACATTTTGAGAAAAATGATGTGTAGATATATATGTTTTTACGTGATTCGTAGTCTATGATGTACAAACAGATAGCCAAAGATTTAATAAATAATAGATTGAATACCGTATTTTTATTTATTCAAAGATGGTAAAAAAAGCGAACTATAGAGACAATTTATGTGTTAAAAATCTCCAAGCATGCGCACGATATTTGGTATAACCAAATCGAGATTTCTACAATGTTCGATTTGCTTACACACCTGAAGAGTCAAATATGAATAAAAGGTCTCTCAGATATACATTTGTTCGAAAGAAGAACAAGTCGACTAAAATGTAACAAGTGAACCGAAATTAATTTGCTTTAAGACTCATCTGAAGAAATATTGTGATTATTTGAAAAGAAAAAAATGAGATCACTGGTAATGATTTCACACCGACTTCGAAACGAAGAACGAACCTAGACAATTTGAATGTTATTATTTGTGAATATTTTTTGATTATTTAGAAACAGTGTGATTGATTGATGAGATTTGCTTAGTTCTTATAGGTAAGTTTACTGAGGATATATATTTTCCTAAGTTTGATATTAACGGATAATTGTAGCCCTAACTTTTCAAATAAGTATAGATACATATTCTTCAAGTTAATATAATGTAAAATAAATATATATAAAAAATATTTTTACAAGACACACGTAGGTACATTATATTTTGGAGTTATTTATTTTTGAAAAAAAAAATACAAATCTGTTTTTTTATTTAACACAATTTTGTGTGCAGTGGATTTTTCAAAGACGAAATGTATTTTCTGTTGGCAGTGACCCTAGGAAAATTAGTTAAATAAAACATATATGCATGCTTATAGTTGGTATTCATCACATGTACTACTAATATGTAATGTTTTTAAAGCTTTTTTTCCAGACAACCTGTAATAGATGTGTGTGTTAGTGCGACCAACATAAACTAAGAAATTAGACTGAAGTAAAGGACTGAAGTCTTGATTGAGTATAAAGGTCATGAAGACACGGTCGGGCTAACTTAGAAACATATTGTTCTGTGGTATTTAATTAAAGGTAAAAACGGCAAACTTGGACCAAGTTTTTAAAGAATCTAGAACAAGATTTGGCGTGATGTCTGATGTATGGAGTGAATAAATTAGTAAATAAATTTTAATTATAACCTTGAGGTACATTATTATTTTATTCCGTATTTTTCGTATAATACCTATATTAGGTAAAATTGGGTATGGCGATGATGATGGTGATCAAGCTTAGTGATGGGATTGCGTTTGTCAAGACGTTTTCGTTAACACTTCCTTCTCAATTCTTATGCGTATTTATACTTATGGACTGCAATACATGCACGTGTATCACAGTCTAGAAAATTAAAGGTACGTTCATTATAATAACTGCTTAAATTGTTATTACCTATTAAGAGTTTTCAATACAATACCGATAATTTTCAGCAAGTGGTAAAATTGTTAATAAAGCAACTTTCGGTGGCTAACTTTCGATACTGTTGTTAATTAAGCGAAATTGTTAATCAATTGCCAATAAGCTGCTTTTAGGAAGGTCAAACAAAAATACATTATTTCATAATTATGTATTTACCTATTCTTTTTTCATGTTTACTTTGTTAATAATGATATATATGTTGCGTTTGTAATTTTATCGTGTTATTCTTCAACTTAGTCAATAGTTACGAAACTTGATGCTTTGCTTTAAAGAATTCTTACAATAAAAGCTGACAAAAATTATGAAATATATGATGCTCCTAAATTGTAAATGTCGCTGTGCTGAAAGTGATTGAAATATTTCTAAAACGCTGCTTTTTTTATTTATTGCGTTTCTAATATTAATCAGATAATTTTGTGTTTTTTTGGAGTAACCATACATTATTTAAATGAAAATATCTAACCTCTCTTCTTTGCAAAGACTTTAAGAGAAAATTCAGACACTAATATTAAATGAGGTGAAAACAAACGAAGAATGCTATTTATAAGCAATACTATTTGACGAAGTTAGTAAGTTTTTAGTCTTTTTTAAATATTATAAGTGAATCATCAATTAACTCTAGAAAGGTATAGTCTGCGTAAAATTGCCGCATGACGCGTCTATATTCACTGCTTTCTTTTATAAATATTACGAATTCGTCGCTGTGCTTTTATGACATCTATCTCATCTCTTAGTACTTGCATGAGGCATACAGGTCACTGTGAAAAAGAGACAATGTTATACAACGTTAGTAGCCGTGTCTCACTCTAACATCTGAATATAGTGATTGCAAAAACACGTGGTGGTACGGCGGAAGGTAAGCATTACAATTATTTACGGATTTTGAAAATAATGACCAAGGAGATAAAATGATGCGTGATTATCTCTTAAGATTTTAATCTAAATGGACAATTATATTGTGAAATAGATATCATTATTATTTGGTTTACAAGACCAAAATGCTGATTTTAGTCAAAACAATGTGATCTGTGATGAAAGAAAAAATATTGCTCATTTTATTTAGTAGTAGATTTTATAGAAACATAGAGGTTTAAAGATTATGTTCATTTTTCACATGCGTACTTAACTAAATAAATAAAAAGATAAATTATGTTATTCATTATTTCCTTGGTGTGTAATAATGTGTATCTGATAAGGATAAGTTTATTCAAATTCAAAATAAAACTTGATATAACAGCTAGTGAAAACTTATATGCGTAAATTTTACGCATAATTATCTTTTACGTAGGTACATAAAATATGTATTATCTTTCTAGGGTTAAGGTACTTTGATAACCCAATTATATTATTGTTTAAATTATTTTTTATTTTTGTGGCACAGAATATACTGAACTGAATGACGCATAATATATCAACGATATAATAAAAATAACTAAGTACTTCATAATTACGTAAGAGAGGGGAGAGAGAGACAGAGCGAAAGCGATAAGCATTATGACAATGAAGAAACTCGATGATAACCATTTCATTACGTCTAGGAAACCCAATTGTCTGACAAGCACTTTTGAGCAATCCACTCACTGATCCTGATGAGTCAGCACTTTCAGTTCAGATCAATACCTATCATTGGCCCACATAGTGGAGTCTAGGTGGACTATTTCTATCCGAGTCGACGATTGGGGCTGCAAGCTATTTAAATATGTTGGACTGCTCTCATTTCCAAATACAATTAGGCAAGGGAATAGTTTTAGCAAAAGTGGCAGTATTAAAACTGTAGTGAAGAAACTGAACGAAAAAATGAGTTTATGTTCCACATTAGTTTAGTATTCATATAAAATTATTGCTAAAATGCACGTTGAGTTTGTCAGCAAAGTAATATCAGCAGGTACCTACTCTGCCGTCATAAGAAAAAAGGCCGTAAGTAAAATTTATATTCGGTATTGAGTTATAAACATATTCGTAATCAGAATCTTTACCCGATTCCAAATATGTACTTAACTTAATATCGAAAAATGGTAGTTACAGCCTTTCTTCGTATGAGTACTGTAATCAGACATAATTAAGAACAGACTATAATAAACAATTTACTCGTACTTGAATGTAAATGATATCACAAAAGTGCAAGCGTAAGTACTTGCCTACATAATAAAGTAGTCCGCGGAGTAACATGAGACTAAATTATTTAGGTGCTCGGGAGAACTATTACGGAAATCGTTGTCCTTAAAATGTTATTCTAGACGGAGAGCTATTCTTATTGAATCAAAAGTATTAATAATACATACTTAAATGCATATAATATGCAATTTTCTGATAAATAAGTACCTATTTGTTCTATAAATTAGAAACAGCAGCGAATGTGTCTGTTTAGCAAATTGATGAGCAAATAACTGCAAATGAGATCGCGTTAGCAGTCGCTAGCATTAAGATAACCATTTTATTGCATTCCTATTTCGTGCGAATTTCCTCATCCATTACGCGCAGCATTGACTTGCTAACTGCCAACATTATAGGAAGGCGTAAAGCGAATGATCCCGAAGTAGGCGGAGCACGAAAATGTTAATAAGGTTATTCCAGATTGTATAGTGAAATGTAAACAGCCCTTTGGCTATTATGAGTCGCGGTACACAAGACAAACAGTCTTGGAGCGGCGCCGGCGTCTGTGTCTCGCTTAAATATTGATATCGCGGCGCAGTTCCTCAACTAGATTGTTCCTAATTCCAGCCCTTCACAGACGTTTTCACTTAATTATTTAATGTTATTAATACTAAGATTCATGCCTACTGTTTGAATTGTATTATAATTGGGGTTTAAGACTCCAATACCCACGCCTTAGCAATTAAGTAATATTTACCAAAAGTTAAATTGATTAGATAAAGTGCTTGTTACCTTTATCTTGAAAGTGTTTTATGGTAGTGAACATATTTGTGTTATTACTACATAAAATAAAGTATAAAGGTCATTACTCATCATAATCTATCAGTTTTCACCAGTAGGTAGTAGTACACTACAATTTATTAGGGCAGCATGACGTTTTTAATTAATTTGTAGTGACAGCTGTTTGTGATCAGGCACTTATGAATTAAACCCTTAAGAACACCCTTCAATCGCAGATGAAGCCCATTACAATTTGAAGTAGGTACTTTCTCTAATAAAACATAACTTTAAAATCGAGAGAGATTATTTGATAAGTGCTGCCAAAATAAACGACGAGCATTTTTGAACTATGGTTCCAAATTGTAAACTCTAGCGCGAGTTGATAGTTATAGCATATGCGGCTATACTCGTAATATACTACCTTAATAATACAATTGATATATCATGTTTGAATGAAAAATATTAGCATACAAATGATATATTCAATATTAACGTTATAAATTATATGTATTGACTAATTATAATTAGGCACTGTACTGACACAATTAAGCTATCTGATGATTACGCCACAAGCTCAGATGTGGGACAAGGCACTGGTTTCATGGTCTTAGTTAATAAATCATAATTATAGTAGACAAAGGTCGTTTATTCTGGTTGGCTTTAATTACCAACCCCTTTAATCCCGCGCTCCGATAAAAGCATTTAATTAAAATTGTAGCTGTAAATACATCAACAACGCTTGACTAAGAAACCAGTATTGTAAGGTAAAATTTAATAAACAACGCTAACGAGTGATTGGGTTTCAATGAAACAGAAGTCCTTTTATTAATTCTTTAACGCTGAGTTAACAAATGAGCACCTAATTACTTATTTTGGTTAAATAGGTACCTAGTTTATGTGTATGTGTGTGAGCATATTATTAATTGTAATATAATGTTTTAGACGACCTTATAACTATGCGAATATTTAACACTTGCAGTAGCCGAACTGCAAAATATAAACCAGAGCTAATTTCGTATCTAACTTATTCAAATACTCCATTCCAAATATATCACTTACATTAATCTAGCTCAGACAAACAGACTGTTCCATGATCTAATATTAGGTTGAAACATTAATATTTCAAGGCCCGGCTAAGTTACGACTCCACCCGCTTGAAGCAAAACATCATCTATACACTGATGATGTTTAGTTGTGTGTCTGTAAGCTATATATATCTTAACCCGATACACACAGGCAAAGGTAAGGCTACCCATTTACCTCATTTGATTTTCGAGAGCTTAAGGATTGTCTATAAAGGTAAGTCCGATAAACCCGATTGTTGAATTTGAGGTTCAAAGTGAGATTTGCGAGCAACTTTATGCACGGTGGACAACTTTGTACAAACTATGTAAAGGAATTTAACTTCAGTTTAAAACCTATTTTCGTGACTCACAATGAATATGGGCGTTACTACTTCTGAATGTGTGAATGTTATAAGATTTAACTATCTTAATTTAAACGGTGAAGTGCCAACCCATGTGGTTTTAGTATTAATGCATTAGCACTGTTACTGCTCTCCTGTTCTATTCATACGGAGCCTGAAGTTAAGTGAGCGCATTAAGCCAATTATTGCCATTTATTCAGGGCTGGATAATTTATACATAAGCAGATAGGTACGGTTGCTCTCTGGTCGAATCATTAGGTCGTGTCATGTCGATGTCGAATCATCAGTGTTGTTCCGGAACTAATAAATGATCTTTGGCACTAACGTGAAACGCGATAAGTGTCAGGCAATAATCGCCAAAATCCGACAACAAAACAGCTTATAATTCCATATTTTTTTATTAATTGTAAATATATTTTTAATAAGAATAATAATAAGATTAAATAATCATACGCACATGTAACTGAGGCAAAATAGTTAAGTATTTAAGCAAATGATGCTAATGTTTTTGACCGACTAAGCAAAGAAAATTCGTGTACTAGAAAGTCAGTGCAATGAAAGTTGGGTCGGTCAATCTTTGAAATAAATCTGACACAGCATATCGGTGCTCCGAGGTCCGGCCGGCTGGAGCGTCACTGAATTATTCATCTATTCCTAACTATAGTTGAGATTCATTCTTTTGTTTTACTACCAGAATATCGTAAAAGTTGTATGATATGTAAAATATTAGATCTTTTTTTGCAAAATAATCTGCTTCTTATTTAAACTCAAATTACGAAAATTAGTTAATACGTTTGATTTTGTTATTTGACTGATCACCGTCGCTGGCTAGCGTATCTGGAGTATTGAGGAAAATACTTTTTGTTAGTACAAATTTTCTGGAACATATTATAATTCGTGGATAATCTGGATTTGAATAAACCAACAACAATTTCAAGATCAAAAAACACTTATATTTTCATTACACAAAATTTAGAAGAATTGTTACCGAAAGACGATTTTATAAAAAAAAATAACCTTCTTAAAACCTTTTGATACATTTATAAATGAAATAATAGTAGGTATAGTTAAAGTTTAATGCCTTTATATGAGGAAGGTGTGGTCAGCTGCGACCGCGGCGCGGCTCCCGGCGTACATTCAGCGACCCTGAATAATTCATAGAGGCTTTTGCTGTCACGACCTTACTTTGCTTCGAATAACGTCTAGTTCTAACTACCGTACCTATTTACCTGTTTAAATAACTTCAGTTACGAATGCTTTTTAGTAAAAAATATTACTAGACACAATTTTAAGCTAGAGAATGGATGGTGTTACTTTACACTTAATGCACTCAAGTGCACTTGTGTCCAAGAATTTATTTGCCTGTCTGGAAATGTTTTAGCACGACTTCTTTATTTGAACGAAATGTTTTGTATTCAAAAGCATTCGTTGTTTTGATATTTAAATGACTTTATGCCAATCTCTGTCTAAAGATTATTAAAACATTCTTTGTCATCACCATTCGACATAAATTGTTAAAACAGCATAATAAATCATCACCGTTAGCCTAATTACTGTCCCACTTTTGAGTAAAGACTTCTTCTCATACTGAGAAGGCATGAGCATATCATGCTTGCTCTAGGTGGATTAACGATTTCAGACTTTTTGTGCAGGTTTCCTCAGAATTATTTTTTTCGCAGTCAGTTAGTGGTGTCTAAGAGACTAGAAAGTACACATGACTTTGAAAAAGCCACATTGATACTTGGTAAGTTTCGAACCCGCATACTCGTAGACAAGATGCAGGTGTTTTAAACTTATCACGGCTTAATATCTACCCCATAATGTATTTAATAGTTGTAGGATTTTTTCATCATACACTACATACACCAATTACGATTTCTGAAGAGCACCTTGGCCATATTCAAGAATTCATATCTTGAACAAAAAACACCGCGGTGGCAAACTATGTCGTGTTTGCATATTGTCGTTTGTGAAGACTATTTGGCATATAAAATGGTATACGAAGACAATAGAAGAAAAGCTATAAACATCATAAAATGAGAGACCAAGAATCAAGTAAAATTGGCATGAGCGTTTATGACATTTTGTCGCGCCGCAAAGTTTTTATATTGCGATAATGTGGGCGTTTATAGAAATGTAGGTAGAATAATAAGCAACCGATACTGCCTAGCAACGGGTAAAAAAAATATTATCTATATATTTATGTTTTCCCATAAAATGCAAGCCCTATTTCATATTTTCGAGGTTATTAAAGGGAAAGGTAACAGAATGTCTCAATGGTGAAAAATGACTATAAAAGTGAAATTGAAAATCTTAAGTTAGCAGTAAAACTACACTCTTTTATGTATCAGTAGCTTAGTCATATAGGTACTGGGGTGCGTACGAATATAACATATACCTAAGTTTGTTCCATAAAGGTCAGTGTGTGGCTCTGGAACATTTCTGTTGAGAAATAACCTGGCATCTTTATAATACCGTATCACTAAGAACCAGAAACATACAAAGTTGGACCTGCTTAGGGTTCCGTAGTCCCTTACAGTTTCGCCATGACTTTCTGTCTGTTTGTCGATCTACGGTATAGCTCATAATTTTTCGGTACTAGAAAGCTGAAATTTGGTATGAACATTCATATTGACTATGTCGATAAAGTGGTAAAATTAAATTTTCAAATTTTTTTTTTATGATAGCACTCACGTATAGCCGGATAGGTTCAATTCTCAGGTCTTATTAAAATTATAGCAGGTGTCTGAAAATTATTTTCCGATTCAGGGAGCCGTTTGCGAAATATTAAACTATTAAGTGCTTTTTTTTAATTCAAGTGTCAACTAACTATTCAGAAGATAAAGGATCTAATTTCTGAATAGTTGTTCCTAGACATGTGAAAAAATTCATACCTACATAACGAACTTAAAAAAACTATCACTGCAAAGTAGGCTTTACCAGTAACAGTGTTAAAGTCGACCAACAAAACCTATAACGGAACCCTATTGTGCGTGTTCCGAAACGCATTTTGCAGGTTTTTATTTTTTGAATATGTAAAACATGTTTAAAGTGTAAAGTTATTATTTTACAAGAAAAGGCCTATATGTATAACAAATGCTGACCCAAAATTAAAAGTGGAAGATGATCAAAATTCGAGGGTGTGTATTAATGCATTTTCTTCATGATGATTTTCAGATCCAAATTCTCATTACCCCAAATAAGAATGTACAAAATACTCATATGATGAATACCACAAACATCCTCTCAGCGGACAAATATTTGTGGGCTCGGATACTTGTCTCAATTCAGAAATGGAATCCTGAACCCTAAGCGCGGTTGACGCTCCAAATCTGCGGCCCGTATACCCACATACCCTTGATAAAATATTATAACAACCCAACGCATAAGATGTACGGCTGATGAGTGAGATCGTTAGCGTGGAATTAATAATAATATATAATTTCTACCTATTTAACAATAGGTATCTATAATTTACTATCACGTCTATTTTTAGGCGGAGGTGTTTTTGTAGCAGACCCAAATTTCGCCATTTCAGGGAACAAATCCAGATTCAGGGTTTACAACATTAGGTTAATTTACCGCCATGTTGGGTCTATTTTATTTAAATACTAAAGAGTCCTGAAACCTGTATGGTATCTATATGCCATACCGATTTCTGGTAACGATATACCATAGTAACTTGAGGTAGGTACTCTAAAATAAAGTCGCTGTACCATTAGACAAGTAAGTTAGCAAAAAAAGCGAAACTGAGAATGTCGCTTTTTGTAGCATATGCTACGTTTCACTTCGTAACAGTACTGTACTGAATACGCAGCAAATTCTGCGAAAGGAAGCGTAGCCGTAGGCTTAAGCCGTAGCTTTGCTTTGACAAGCCAACAATGAAGGCTCCTATGTGGTTGTAAATGATTTTGGGTGTGAATGATTATGTTTCTATGGATTTGTTATTCAATGGTCAAGGGGAAGTATGTATCTAACCCTTATCAACCGTCATAAAAATATATATAACATGGTGAATTGATTCTGCCCCTAAATACCTTCTTCAAGTCAAAGATAAACTAACGCCAAGTATTCATTTTTGGTAATAATATAATTTTGCCCACAAAAAGGTGTATTATGTTTTTTCCCAAAATTTATACAATGATCGATGATGACATGTCATTCGAAATATGATGTAAATGACATACGTCTTCTCCGACCGCGGTTCATATCAACTCGCGGCAGAGGGAACGTCCCGACGCCGTATTTTTGATAAGCACTTGAATATTATCAGCTTATGCCGATGAAGTGGAACCTCATATCCTCTTCGTAAAACCTTATTTATTTTCCCTGCCAATTCCGAACCCATCGCTATCTAATTTTATTGACTATTGTTCCTGTTATTTATGATTCGGTGAATTGTGTTTTGATCAGACAAAGGCTCTGGCCATCCCCCTATCTCTCGTAATTGTACTAATAAATCAGATAGATTTTCTTTTGTTACCATATTGGTATTAAATGGAATTTCGCAGATTTTTGGTCAATTGTGTCTGCTCTCGTGAAGGGTTTTGTAATCCTTTTCATAGTATATAATATGTAGTATTTGCGAAACAAACGAGTGTAGTACAGACAGAAACCCACGACAAGATTTATTGTATCCAGATGCTGTTGGACAAACAACTTTTATATTTACGAATACAATCTTATACAATTTATTTTATTTGGTCACTGTTTAGATATTTTCTAGAAACATTGTTGAAAGATTGAAAACAAGTTTTATTGTAAAGTTTTGCAATAAAGTAAGTCTGTAAAGCATCGGAAGTACTTCAAGTTCTCATATAAAACTATCCTATATCGTTCTCCATGATTGAGGATCTATACCACTTTTCAAAACCTGTTCAGTAGCTTACCGTAAAAGCGTAAAAGATAGACAGACAGCCAGCCAGGCAAAAAAAAATACTTTCGTTTATTACTACCTGACAACCAGTGTTACCAAGGTGTATCGTGTTACCCAGTAACTAGGTTGTGGAGGTCAGATATGCAGGAGCTCCATGTTACACTCTGGTAGGTACTCAGCTGCATCTGGTTTAGACTGGAAGCCGACTTCAACATAGTCGGAAAAAGGCTAGGCAGATGTATATCTGATAAATTAAATTTAACCATTAGCTGCACTGGTTTAAGTTTTCTTTACCGAAAGCAGACATATGCTTATGTCTGAAAATATTTTTCACTTCGCGAAATTTGTCACGTAATAATTATAAAATATTATCACGTGGAGGCTGGATTTAAATCATGTTTATTTTTCAAATGTATTAATTTATCTAAACTAATATTATGAAGAGGAAGTAATAAAAAAATAGGTTTGCAAAATGAGCTCTATGGACTTAAAAAATCAAAAACAAAACCGGAAAAAAACATCCTTACCAACCTTCCCAGACAAAACTTTATAGATCTATAGAAAGTAGGTGTACCGAATCGCTACTCTACGATCTTTACTTATCCTTATGTCTCATAAAATCTAGGCTATAAGCCTAAATATTATTAATATCTGTACGGAGTTATAAATCGACAGGCCCTCTTCCCGTGGGTGATATAAGAGCAGATTAAAGGGATTATACGTATCATAAATCGCGCCACTAAGTGTGGTGGTACTGGCAGCCCCACAAGAACAAATCCTTGTGATTATCTCAAGGGTCCTAGTGCTTAGTAGAGTCGGTCTGTGTATGACTTTGAATTAAAGATTACGTGCTTGCTGCGTAAGTTATCCAGTCACAATAAAAATAGGTACTGTTTTATGCTGAGAAGTCTTATGTATCTACCTATCCAAGTATTATCAAATAATTAATAAAATAAAATCCTTAAGTAACAAGAACACAAAATATAAAAATATTTTACGTATTCATTATACTATAAGATCCGACAGACGTTTAACATGGCATGACATGTAAAAGAGTGAATATAATATGAAAACAAAAGTGAAATAATATTACTTCTGGTCCCTCATGTATATGATCTATGTATTTTGTATCGTCAGATTCCCTTGAGGTCGTACCGTCCATCAAAATTGTATTCCCGGTAACGACATAAAAGGGTATTAAATGACTACCTAAATATTAATTTACGAGCATTAGGTAATTCGGGGAAATTATTAATTTGAATCCGGGTTTCAAATGGGTTTTTAATAACGTGATCAGTTCTGGTAACTAAATAATGTAAATTAATTATGCAGTAAAAGTGTTAGCACTCGTAATTTCTTGATCAAAATTACAACAACTAATCGTATGTCGTTGTGAGGTATTACAATAGATGTAATTCAATAGGCTTTCTGAGGCAGGGGTCTTGTTTCTGGGTTAGTGTGATGATTACATAGAAAATTGGTTTGGCTATGTAGCCTGTTGTTACACGACAAAAAAATAGCTTCGTCCAATATTTCCATAAAACAGCGCCGTACCATTTTTTTTTTTATAATTCAACCTACTTTTTTCATTTTTGTGATTAAAAGTTATCAGTTGCCTTTTGCTCAAAACTTTTCACTGTACGTATGTATGTATTTGCAATAGTAAAATAATAATCATATGTCAATAAGTTCCGCTACGAGTTTTTTACTTCCAGTAAAAAAACAATAGGTAGCTAAATCGATAGATATAAAATAGTAAGGGATGCTACGACCTGGAAATTCAAGGCATTCTAGATAGCCTCGCCTGATAAAGAATTATGTCAGCTCTTAACCGCCGGTGGCGGCGACCTCTTGCGTCCGGCCCTGGTTCAGGCCATGGCCTGGAGTGAGACGAAATGGGAAGCTATCGCCTCCTACTGCAAAGCAGTAATGCTGTAGAAGGAGGCGGCGGGACGCGTGAAAGAGCGACAGACCTCACGCCCCAGCCGCCGCGGGAGACGTCACGGGCGTCGGGCGTCGCGAGACGACTCCAAGTCACCGTAGGCGCGGAGCTGCGGACGGTGAGCTATGGGTGGCTCGCCGTCCGGCAAGGACCAGACCCACGTCGACGGCGCGTTCGTGTACCATGCGCGCCTTAGAGAGCTGTCAGCATAGATGACGGGGCCCACCCACTGGGCGAAAGCCTGGCGGGGCTGCGGGACGTTGTAAAGAGATACCGCGCCCCCGGAATACAAAGGACTGAGGAAGGAACATGGATGAGTTTTAGTCAATAAGAGTCTGACACAAACGACGGATTTATGTGTGCACAAAATACAACAACATTAAACATTTATGTATTTTGAAATACAATAAATTGAGAGTTTTTACTCAGAGCATAATTTTTATCCGGCACACAATAAATAAAAGAACATAATATGAATAGCTAATATTTGTTTCATTTTATTGAAATCATATTATTTGTAAACTGTAATACCTTAACAATAACTGATTTGTTAATACAAAGCAGTTATCCTTACTAATATTATAAATGCGAAAGTAACTCTGTCTGTCTGTCTGTTACGCTTTCACGCCAAAACTACTGGACCGATATAAATGAAATTTGGTACAGAGATAGAATAGACCCTGAGGAACAACATAGGCTACTTTTTACCCGGGTGCGCTAAGTAGTTCCCTCGGGATGCGGGTGAAGCCGCGGGAAACAGCTAGTTACTAATATATTACAATAAAATAGAAGATGAGCATTAGCTCATTGCTAATTTCACATGCATATATGAAAATATTAATATGATGGTCTTCGGTCACAAACACCCTTGCATTAACCGATCAAAGTAACTTATTATAGGATTGTTGAGGAATACTTTTTATTACGATTAGAAGCTTTGTTACGCAGTAAAGAAGTTACTATAAGGAGAAGCCTAATTATTATGCTTTATGTCTAATTATTGAGTAGTTACTTACGATAGTTTAAAAAAAAATATATATGCAGAAATTTCAAAAACAAATGTGTGAGCTTATTTCCTCGCTGGCTAGTGGTCCTAGCTTCGCTAGCTAAAAGTTAACTGGTAACTGGCTAGCATACTGCAAACAAACAAGTGACAGATGCTATTATTATAGCTGCACTGGGAGTGAAGTGCTACCACCGCAACTGTCGGCATTAGGTACTAAATATTCTGTTTTACGTGTAGAAATAAACGAAATGAGCTAACCGGTAATAAAGTTTTAAATATGTAGACCATAGAGATGCTATAAATTCAAAAGGAGGAGCTCGAGGCTAAGTAACAGCCGCACGGTTCGACCGATCAAAGGTTAAGCTCCGCTTGGCGCGGCTGGTCCGTGGATGGGTGACCATCTTTGTCATAGCGAGACTCCTCCGTGCCTCGGAAAGCATGTTAAGCTGTTGGTCCTGGCTGTCATTTATAGATCTTTGAAAGTCGTTACGGGTAGTCAGAAGCCAGAAACTCTGACAACTAGTCTTACCAATGGGTATCATGTTACCCGGTAAACCGCTCCATGTAAAATACTATTAACCGAGTACACTGGGCGTACCTACAACTAGCGAAGGTGTTATTCTAATGCATAGCGCAGATGCTGTTGATGTATAGACCGAACTCTATGTAGGCATAAACGCTACGTTAGTATGGGCGCCACCAAAAAATGGTTAATAACGAGGACAAAAGACTACTATTACTGTTAGCTTAATTCCTAAAACTGCTTTTTTGTTCTGTACAGACTCTTTTCATGTCATTGAAACAGATTTTTTTGCAACTAACTTTACACATACTGAAATTTTAAACCCTCACTTTTTTATAAATTTCATAATTCAAGTTAACGGGAGTTACCCGAAAGAAGTTGACCTTCGTCGATTCTATAATGGATCTGTTTTTCCTTTGAACTATGGAACCCTAAAATAATCAATTATTATCTAAAAATAAAAAAAAACGACATTCTGGATAACAGCCAATGTAGCTTATTTACGAATAAGTAATATTATTCAACAAATTACCATTGAAGTCGAAATGATATTGAATCCATAAGACCTTGATTATAGGAATAAGAAAAAACCCAAACGTTCTGGTCCAATCCCAAACTGTTTCGCTTGGCTTACAATATACTTAAGCCGAAGTAATAAAAATCAGTATTCTACACGACAAAGGATAACAAGGTTGATAATTAAGATTTAGGTTAACACAAAGCCTTATTTGTATGTTCGTGAATTGCCCAAAAATGTTCCGTATCGAACAAGGATTCCTGTCTCGTTAGCGACTAGTTTATTGTGGAGTTGTAACTTCCTTGCTGACATAACTGTCCTCGTAATTTTACATCCCTTTATCTTATTCAAGAGAACTTCGTGATACCTTTGTCCACATTCCGTAACTTTATCCAGATAATTCAACGGTGGAACGTAGTTTGTTGAATAAGACCTCGGTCTTTCAAAATATTGCATTGATTTATAAATAGGAGTTTTATTTTGTATCAATTATTTCATCGAAATTATTTCGGTATTCAGAATTGACGGTTCGACGTAATGGGTAAATTATCAAAACAAATAAACAAAATTTGAATATTTTTGAAATAACCAAACTATTAGGTACTCCCTTACTAATATCAGAATGGATGCATGGATCTTTTGCTCTATCATGCAATAAAATAAGTCTTTATTTCGGTATCTGGATCCCATTCGAAAACCCCGTACATAAAATCGCGAACTGGAGTTAGTGAGTTAGTCTAAAACGTATTGTTAGTTACTAAAGGTAGTTAATTGACAATTATTTATGATATTTCTAACGATGCTATAAATCAATGTCACAAGGAGCGTAATCAGACAAAGATATTCCTTCTTTGTAATTAAAATAATAACCATTTAAATTATAATCAACGCAATAGTTATCTTATTAGAGGGATGATTACTGTAAGCTATGGCGTTTTAGTTCTAAAGGCCACTTTTAATAGACAACGACAACTATTTAGACGTAATTCAAGGAGAAAGAATCCAGCACAAAGTTTTGCAAACTAATCCAATTAGAGGGTGAACGGGAGACGTCTGGTGCACTCACTTTGTTCCCTCTGTTCCCTTCGGACCTCGTAAGCTGAACGTTTTGTATCAGTTAGCGCATTTATTTACTAAAATCATATATGGATGGTCACTCGCCTATTTATGTGTATGATGTTTTAAAATATGTAGGTAACATAATATTGTTTGTACTGTGGGTATAAAAGTTGAATAGGAAAAACAAATAATTTCCAATAAATTATACTAGAACGTATAAAATATCAGATTTTTTATTTGGAAAGTATATACCTACATATATCCCCCTTCCGTCCGATACAGTGCTCAAGAGTGGACGTGTGTCTGTTTCGAAATTTAAATTAAGCAAAATATTAATAATTACATACGCGATTCTAACCCGTAATCGTACAGTTAAAGCGCCTAATATTACACTAAGGTCTCGCGACTTCGCTAGCACGATCCGACCGTAGGCTCGAGGTACCCCTGTCCCGCACTTGCCGCCTTCACCACCGAGGGAATAGTACAGTAGCCATAATTGCTGTCTCGCTCCACCCAAGACCGCCACGCTGACTTCGGAGCGACCCCGTCGCTACGTGGGTTTCGAACTTACAACCGTGAGTAGTACGGTCTACATTACACTGACCACTATTTCAAGAATACCCACGTATGATGCCTCGCGTACAGCGGTCGCCGCCGCCTAACATTTCGACGGCAAACATAATACAAACATCGTCTGACTCTGATATCCCACAACTGATATCCAACAGTCCGAGCGACGACGCTGTTAATATTACTACACGACACAAGCGTCCTCGTACGAGTTTCTCACCAGGTTCCGAACTACAAGACTTCAAAAAGGAGATACACCAAATGTTATCAAATTGGAAAACGGACCAAGAAGCCTATCTCAAAAAATTTTGCACTGACCAAAGCTCCACTTTGAATAAACTAGTGTCTGAATTAGCCGAATTGAAACTACAAAACTCGGCCATCCAAAAGTCAAACACTGAAATAGAGAAAACAGTTACATTCATTAACAAGCAGTATGATGATTTGATTAAACAAGTGGAATCGCTGCAAAAGGAAAAACAAACATACAGAGAAAGTATTGTGGCATTGGAAACAAAAATACAGGATTTACAGCGTTTATCTCGCCCTGCTAGTGTCGAAATCCGAAATGTTCCCATTGTTGATAACGAGACGGTAGATGATCTTTCCTCTATTGTAGTAAAAGTCGGCTCGACCTTTGACCTCCCGCTCAGCAACACGGATTTACGTGATGCTTACCGCCTACCCGGTAAACAGGGCACAGCACGGCCGCTCGTTGCAGAATTTACCAGTGTCCACGTTAAAAACAAACTTCTCGCCGCTGCCCGTGATTTTAACAAGAAACATAAAAATGAAGACAGTCTTAGTACATTGAGTATCGGTTTGAAGGGGGAGAGGCGACCGATTTTTATATCAGAGTATCTTCCTGCCAGCTCTAGGAGACTATTCTTTGCAGCCAAGGAATTTGCAAAACTCCACAAATATGATTTTTGCTGGACCACCAACGGTAATATATTCTTGAGAAAAACCACGGGATTAAAACCAATAATGGTGAAGTCAGAGCAAACACTACAGGATCTGGCGCCTCATACTACCCAATGACTAGTCTATGGGGAAGTAATTGAATCATTGTTTTATATCCCTATAGATTTAAGTTTAGTTATTGTATTATTCCTTAACATAACGATGTTACATCATTTGCCATATCAGTTGCATAAAACTCACCTCACCCACAAAGCCTCCACCAAACATAACACTATTCACACTACACTTAATGCAGAAATCATAACACAATTTGGTTTTATATCGTTTGTGGATCTATGTTTTTATATGTTTTCGGGTAAATTCTTTCAGGTTCCTTATAACAAATTATCTCATGATCTGAACCCAATGAACAAAAAAAAAAAAAAAAAAAAAAAAACTAATGAATGGCTACCATTACAGAAATTAATGACCAACTAGACAATGTATCAGTCTCTGTATCGTATGCATGCTCACCGGGTGGATGTGATAAATATACTACTTCAGCTGCTTTTAATATCCTTCATCTCAACATAAGAAGTATTAACAAAAACTTCAATGATTTAAATTGCCTGTTGGTGGCAATGAAAATTGAATGTGATATCGTTATTCTTTCGGAATGCTGGCTAAAAAGTTCAATGTCTTTACCAACGTTGACTGGCTTTTCTTCTCATCAAACTAATAACCTATCTAACCAAAACGATGGAATTGTTATATATGTTAAGGAAAATTTAAGTTTTAATGTTAATGAGCCGCGTTTCTCGGATGCCAGCTGTATCGTTTGTACAATAGAAAATAAATTAGCCATAATTGCATTGTACAGATCACCATCTACAAGAAACATTGATAATTTTCTCGATAGTCTGCATAATGTACTCACTGATTTCAAACAGTACCAAACCATCGCTGTAATCGGGGACATTAATATAAACATTATTCCAGAGGCCAGTGATTCTCGCTCCGATTCTTATTTAAACTTGGCAGCTTCTCACGGCCTACTCCCTGGTCACCAACTTCCTACCAGACAAAACAGCTGTTTAGACCACGTGCTATTAAAAACAAATAAAAAAGCTCTAACTCTGGTTCTCGAAACTACGATAACTGATCATTCAGCTGTCTTATTAAGCCTAGAGACCCAAAATCTAAAATCTAAACAATATTTTCAATTGTCCCGCTTTAATCTTCAAGAAGCTGTCACGCAAATTAAAAGTTGTGATTTCTCAAATATTTTAATAATGAATGATCCAAACATGGCAACAAATAAATTAATTAGTATATTATCCTCCATCGTAATAAAAAATACTATTCACAGAACTATTCCGTGTAAGGCAAGAGTCCTTAAGCCCTGGATTACCATTGGTCTGTTGAGATGCATACGGAACAGAGACAAAATGCACAAAAAATCTAATAAGGAACCTAACAATTCTATTCTCAAGATAACTTACTTGCGTTATCGCAATTTCTGCAACAACCTGCTAAAAAAGCTCAAAATCGAATATGAGAGACAAGAACTCTTGAAAGCCAAGAATAATCCAAAAAAAATGTGGGAGACCATCAGAAACATTACTGATACTAAGAATGTTTCAACCTTACCTATGGAACTTTTAAAAGCCCACCACTCTCCCCTGGAGGCAGTCAATGCTATAAATTCTTATTTTACGCAGGTAGGTAGAAATTTAGCCAGTAATACAGACCTTGCACAAAACTCCTGTCAATCCTTCTTCAAAACTGGAGTATCTTCACTTAATTCGCTGGTCTTACTAGAGACGGACGAGGAAGAAGTCGAGCGCATTATCACACATCTCCGCACAGACAGTGCATCGGGCTGGGATGGTATCTCTCCAAGGCTTCTTAAGGGTGCGAGTGGCGTCTTGGTGCCACCAATAACGCATATCTGCAACCTTGCTCTGTCCACAGGCACATTTCCTGAAGCTTTAAAAAAAGCTTTGGTACATCCCATTTATAAGTCGGGTAATAGAGGCAGTGTCAATAATTATCGCCCAATCTCGGTACTCCCTGTAATCTCAAAAATTCTGGAAAGACTGTTATTCAATAATTTAAACGGCTACGTAAATAAATACAGGCTTATCTCGCAAAACCAATACGGATTCCGAAAGGGTCTGTCCACAGAAGATGCAGTATCCTACTTGATGAACTACGTTGTGGATAAAATTGACAAAAAACAGAAGTGTCTAGGTATTTTCCTAGACCTCTCGAAGGCGTTTGACACTGTCTCTATCCCCATCTTACTGTCAAAGCTGGAATCTATTGGAGTACGTGGCGTCGCTCGCTCTTTATTCGAAAGCTTTCTTACCGGCCGGAGCCAATGTGTCAAGATTGGGGAATTCATCAGTAGAGATGAAAGGATAGTGTTTGGTGTGCCCCAAGGTAGTCTGATAAGTCCTCTTCTCTTCTCCATTTATGTCAATGAGCTCTGTACTCTATCTCACCCCTCCGTGCAAGTAATAGCGTACGCGGACGACACCGCGATCATCACCTATGGACAGGACTGGCAGACGGCAAAAAATATAGCGGAATCAGTATTAAGGCAGGTTGCCTGTTGGCTGACAAAAAGCAGTCTTACACTTAACGTCGAAAAAACCAACATGGTGTTGTTTGGTCCTCGTTCATCAGCATTACCCCCTGAGCACTCAATCGAAATTAAAGTTCACCGTTGCGACGTATTAGACCTAAACTGCCAATGTCCATCGGTCACAAGAGCACCGGTGATAAAATACCTTGGACTGCAGCTCGACGCCTGCTTATCCTGGAAAAACCATCTCCACTCTCTGTCATCTCGCATAAGAAAGCTAATATTCTTGTTTAAAAAGCTAAGAATCTCAGCTAACATAAACATCTTAAGCATGGTCTATACCACACTTTGTGAATCCATACTTACTTACTGCATCACTGTTTGGGGAGGTGCCGCTAAGACTACCATGATTGAACTTGAAAGAGCCCAACGCGCCGTGATCAAAGTCATCCTAGGTAAACCCCCCCGCTACCCAACTCAACAATTATATAAAGACTATAAAGTCCTCACAGTTAGACAGCTATATATTCTTCGCGTAATAATACGTAAACATATTACTGTCCCACAACCTGCATTAATAGAAACCGCTCAAAAAAGACGACCAATACCTCCATGTCCAAAAATACGCGTAAATACCACTTTCGCTCAACGTCATTATCTATTCTTATGCTCAATGCTATACAATAAACTACAAACCAAATTAAAAATACTTACATTAAACTCACATCTATGCAAACAAAAAACTAAGGAATTTCTTTTGAGCTTAGATTACGATGATACAGAAGAGATTATAAAACCACCCGACAAATAAAATACACACATACACACACACTCACACACACATACGAATACACTCAATAGGTGTTACTAAGTGGCAGCAAGAAGCGTTTACTATCTTGCTACTTCCGTTTACTTTATTCTTATTTTTATATACTTTTCTTTTTTTTTTTTGTTATTATTATTATCTGCAATAGTGCCTGTTTTATATTTACATGTACAAAACCACGTTATAACATTATACTGGTATAATAGTGACGGATGGATGCCCCCATAACACAGGAATTTCCTAGCATGGGGGACATTAATCTACTACTCTGTAATCTGTTCTATAACTGCATTGTTTTTGTTCATTTTTTGTACTTTTTATGGTGCCAATAAATAAATAAATAAAAAAATAAATAAAAAAAAATATAACCGTAGTTGTATTATAATAATAAGAGACCACAAAGTTAGTCCATTTACAATAACAGCAAACCGAGTATCTAGGATATTTCTGTAAGCTTATGCTAATTAAATTAGTTTGGTTTCTAAGTTATAAGTCCGGTTTGGCCGATAGCTGACCAGGATGCTCGCTAGCGACCAACTGTTGGAACACAAACTATTCGCTTCGTTTCGTATTCCAAACCGGCAACTTTGTAATCGCAAGGATAAAATACGTTGCATTTTAGACATCTTCTCGAAGACACATATTAAAAACACACTGTTATTTAAAATCTTTAAGAAATTTGTTTTACGCGAAGCAATTCATTTAAATAGCTAATGTTTTTTCCTAAATATCAAAGGAAGAAGCATAAATTAAGGTCGATATTCCCTTAACATGTGCCTGCTACAGACGTTTTGTCTAAATTGACTTTTCGTCCATTGAATTATGTTTTTGTCCCGAGCCAAGGCCATGAGGCTGAGGAAATTAAGCACCCATTTCTTTTTGAGCAGATGATTCTTTGAAATGGTTCGATTAAAGTAAAATTTACCTAGCTACTCACGCACAGGTAAATACTGGGACAAGTTTGGAATAAAAGTGCGAGTGTTTCTGTGGTGATCGTTGTCAGTTCCAAAGTCGTTGGAAGTGTCAAACGTCGGCTTGTTGTTCCCAGGGCAGACAAACTCCAACAACTTCGGCAAGTTTGCTCTTGTCTGCCCCTACGACACCTCAGAATTTTAAACAAGCGCCAGGTGAACGATCTTATTCTAAAATATTTAAGAAATAACTCGCTAAGATTTCTTGTTGCAAAAGTTTCAAAGTATTCAGAACATATTTTTGAAAATATAGGCTTGGATGCCGAAGTTTTGATTACACATGAATAAAAGTAGATGTTTAAGTGTTCCGATTTTGTTGAAGTAGAAGATTACGTACCTGGATTATACTATACAACAATATTCGTTTTGAGTAGACGGAAAACCACTCTGTTGTTATTTGAAATTTGGATACCTGAGTGTATTATATTAACAGATACGCCTATGTTCCACTCAATTAACGCAAAAACAAACTCACAACGACTGTTCTTTGTCACAGATGCGAGCCAAACAACAGTATTAAATAACGCGATATCTGTAGGGAAATGCGCCGCGATAGCATCGCAACCCGTTGCCAAATTACACCCTTGTTGCGTTTTACAATAGCCACGAGGGTAGGGGTAGTGGCAGACTACCTACAAACTCACATAAAAGCAGATAATTGCGTGTAGGTAATTACAATAAAAAATTGGAATTTTGGCATGCGCATATAATATTGTGCCCATTTTAACCTAACTGAAAAGCAACGTATTTTTGCATTGCTCATATTCGCACGTTTACTAATAAGACAGCAAAAATATGAATCTGCTTTTACGAGAGAACAATTTACTCGTAAAGATAACATAGTTAAAATAAATCTTCATTACATTAAACCCGAGCTGTACTCATATTTTCAAACGGGACGGTTTTAACGTTCTTACCGCTTGCGGTAAGCGGGTGTGCAACAAATTTTCCGAATAATAGTGTGAAGAAAAAATGTAGCCAGTAAAAACGGTAATATAGGAGAGGAAAAGGGTAAAATATATGGTGCCTTTAAAGTATCTCCGCTGGCAATATGAAATGTTTAATTTATAGCAGTGTTTACTTTATAGCCACTCTGTGATACTTATTTACATAGATGAAATATGATATTGTTATATTGGATATCATATTTAAAATAAATGAATAGAAAACCTCAAATATTTAATCGGAACTGCACCTATTACAGTTTATGAGATTTGTCAATAAAGAGGACAAAATGGGGGCGATGCACATGTTTTAACTTTTAACGCTTTAAATAACTACGTTTGACAAATGACGTCACGTCTCTTCTTTGCGCATTTCCTTGAGTATTTTTAATAATTCCTACACAATATTTGCACGAAACAAATATTTGGTGGAATAATTCGAAACTTTATTTGATGTTTAATTTGCGTATTTAGTTTAATTTCTTAATGGACATTTACGAGATGGGTCTCCTAGTGGTTTACCTAAAACCCATTTTAACAAATTGGGTGTTTACTTTGGGATAGTTTTTGAATTGATAGGTCCGTTACACGATCGTATTTTTCTTCGAAAATGGTTAAAATAATTGTCTATGAAATAATGTAATATGCTTTGGTTCATTTTAAGATTGCCTTCTGTTAAATATGTTTATACATCTATAAACATATTTTACACAACTTACTTTACTAGATGACACACATAGTTCAGCGAAGTATGAATCTTTATTGGTGGTTTTTTGTTTGTGGAATCTTTATTTATCTTTCAATGAAATGTGTGATGAATTACAGCTGTTTTTTAGGGTTTCAGTGTTTCGTGTAGAGGAAACTACTACGCACTCGGAACTATTTAATAACCACAGCAGGCCTAATACAGGTTTTTAGCAGTTTGTCTTCTTGTTCAATACAAATTCCTTATTTAAAGGGTGGAGAAAAAGAATTTGGACACACGGTGTCATTCTATCTCCACACCTAATTTAATATAAACAGGTTTAGCCGATTTACTGTGATGCTTCAGAAAGACAGACTGACAAACAGAGTTACTTTCACATTTATAATATTAGATAATAGAATCAAATTGCTGGTCTATATTTGCATGAAAAAATAATAACTTTAACTTATAAGTTAAACTAACAACTAATAATTCTATTTTTATTAAGTAGTTTTATTAAGTCCATTAATGTACACTTGCTTAGTAATGACATACTGTTAGCATAACCCTTTTTAAGAAAGGCCTTTCTCGGGTCGACGTTCGTTTGGCATTACGTACCTTTTAGTACGACCCGTCCTCACTCACCTCGCATTCGACGCGCTTGACCTAAACGTAGGTCTCAAGAAGAAGTATTTTAAGTCCAGATTCAGACATTTTTCAATTCGAATAATGTATTTTATAAATTCACTAAGATTTTCCCGCGGTTCCACCCGTGTCCCGAGGGAACTACTTAAAGCACCCGGATACAAGGTCAGTCTCCAGGATTCTATCTAGCTCTATACCAAATCGCTCAAGTCGTACCCAAGTTATGGCGTGACTAAGGGAAATAGGGATTAATTTTTATTACCCGACTGCCGAGGAGGGGTCATATATGTACCCTATTTGAAATAAAGAATTACAGTTCCCCTACTGAAATAATCTACACAGGTTTACCTCCAATATTACTGGAAAGATCCAGGATTAGAATCAAGGCCTCATGCTCAGGAGTCCTAGTTGCGATAAGTGGAACAACGACACAGAGTTTATAATACTTTATACGAGTACGTATAATTAGTTACGCACGGGATGTACACTGAGTCAGTACTTGTCAAAGCAAGGTTTTTGCTGTCATCGAGTGGATAATGAGATTGTTTTAATTCGGTGAACATCTCCACGGCTTTTGCGGGCTATCCTTTTAACTTGCTAATCAGCTATTCTCATGAATTTGTGTACGGTGTAGATATAGTACGGTCGGATTTCCTTTTTGTTCTTCCGGTTTAATAATCTCATTATTTGCATTAAGAAGAGTGACGACGGCTCAGAGTAAATTATTAAAAAAAAAACAACTTTTTTGGAAATACCTGCAGCAGTGATTTTTATGCGCTCTAGTAGTTTAGAGCAAAGAATACAACATGTCTATGTAATTGTTTAATAAAAACCTCCATGGTCCTAGCGAAGTGAAAAATTCTAAGTATTTTTTATCTATGAATATAAAGAACTAGCAATTGTATTAATTATTCTTTTAAAATTTTAAATAAAATAAGCCATAATTTGTTATTTTTATAAATTTTATCAACGTGCACAGTAAAGTAATAATTATATTTTAGGTAAAAGCGCGTTTTAAAGGTTTTTTGTCGAGTGGATTTATTGAAATTATGTTTTGGACGCTTGCATGCTTTTAGAAGTACGATTTAGACAAACCTTTATTTAGTTTGTAGCTTATATGTCGCTGTGATGTACTGCGTAAATTTAAAAGTGGAGCGGTTTGACTCTATTCAGCGCCTTAATACTTTAATTTCCATCTAAGTATTTTTTTCAGAATATTTGAGTCATATCTAAAATGTTCGTAATTTAATAGAGTCACGTCTTGGTGTCACGTTCAGTACCTATTTTATTTTGACACTGAAAAGATTGCCGAGTTTAGGTACTTTCTCTAATATAATATACCTTATTTTACACATCAGCGACATTTATTTCACATCTACGGCTTTTACGATTTATATACACGCTTCATTTAGTTTTACAAATGCTTGTTATGGCGCGTACTTTCTTTTATATATTTTTAGGGATATATGTAGCATAAAGTAATCACATTGTTATAAATTGGTATCACTACTCACACATAAGTTTCTTTTTTTATTCTTCAGTAAAGATTGTAGGCGTGTGTAGGAGTAATTTATCATTTATTTAGTTACTAGCTTTCCGCCAGCGGCTTCGCCCGCGTCGACTATACGAATTCAAATAAAAAATGATTGATTGATTGATTTCAGAAAATCCTTTATTATAGGATGCCTACGTTACACAAAGAACATACCCTCCAAGTTTCACGTCTCTGCGATCAGAGGTTTAGGCTGTGCGTTGATCCGCCAGTCATTCAGGACAAAGCATTTTATATGTATAGATAGTAGATAGTAGGTTGTAATTTTTTTATAATCCAATTAAATATGATTCTATACCCCTCGCCCAGAAATACTCTCACAATGTACACTATTTCTTTACCTGTGAATAATAAATTACCACTTCAGGTTAAAACATAACAACGTAAAAAGCTGGATAAGAAATACCTGAGAAAAGATAGTTTTACTAGGCGGATTTTTTATAATGATTTGAAGCTATTTGTTAGCATTTTTTATTTATTTTAAGTAAATGTATAGGCATTCACGCGAGAATTCTTAGTATATTAATATAATTAATTGTAAATTGTAAGAAAAAAAAAAGAAACTGGGATAGACGTTAGGTAAAAAACAACGTCGACTTTTTCGTCGTTCAAAAGAAGATTTATATTTATTGTAATCTAGTAAAAAATAGAGCTGCGACTTACTAGACCATTATATAAGTTTCGTTCTTTATTAGTAATATTTCGTTTGTCACTTGGGATATCTTTTTAGTACTTATGCTGCTAGTGTATATGAAGCAACACGCTTGTGAATGACGGATGATGCACTGCAACTATAAATATACACTATTTTTTTTGGTTTTATTTCATATTGTGGTTCATATGCTTTAAGTAATCAGTATTTTCTACTTTAAGTTGAGACGTCAAATTACAAAATAATCTTTGAAAGAACTTTATTTGCAAACTAGATTTCCGTCAGCGGCTTCACCCGCGTGGGCTATACGAATTCAAATTAAAAATGACAGAGTTTCATACAAACTTTGTCCCACTTTTTTACCCCATTGAGGTGAGAGGCCTCCTTATCGGATGCCTACGTCATACAAAGAACATACCCTCCAAGTTTCAGGGCTTTACGATTAGCGGTAAAGGCTGTGTATTGATCCGTCAGTCAGTCATTCAGGACAAAGCATTTTATTTGTATAGATGATTTATTTCGCGTAATTCTGACGTCAAAATTTAAAATATCAATTTTTGTAAAGTCATTAAAATTAATTGCAAGCTATAAACGAAAACTTGTTCAAAATATTTAAACCCCCAAGCGCGTAAGCCAGGATGCGCCGTGAGCTAAAATATGAATACTAAAATAAATACCTACACATACATAATGTACGCAGCGTGCATCGAGTGGTTTTTCACGCGAGCAACCACTGTAGAGCCCTCGTGATAGGGGCGGCACGGCCACTTTAACAGTAAATGCAGGCGCGTTATTGAGCTACAAAGTGCTCCTACATCAGCTCTAAAAGGCTCGTCAAGTTTAAGCTCAAGTTAAAATAAAATTCCTTAAAATGTCGCCGTATTCAAAACTAAAGCCCACTAACACCGTACATCGGTTAAAATTATTGTAAAACTTACAATCTAATTTGCTAAGTTTTAAGATGACTTAAATAAATGAAGCCAAAATTTTTATGTTTCATATTTAGTAAATAGGTATATAAAACAGAACATTCCGGTTATTGTATTTAAAGAATCAATGAAAATACACATTATTCGGGACACGTATCTTGACGTTAACTCCGAATGACGTGAAGCACTAAAAGCGACGTTATGGACTACAATATGACGCGAAATAAAATATTATCTTGGGACATAAATATGATGTCATCACCAATTTTTTTTACGAATTTTTGTACACTTGTGTATTACGTTATAGTTTATTGTATTACATTGTAACATGTTTACCATTGTTGATACAATTTTACATAATAATGATGTCATTTTTGATTTGGTTCTATAAATCGGTCGTCATAAGTTGATTAATGTTTTTAAAATGTTCTAATACATGTGCAATAATCGAGTGGTTTCAAATGTTTGATATCCAAAAAAAAAATTTTTACGTAACTGAATTTTCAAAACAAATTCAATCTTTTATTACTGCGAGCCCCAACAATAGTGAAATTCGTTTGAACACCCAAATTGAATAAATCCTTTATTATAGTGCATTGAGGTAAAATTCCTGGCGATATTGTGAGTAGCACAAGCCCGTGCTCGCACCGTCCGGCGCACACAGGGTTAACTTAGAGCTGAGAACACAATGGACTTGGGGGACATGTCACGTCGTACACGTGCCTTGACAATCGTCTGATTAGGATCTCATGCCCTCTCTCCTTTAGCGCACACCGGTATGTATTTGCTGATTGATATACCTGCGTTCCGAGACACGTCATCTGTATTCGATGTAACATAGCGTTGCCTTGTAGTATTGCACAGAATGTGGATCGAATATTTACCACCTACTTCACTTCTTTCAAAAAATGAAAATTATATGCTTTAAAGTGGCAATTCGCACACAAGTTATTTTCATATTATATCTACTAGATGAAAATTTGAGTAGTTTAAAATTCAAAGTTATTTTTCTATCTGCCTTGTTTGTCTAGTGGTCGCAAGCGCGACTACTGAACACAAGGTTAGATTAGATATTTCTAATAACATTAGATATTTCATGAGGGCTTTACTGTTAGGTACTACATAAGACTTTTAAACATAGTTGGCAAAATATGCACTATACAGTACTACTACAGTAGGTACACACTACACCTCTTCGTTACACCGAACCTTAGGGGACATCAGGCGTGTAGTGTTATGTTCTCGGATAGCCGTTGAAACTATTAAAGGATGACTAAGAAATATCGCTAGAGACTTTTACTCGCGCTAGTGACACAACCGCTTAACTGGAATGTTTGTGCTCAGCAAATGAAGAGTAAAGTTATTTTAATCAGTCAACTTGTTACGATAATGCCGGCTGTGGGTCAGCGGTGGCTTGCACCACGTGCAGATGTGGTTTTCGTTTGGGGGAAGCGTTATAATTTAATATCATCAAGAACACTGTAGGAAAGAACCTTTCTATTAAAAAAAAACAAAGCAAACGAGAGAAGACAAAACCAGTATATAAATAAGAAATTGTTCTTAAAGATGAAAAATCGGTCAAGTGCGAGTTGAACTTATGCACCGGGTTCGGGTTCCAAATATTGGAAGGAAAAATATACGCAGTAAAATCATAATTATCTTGTATTACGAGTACTACCGCATAATTAAGTTTGTTTGTAAATGAAAATGACTTATAACTTCAAACCCGTTATATTTAGAATCACTGATTTGTGTCTATCCATATTTTTTCAGATTATTCGCGTCACAGACTTTGGAGATAATTTGGGGAATGATCTGTTTTGTGATTTTTCAATACAAATTTAAAGATTAACGAAACATGAGAAAACATGTGAAATTTGAAAACCCCAGATGCCCCAAAAAAAATCTATTATTTATAATATTATTTTTCAACTTCTGTATTTGCAATACGTATGGATAGTCGTTGTCATAGTCATTGTCAAGTCGATATCGATAGTAGTTCCTGAAATAATCGACTATGACAAACTAACAGACAAATTCGCACCATAAGGGTTCCTTTTTACCATTTTTGTTTGGAACCCTAGAAATAGAAGCTTTATTATAAATGAGCTTAAAAGAACAACAAACTTTTTGTAAGCTACCGTTACGTATCGAAAAGCCGTCAAAGACCTAATATAGATGGTTGTTAGCTTTCCAAGCACATTCTGCGCCGCTTTCTTCTTTGCCACATCTCGATGAAGGCAGATTTCGCGTCGATTTTATCGCGGAGAAGATAAAATCGATTGCACAGAGGTGAACTTTGCCTTCCTTTCTGAACATAGAGTACGATTCTAGGGGTTATTTTAGTATAATGTACTTTAGAATTATCCTACAAATGAAAATAAAAACTATTCTTTCTTTCTGGTCGTTCCCTCAATGCTGAGGATCGTGACTGTATGTCACTCTTCTCCAATATATAAAAACTATAGGTATTCTTAAAAGCCTGCATCTTTCACTAAGGTAACTTTTACGATATCCACGGGAGTGATGGAATCCCCTTTTCGATTAACATTTTTTGTTGCTTTAAAATGGGAGACCTCTACGACTTTTAAATTGAGTGAGTCTTTTCCCGTCGGGCAATAAATGTAAATCACGTCATTGAATGAACTATATTGGACAGTGTGCAGTGTGCCCATTGAATGCAGTCGGTGCATGGTAAGCACAATGCTTTTCGTTCAATTCATTCGCTATTAAATCACTATTCGATTGTCCCCAAGTTGGACGTTTTTACATAAATTTTATGAATAAGCTTCCGTTTATATAATTTTATTATTCACTTTGCTTGCATTGGGAAAGTGGGTTGTTAATTAGTTTCCATTGTAAATAATATAAAGTTTTAAAATTAAAGTGTTATTTTACCAATAATTTGCGTTGATCACTTCGTAATATCATCAATTATACTGGCATTTATCAAGTTTTCCACTTTAATTTAATTTCAACATTTCATTCTACGGTATGCTATAATCTCGTCTGTGGCTTTGGTTATAATATCTAGGTATGAATGAAAACGTATGAAAAAAAAAAACAATTCATATCCAGTTAACCTATTTCATGAAAATTGAATGAGCTAGAAAGCAATGAAATTACAGTGATCTTATTTGAATTGATACGGAAAGTAACAAAGAAAATTACCATTTACAAGGATGTATAAAATTTGAGTAAGGTATTTTTCTGGAGAAGGAATTATCATTTTGGAATCCAAATTATGTTTTATGTATCCCTAGGTATATAGCGGCGGGGAATACATTCAATACAATAATTGAAGAGGAAGTAAAATGCTCTTTATGTATAGGTATACCTATACTAAGTTTAATAACAGAATATTGTGTCTAAGATTTATGACTTATTCATACTAAGTTCCGACAAATAAAATATAATAAACAAAACCGGCCAAGTGCGTGTCGGGCCACGCGCAGTAGGCTTCCGTAGTAGGAGTTAGTTAGTCGACTATAACTCTGTAACCGGTTAAGCCTACTTGGCCGTGATAGTTTTCCTTGTAATTTCATTACATGTACTACGTCTGTGATTTTTTTCACATTTCTAGGTACAGCCATTCAAAAGTTAGAGGGGGGGTAACTCGTATCGAACAAAAATTTGCACTGAAAAGCTAGATATTTCGCAAATGGCTCGCTTAACCAAAAAATGGTCTTCACACACCCATAATATTTTTGAAAGACCTATCTAACAATACCCCACACGGAGGGGTACGCGAGAAAAAAAATATTCATCCCCACTTTACGTGTTTGGGACTTTACGTGTTTTTACCCTAAAAAAAAATATTTTTCAAAATTTTATTTTACTACTTTCTCGGCGTGATCAATATACGTATCCATACCAAATTTCAGCTTTCTAGTATCAAGAACCTCGGAGCTATGCCGCGGACAGACAGACAGACAGACGGACATAGCGAAACTATAAGGGTTCCTTGTCGGACTACGGAACCCTAAAAAGGACTGTGTATAACACAGTATATTCGCATTTAATATACAAATACATTTGTACGCTTTCTACATTCACCCTCATTTACAAGGGAACCACAAAGACATTCGTAATATAAAACCGAGAAAAAGCTCATAACAAACCGCAGTTCAAACATCATTCCAGCAAATAAGGAATAAATCTTGTCGGGCGAAGAAACTTAGTAATTCGTAGCTTCATGATTCAGGGGTGTCCGTTACATGGCCAGCTCCCGGCGGACGTCCACGGAATATTAACTCAGAATAGGATAAAAATGGCGCCAGCAGCCCGTCCCCGGCTCAGGTGACACTGGAATTTGACGTTGGTAATTTGACGCCTTTATCCGGGTCACCTTCCCAACAAATGGCGGATAGACGCTGAATGAAGTTGTCGCCATGTTTTGCATAAGTTGACTGAGCGCTAGCTTTGTGACTGTTTCTGAAAAATAAACCAGGTGCTGTGAAAGTAATTAATTCAAACAGCTTACTTTAGTACAGTTTATTATGATAATTTGAGGATATTTAAGCATAGATCACAAATTAAAATCATTCCACCTTGCGCGGCAATAATCGTTTATCAGCTTAAATAAATTCGAGATTTTACGTTCGATATAAAAGGTGAAATATTAAGCAGGATCATTGACCAAAATTGATTAATACGAACGTTTTCAAAAACATTGGACCGTAATAATATTTAATATCAATGCGAAATTATAATGAGAGAATAAAAACATCTTATGAATAAATGGGGAAAGAGAGCAATAAAAGTAATTACGAAGGAACGAGTGAAACTTGGCCGCGGTCTCGCATTAGGCAGACTTAGTGCCTGCCGCGCGGAAAAGTTGTGCCAATTAATGTAAGGGAGTGTATCAGAGGGGAACTCCGACAGATCGGACACTAACAAGCCGCCCCGGATGCAGCATACTCTGAAACTAATAGTAATCAATAAAGAAGGTGATAAATTCCCCTCATGTAAGTGCCTCTTCAACATAACAAGTTTGGGATCTCGCTGGCATATTTATATTAAGAGGCGTAGAAATATTTCGTAATATAAATGAACAAGCTGAAAGTACGCCATATTATATATGTAGTTTGATATGTGAAAAAATTTACGATCTTTTTGAACTCAATTATGTTTGTACCTATCTATGTAATAAATCTGAAAAAGTTCCAACAAGTATTTGACTTTTCATATCACGAAGCTACAATCGTGATTTACTATTTGTAAGTGAAAAACTTAATCGTTGGATTTCTAAGCAAAAAGCTTACGAACTTACTTTTTATTATATCTTCGCTTTTCAGACTGAAGGTTACATTAAAGGCAGTAGTAACGTTTAATAGCTGAAGTTATATTGACTTGTGAGTATTATATTTAAAGACGGTGGTTTGATAATATTACCTATGATAATATCAAACAATATTTGTCAGAATGATAAAGCAAACAAATGCATATTTTTTATTATTTCAGATCGAGCTAAAACTATTTTGGTTGTTTTTTTGGTTTTATCATTTAACTAGGTATGTAGTCACAATATATTGTACATTATTACATATCAGTGAAATAATAATCAATTTATAATGATATTAGAGTGCTTTCTTTAGTCAAAGGTTATTAAATGTTAATTGGTACTTACAACAGCTGTCTTGTTCTAATATTTATAGTGTCTGTGATCGTAATCCAAGTATAATTTAGATATGTAGCTCAAGATCTTAAGTTAGAAAATATATTCCAGTGATCTTCAAACTCTGAAGTAAATTGAATATTCTGACGCAATTTGCAGATTTAATATTCCGTGTCTATCTCAAAGTTTCTTAGGTTTTTCTGTTTAAGACATCAAACTCATACATTATTTATCCAGCACAAATAGATGTTTTTTTTCTTAGATGAATTTTCTGACCTTTTATTCTTTCAATAATAAGTATGTATTTCGAAAACTGTGTTGCATTAACCAATTGAAATATTTTGGAAATACGTTTTTTTCATTGGTATTCAGGTTTATTATTGGCTAGCGGATGCTATTATTGGTCATGTGTGAAGAATAAAAGTTTAGCTAACACGTCGCTAAAATGAAAGTGATGTAAAATGTTTCACAGTTGAAGATCGGAGAGTTTTTTCGACGCATTTCGTAAATTTTATTACGTACTACACGAGAGGCCTTCATCGTTTCGGATCAGCGATAATCCCATTACATTTCCAGTTTCGGCAATTTGAGTGCCGTCTTCATGGCAATAAAAAGTTATTATTGAAACCCAGGTGAGGGTGGCCCGACTGGACGCCCTTCATCTTTAAAGTTACCTCTGAATTTAACGTGAACCGAGAAATTCTATTCAGCAACGATGATCGAAGGGAAGGCAAAGTAATTAATATTTAACAATTTTCGCTAATAAGTTCCATTGCTTTAGAAAACCTAATTTCTTAAAAGTAAATCAGTTGCTTTTTTTTTGTTATTTGTGTTTTTTTTTTTAATTTTTTTATAAATGACCCGTGGATGAACTATATAAGCATACCAAGTCAACAAGTACGTACGACATACAGCATACTGTGCTTTTACTACTATTTTTCCGATAAGTATCGCAGCTGTCCACCCATCACTTGATTTATGGAGCTTACGAAATAAAACCGATCTAAAAAGAACCTTGCTACTTTAAAAAGTTCTTCGAATTAAAAGAGTGTTAGAGGGGACGACAGAGGTCATAGTTGACTGGTGAGTAGATAGCGCATAGATGGTGAGTCATCTGACGCAGTTCGAAAAGCAAAGGAACATGGTATCTCCGCGGGAATCCAATCTCCGAAATATTTTATATAAAATATAGATGTGCAAAACTATATTTTTGTCATATTAATGGAATAAGTTCTTGATACGTATGTTCATGAGCTCAAAATATTGCTTTATTTCATGATTTTATATCGCGAGTGCGGAGCACTTTCCCCAGACCGATCGATGTGGTATAGGTACGATGGTACAATCCCAGATCCGGTCAGTTTTATTTATATTTTTTGTCTCATGAATAACACTCACCACCTTTTACATGGATAAGCTCATATTCACATTCTTTATTGCATTCCATAACGTACAGATGAGGTATAAATATAAAAATAGTGGCAACAATTATGGACCCAGGGGCTGTACCACCACGTGTTTTTGCAATCACTATTCAAGTTTGAGAGCGTGACACAGCTACAAACGCCGTATAGCTCCGTCTCTTTTCCATAACGATAATAATCTTGTTTTGGCACGTCATGGTAAGTTCACTGATGGGTGACAGCAAATAGTAGGAGAGACCGTGGTAACTATTAATATATTTACTCTTATTTAACACTCAGAACATCCAAAGTTTCCTACGGCAGATATCTGAAATCTTTATAGTGACATTACATATTATTTACGCTTTTATTTATACTTGTTGTCTACTTCTAAATGGCTTCACTTGACTTATTAAAAGATATCGATAAAAACGTAAGCATAAATTGTCACACACGTAACAACTTAGAAGAATGTAGGAAACTGCTATCAAACAATCATATTAACTTTAAAGTGCTAAATTTCAACATCAGGAGTTATCAACGTAACTTTGACAACTTTTACGTGGCTATTAAACGCCTTAATACAGATTTTGATGCTATAGTTTTAACTGAATGCTGGTTAAATGAAGGTACAATACTTGAACCGATACCTGGGTATACAGTTTCCCGAACAAACACGCAACTAAATAAAAATGGCGGTATAATTATTTACATCAAATCGACATGGAACATTACTGTGCTAGAACCTAAAGTTGCAGATGCCGACAGCATTCTTATAATTATGGATAAAAAAGTTGCTTTACTAGGAATCTACCGGTCACCATCATATGTTAACATAGATAATTTCACAACATCCTTGGACACGGTCCTGAACGAAATAAAAAATCCAACAATAATAGTAACAGGTGACCTTAATATTGACATTTGTAATACAACCAACATCAAACACAGTGAATACCTGTGCCTATTGGCTACACATGGTCTCCTACCAGCGATAACGGAGCCAACTAGAGACCATTCTTGTCTGGACCACATATTTGTTAAATCTAATCATGAAACAATAGGAATCATATGTAAATGTTCAATTACGGACCACGACATTGTAATGGCTTCTATATCACAAGAAATTAATCACCCCAAATATTCCAAACCCAGATGGAGGCAAAAAACAGATGATGATGCAGTAGTCGCAGATCTGAATAATACTGACTGGAAAGAGGTTCTTAACTCTAACTGTACTAACTTTGCTGTAAGTTTACTAATCAAAACACTTTCCGCATCAATAACAAAAAACTCACGCAGTATTAAAATCAGCCGGAGTAAATTCACTATTAAACCATGGATGACTCCAGGTCTCTTAAGGTGCACTAGACATCGTGATAAACTTCACCTAGCCTTAAGAGCTCATCCAAATGACGAAATGCGACGACTAGTATACATTAGATATAGAAATTTCTGTAATGATCTGTTATTCAAGCTCAGAAATGAATATAATACCAAACTCGTCAATGAAAACTGTCAAGATCCAAAAAAACTTTGGGATACCATTAAATCTATATACTGTTCCAATATCCGCGAAAATGATTCTACGCAACTACTGGCACATGAACAAGATCCAGTTAACTCATTAAATAAGTGTAATGAATATTTTACGTCACTGGGAAAAAATCTATCGGACCACATATTGTCACGAATATCTGAGACGCAAACATCCCTAGCCAGCAACTATATACCAACTTCAACCCCCCTGCACTCTTTCTTCTTTCACCCTACCGACGAAACAGAAATAGAAAAGCTCATAAATCAACTTAAAAAAGACAGTGCCCCTGGATTAGATGGAATCAGTGCACGACTGATCATAAAATTAAAAAAATCTCTACTGAAACCGCTTACCCATATCTTTAATCTAAGTTTAGAAAAAGGATTATTTCCAGATTGCTGGAAAGTCGCCTGTGTCCGTCCTATATACAAGAATGGTCCTAAAGAATTACCAGAGAACTATCGTCCAATAGCCCTTTTGAGCATTCTGTCAAAACTATTAGAGAAAGTCGTTAACTGCCGTCTAGTAAACTTTTTGGAAAATCACAACCTAATATCAAATAGACAATTTGGCTTCCGAAGTGGCAAATCAACTGAAGACGCCACAACATTATTGACCAACTCAATAGCCACTTTCATTGAAAACGGAGAATGTGTAATAGGAACTTTCCTAGATCTAGCAAAAGCTTTCGATACAATATCTATAGATCTTCTCCTCTCTAAACTAGAGGGAATAGGAATACGTGGCAATGCACTAGACTGGTTTACGAGCTATCTCTCAAATCGTCAACAGTTAGTCAAGGTTGGTGACAATTGTAGTGGATTACAACCAATCAGTTTTGGCATTCCTCAGGGCAGTACCCTTGGTCCGACCCTCTTTGCCTTCTATATGAATGATATACTCAACGCGGCACCACCTAACGCAGAAATAATTTCATACGCAGACGACACGGCTATTATATTCCATGACAAAACCTGGGCTCAAGTGTATCAACTTGCAGAGAAAGGTCTTACTACTATAGCCGAAGCTCTTGACAGAAACCTTCTTACCCTTAATGTAAAAAAGACAAAGCACATAGCCTTCTTCAAAACATTAGCTTCCAGTCCTCCGCCGCACTTAAAACTCAAATTCCATACGTGTAACAATCCACATAACTCTCCACTTGTAACCTGTAGTTGTTCTATAATAGACCGTATTTCCTCCCTTAAATACTTGGGTATTACAATAGATCAAAACTTATCCTTTAAACCACACATTACCATGCTTTCGGGTCGTGTCAGAAAACTCATTTACATCATGAAGAAAATACGTGACTGCACTCCCATTAAAATTTTACAAACTATATACTTTGGCCTATGCCAATCAGTTCTCCAATATGGAATCTCCATCTGGGGTGGAGCAGGGAAAAGCACATTTATAGAAATAGAAAGAGCGCAAAGGGCTGTTATCAAAGTAATGCTTAGAAAACCTTTCAGATATCCAACAGAGACACTTTACAGTGAATTTCCTGTTCTACGTGTACGCAACTTATACATCCTTAGCGCCACATTACTCGCACATAAAGCTATAAAAAGAAGACCTGACTACCACACTCTCCTTTCAAAACGTGTAATGCATATCCCTCTTCCTAATGTCACCAGTCTTTTGGCTAGACGTTGTCCCTTCTATTCGCACTTGCATATCTACAACAATATTATCAAGCGTTGCGAAATTAAAAGTCTGAGCATTCAGTCTTGTAAAAAAGTTACCCAAAAATTACTACTTACATTATCTTACAACGAAATTGAGGAAATTCTTAGCTGATAAACAACCTACTAGCCTCGTACCTCAATCACACACTCTCACATACTCAGATTCAAACTCACCCACACTCGCATACACAACTCACACACTCACTCACACACTTACTACACTCGCACTCACGAATACAACTAAAATAATCACAAGTTAAATTAGATATAAGTATTACTTTTTTTTCTCTTTCTTTTTAATATTAGTCTCACCAAAATTATACCAAATACCTTGTGTTCACTTCCACATCAACGAGAATGTTGTAAAACTTATTTATGTTACCGCAACTCTGGTCACCAAGATACAGGCATTGCCTAGTTTGGAGACCGTTGTTTAAACATTGTGTATTTTTATTCTAGTTACAATAATTAAGGCTACAATTATTTAGATTTTATTGTGAAGATTGTAACAGTGGACTAATAAATTATTCTTATTCTTATTCTTATTTAGGTAGTAAGATTTTATTATGAGGAATATCATAATTTATTTATTTTATACTTGAAGTTTCATTATGTATGTTTTATATATATATTATTTATTGTGAAATATGTGAGTGTAGTGCTACAAGGTGACTTGGTACACCTCGAGTTAGGACATGATGTGATCACGTAGGTAGGTACCTACGTGATTTTATGATGATATACTAACTAATATTATAGGCATCTAACTGTTATCCGCGGCTTGACCCGTGTTCCAAAGGAACTGTCTATTACGCTGGGCCTATAACAGTCACCAGGGTTCTTTTTATGTCCGTACTATTTCATCATCATTTTATCTTAATTGGTTCAGCCGTTTTATCGTGAAAGCGTAACAAACTTAATTTCGCATTTATATTAGTTAATATATTATAAGATATGATGGTGATAGCCGCTTCCAACAATAAAATTATTAGTCGTTAGTACCTAGATATTTTCACGAACTTATCAGTCACATCTGCTCGCAGCGGACCAGAAAAAATATGACCAACGCGGACAGTCGCGCGAACAATCTGTTACATTTAAGAACTTTTTCACGTAATTAGGACTAAAGGAAATGATGCAAACTACATTTATTTATGAAAATGTTTTATTGTTATATCATAAACAAGACTTTATCTGCAATTTGGTTTGAACTTTTAACTTCTAACCATCGTTTGTTTTTTAGGTATTGGCATACATTGTATGTCCTAGATATATCTTCCAAACGGTTATGTCTTCAGTATATTGGTTATGTATTTTTCATTCAATGGGTTGCGGTATCAATACACTCTATAGATGTTAGTTGTGTTTCGCGTACCTTTGCAAACAGGAGTGTTAAATGCATCTGCACTAGGGTGGTAAAGCGGGTTTTTTGATAAAAAATCTGATTAAATTCAAGTCACATCCGAGCGTCGAGGGCTATAACTCTACGCATCTATGCAATACACGGGATTACAGTCCGGTATACAGGTCTGTGTACGCGTTATTTTATTCCAGCCTTTGCTTTTTCGGGGAAAATCAATGAAGCTCGTCAAAGTATGAAAAAATATCTTTTCACAAATATTCGTTTAATAATGACTTCATACGAGCATGTCGAAAACTACAATGTAAAAATGATTTTATTGAAATCCTAGTAGTGAATTTACTGACAACTATTAACAGACTATAAAAATCAGATGTGTATTCAATGTACACTTTTTTTTGCCGCAATGTTATACTTTTTTGCTGCTATTTATACAATATCCACTCTACCTCAATGCGAAATAATAGCATAATTAGTATTTTCTGGAGTTCCTTATTACTACTATATTTATCTGTAGCCAATAGATTACTGCAATAGAAAAAGTTATGTGTTCTCTAAGTTGTACCTACAGTGTGACGCAGCTGGTTTACATGAAAAAAACACCTTCTGATCTACAGCATTGTTTCCAAGATTTTTTCCTCTTTGCAAATTGTGTATGTAGGAAATGGAAATTTCTTCGAAAAGTAAGGTCTTGGTAACAAATCTCGCTAGCACAATAGGAAGAGCATTGTTACGGTACCTACTGTTTCTTGGATTCCACTCCTAGGTTTTGAATATTAGATGTTTCTAAGAATATACATATGTTTGCTTTTTCTGGTATCGGTAGGAATAAGAAACAAAATAGAATCAGACATAAATATCTTATTGTCATTTTTGTACCTGTCAATTATGAAAGTAGGGCAATTGTTATGTATAATAATTAATACAAGAGGTAAAATATCATAATTCGCAATTCTACAAACCAATACTACATGCCATGCTAGTACCTACGAGTGCTTATATTTAAATAAAAGCTTGGAAACCCCAAGCTATTGTTTCGATCCATAAATGTCGGGTCGGCGGACTAAAGCACATAAGTCAAAAAAATGCTTTATTTTTTCTTTGTACCAAAATTATTAATTTAAATCAATACATCGGCAGACTAAAGCACATAAGTCATCATCGCTTGTTTGGGCTTGAATCTAAGTGGCGTCCTTTTTCAACCTCTTGAATCGCATTAATCTTGCGGCGTTATAAAAAACATAAGTTGAGTTATGTTAAAAGGAACACTTGAAGCTCTCGGACTTCATGGACACAGAAAGTGACTTATGTTATTAGGAACGTCAAGTGTGTCGTGTTATCTCGATTTTTAATTCGAGGGTAGATACTCAAATTATTATTTATTGCTTACAAAAAAATGAAGTGGTAACTGTAGTGCTTTGGGTCACAGTAGTCGAGTTAGTTTTGCTCTGATTTGTTAACATAACAGTTGTGGTGTGTGACATTTTACTTAAAAATATTCCCAATTACTATGGATTGTCAGCGAGGAAAGAAATTAGTTGAGATGGTGATGAGGAGAAACACAAATGTTGAAGGTAAGTTTGCCATGTTTGATTTAAATCAGAAAGTAATATACTTATCTTTTATTGTAGTTTTAGCAGCAATCATCAGTGATTTGTTCATTTTAGCATCAATCATAAATAAATGATTAAAATAATTATTTTTTTAGCCTCAACAGTATGTTTTTATTTTTAGATGAACGAAATGAACAGCAATCTACAGGCACACTAGCAGAAGAAGAACCAATGCCTTCCACATCATCAGGCCACACTGGCGTCATGTTTGTTAATCGAGAAATGGATTTCTCAAGTGATGATTCTGTTCTGGATCCACATTTCGAACTCCCTGAAACAGCAGTAGATTCGTCGACATCCACCGATACTGACCGAAGAGCCGACACGCCACATACGGTCGAAACATCTCCAAAAAAAAGTATTCGCATTACGAAACAAGAAAAGAAAATAAAACGCAACACAGGTCAATCATATAAAACATTAAAAGGTAAAGTTGTTTCCAGCAGAACAATGAAAGAGCTAGGGACGTGTCGAATGAAATGCAAGGAGCGTATATCATTGAACGATAGACAAGCTATTTTCAAAGAATATTGGCAAATGGGAACATATCTCAAGAGAACAACTTATATGGCATCTTTAATTGAAATACACGACAAGGCCACTCAAAGACAACGCACACTAGATCCTGACCAACAAAAGAATCGCATGAAAACATACAAATATTTTTTATTAATTCACGGGAAGCGTGAACCCATTTGTCGGGGATGCCTTTTAAAGACGTTAGGCGAAAGCGATAATTTTATAAAAACAGTTGTCACGAAAAAACGGTCGTCGATAGGTGGCACTCAAACAGATGATAACCGTGGGAAGAGTATTCCCAAACATAAGATTTCTGATGAAAAAAGACAAGAAATTAAGGAACATATTTTATCATTTCCATCCTATGAGAGCCATTACACAAGAAAAACTACATCAAAAAAGTACTTGCCTTCTCATCTAACTATTACGAAAATGTATGATTTATTTTGTGAAAACCGCGACAGTCCACCTTCAGTAAAAATTTATAGTCAAGAATTCCACAAATTAGGATTATCGTTCAAAAAGCCCCGTGCCGACACATGTTATACTTGTGATAAATTCAAGATGCAAATTCAACTATGTCAGGAAGATCAGTTGAAAACTGAACTAATTGCTCAACATGAACATCACAAGACTGCCGCAGATCAAGTATACGAAATGAAAAAATGTGATACTCAAGTAAATAAAAGTGACAGTACTGTGCAAGTTTACACATTTGACTTACAACAGTGTTTACCTACTCCAGCCCTCAGCTCTTCTGTAGCTTTCTACAAACGCCAGTTGTGGACGTTCAACCTGACTGTCCATGACAACAAAACTGGAAAAGCTGTTTGTTACATATGGTATGAAACCATAGCTGCTAGAGGAGCTAATCAAATAGCATCATGGCTTTTCAAACATCTTCAAACATACGTACCTGAGAATACAAAACATGTAATATTTTATTCTGATACTTGTGGCGGTCAGAACCGAAATTCTCATGTCAGTTCAATGTTGACTTGGGCTTTGCAGAAATTAGACATAGATGTCATAGACCACAAGTTCATGGTTCCGGGTCATAGCCACTTGGAAGTGGACACGGATCATAGCATCATTGAAAAAAAGAAAAAGAAAACGGATTTGCAGATTTATCACCCGCATGATTGGATTCAACTCATCAGATCGAGCAGTAAAAAATTTGAAGTTGTCGAAATGCGCAGTTCCGACTTTTTGGATTTTTCTTCATTGTTAAAAGGTCCTTTAGTATTAAGAAACAAAGATGTAGAAGGGCGACAATTTAAATGGCTCGATAAAAAGTGGTTGCGCTATGATTCTGAATTTGGCGTAATCTCCTACAAAGACACATTGGACGCGGAATGTAATTTTTACAAATTTAACTTGAAACGTCGAGTTTCTGCCATACCTGACACTATTCCTGTTATATCGATACAGCCCTTACCGATATCAAAAGAAAAGAAAGATGATCTGATTTCTTTACTCTCCTTAATACCCGACGTTTTTCATAGATTTTATTTAGATTTGCCTTCTGTGAACAATGTACGTAATACTGACCCTGATATTTTAGATAGTGAAGAAGATGAATAAATAAGTGAATATAAATTGAATATGTCTATTGACTGTGGTATTCCACACAATTTTTACTTTGTGTCTGTTTAACGAACGGTGAAATATACAATGATGAAACGTTTATGCAAACAGACAGTGTGACAATGTGTTTTTATTCGTACTTTCAAGTCCACTTTATCTTTTGTTTATGTTATTGTGCAAACGGTTTCGTCACAGTAGGTACGTACAGCCTTTATTTTTTTAAGATGGTCCTTTAAATATTTTGAAAAAATAGTTTAAAATATTTCATTACACTTTCATAAAAACGAAAGGGATTTTTAGACTATGTATGTAGTAGTATATATCATAATATTATATGTTGTGTAATTCACCCGAATGATTATACATATAAAACTCACATTTCTCATAATTGTGTACCAATAGAATAAGCATTTTAAGAACAGAGAGCAAGAATCAAGAAGGTCAATAAATAAAAAAAGAATAAATTGCGAGTAGTACACTTTCGAGGTATATAGCCTCAGTTTTTTTCTTAATCCCATGAAAATAGTACGAAGTGGATAATTTACTGCGGCTAAAGAGTAAATTCATTACCGTAGTCGCGGGTAAAATAAACCAGCGCAATCTGAGCCAAGTCTCTCGATGTTTTCATAAGGAAAATATCCTCAGCTACGAAAAACTTCATCTGCAACTTTTTCTTTTTCCCTTATTAGCTTCCCGCTCTTAACTAAGATTCTTCTGCTTTTCTTCAAATTTAATTTCGCATTTGTTTCAAGAAACTCAGTGCTTCATCTTTTTAAATGTCCACTACAGCTTCATCTTTAAATAATAGCGAAGTTTTATAATCTCGACAAGTTGAATGTCTTTGTTAAAAGAAATGCCATCAGTTCGTTTAAAGCGACTCCGTTTAGTTTGCTTAAGTAATTAGGTGTGTCAATTTCATTTTGTTCGAACTGCTGTTTGCTTTTCAAGAAAAGTAAAACAAGTGGAAAAAGTATAATAATGTCAAAAGATGTAAAACAAAAGCTGTTTCAGTTTGATGAGAACAATCAGGGAGTTATGCGTGGAAACACAAAAGAGCGGTGAGCGTATCAAATCGAAATGATACTTTTATTGTTACCAAACTGTAATGAAAACTTAAATATTGCAGATATAAAAATTTACAGGATATCATTAAATTAGTAAAATAATATAAATCTTCAGCTAAGGCATACGGTACATCAGCATCTTGGTGTTGATCAAATCAACTCATACAAGGATTTACTTCGTGCTAATGATATTTATAGAAATATGTACCTATAACTTTAGACTATGGTCAGAAGCACTTATTATAATAATATATCAAACTACTCACTTGATGCTTCTAATTTATACTTGTTTATTCATGAAAGCTTGACTCAAAAAGAAAACATAAATTAAGTATTTAAAGGAATTAGGCACATTATTTGCATGATCCTTTACATCAAAAAAAATTATTTTACTCTCGTCGACATTTGGTACATTAGCTACGAATAAATGATTCACACAAGAAAGCTTTCTTCGTAAGCATTCAGTGGTAGTCTAAACAGGTTTAATGCGTAAAAGATAATGTCAATGGCAACTTTGTGCTCAACCGACAAGTAATTAAAGTGGATTTTAAGCATAATTATTTTCAATACCGACACGCACTATCAAAATGCTTTATAAGTATGTGGGAGACAAGCCGTAAAAAAGAAACTAAAACATAAATTATAATATGTAGGTATATTTCATAATATCGTTATTCATAATGCAATGAAAACATATCATTGGATAGCTTTATACAAACTGTATTTGCAACATCACTATTACATTATGACAATTCTATACATAATGCAATTAATAACAATACAACAATAAAGCATTTTTATAGCATAATCACATCAGAACATTAATGACACATTAATGATTAATGATACAGCAATAAGGCTCATAACAATATTAAGAGCAATTGGATTATTTAAAAGTAAACATACCAGACCGTTCGGAGGTGTCCTGCTAGTTCCGAAGACAAACAAAATCTGCCTGGTCGAGCGTCGTGCACGCTCTTTTATGCCATAGCTCGCCTGTCAGTGGCACGATGTGGGTAGTCGTACAAAACTTATTAAAGCAAACAGTAATAAAAATACCTTCACAAAAAGTAATTTCATACACTCCCGCACGGCCATTCTGACGAGCAGCCGTATGGCTTGCGAACAATATAGTAAACAATATTACAAATCTCAAAATGAACAACATTCATGATACTTATCGCAATCAACAAAATTATGAATGAAACATAATGTACAGCAACAATATTAATAGCATTGATGATTAGCAACAATATAAATAGCATTGATGATTAGCAACAATATAAATAGCATTGATGATCAGTAACAATATAAATAGCATTGATGATCAGTAACAATATGATCACCAATCACAATCAATTAACGAATGTTTTTTTTTTGTAAAAATATAGCTTGTTTGAAAAAAACACATCTACAAAGCAAGTAGTCGAATAGTAACGACATAAGGACAAACTTTAATTACAAACTAAAACTATAATTATATGAGAAGAATGTTTACTGCATTATATATAACCATTCACAAAATAACATCCAAGATTTAACAATAGAACTTAAAGAGTATTTAGAATAAGTTTTACCTGGATCAAAGCATCTAACTTTTAATTGATGTATTTGCACGCCATTTAATGGCAGGATACGCTAAAAATACCAATCTATCGTCAACACCTCATCATCTGCCTGATGAGGTGCTAACAACAAATCAATACTTTTATCGTTAACACCTATTGTACCATATTCTGGCAAATAAATTTTATTGATTTAATAAATACCTCTGTAATAAGCCTTGCTAGAAGGCGTAGCATCAAAATAAGCATTGCCTCCGTAAAAGCCATACATGCAGGCGCAGCAAGAGATCATAGTCAACTTGCCTCGGTAAAAAGCCGTACATATAGGCGCGGCAAAGATATCATAGTAAAGAGTGCCTCGGTAATAAGCCTTACAAGAAGGCGCGGCAAAAATAATTTAGTAAACATTGCCTCGGTAAAAAGCCTTACAATTAGGCGCGGCAAAAATAATTTAGTAAACATTGCCTCGGTAAAAAGCCTTACAATTAGGCGCGGCAAAAATAATTTAGTAAACATTGCCTCGGTAAAAAGCCTTACAATAAGGCGCGGCAAAATCTATCATATGGCCTCGGTAAAAAGCCTAACAAGGCGCGGCCGTATAGTATACTCATTTCCTTGCATCCACCCAACACCTGGCCAGTATGTTAAGGGCGTTTACAAGACAATAAGTTACTAATCTAGAAAATAATCTCAACATTCGCGTAAAATTCTGTAGATCATACAAAAAAATATGTCACATTTTACAGTAAGCAAATCTCATTGTCATGAATATTAATAATATCACATGGACCTTTTCATTATTAATAAAAATAATATATCACATATAATAAAATATCACATTGCAATTACGCCACTCAATGGACGATTTGCAGACAGACTGATTTTTGTCAGACTGCATGTCCACGTACGACATGAACGCTTAAGTGAGCGCTTTGGTCCAAGCGTTCAACACAATTAACACTAGGCATCCGAAATGGCTAGAGGCGACAGAATGCGACCCATGAGAAGCTGAAAGAGTATTTATCCAATTGCTTTGTTAACTTGTACAACTTATTGCAAATTGGACTTCAACAGCATCTTCAGCTTCACAGAGTAGCTAGACTACCATAAAACAGTTGGCAGAATTTCAGTAGCATTTTGACCTAGACATTTGCACGAGTGCCACTAGTTGCGATAAGGATTTAATATGCTATTCCTGTGCATGGTGCCGCTTGATCGGTAATTAATAACTCTTGCAGTAGAGTGAATTACTGGAAAACATGAAGAAGACTTAAGAACTTTTCAAATTATCAACCTTTGAATTTTAAGAGTTTGAGGTAATTTTCAAACTTGAGGTTTAAAGGACGAGTATGAGTAAAGCTCATACAACAGTAGTTTTCCAAATGGCTCAAGTCAAAGCATCTTTGTCAATGCAGTAACTTATCTTGAGCTACTTTCATGATTTCTATAAGTATTAAATGATCAGCGGACACATGCACTGGAAATTCTTTTGTAAGTTATAGTTTTGGAAAAGTTGAGGCAACGTCTTGGGTGGCAACCGCAACAAATCAGATCTGATACGAAAATCCAACACACCTGATATTACGGCGTCCAACAAGCAGCTCTGCCACCAACAGCCTTCTTCGCCAACTCAAATATCCGCGATATATACTTAACACGGATCAGCAGATGAAAATATCAAACCCGTGCCGTAAAATAGGATCTGGCACTTCACAAATGGCAATCCTTTATCAGTCGCTGAAACAGAAAGCGTTATACGTTCAACATGGTTAACATATTATCGAGCTCAAGCACACTGTAAGGATTCCGGTGCTGCAAGAGATAATTAATAATAACGTTCGTCAGCCATACAAAAATTAATACAACAAATGTTGATTTCAAGCTCTGTAGCCATTTATCCCAACAACATACAGCTGGAACAAATGAAGCTGCGAGTTCGCGGAGTCCACAAGACTAGAAATGGAGGAGTTATTGTCAGTATAAGGACGGAACATGACGCTGCAAACGTTAATCAAGCAGTCTAGTTCTCTTCATCTGGGCTTATTGCCGGCCCACCCAGCGTAAACCCCGGAATATTATTCTGGTTCACAATAGTGCGACTTTTCTCGGACAGAGTTTCCAACTACGAGAGGAGCTTCGCAATACGGCCCGAAAGCCATTAATAGTTATTCAAAACAATCAAAATAATTAAACTAGTTTAAAAAAACATAAAATATTTATACTAAAATTATAGTAAATAAAACGAGTCACTCAATAAATAATTCACACATAATAAATAATAATGGTAACTATCATTCCACTCGGGATGTGATATATTATGTAGTGTTGGTATAGTGAGAGTCACTCGGAGCGGCTAATCGGTCGCTAACAGAGTTTCCCAATATATCTTTGAAATCATTTGACACAGCAACATGTAGCCCTAATATCTCATGAAAGGCTTTTTATAATTGTGCTGTCTAGAGAGCAGAGTTCCTAACAAGGTATTATTATATTAGTATAAGTGTTATACAGAAAAGGTAATTCTACCTGTAAGACACTGGATGACAGTTCCCAAAGAAAGTTGACACGAAATCTGCAACATACTTAAGCTTTTAAAAGTATCATCAAGTATCACTGAGCTGGAGATACATGAATTATATTGATTATCAGGGGATCTGGAGTAACGTTTATTCTCAGTGTAATTTAGTAGTTACTAGTGGATATAGGAACATCATCAGCCTAACCTTTTCCCAATTATGTTGGGGTCGGCTTCCAGTCTAAACCGGATGAAACCGAGCACCAGTGCTTTACATGGAGCGACTGCCTATCCGACCTCCACAACCCAGTTATCGGGTAACACGGTACCCCTTGGTAAGACCGGCTGTCAGACTTTCTGGCTTCTGACTACCCGTAACGACTGTCAATCATAAGTTGAACCGTGAGGCTAGACGGATATAGGAAATTCTAATTTTAACACATATAGGTATCTAATCACATGACTAGCCCGCAACAAGCAAATAAACAAATATACAAGTGATTTTTGTAAAATCAATTGTAAATCACTTTATGGTACACATTTCATTTTATGTAACTCGAACACTTTATAAGCTACATAGTATTAATCATGTTTATGTAAGTAGTTAGTAAGTAATATAATGTGATATAGTGCTTATATCATTTGTTAATAATTATTTGCCTATTATCCATTCCAAACTAATAAGGAAAATTAGACAAAACTTATGTAGTGAAAATAACACAACAACTAAATAGAATTCACATCGAGAATTCACATTCTGAGGGTATCAACTTACTATCTTACCACTTTGACCATCAATTTATGATTCAGTCAAATTGGAAAAGCTATTTAAGATGAAAAAAGAATAAAGCCTATGTAGAAAACAACAATTGAAATGTCATTATCAACCGGCACAATTAAAAGTATTTTCAAAGCAACATGATAATTTACGATCCCATAGATTTGAGTGTGTTGTGAGTTTGTTTTGTGATTTGTGTTCTTTACTCATCTAATCTCTATTTAATTAATTTATTCAATTATTTAATTGACTTATAATTGGACATCACTGAATGGTCCAATGTGTGTATTTATCTTTTCCTCACGCTTTATTAGCATCACCTATAGAACGCCTATAGGCCTTACCATGACGTGCCAAAACAAGATTATTTTCGTTATGAAAAAGAGACTGAGCTATACGACGTTAGTAGCTGTATTACGCGCTCAAACTTGAATAGTGATTGCAAAAACACGTGGTGGTACAGCCCCAGGTCATCTTCAGATGATCTTAGAGAACGGTGGCAATACGTACTACTCATTTTAGCCACGTCTCTCAGATTTCTATTTTTCTAGTTACGACTAAGAAATAGACCTAATTTAATTTTTGAATAAAGTATTTGAATTGATTAAGAAACTCATAATGTCCGTGCAATCATTCAGATCGAACGGCGGCAAATAAATATTGTACAAGTTTTTCTTTTTGCAAGGTTTGCATTACAGGACCAGTAACCTAAATAATAAAAATGATTACCTTCATAATGTCATGAAATTCAAAATAAAGTTAATCCTGATCCATTTAGTCCAGATCAGACAGAAGTGAGGGAACTCGATGAAGGTTCATTTAGTGCTGAAGCCAGGTTGGTCTTCGCATTCTCCATTTCCCCGTGGCCGCTAGAGTAGAGCTCTTGCGCATAAGACAGGAACAACAGGAACCCCATCAGAATAGTTGTCCTCGAAGTCTGCCATTGCACCAGACACTCGAAAAAATAATAATAATTGTATTAGTATGTGTAAGTGGGTGCTTCTCCCACATAGTGAGTTCAATCTATCCCACTTCTGATGTGGGAGACAAGCCGTAAAAAAGAAACTAAAACATAAATTATAATATGTAGGTATATTTCATAATATCGTTATTCATAATGCAATGAAAACATATCATTGGATAGCTTTATACAAACTGTATTTGCAACATCACTATTACATTATGACAATTCTATACATAATGCAATTAATAACAATACAACAATAAAGCATTTTTATAGCATAATCACATCAGAACATTAATGACACATTAATGATTAATGATACAGCAATAAGGCTCATAACAATATTAAGAGCAATTGGATTATTTAAAAGTAAACATACCAGACCGTTCGGAGGTGTCCTGCTAGTTCCGAAGACAAACAAAATCTGCCTGGTCGAGCGTCGTGCACGCTCTTTTATGCCATAGCTCGCCTGTCAGTGGCACGATGTGGGTAGTCGTACAAAACTTATTAAAGCAAACAGTAATAAAAATACCTTCACAAAAAGTAATTTCATACACTCCCGCAAGTACGTCTGAGTTATCTGCGACATCTATTTGAAGAAACGGTATGAGTCAATGGTAACTTTAAAAAATAATGAACCCCGTATACCAACATAAAGATAACGTTCATCTTTTTATTAACTAATAACAAAATTAAAGAAAATCTAAAAACGAATGGTAACGAAAGAACACGCCATATAAAGTTGTATGTATGTGGGCCTACATTGCTGACAAACATACTCCTGGTATGTTTGTCAGCCAAGTGGGCGGTTTAACGTTTATGGAGTTACAGAAAGTAAACAACCCGCATGTTTACACTTTTAGCCGACCAACAATCGATACTTCCCGTTTGTATTAGAAACTTATTAATTCTACCCGTAAAGTCCAAAAATCTAATCTGATAACTTGGTTTGGAGGCACGGTAGTCAAACAATAGGCATTTGACGGCGGCATCTATCATAAAGTTAGGCGGCTATTCGTGCGGTATATTTCATTGTTATTGTCATAAAGTATAGCCATCAGAGGTAAACAAGCCTCCGTGTCGTATATGGGGCGGTGTACGATGATGCGATGTAGTGTGGGTGAGCCAAACGCTGAAATAACGAGCACACGATATCGGGTTGTTATTTTATTCTTATGTTATGACTCTTGTTAGGTCGACACTTTGTTTCGTTAGTGTGTCGGGCGCTGATGCACTTTATTACTAAATAAATGTACCAGTGTAATATAATATTATATTGGAAATATAACGAAATATGAAGTTAAGCCTCATAATTAGTTAAATTTAAAAACTTACATGGTACACGTATTCCGATATCAACGAAGCAGGTATATAATTATATTTATTCCAAAAATGAGCTTGACTGTATGTTTCAAAGTATTTAAAAATGCGTCGAATATCAAAGCAAGTACATTCCAATCACAAGGCATCTCGTAAACATGTCTAAGTGATACAGTTGAACAAAGTGTTGCGGCTGAAACGACATCACTCCGCAACACAATTACCATTAGTGTCGGTTTTATTGTGACAACTTAAATCACCTGCCATCCTGCCAGCCTGGCACCCTCGTCTTGTTCTAATTTCCAGTTTAACTCAAGTAGCTGAAGTGGCAAACACAGAATGTAATGATAATTTTAAAAACGTTATAAAAGAGAAATGCTGAATCCGTTGCGTTACAGTCTAGCGAGTAACAGTTCAAATAAAACGAAATGAAATCGCACACGATGCCGACTGGGAATGTACCGCCCTATAAAAGCTACGAACCTATATTTATTATGCTTCGTATTGCCACTATTATAAGACTACGATGGCAATACACGTCGGGCAATACATTATTACAGCTCTCCGATCGAAGCCCATATTGTCTAGTTATAGTACGTAGGTACTATATTACGCAGATTACCATTATAAACTTTTAAATATAATTTTTATAGATGAATTTAAACGAGGTTGATCATAGACATAAAGGGCGTTAATGTCCTCTGCGAACCATAAGCCGGGGGAGGCTTGAACAACCAAAATAAACGTTCCTGGGGGACAATATCATAATTCGTCTGGCAAGATTGGCGGTTTTATTCTGTAAGGTTCAAATATTTGCACAAGTTAATTAATTTCTCGTCTAGGTTATTAATTTGAAATTACTACAAGTATGCAAATGCCTTTATAAAGTGCCATCCTGTTTGAAGGATGCAACAAGGGGCATTTAATATTTTATCGTATTCTATGTGTAGACATGAATAAAAAATCGGCCAAGGGCGAGTTGGACTCGCGCACCGTGGATTCCGATACACAGGAAAGTTGCAACAATGTTGGTTTATTTTCCAACCGTATAAATAAGTTTGTTTGTAAAGGAAGTTACTGATAATATAATTAAGTATGTCAGAATTTTTTCTTTGTAAACCTCGAAAACTTCTGTTTTTTACCAAAATGGTAAAAAGGAACCCTTTTTTTTTTTTTTTTTTTTTTTCGGATGGGAAATCATCAAATGACCCCTCCCGCCGTGGGTGGGGCGGGTGGGAGTGTCAGACTCTTACTGACTAAAACCCATCCATGTTCCTTCCTCAGCCTTTTGTATTCCGGGGGCGCGGTATCTCTTTCGAACGTCCCGCAGCCCCGGCAGGCTATGGCCCTGGGGGAGGGCCCCGTCAATGATGCTGACATCTCTTTGAGGCGCGCGTGGAACACGAACGCGCCGTCGACGCGGGTCTGGTCCTTGCCGGACGGCGAGCCACCCATAGCTCACCGTCCGCAGCCCCGCGCCTACGGTGGCCGGGAGTCGTCTCGCGGCTCCCGACGCCCGTGGCGTCTCCTGCGGCGGCTGGGGCGTGAGGCCTGTCGCTCCCTCACGCGTTCCGCCGCCTCCTTCTCCAGCATTACTGCTTCGCAGAAGGAGGCGACGGCGTCCCATTCCGTCTCGCTCCGGACCATGGCCTGAACCAGGGCCGGACGCGAGAGGTCGCCGCCGCCGATCGCCCCTACGAGGACACGGCGGTGCTCCGCCCAAGCGGGGCAAACCCCCACCGTATGCTCCACCGTGTCCTCCGGACGATCTACACAATGGTGACACCCGGGGTAAAAAGGAACCCTTAAGGAGCTTCTTTGTCTGTCTGTGCGTCTGTCATAATAACTGATTATTTCAGAAAGTCCTAATGCTATTGACATCAAATTTAAGTTAGTCATAAAGATACATAATTCAAATGAAAGGAGCTGACAAATATTATTGTTATCATGGAAAAAGTGGAGGGAAGTGGGGGTTTAAAATGTACTAATGTTACTAGGTCATATGTGGTATCAGATGTAAGGGCGCAATCACATGCATATTCTATTTTTTTTTGTTTTCTCTTCTGTCCTTTCGTTTTTGAAGAATAATGATAATAATTTTTGAAGAATAATCATTATATATTATGCGTGTGATACCTGAATGTTTAAATCATGAAAGTTTAAAAACAATGAGGCTATCATATGGATCTTGAGTACATATACTTAGCATACTCTTGACGTAAGCTAAATGGGTCCCCACTAATTGAACACAACAACGGTTAATTACTAACGTAGGTACATCGCTTTCGCCGGACAATCTTCTAAATTAAACACACACACAAAACTTCAGTGTTGAACAACATTCAACTCGAAATGAGTTTAGCATTGAAACGGCTCAAGTTAAACCAATTTAATCGAACTTGTTTTAGATCTAGATTGTATTGGCAAGGTCGTGAAACTTTGTGTGAGCATTTTCCATTTTTTTTTTTAGATAGTCCTGAAAGTCGTAGCTGAACCAATAAAGGCAGTCGAAGGTGATCGATGTTGACTCTAGGGCGGCGGTATAAATTTGTTTCAACTAGAAAACCCGCAAAGTCCATACAATATAAATGAAACAGAAATAAAATTGTATGAAAAAAATCTCAGGTTTTATTAGGGTAGTTTGCGTTAAATAAAAAATGTTGATTTTTGATGACAAAAAGTTATTCTATACTTATAAGGTTAGAAATTTTCGACATAAAAGTACAGCAAAAACAGAGGAATTAGTAGGAATATTAAACGCAAGTCTTTACACAAGACTACGTGCCAGCCTTTATAATAATTTTGTCATCACCTTGGATCTCCAACGGCGCGGGTAATGAAGTTTAGAAACTTGAAATTAGTTGGGTCATAATCTCACATCCCACATTATATGAGCCAGCAAGCAAACTCTACTCGTAACTCCTTCCAGCCTCGTTGGCTACTCGACAAATATTTCGGAACAGCATTGTTAACTAATTGCAGGGAACTTGCTTATTGAAAATCTAAATTCTGTGGAACAACTTGGAGGGAAGAAGAATTTGGAGAATCAAGTAAAAATGCGAAGAGTCATCAGGATTTTTTTTACATCTAAAATTCTGAGTTTATAATCTAGTATGTACTGTGTTTTTTATAGAGTAAACTTTGAAAATGGAGCAAGAATAAAGTGATGAAATGGTTTGGTTCCTTCGTATTATAAACAAAACGTGTAGATATCGAGAGCATTTTTTTCTATGCAGTGCGATAATATAGTTGAATTTCAATAAATTTCATTTTGTGCGCGCTTTGTAGAGGAGTCGTGTTTAGACGCGCTAATGTCAAAAAACATGGGTTGAACACATTTGGATGAAATTTGGGACACAAATAGTTTATATGTATATAAGATACTTTTTATCTCGGTATTCAAAGTCTATTAACTTATACATAGTATACCCAGGTATTGATTACAATAATAAGGATTTGTTGTGAAATCTGCTGGAGAGTATCAAGACCGTTCATTAATTGTTAATGTCTTTTTTTACCATAGCTTAAATATGTATGAAAACATCCTTGCGAAAAGAAGGTCAGCATTACACATTAAACTTGAAAAATTCAAGACGTTTGCATGTGACCAGTCCATTTGCTTGATGTCTCAACCGTGTCTTGAATAATAAAAGGACACAAAATGATTATAATATCAAGTGGAGCGAATATCAAAAGTTCTACGAAAATAAGTCGTCCGTCAGATGAAGCGTACCAATCCTTTTTGACAATTGAGTTTCGTTCCCCAAAAACTAATTTACCTTCTATTGTTCCTCCATATTTACGGACTTATTACATTTGCCTTGATCAGATATTAAATTGCCTTCTCGAGAGGAACGACCCTTTCTTTTACAAGATTTACCGACACATGAGGGTTGCATTAATAGTGTATAAACAATTTTTAGTTTACGTTCTATTTGTACGTATTAATACAAAATATTTTAACAGACTTCTATCATATATCCTGGTATTTTACATTTATAATTACAAAAAACTACCTACTTGTAAAAGTATTTCTGAAAATTTAACCTGGTTTTAAATTTATCTATAAGTACTTAACTCAAATGACCATAAAAAATATTTCATAAATAATTACCTAACTTGTATGAGTTCATCAAACCCGGCAATTTAAATACTTCTTTGATTACAGTCTAGTCGTATCTTTTTCTGCAAAGCAATTAAAGACTATTTGCAGAAATCCGAAACAAAACAGGTTGTTTGAGAATACGAGTATCTTATATTTTATTTATTATGTTAATTGGTATTTATTTAACTTAACTCTTAAGGCATTTTCATAATTAGGATTATTTTATGCGTTAAAATTGTATAAAATATTTGATGGCGTTTTCAACCGGTGGAAGGCGTAATAAAAGCGAGTGGTTAGTAACTCGTTGAAACGAATAACGTGTCAGGTTTAAATACACGTGAATAAATCACTAATTATCTGTCCCTACGAAGAGTACCGATAATTGAAATTATCTGTACCCTCCCCATTGGGCGGTGAGGACATAACCGAGGGCCACCCGAACCCACGGCTGACAGGATAATCCGGCTAAACTTTGACGTTATCTTTGTCGCCGACAGATATTATAACAAACGAAACATTGAAATCAACGAAATTATTACACAGATAGCGTCTGTATTGTCTTCAGTCTTCTGGGAATATTAAATTAAGTTTTAAATGGTTTTAAAGCTATTTTTGCTTGAGATATTATCGCGATGTTAGGTAAATAACAAATATTTATTCATTTGTTTTTTTGTACTTTAGGAAAAGTAAAATTGAAGGAGTTATGTGATAATCAAATGTTACGAGTGCAATTAGGGGTTGAATCGGGTTGCTATGAGTCTAGTAAGGAATAGACACAGTAGACGTAGTTTCAAAGCGAGACATTTTGACTTCGACTTTTCCTATTAATAAGGGAAAATAAGTAACCGTAGTAAATTCGCAGTATGAGTTTATTTATGGTCTAGTAAATATATGATAATAAAACATTTTCATTGGTTCTGTGGTTCCGCCTGAGATTACGCTGCCATACCTATCTCATGAGAGTGATGCGAGTAAGTGGCGAACAATGGTTTATATTGATTTTGTAGATATCAGAATGCGGTAAAAATGTATAACGGCGAATACTTTAGGTACCTACTTGAATGGTTTTCTTTAACGAATGTAGTTCCTGTGTAGAGTTCTTTACTCACTTGATCATAGATTAATTGTGTGGGATTGATAAATAAAGATATACTGTCAGTATATTGAAGCAAAAGAAAATCTGAGATGCACCAATAAAAAAACCAATCGATGTGATTTTTCGTGCGATCGTGCAATAAATCGTATTTTAATTACGTTCATATCATTATATACATGAAACTCAATCTGGGTGTCGGACGCTGCGCGGCTTTAATTTTAAAATGATTGCAAATCGAACGTTAAAGAGTTTTCACACAGTGACAGTGATGTATTCGGTTGGGCGCGGATGCCTGCTATAGTTCACTAACGATGATAATTATTATGAAAAGCTCGTCCCACACTCGCGCACGTAGCGAACGAATACTAACGTACCGTCGTCGCTTGCGTCAAAGGGGAAACTTTACTAATTAGCAAATAAAGCAAATTGAACTCGCGTTCGCCTAAACGTGAGAGTTCACATCCTAGCGTAATGTATTTCATGTTGTATTATCGAATGGGGAACTTGGTATAAGTATTTGATATTAAATAGTTTCAAAAGCAGTGATGTGCTCAGTTAAGGCACACGATAAAGTGACATTACACGAATGACTTATTAAAAATACATACATAAAGCGAAATATGTTAGTATGGAGGGCTGTTTATTGCTGCATTTGTTTAAGTTACTTTTTTTACTCCAATTACCCTAAATATTATTTTCTATCTACTGGAATACGTGACAGTATTAATAACAGTGTAAAATTAGGTTTAACTTGTTAAAAGGCTACATCAACTTGGAAAGGCTTCCTAATTCCCAATAATGAATTTATGTTGTCGATACATCAAAAATCATCAAAAAACTCTAATAAATAAATAAATAATAAATAATAAATAAATAAATATCTTTGGACAATTTCACACAGCGCCATCTAGCCCCAAAGTAAGCAATGCAAGCATGCTTGTGTTATGGGTGCTAGCTTAACGGATATACTACTTATATATTTTTATAAATACATACATATTATACATAGTAACACCCAAACCCGCTACAGAAATTAAAATTCATCATTTCAATTTCTGCCCGGCCGGGAATCGAACCCGGGACCCCTTGCGTGGCATTCCGGCATGTTGACCACTAAACCACTCAGGTCGTCAATAATACTAATACCTACTATAAATGTGAAAGTGAGTTTGTTTGTTTGATACGCTTTCAAACGGTTAAACCGATATGTATTATTTCATTTTTATAAATTTGTCGAGAAAAACAACGATTTAAATGATACGAATAATTGAAAAATTATTTTGGTGATAATTAAAATTGTTTAGCAATATTTTGTTCAAATGAATAAATAATACCTGTTCATTTAGTTGAAGCGGGTTTTTATCACATGCGAGTTTGGGCGGTGTTTAACTAAAATGCGCACAAGTTTGTTGGAGCGTGTACAATTGGAGCCCGGGCTGGGTGCGCGGTGCTCGGGGCTCGGGCCACGGGTAGATCCTGTCATAATCCGTTAGTGAGGGACCCACCGGGTTTCTTCGGAAATACCTTCTACCATTCGGACTAACGTTAATGTTATATGGATGTAGGTAGGTTTAGGTAAAGGATTGTTTTATAGTTCCTTCTAAGATATAAACACACTCAAAAACTAAGTAAGTTTCTATTCTGATATATTAAACTCTCCAACATCAAATTTAGGTAAGTGGGAGGATATAGGCTAAACCTGCAAAGATAAAAAAATATTAATATATTATTTATTTAAAGCTCAAACTGATTTATTAACAGCCTACCTACTGTTTTTCCTAAGCCCGCGCGTTTCATCCTGTACTTAAATTTTTGAGCACGCCTCGATAATTTTTAATGAAGTCTAAAGTTAACAGAACAACGAAACTCAGTCGTTACCATCAAAGTTATTCCCTCATTAACTTATTCTCTAATAAGTTAACTTTGATGTACTTTTATAGACCTTAAGTCGAGGCCGAGTTTAAAGCTGCAAAGTTACTAAACATAATTAGAATATGAACACCGCGAAAGTAAGATATCTTCTTAAGCACTTAATTATTACATTAACTATCTCAACACGGGTGTACTTACAAAATACAAGTCAGAAGTAAATACGTAATTGTAGATGTCAGGGGTATATTAGATGAAGTGAGTGTAAGTTACGACATTATTGTTACTTAAAATCTAATATTTCAACCACTTTATATTCCCAGCTTTCTAGTTGGGTTAAAATTTAGAGTTCATTTAAAGCAAAATAAGTTAAACCGTACTAAAAAGGTTACAACAACATTTGGGAACCTTATTTACATTAGGTACGTTTTTGAAATGAAACTGTTTTACATAAAGTACAATAGTACATCTGTTATTCAGTCTTGGCACTGAGCGGGTGCATTTGACACGGGATTTATGATTTTAATAAAACTCCACCGTCGAGGCGATAACGCTTACGAATATTATATCATAATATTTCTTCACTTTGCGTTGTAATTACGAAAATCCAGAATGAGCAGACACATCCCGTTTTAATTAAATCCATTATGTAATGTAAACAAAGTGCCAAGTGTTTATATAAGCTAAAATTCGCCTTTTGCATTTTGAAGGTATATTGCGCAAACAATGAAAACAATGTATATGGATGCCACACATTGTACCTACTTGCATTTGCTCATTACGTACAAAGTAAATTTTATTACCAACTTCTAAAACTCCATTAAGGTCAATTTTAAAGGAAACAGTATTTATTTACATAGTTTACTATAGTAATAGGTTAAACATTCTTGCATTTATATTGCAGAAGCCGTTGTATCTTTACGTTGAGATACGGAAATGCACTAACATTTTTCAACAGTTATACAAAAATATTGAGTCAAATATACGGGTACATTTATTCAAAAAGGGATGGCGGGCGACGACAATGAAACATTAGAGTGTAACGTGTGTCGTTTATTTACAGCGGCGGTAGAGTTAATGTTCTAGAAAAGCCTAATGTGCATTATCCTTTAATCCTGTTTGACAATAAACATGGGAACAGTGCTTCAGTAACGTGATATGTGCGGATTAGCGGCTTATAAAGTTCATGAAAAATAACTACGCGGTGCGTGCGTACTTGCTGAAACTTGCTAACTGTGTTTGTTGGGAACTATTCTCGTCAGCGGCAGTATAGTAGCTTGTAAACCGTATTTACGATTATACATTAAGTACTTGCTTATTTACATGGTTGATTGTGTTATTCATATTTTAATAACTGAGATGTCCTAAAATATTTATCGATTCTTGGTTTTATAATACTTCATTCCTTAATGTTTCCTTTCTCAAGAGGTCATATTACCATTATAAAAAATGGCTGATGTAGTGAACCATTGTTGATATTTCATTATCCGTATTGTGTTCCCTTGGGGCATGAATTATATAAGATATTTTTGCGAGACTGTTGTAAAGGCGACAAGGTTGGAATTGGACTCTCTAAGACGGCCCTAATTTTATGTAATCAAATTTTCTACTCGCATTTAAAATGCGGTGAAGGTAATATTAGAATCCGTTCGTAAAAATGTTTTTTTTTTGTTTTTATATCTAGCTTTGTTCTGTAAGAGTATTCAACAGTATGCTACTTCTAATTAAATTTCAAGATGTTAATAAACTGATAGTGGCGTCGATATTTTGTATACAACAACATAATGGATTTTAAAAATTTTATTACTAAGATTTTTTTTGGATTGTTTGTATAAAACTATGTGACTATGCTAGAGGGTTCCGTACCACAAACGGTAAAATGGAACCCATGTAGGATCACTTCGTCCTTCGTCCGTCAGTCTGTCGGTCTGTCAAGACAAGAGAAAAACCTACGTAAATTCCGTTAATCTAGAATCATGAATTTTGCCAACCAAGCAATGTTTTATAATTGTTTTAAGGAAAAACTCCTAAAACCACGACTTTTTAGTTACATTATAAACAAAGCATTGAGAAGTATAGTGTAAGAGTGTAGAAATATACATGATTCTAAGTATCACAGTTGTGAAGTACTTAATCCGCAAGTTTTCTTTACAAACTTAATTATGCGGTGGGGAAAAACCAAGATAATTGCTAATTTACTATGTAGTATTACTCTGAAATTCTCGGTGCGCGAGGTCAACTTATGTGCAAGTTGTTCTGATATTTGTTACTCTGTAACGCAAAAACAGTTGCACAGATGAAACCTGGCACACTAATATTTTATAACACAGGATTTGTATTCCTATCTCTGGACGCAATTTGAAGATCACACAGATGAAGTCACCAACAGTAGCCATTGTAATGTAATTCCTACTTTCCATTACTTTTCGGATACTTAAAGTTACGAACATTTTATATGAAAAATACTACAATAAAACTACTAAAACGAGTTTGAAGCTATATTTGCATCAAGTGTTGGCGCCGAGCTCGCAAATCACGGTACTTAGAACTGTTAAGAAAGTTTGTTGCACGCCCATTTACATACTTATTTACTCGTGAATAATATAATAGAAACTTTTCAAGCGGATGGTTTCTTGGAGCGTTTTAAACAAAATAAAAAGAGCTCATAAGTAAGTAGTTTTAATTATTTATCAGGTGCAAAATACTTTATCAGAGATACTGATAAATCTCTAGTGTCGACAAGAACTATTTGAATAAAATAAACTGATACTGTGGTAGAATCAATCAGGAAGGTGGCGGAGTGGGCTGACCTCCCATTGGATATTTATTTATAAAAGAGGTTCACTCACACTAAGTTGGTATGATGTAGGAATATTTTAATAATTATAATTAACCTAAATCAAGATGCTTAAAATTTCCTAGGCAGAAGTTTGATTTTGATTAATTTGATCTTATTTACTTTGCAGCAGCATGTATTTTTTATAATAACTTTGTAAATCTTGTTCATGGAAATAAATCGTAAACAAAGATGCATATTATATGCAATTTTCTTTTTATTTATGTTTAAAAGTTGTGTCGCTATGATAACTCGTGCGCATTGTGCTCAGTGCTAGTTACGTGCTACACAAATGTTTATTATCGGGCGGCTCAGTTAGTCTGTGGGGAATTCGCGAGTATTTTTCAATTGGAGCTTAGCGTTAGGTAAAGATTTGTTTGTAGAAAATATGCTTTATACGTAAGAGAAAATTTCCTAATATGATTTTTAATTTTTTAGCCTTGAGGTAAGCCGGGGTCCAATGCCTCTCAAGTCAAACAATATACCGGTGCGGGAGCGGCGCTGCAAGCGACCAACAATGCGCAGCGGTCGACACACAAAGCCCCGCCAAGATAATGGATATTGCTTTTCTTGCGAGTTTCAAAGCAGCCTACTTCGGAACCTCTCATAATCCGCTTACAGCTCCTCGCAAGTACGTTATTGTGCTTTAGTAGAAACATTTCCTTGGGAGCACTGAGAACTCGTGCTTACAGTTACTTGTGACGACGTGGTGCGGTTTTACCAATTAAATACATAAATCGTTTATTTATGTCGAGCTCACTTATCATAAGTACCATACCTACGTACAAAAATAAAATATTATATGTAGGACGCAAGGTAACGATTTAATATGTAGCGTTTTTGAAGTTCCGTACCTCAAAAGGAAATATGGTACCAAGTCAAAAATCTTTCAGTCTGTCTGTGTGTCAAGAATTATCAAGGGTATCAAAAATCATGAAATTTTTAGCAAGCATGCTAAGAGGCAAGGTCTTATAGCATAATTACAGGAAGGATCCGGAAACCGTAAAATTACTTAAAATGGATAAGGTAGGTATTAAAATTTGAAAATGTATAAGTGTAATATATGTGGGGTCATGTGGGGTAACGTATTAATGTGCTTGATCCGTAAATTTTAATATAATTTTGCAATATTAAAGTACTGCAATAAAAAAAAATGAAAAAGGTACCGTTCCACTTTTTATCCCCAAAGTTCAAAAGGTAAAAATTCTGAATTGATCCGGATTCATAGACATTCATATTAATATTACAGGAAAAATAAAACATGATTCTATCACAGTTTATCAATAAATTTTCCTTACAAATAAACTTAAATGTTACATTCTCTCTGCAAAGCAAAACATAAACCAATGTTCTATAAATTTATATTTATTTTACTATTTGGGTTTTGAAAGAATCAATTGGTTTATTAAAATGATTATACCTACTTACGTACATTTTATTATGATGGTTATTCATATGATGCAAATTAAAATAAACGTATGTACAATTTCTCTGCTCTTTATAATTACCCCATCTTGAGCATTATTGGTTCATAAGTGAACGGTGGTATAGAAGGTCGTGTAATACAGGATAATAGAGAATGCGATTACGGTGCAAAAGGCGACATTAACCTGTTTAAGTCACCTTAACCAGAATTGTTATAGGTAACGTTCAACTTCAGGAGTTTAATCTAAGTAGATTAAAATAATTTCATAAACTCGTACTGTATTTTCTCAAATTACTTTTTCATTCAAAGGGCGTTTTAGAAAGCAAAATCGTGTTCCTTTGTTTTCCGTAATCATTAAGCTTTTTCCTCATAAGAGTGTAGTGTGTTTGGCAGGTGTCGCGGGGACCACACAGTAACTAGCGAGTCGACTCAATTACCCGCACTGAGCGCCATAAATTTTGTGTCCGCACGCCGACATGGCAATTACTGTCGCCGCTCATCCGCAAAACGATGTTAATAGCCCTCTGATTCGTACATTTATCTCGGCTACACTGTATCTTTTTATTATTTCTAGTGAATCGTGAACTTGGAACGTAACGGTTCCTGGCTGCTTAACATCACAATTTCCTCTTATCGTTATGGTCGTGGGGTTGCTAGCCCGCTGCCATTTTCGTAACGCATAATGACGCTAGAAAATGTTCGTCGGGTAACCGCGCATAATCACTCTTCAAGTACTTTACCCGTCGATCTTCTTGATATTAGTCTATAGATAAGGATGGATGTGACGTAAAATGTGTCCCTATTAAAGTTACGGCACAGATACGGCTACCGCTACTTCGCTTTAATGTAGATATTATGTCTTAACATTCTACTCCAAAGTGCTAGTTGTACCATTTATATCTTTTAGAAGAGGTAGTCTTTTCACCTTAAAACTAGTTACCACTCGCAATTACTTACGTTTCTCCGTGATTTAGAGCACCATTTACCGGCCACCCGGTAATAGACATAACTTTTACCGGACTCTATATACTTATTTAATGTGTCAATAAGTCTTTAAACAAATTAACCTATAAGAAGTGTGATACTTTGGTATTTCAATATATTATAAGAGTGTTAATGTACTTACTACAAATAATGGACAAATAGTGACGTAGTGCTGTATTGTGAAATCATTCAAATTCTGTAAAGGTTGTAAAAACAGCGGTTCCTTACAATATCAGTACTGGCATAGGGAATGTTTCGCAGTCGGCGAGGGTAATGCTCATTCGTTTCATCTCGAGGGACGTGATACAAGAGGCAGCGAGCCGTGTGCGACCCATCATTGCTAGCAATATGCCTTTATTTATCCAACAACGTTACGATATTTCCTGACCCGATGTTCAGATAACTTTCGATATAGTTTTCTTCGCCTATTTTGTGAGGAGGTGATGGAGGAGTTCCTACATAGTGGCGATTTCAACCCACAAAACGTGTTTGAAAGGCTGTTTTATTCGTAATGTAATGACATTCGGCGTGAGATTTCCCGCGAGAGTTCCCAAAAAGGTGTTCCGAGTAGACATTCACTCGGTTTTTATCCTCGTGAAAAGTGCTTGTTTGATAATTTATTATTGGACCATTCATATTCCTTGTGTTCAAGACGAAGAAAAATTCGATGTAAATAGTCGTTTAAATATTTCAACGTAACGTAAATTGTATCATAACATTTTCCAGAGACATCGACCAACTTCGAACTTCCATTTTGTGAGCGTAATCCTCTGAAGCTATAAATTTATATACGGAACCGTTTCTTACAAACTTGTGGGGTTAGAAAATAGAGAGTTAAGTAGCGCTCGTAGGCAAAGTTTAACTCCAACATCTGGACTATCTCCCGTCTTATCGACTCGTTCCTTCATCACAGTCGGGACACCTTACATTTCCGAACCGAAGTAATTTCCTTTATTATTATTTTTCATTGATAGAAACGCAGCCATTATCGGTATTACATTTTGTGTTATTTAACATATTTACCTAATAAATAACGACAACAACATCTAGTACATGTTTCACATATTGCAGTCCAACTGTGGACTGATGATGATCCATATTATCGTAAGTTTCATGAACAACAACAACACGCAAAGACCTGCAACTTATATAAATAAATCACTGTTTATTTAACACTTTAACAGTTACTTTATAAGTACTTCGACGATTCCGTGTAATTGAATAGAAGCGCACCCATTAATTTACTACGATGAATTAATTTGTTCTATCAAGGCTACCCGCCGACTCCAGTTGAATCATCAACAGATTCTAAAGCTGATATTCATAAACTATTTTGAGGTGGTAATTTGAAAAATAATATAATGATAAATATTGGCGATTATCCAGTGATTCGTAGTTCGCCTATGGTAGCATTATTCTCGCAGTTACTATATAATTAAACATTTGTCGAATACTGACACTCCAGAATTCTCTGAAAATCTAATAATAATATCCGAAGTCTTACTAATATTATTTGCTACGTTTTCGTGGTAAGACAGCTAAGCGATTTAGAGGAAATTTGGTATGGAGATAGATGTGACCCCTTGAGATTGAATGTTACAACCTATACACAATCCTATTTTTACTAGTGGCAAAAAACTTAAAAGTTATTTAATTCAAATGAAGCTCTGCTTAACAAAAACAGCTCAGTTTCATATTGAACTTAAAGCTTTTCAGGGTTCGTACCCAAGAGTGCCAACGGGATCCTATAACTAAGCCTCCACTGTCGTACGTCTCTCAACGGACTGTATCTCATAAACCGTGATAAGTTAAACTTTCTACAGAGTGTATATTTATTTTGCCGACATAACAAGAAATTATATAAAACAAAGATAGCGTACTTCAAAAAGGCTGCCATGCAAATAAAAAAAGAAACTTAAATACGACTATTGGAAAGTATCAATGTAATATTTCGTACGATGGTACGGACTGCATCTGCGATTCCAATTGACAGGTTTTTTTTTATCGAATATTTTTAGACGCTTTATGTATTTTCATTCCCAAAATTATGTAAATAATGTTCCCCGTTATTTCTTAAAATTTAAATGGCAAAAGGAAGTAATTTAAATGAAATACACATAGGCATTTACCCAGCGATGGGATAGTTAATGGGATGATGATCACAAAAAAATAATACTAGAGTAGTCTAAAAAGTATCTTTCAACAACCCATAGATGCATGAAATAGGTAACTACCATGGAGGGCCTGTTAGCCCCTTCCCAAGGATCGAAGTTCCGATGCGTTAGAAACCGATACCCTTTGTATCAGTGAAGACAGACCGGCAACATGGAATGTATTTAGATGTGTACCGAGCCACGCGTGACGATGTTACACACTCGCTTTGTACTTTTGCCCGATTCAAACATCAACCGAAATATGTACCTAGTGCCTACTTGCTGACAATGTAACATAAATTGAAGGCTGTTTTGAAGATACACGAAGCGTGAAATATGTATAATTATTTAGTAGTAGTGAACATGACAAATAGGTTAGTAGGTATAAGTACAAGGGACATTATTATTGTATTCATGTCTGTAGCAAATGCTATACAAACATGTAAACCTAACCAAATATTATTATTGGATGAAATGGTTATCGTGGTTATTAGGCAGGTATTTGAATTAAAACCAACTTTGTTTTAAATTTTCTGCATAATTGCTTTTTTTCATATCATAAGTTGCGTTCACAAAATATTTAACAAATAAATGTATGCCAATAGTTGATTATTATATAATTCGAGATTTGTCAATGTGTTCGAAGACATGTTGAAAAACTAGTCGATATTTAAAAGGTTTGAAGCATAACAAGTTTTGTTATATATTATTTTAATTTAATACTTAAGTCATAATAACCTAATTTTCCAGGGTATTTTTATCAGTAAATCAATTAAAAGTTTAATTGGTATAAATTAACCCTTTTAAAGTAAAAGGGAAACATAAAAGATAAAATAAATCTTCTACTATTCTATGCTAAAAGAACACAAACCAGACGAAAAATACAAAATCGTTTAATTTAATGCCTCATTGTACTTGGCATGAGTCTCGCAATGCCTTCAAATTTGTACAAAGTCCAGATTTATCTTGTTTTCCAAGATAAATACTTGCGCAGAAGCGCTCAGACTAATATCGAGATATTCGCGGATAACTTTTCCGTCGTTAAGTTACCCTAACTTCTTGCAACTCGCGTGCATTGTACAAGTTAGGTTTGAACGTAACTTTTATAAGGCATCTCGTTAAATTCAAATGTCAACGTTTCATTGATGATTTACTGGAACTTATGCAAATATATTATGTTGTGTGCAAAAATTTTCGTGCTTGGTTTGTAGTAGGTATTAGAAATGCGTAAACAGCAGTTTCAAATGAGTTTCAGATTACATATGAGTAGATAACGAGTACGTCAGGCAAGAATGTCTAAACGAGCGTGTTGAGTAATGGCTCAGACGCCTGAACCATTCGCAGTTGATTAAGCGAGCCTTTGAAGTTGCACGGGTGACACGATGATTAATAACTGTTTATGACAACCAACTCAAACGTGGGTTTTCATACTATACGGACGCAACACAAACATAGATTTGAGGAAAACATTACTGTTGCTGACGTTTTTCCCGCTTCGCCTAATCCTGAAAAGCATACATATTTTCATTACCTTGTTATGCTATTAATATTCAAATAACTTACAATGAGCCTCATATTTTATCTCCTGAATTACGATTTGAATGTAAAATGTGTTAGTAACAAGAATTAGAAACATTAATATGCTTTCTAGTAAGTATATGTAGTTTAAATTCGAACGTCGTAGCACTGTCGTAGCATTTTCGTAGCAGATTTGTAGCCGCAACTACGATTATTATTATTCATTAGGCTTTTGCTCAGGTTACATTAGGGAGTCTAAAGTATACATATGCAAAGTACCTACACACATAGCATTTTAATTAGGACGTATATTCACGAGCTTTTAGTGGCTTATTTGTGTGTATCGTAAATATGTGACGTTTATACTTTGATCTCTCAAATAATAAACACAAAGGAATTTGCTTTTATTAATTCAGTAGAAGAGTAACATGGTTTTTCAGAGCACATGTTTCAATAAATTTATAAGTGAAGTGAGATTAAAGTACATACATGATTTGAGTTTCGTGTTTGTTTGATAAGTTTTGAATTGCACACAATGCACACGTGAGACGGATTTACTAATCTAACCACTGCACTCTAAGCACGGCCGTTTGCATCAAACTTCACATCAACAGTACTTTACACTCTACGATCTCGTGATATTAGATACAATAATAACACGTATATCATATGAGGAGAAATATAGAAGAATATAAAATTCAAAAACTTTTATCATCTGTTTTTACAAATGTTTAATAACACTTTTTTCCGTTTCACAGGTACATAAGGTATATTTTTGGTGCAATTGGCTGTAACAAAAGTTAAGATAAGTAGCATAATCATCTTCATAAGTATACCTATTTTAAATAAAGCATATAATATACTTTATCAAAATCTATCTTTCGTAAACTCAATTTGTATTTGTAGATCTTTGACAGTTGTTACGGTTAGTCAAAAGCCAGAAAGTCTGACAACCACTCTTACCAAGAGATATCGTGTTACTCAGTAACTGTGGGTTGTGAAGTCAGATAGGTAGTTGCTCCATGTCAAAGACTGATACTTAGCTTTGTACGGTTAGACTTCAAGCAGACCCCAAGCTAGTTTGGAAAAGGCTTAGTAAAGAAAATAATAAAAAAAACCGTATTAAGTATTGCATCTTTCAGCAATTCACAAACTGGTTATTAGTATAAACTTTATGTTCTTCAAAATTTTATATTTCTCGATTTATCTTCGGTGTACAATAGAGCATAACTAGTTCGCTAACTGGTTGAAATTGATATTTAAAAATATGATTTTAAAATACCAGCTATTCGGCATTTCTTTATTAAATAAATTTAACCATGCCAAAATTCACATTCTTCCGTGGGCGCAGTGTAGTCGAAAAGGGTAAAAGTTTTTACTTCATGAATTAATATTATATAGATTCCATTGTATTCACTTTGGTAGCTGACGGTAATCAGGTAATCCACCCTGATTATAAAATGCAATTTTGCAGTAATTTCATTGTCACCCTTTAATAACAAATGGTGGTGCATATTTCAATACGAAATGATTACACATACATATTAAGGTCATCGAAATGAGATAAAAAATGTAAACAACCCTAATCTCTACTGAGTTACATTACGTTAGCAAGCTAATATTAGCTGTGTCCTTATCTATCGCATGCAATAAAGACATCAGTTGTTTCGCGTTATCCTTACATGGCTGTCGTTGTGTGTTTCGTGGTATAGGAAAGCGGGCCCAATCTTGATAACTTCTGTACCGACTGCAGAAATGATCAAGATTAGGCCCGCTTTTTGCAAATAACTTTATTCCTGTTTGGAATGCGTACGAAGTGATGCGTATTTTATTATTTACATATTTGTAAAATTATTTGTTCTTCTCAATTCGTTATAATTTGGAGAGATTATTGTTGTTGTGAGTGGTTATTGATTTTAATAGCAAAACTGATAACATGATAGATAGTAATATAGATAGTTTTGTAATAGGGACTTGAAAGGGAAACCTCGTTATCTTATAATACCAAACCTTAAACATATAAAAATTGTGAAAGGAAAATTTGATTTTACTTTCTGAACCTCCTGTATTTTTCAACAATATAAATTATTTTTATTGATGAAGACACACTTTCGATACCAAGTTCTACGACTTGAAACACGTGACAAAATGAGTCATCCTACATATGTCAAGATACATATAAGTAGGTATTTTCTTCAATAACAGAACCACACGGGAGGTTCTGAAAAGGTCTCGTTGGTGACGCAGGTCACGTGCGTATTATTGGCAGCCGGAATCAGAGACTACCGTCAACGCGCCTTGCACGCGCCTCTAAGCCCGATAGACCACTAATACGACCGTCACATTACATGGTCTTGCTCAAACGCCTCTAAAGACACAATACACGGAAACTGAATTTTACGTAAGCTCGGGAATTATGTGATTTGTAAATTAATATGCATATACGTTTACATTACGTTTGTGTATAGTAGTAGTATTATCCTAAATAGACAATTAAAACAGTCACCCGTTGCGAATCGAAATATCTCCGAGGGTGGATGACGCACTTTAGCTATTCCCGTTTCTTGAGTCTTGTCACAAAGACACACGTACACAAGAGACGTCATTATCGACTCTTCGATCGTGGATTATTGTGTTCTAGTGTGTTTAGGTACAATATTATATACCGTTAACACATAAGAGGATAGGATATTACACACATATAGTAATATACTGATATATGTACATTATCAAATTTGGGCCCTTTTTTCATTCCATCTCATTTGCTGAAGTACATAAATATATTTTTCGAAATTTATTTCTTGGAAATACATTTATTTTTTAAACTCTTCTTCTCCTAAAACGAAAAAGGCCCAATAAAGGACCCGGAATACCCGTATGCAATATGCATCTTCTCCGTAATGTAATAGATCTAGGTTTTATATAGTAATGTGAGCGTCTCAAACATTACCTCGGCTGTAGTGTAATGTTACGTCGTACCATTCAGATAATGTGCCACATAAAGGTATTCTTATTAACAAAATCTACCGAAACCAGGTAGGAAGTTTGCTGGGAATGTTTGCTAGTTCATTTGCAATTTACCCGAGCTCGGTAGCTGTGTAGTTGGAACATTAACGTGATGGACGGAACCCGCCAAAACAGGGGCTTATAACTAATACCGTTAAATGAAACCGACTCATTTTCATCTCCTTTAGGAATATTAGGTGTAAGTTTTGATTCTCCGAGATTAAAGCTAATGGATTACTTAGTCTTGTCATAAATGTTAAATCTGATAGGTCGATTTTAAATTAAATGGCAGTAACTTTACACTTTGCTCCCGAGGTAGGTGTATAAAAGCTGAAAAATAAGCTTACGTGAGTTCTTTCGCCTAATTAACTTCACAAATTGCGTACCTTTTCATCGAGATCCACACAATTAATAATTTTAAATCGCTGGACCATACCGAATTTATTCGATCAAATGCGCACTGGCCGAGTATATTGTTCTTGGTCAGATTCCCGTGTTGATTCTGACGTAAAACAACTATTTAGCTAAACAGAGTTTAGGTTGTCTGCTTCAAAACACAAATTGAAGTATAGAAAATATACATCAATTCATAAGTTTCATTATTATTTGACAAAATAAAACAGACTCAACATTTTGCCGTTCAGTATATCGAAACATATTATTATGAAATAAACGGTACATATACACTTGACTGATTACTTATTAAGTACACATGTCATGTAAAATTAAGTTTACGTAAAGGTATCATTTTGTGGGTATTACCATCTAAACTTTTCGTGTGTAATATTATTATAACACATTTAATTATATGTTTGACATTTAGCCAGACAGGTCTTAAACTAAATAAGTTGTTTATTACATTTCCTTAAATATTACTTTTCCTGCCCGCGTTCGCAATCAAAGCTTTTTTGCATTACGCGCAACACCAAAAAGCCATGTCCTTTAATTTGTTGGTACAATGCACGCAGCAACCCGTCGAAACATTTTCCGCCAATTTAACATTGACTATAAAACGGCACACGCTGTTTCTATTAATTAGTTGTTGTAACGTACTACCGCGCTCTTAATTACAAGTAAATTTCATGTTTATTATTACACGGAGCGTAAGATATTAGTTTAGTTAGCTATAATTACTATGTATGTGGGTTGTGCGACCTACTTGGATTATAGCGAAACAACCAAACTGTTGGCTGGGGTTAGCGAGGATAACTCACGCAAAGCGATAAGAAACTTGTAGAGAAGACCATCCATTCTTGTTCTTAGAACAATGCTCGAGATAGTTATCGTACGTATACGCTTTGTTCACTTAATTAACTTCACAAATTGTCGTCCTTTACATCGATAAGACGACGACGACGGATGGTTTTAAATCTCTAAAACCAATTCTGTGTCGGACGGAGGACTTAAGATGAAAACCGACAGGGAACTTTTATTAGGGCCCATGAGGAAAATGATTGAACATTGAATGTAATCAAAGGGATATAATCCCTGGTAGCGGGCGAGCAGTGTTGAATTTAATTTATGAATAATTGAAAATAGAGGTTAGTGGTATGTAAGGTCGTTATCGGCGTGCGTCGGGGAAATGAACGGCGCTAGCTTTTTTGTACGAAGTTCATTTTCAATTGATATAACCAATGCTTAGGCATTGGGTAATAGTCCATATTGAAAACATATTTCTTTACCTATATTATATTCAAGCTTTGTGCCTTCTTATAGGAAGAGGCACGCATTGGCTAAATATTATGTTACAAGAAACAATGATTACAAGCAATGTGATCCGCACAATACTAGTTTTCCTGTTAACCCCTACGTAATTGAGCATTGGTATATTGGAGTCGCATCGTAAACCCAACGAAGCAATAACCCTACTCTATACCTACCTATACCTAAAGCGTCACTGTGTGAATACTGTGAAAAAAAGGCCTTGTAAAACACTGTCTTCACGTTATGCTTGTAAGTATAATGTACAAGAGAGTGAGTACTTTTCTCACTATTTACAAAGAGAAGCTTCAGTTTTAATTTTCCGATGAAGTAGTCTTAATCGTGCTAGTGTTTCACAAGAAACTGGTTACTATGAGAGATCGTTTAAAAATTTAATTCAGTGTACAAATACTTCAAAGAAACTGAAGGATCTAAATTAATTAATTCTAAGAAATGATTAATTTTGCGCTATGATAAAATATTTCCACCGCAGTTGCGCTCGTCATGGTAATTCATCAGCAAACATATTCTAAAAGGAATTAATGAAAATATAGAGCTTTTACGTCGAGCTCATTTAACAATGTTATTGTTTAAATAAATTAACGCTTTATTCCAATCAGCAGCGAGTAGCTAGAATGAATGCACTGCACTATTATGATAAAAGATTAGTCGCGTGGCGTGAAGCGCGCGTCGCGGCGAGGCGCGGCGGGGTGCGGCTCCGCTCGGCCGCACTCTACAAACGTTTGCTCTCATACAACTCCCCACAACTGTTCACTCATTTGCATTTCGCAGTCTGTTAGGTAAGCCTTCGCCACAGAATTTGGTCTGCATTGCTACTTAAGTAGGTATAACACTAACATACAGACACCAAAGTAGGCTGACGCTGCAACGAGGCTTTTCTGCCTGCCTTATCTTAATATGTGTCAAGCTAGCTACTGTTATTACGTTATTTTAGAGGATTTGCTTTATCTTAAGCTACTGGTGATATAAAGGCACTTTGAGAGTGTCTCATGAAGCGTAAAATTATGGTCGGCAGTAGAGAACTGGCGCTCAGTTCCAATGTATTCGGAATACGTTCATAAAATTGAAGCTGTCTGTGACCGATATTTATGGGCATGCAAGGTGTCTATTTGTATCCGAGCTGGTTCGATAGAAGGAACTATAAGTTGGTTTCTGCACTTAAAATATATATTTAAGCCATATTCATATATCTACCACGAAGCAAAACAATTTAAAGATTAATTTGTGATTAACAATTTATTACCTAAACAATAAAGCAAAAAAAAAAACGATTTGTATTTACTGAGATTCTCCTAATTACCTTCTTTATAGTCTAAATCTAAACTGGTTTTCTCACAAACGTGCACATGGTTTATTCTACCGCATTTAGATTGGATTATTTTTCCTTGTTTAACATTTTATAATTCTCTTTGTCGAATTCATAAACTTAAGTAGTATTCTATATCTTATACCGGGTGCATTTAGCGAACTGCATGAAACAGCTAGTTATTTAATCATTTATTTCAACAATTTCTTAAGTGATACATTGCGCTATTTTAATTACTTGGCTTTACTCAGATATCGTTTAACCCGCAGGAGAAGACATTAAAAGTGTAATTTCGGTTTGGCATCACTCTTGGAAATATAAGAGTCGATAAAGATGATTTGGGCCCCTGTTGCAGTCCCCTACACTGAACGAGGGAGCGTTTTGATGTTGTGGGACTGAGGGATTACATCGGATCTGACTGAGATAGCCGTTTTATGACTTTCGTCACTAATTCAAAATTTTGTGATCGTTTTATCACCAGAGCATCGATTTTAGCGTTCTATGGTCAAAATTGTTGTTTAGTTTCACACGGAAATAATTTATAACGTTCCATATAAATGTATCATGCCCGAATCCCGGCGTAGGTACCTAAGACATAAACTGTTTCCTTCGTGAACTATATTTTTTGTCTGATTATATATTTGACTAGCTTCTGCCAGCGACTTCGTCCGCGTGGAATAGTGGTGCTCCGCTCCTATTGGTCTTAGCGTGATGATATATAGCCTATAGCCTTCCTCGATAAATGGACTATCTAACACTGAAATAATTATTTAAATCGAACCAGCGGTTCCTGAGATTAGCGCGTTTAAACAAAATGACAACATTTCCCTTCACTGCTCTGCTCCTATTGATTGTACCGTGATGAAAAGTATACTATAACCATCTCAGGAGTATGACAAATAATTGTACCAAGTTTCGTTAAAATCCGTCGAGTAGTTTTTGTTTCTATAGAGTTTATACAGACAGACAGACAGACAGACAGACAGACGGACAGACAGACAGACAGACAAAAATTTTACTGATTGCATTTTTGGCATCAGTATCGATCCCTAATCACCCCCTAATGGTTATTTTGGAAATATATTTCATGTACAGAATTGACCTCTCTACAGATTTATTATAAGTATAGATAGATATAGATATCTTCCAATAGGTCCTTAATATCATTAAAACAGGTTATGGAAATTTCGGAGACTATCAATTTCCTTAAAAAATTAGAGCACATTACATAAAAAGAGCGGAAAGAAACAATATATTGTGCTCATTAATCAATGTCGGGACCCAACAATGACCGGATACCTTTTAAAGATTGATCTCGTGTCGTGCACAGAAATATGAAAAACAATAGACGTGATCCTACTAATATTGACGGAATAGTTTTAGCTCCCAACTAAAAATAAAGTAACGGTAATTTTAACGAATGAATTTATTATTGGAAAATTACTTCACTAAGGTGTTAAGTTTTCTCTGTAAAGTAAAATGCAAATGCATAAAACATTCAGGAGCACATACCCATAAAAATCTTCACTCTAGCATTTTATATCCGGAATAAAATAAAAAATACCGAATTTGTAAAAGCGAACGATTTTCTGGCTACACACAGTAAAATACAGGCAGCTATAGCCATGCAAACGTTAAAAGCTACGGTCGCTTCCCCATTCCTATTGTTTCGCGCGAGACAGACGAAATTAAGGCACATCGTTTTATATTTTCGTTTTTAATTCACGCAGTTGAGAGCGAAGTTTAAAAAGCAGATAATAACCTTTACAGGGAATATAACGCTGCGGTCGAAAGCTGTAAAATGTGCTCTTTTATTGCTGTTTTAATTACATTCTTCGCATTCACCCTGCTTCCTTTATTTTTGCGCGTTTCATTTTCATAACCCAATCGGCATTTTAACATGTCTGTTATGTCCTAAACTTTTTAAAGACGTATAAACCCAATTGATTTAGTTGAAGTAATCAATAATGCTTACAGAAAAACCCTTTCTATTTAGTTATCAACATAATTGCCACGTATCATCCGTAGCAATTAGTTAATAGACGTTTCTTTACTTCAGATAAATAAATAACAAAGTTTCTCGTGCTTATCCCGTCTTCTGAAACACAAATATTGACATAATTAATAACAACAGAGCACGTCCGCTCACTACTCGTGTTGAATTATAACTAAAGGAAATATCTACGTATCTCATATTTCTGTAGTTTTACTTTATTACAATGATAAAGTATATTTAACAATGCAATGAACGCTAGGGTATAGTCGAATAAAAACCAGTTATTTCAATAAAATAGAATTACTATTGATCAATAAAAAATATACAATGTATACATTTCTCACGCCGTGTATTCATGTGATATATTTTTCAGGCGGTTTCATCCGCTTGCCATAATATAATTTCACTATCCTCTTATATTTCCAAGTCAGGTTTCCATAAATATTTCATCAATAAAATCCTCTATTGTGCCTACATGTTTGAAGATACACTGCAGTTAAAGCGTTGATGTAAATATCAGTACAACCTCGTTTTTTATGTAAGAATAAAAAATACTGAAACTTTGACGGATTCTCTACGTCACCTGATATTCCAGACTATCTGTATGCAATTTGCATCGTCAGCATTTTCCCTGCGGTATATTGGAAGGTGTGTAGTACGCTTAAAAAGTGATTGCTCTACTGGTTTATGTATGGTAAAGAGTACCAATTTTTCAGGTCACAGTATTTTATTTACAGTTTTGTTAGATTTTAATCTGAAAAATTGTACTGCTGTGTAAGCTTTACAAAAAAGTTAAAAGGTTAGTAGCAGATTTTACATTGGGGTTAAAAATTGTAGTAATTTAAAACACCTGTTTTTTTTGAGAAAGTAAAACAGGACATTTTAGTCTCTCTTAGTGACAGGTTTTTTATTTATTGGTGTGTATTATAGCAGTTTTTTTAACATTTCCTTTGAATTTGGATAGTAAATAAATACTTTTATGAATGAATCTGCCAAAATTCAGTTTTCAAAATCAACATTTTTTTAAGTTAAAATAAAATATTATGAACACCCATTTCAATTAAAAAAAAAAATATCTCGTATATCGGTGTAATATTTTTACGTCAGTTATGTAGTAAATAATACTTATATGTCCAGATTTTAATACTAGGTAACCTTACCAATTAAAAATTGCATAATTTAAGAACCATGAGATACAAATACGAACCTTCATGCTACAATTACGTAAAAACAGAATATTTCAATTTAATATGTTGTGATAACATTTGTCTTACCCCGCTCTAGTCGGCTCTAGCCTATCCCCTGCTTATCGGTGACTTTTTATCTAGATATTAACTAGGATGTGGGCTGGGTAATAGCTATGATTTGTCTAACACTAACGTGAATGCAAAAGGCGAAAAATCATCAAAGCGATTTATAAAGGGGGAAGACGCAGCTCTATAAGCGTTTGGAAAAAAGTATCTCAGTTTTTTGTGTAACGACTTTCGATTTACTGAATACGAGTGCTCTTGTGAAGGGTTGGAGAGGGGAGGTATCACTCCACATCGAGTCAAGTACATTCGTCCGCCAAATAAGGCGTAACTTACTCCACGCCACGAATTTATAGCGTCTATGAAACGAAAATACGTTTCGTTTTTATTTCTGTAAAATTTCAATTTCACAGTACGCTGCCCTTTGCCTAACCGTGGTCGTAAAGCTGACGGTTATATTCATCAACAAACATTTGCTTAACTGTATCGATTCAGATTAGTTTAATAAATACGTTTTGGGAACATGATATACGCGACAAGTAAACTAAAATATGAATTCTGCTATTTGTTTAATAATTCCAGCAGTGTTTGGAAACGTTCGTGTAATCTTCATAATTTATTCACGAACTCAATACGGACGAGTAATTTCTCTGAATTCGTATTTTTTAATTCACTCTTCGTAAGCATACAGTGGAAAACTGATATGACAGCTGTCATTTAGGGACAATAGTCACTTTATGCCGTCACTTGTACATTTATTTATTCTGTGTCGTAACTAATTCTTATTTATTTATTGTTTTACTAACTGCAAACTATGTACTACAGTTCTTCAAAGTAGTACAAAACAAGTACTTAATAAATAAGGACTTAGGAGATACACTAGCACTCATGCTTTTTTGATTGTAACGAGTAGGTTACCAAAAAACCAAACAAATTAAAATTCTATTCTGCATATTCTAGTTGTACAATGCAAAATGTGATTTTTGTTTGCAATTATATGAATATTAGTTTGTTTTATCGATGGAAAAAAACATAGGCTTATTATAAAGTAATAAGTACCTACAACATTGAGAAAGTACTTTTTGTCACGGTAACTTTCATAGCTTTCTACCGAAGCTCGATTTTTAATAAAATGTAAATCATTCATTCATTACATCAAGTTCCATTGAGCGACCAATTTCAATACGTTTGTTATTACTTCAGTCGGCATGCAATAATAATGAAATATATAATGTCGATGGTTCAAATTAAATTTTAATACCAAGTAAACACTCTAGAAATATTTAAAATGATTTTGAATATACGTTGACACGTTACGGTAAAATATATAAATCCATCCATTATTTTAGTAATATTTATTCCTACCAATCAGTTGTACAGTGCATTTACAAAACAACTTACTTTCTAAATTACCACTCTATCCGTATTAAAATGCAGCCCCTATACATAAATTTCGTCTTAAAAATTAGCATATTTTATCTTGAATTTCTCAAAGTTCCCTTTAATGTCAATTTAATATAAAATTTATTTCAACTTCTGTGACGAATAGAAAAAGAGATAACGAGACACCGCCGCCTCTTTCCGTGATCACCGCCACGAATTATGTGCTCCGAGTCCTGAATATTAAATGAAGGCGGCAAAAAGTAGCGTGAGTTTGCGTCAACTTGCCTAAAATTACGGTTATCGAGCCAATCGGTTCCTTGACACAGTTCGCGCTAAATGTATCTACTCCCTTGACACGAGTTTTATTAAAGACATCCCAGAACTCATCCACTTTTTCAATAAGGTAAGGCAATGTGATTTGTAAGTGGCTTTTAGCAAATTGACGTTCTTCTGTATACTAGAGTATAAGTCGTAATGTGTTAATAATGTGGTAGTTCGTTCAATTGAAAATTTTATGTCATCCCGTCCCTAACAAAATGAATGTACTCATAAGCAATTTGTTAATGTATCATTAATTATTATTTGTACGAGTATAACGCTTCCGAGAAGCTGGAGCCTTTATTATCAATCTATACTAATTGCGCTAATATCTGGACTTACCAGTCGGATTAATAAAATATTTTTGCTATTTAATACGTTATGACCCTTGTGAGTCAAGCTAAAAGAAAGCATGCACTCGCGGCCAAAGCGACGCGATCAGTCGAGGGCCACGTATGAGTGAGGTCGTATTAAAAATATAAAGCTGAAGAGTTTGTTTGTTTGTTCGAACACGCTCATCTATGGAAATACCTGTCGGATTTGAAAAATACCTTTTTGCATTGAATAGCCTGGTTCTTAAGGAACTTTATGGGCTATTTAACGAGACATGGGTTTGGTAATGAGACACAGCCTATGACTCTGAGAAGCAGAGCAGAAAAGAAAAAAATACTGTCAGGGAAAGCGACGGTCAGGTTCGGGGGGAACGAGGCGGCCGAAACTGTGGGGCACAGCTCTATATAAATCAATTCTATATTCTACCTACTAACTCTTTACTTTTTACTGGGGTTGTTAAATAAATATCTTTTATTTAACAAATTATTAAGCAAACAGTAGTCAATCAACTGTATTGAAGCGGACGATTAATTCGGCTTACTTTTTTTTTGGATCCTGTTCAATAATTTAAATAATAATTCCCGGGAATAAAAACTCTTTCTTTGGTGTATTGCGGCTAGAGCTACATAATCTGAGAGTTGCCAAAACCCATCTGTAAATGAGATCCTATTTTTCAATCCCCAGGGTCTTTCCATTGAATCAGTGTTGATAAGCATCTTGTGCCTGCCTTATTTAGATACCTGTTACTTTTCAGTTACGCTTTTCTATATGACTGTGATAAGGGTTACGTGCTACTTATGTCAGAGTACAGTTAACTAAAGAACATTATACAAACATTGTGAAATACAAATAAGAAGATAATGTTGAGATTTTTAGTCCACATTTGTTTAAAACATTATGCTTTGTTTCACCAACAACTTGAGCCTGCTTAGAAAATCGATGATGTAACATCTACACAACAAAAAATAATCATGCATGAAAAAGACTGAAGACCAACGTTCGTGCGTTAGTAATATAATTAGGCTTACATCAGTTATATTCAGGAATACACATGCATAGTTGACAAATTGGAATTCAGTTATCCAATCTGAATTTGAAGGCACCATCACTGCTCGCCATAAAAATACCTTCAGCTAATGACAGTCTGCCGTTAGGCTCCATTGTTACTGCACGCGCCTTTTTTTTTTGTTTACTGATTTATTTTTTACTTTATTTAAATAAGAAAACATTGAGAAGGCACATGCAGTCACAATCACTGTCAATTGCTGAAGAGCTTACAAAAATTGCAAAAAGGCTCGCCCTTTATCACTTCCACTGCGTATTTATTGGAAAAAAGAATTAGCGCAACAAACTCCCTAGCAATATTATATAAGCAATGAAACATCAGACGATGTTTCAAGAATGCAATACGATATTATTACATTATTCATACCAAAATTTACGCATTTTTTTTCCACATGTGCCCTAGCACACATCCTTATACCTATAATCAAGAAATCACGCCAAGTAATAAAGTCGAAAACTTATATAGATAGTAGCCTGTTTAGTGGTAATACCTACCTAGACATAAAGTGCGTACCCACATACGTTTCCTACAAGTTTTCATTGGAACCATAGATTTACAACACGAACTTGCTGATATTTGTAAAGACAAATATAAGAGGTAAAAAAAACATTGTCAGCAGGACGAGTAACGAAACCATCACCAACATAACACATGTCTGCATCAGTAAATTGTCGTATTTTTCTGACGACGTAGGCAGCGGAGGTTTGTAACCCACTAAAGGTTTGTATCACGATGATTATGCCAAGAAACATTCTATTTATATCTACTTTAAAAATGAGCGAGTTATGCACAATACATAATTTTTTTTTAGATAAGGTATAATCATTTATATACCAAGCCCTGTGGCACACGTAACGGAACTGGGAGCCGAGAAGATTTTGCATCATTAATTACGCGTATGTACCGTCCTGCATCAACTTGGAGTTAAAACCATATTTTTACTTGTGTCCAGCTCTATTGCAAACGTAGAGCTGCTATACACAATCTAGGGACTGGATTGAAATCCGTACTATGGATTCGTTCTCAAAGTTAGAACGCATTTGTTAGCCGTGGGCTGATGTGAATGTGACTGAAATCCGTTCAATGACTCAAGCCAAGTTCGTATGTGAAATTGATGGGTTTTACACCTTCAACTAACTGATGTAAATCGAAAGAATAGGCTTAGTCAAGTACCTACGTACCAAATTTTCTGAATTAGTGTTTTATTACATTATAACTACAGTCTAAATATGACGTCAAAGACTTAAATGTCTACACTAAAATGGTATCTTGAAGCTAAGTTATTGCGCGGAAGTTAAATTCATTTATTTTGCTACATTAGTTACAGGAGACATTTTCTACTCATTTATAACATTTTGTAAATCGCTTGTAAGCCGCTGACAGTAATGAATTATTCTATGTCGCATTACGTTCCTTCTCACACGCCATGTCTGGAAATGATCCTAGTTGGCCTAGTTTATAAATATTTAGGATATGTTTAGCGACAACTTTATGATGAAAATTTGTTCCCGTTTGCATTTGCTCGAATTTAATATGTAAATTGCATTAATTTCTAAACCGATTTCGAGGAATCAATTTGAACGTATTGCAAGGATTGTCAGAGCGGACGTACTTTGAGGATCTCTGGGGGCAAATATACAGATTAATAGTTATGTACTTTCGAATATTTATGTGTAATAATATTTGTTCTGAGAATTGAATGATGAAAATGTTTATTCTTTCAATGTACAGAAATAATTTATTTCGGAATATAATAATACATCAAAAAGTATTTCGTTTAAAAGGTGTGTATCTCGTACATATTAAAAAAATCTTTCTGACAACTCCATTATACAATTAATTAACCTTACTGAAACAAAAAGGTTTTTAATATGAATGCATTTTGTTTGTTTCAGAAAGTTTCGAGGAATATTTAAAGTCAACCTTAATTAATTCCATGCTTCATGATATGTATGTATACATGCGCAATATATTATACATACTTGGACATACCAAAGCTTAATTCACCCTGCCTAGCCTTTTTATAACTATGTTGAGATTGGCTTCCAGTCTAAACCGGATGCAGCTGAGTACCAGTGTTTTAAATGGAGCGACTGCCTATCGGACCTCCACAAGCCAGTTACCGGGTAACATCCCGGGCTACCTCTTGGTACGACTGGTTGTCAGACTGGCTTCTGACTACCCGTAACGACTGTTCAAGACAACCGGGACATAGATGGTCTCTGTTACTTTACCTAGGTCTTCCAAAGCTTAATTAATGTTAAAAAGTGCCGCTTTTTGTTAGGGTTTATATTAGATACTTATAATTACTTTATTTATGATAAACAAATATAAACTATACTAAACTATAATATATACTAAACTATATTATCAACAAGTGGGTAGGTGGTTATGTTGATAATATCAAAACATGCTCTTACGCAAACTTTTGAATGAAAAATTTGAAAAACAACTTATATTTTATAAAATTTTCATACAACTCAAAAGTTAACCGGGTGTTGTGGATTTTACCGTCAGTTTATAGAACTTTTATAGACAAAAAAAATCATATTCCACCAAAGTTGGTAACTAACAAAATGATTACATCACTGACAAAGTTTTAGGCGGTTGATTTACCTTCAAAAGGACGTATATTTTTTTCTATTAAATTATCGTCAAGACCACAAGCCAATATTATAAATGAACCTATATCGTTCTCGTAGAGACGCGAGTAATCCTTGGTAAACACGGGATCGGGATCCCGGCGTCCGGGATTATTGCAGGACGAGCTAGCCGAGGCCAGGCCGACAGATAACGGGAGATGGTTTTAATGTGATATTAGCGAGTTAACTCCCGCACTCGCTCGCACTAAAGCAATATGTGATAATCATTAGATGGGCATCCGTCCCCTCGCCCATGTTTAAGTGATAGATAATGGACTAATACCGTATACACTAACACTTCTTGTTTGTAAACGTAGTTTGTGATTACAGTTTGATGGACTTGTTAGTAGATTAGTGGTATTCTATTAACGACATTGTAAGTATTATAATGTTGGTGCAGTCTGTGTATCGAATGTTTGGATTTTGATTTTTCTTTCTTTACTTGAAAAATGATGGTATTCCTATTGTGTTTAGGTGTAGAACAAGTTTCTTGAAATACTTCACTTGGAATCATCTTATAAATCCACATACAGACAGACAAGTGTTGCATATTTTTAGGTGGAAATTACCCCTGTTAATACAATAATGTGTAAGGTAGCTGCTCTTGCGTAGCGGTCCGTTACCTACATATCGAACAGTAGTAACAGTATAGTATAGTAACACAGATAGGCAAGTTTTGTAACTGCCATTAAAATGTTTATTCTAATAGACGAATATGAATGGACGTCTGTTATGTTCTAAATATGTATAATAGACAGATTAATAAGGGTCGCAAAAAATAAGCGATACGAGACTTGATGAATGACTGCAATAAAAACTTCTTCAAATAAAATACTTAATCTGAAGCTACTTTAATTAAATGAGCCCTGTAGGGATGATTTATTTCCAGTTTTATTTATAAAAATTGCGATCTAAATAAATCTGTCCTCCACCTAAATAACAAATAACAGCGGTCTCATTCCAATTTTTACTACGGAATCTCGATAGCTATTTCGTTTTCTGAGCAAAAGAAATATGTTTATGGGTCTGTTTATGCTATAGCAAGACCTTTGTTTACGTCAACGTTACGGCTACGCTGCGTAACGCTGTTTCTTACTGCTATGAAATACGGAATACTATTGGACCAGAACCAAACACATATATAAACTTATAAGTGATAACAACGGGCTTCATGCATCAATTTCCTTCTTGCTTGAGATAACATCTATCGAACCTCGTACTTACAGCTCCCGGAGATTCGATTTAGTTTTTACAAGAGGGTGCAGCGATGCATCGCAATATCGGCCGATGTCATCAAGCTTAGATAGATTGAGGGGCGCTGTTGACTCTATCAATCAGTTATATCACTAACGGAGAGGCAAGGGCGCCCTTCGCTCGAATAAATCAATAGAGAGCGGATCGCCTACTGTGATTGTTCGCATTAGTTTATTGTTACTTATGTCGCTAGTTTATAGCGCTATCTACCTAAATAAAAAAACTTTTACTCGTAAATAGTTTGATAGTTCTGTTACTGGTATATATTTAAAAATATATGTGTAGGTATAGTACATTACTTTTCTTTATATTTTTCTCACTGGGGTAGTGGTTCGGTCTGCCAAAGAGCAATTGTGACTGTATTTGTGTCGCGCCAAGTTGTGGGCTATAGGCTGCCGTTACAGAAACTTGAAGTTATCTGGCGATGTGGGGTTGTGCTAAAATGTGCTAAGCTAGAAGTAGATTTCTAACCACTCATTCGGGCAATACAGGCGAGATCTATAGGTAAAACTTAGAAAAAAATATGTATCATCGGAGCTAACGTAAATATTTTAGCGGGAGCTTATTTCACTTTACTGATTCTCTACTTCACAGTCACGGGGAAACATGTCACTTCGATCTGACAGTGAAAAACAACCCTCGCGTCATTTGTCAACGTCAGCCACTCAACGCGGGGCAAAACATAATTTCATAAAGACATCCTTGTTCTTGTAACGCTGCGCTGAGCCACTTTTTACTGTATCGCCATCATCGAATTACTTATTTGATATCTGCAAACTGAGTTAGGAAGTATTCGATAATAATAAGCAACGCTGCATTGAGGAAAGAAGGAAGCTTATTTTCTTTGTTAATAGAATATGAAAAATTAAATCTAAAATATTGTTACTTTTACTTTATTTATTAAAACAAGTCTTTCTACTAAAAAAACGAAAGGAAAAATGTTAATAATAATATAAAAATATCTTATATTTAATTTTAGCGATACCTACTATTCTTCACTCTAACTACTACTCACACATGACACACTAACTACTTGTTGTTATGTATAGCAATTTAATAAACTATAATTTTGTGAGAATATAAAAAAAACATTATTTATATAATTGATAATTTTTTAACACAAAAAGATACTTATTTAATAAAGTATCTTTTTGTGTTTACCGTACATAAAAAGAATATTGATATATTTGAGTATCTAGGGAGTAGGGATATTGGACCAACAGCGGGAGAGCTTGTACTACGCGTCCATCTACTCGTATAACGTTTTGTTTATTTGCAACATGCTTTTCAATTTCTATTGTATTTGATTTTCATTTCACCGTTGCGATAGAAAAATATGGAAAACGAAATAGATCAAATTGCTAGTCACGATCATAGTAACTTCTAGAATAAATACGAAGTAGTTGATTGGATTACGATTATTTTATATCGGCACGAAAATCGTTGATTAAGTAACTTCAATCTCAGTACACCTCGTGAGCACACCTATGCGTCGATTTCTTGATGAATCAATAAAAACGCTACCTGTGAAAATCGGCAGCCTCATTCGAAATAGTTGGTTTTGGATGTAACACAAAGAAAACTGATAAATAATTCAAATGCTGCAATGCGGTCCTCAAGGAATTGACAAGGAATGTAGTCGCGTGTACAGTGGCACTGTGGAACTGTGAGGCGTAATAGTGCACTTGAGGCGTATTTGACGACTTAAATCGAGTCTGCATGCCCAGATATTGCGTGCAAGTTTAACAAGCCTTGTATTGGAGAGAATGCTTTGTATTGGTTAGGGTGTAGCGATACACCGAGAATTTCAAAGTTTCAAAATTTCAATCACACTGTGTTATCATCTTCAAAAAGATTTTAATCATCGTAATCACATTTTGCGATGACTACTCCACCGCATGATCAGCTCATTACCTATTCAACGCTGACACTAGTCTACCACCCAGAAGTTTAACTGTAGTGATTACAACCATAAACATTTTCATTACTTTCAAGAAGTAATCTTAATGTTCACTTGGAAATTAGTAATTACGTATATTTGAAATAATTTAAGCACGTGTTAGTTTCTCATTTGTTTGACCTAATTAGTTTTAGTCAGTCATAAGTTTCACTGAAAAACTTTCATCTAATTTCAATATAGTCATGGTATTATGTGAAATTCTCACATCGTAGTAGCAAGCTTTTCAACAAATTTGAGCGGTCGAGGGTAACAAAAAGTTAAGTAATTAACGTTTCAGCGGTTTGAAAGTTCCCTCAATCCATGCGTGAGCTGAATAGAACGCCAGCAAACAACTTTAAAATACTATTATATTTTAATAATCCTGAACTCTATTCATTGAAAGTTAATTAATGAAAGTATAACGTGTAGACAATACCTACGTGGAATGTGATATTGTTGTATAGGCACCTGTCGGTATAGCTATTATCTCACTAGTTAATTTATTGTAAAATTCAATTATAGTAACACAAAGAGAGCAATATGAGTGAAACCTTGCTATATAATAATTATTTATTTTCACTAATAAAATTTGCATTGTGTCATGAAATTATTAAATTCATTATTATTATGCGTCAAAAGCACATAATTATAAGCAATATTACGTAAACCATCAGAAAACGCCGGCAGCAAACACCTCAAAACTGCCGATTAATGAAGGAACCATCCGAAAAATGTCTATCCCAAGTATCCCTATCACGTAACGAAATATCTATAATTTGATGGGAGGAATTTCATTAATACGTACCTAAGTTCCTAATCTTCTCGATAGTCCGAAAATAACAGGACTATAAGCATGAATTGAATATGGATATAATTCTCATTAATATATTGATTATAATTAAGTTACGAAAAAGGCTACATCTTCATTGAATATCTAAGTGAGGGCACGTGTAATCAGTATTCTGGTCAGATGCTGTTAGTTTGGTTAGGGCGCTTCAAGAGTCTCAGAGGCGATTCCCTAAACAGGTTATCTTACCGCATTTATATCGTTGGCGCAACACAAATATTAGCATAATTAGTTCGACGTACGCTGCTTAAATATATGTACCTACGTGCCTTGTCTGATCAATTGTGTGCTTAGGATGATCCGGGATATTTTACCTAAAACGTGTCAAAGGTAAAAGTTTGAAACAAGATACATTAAGGATTGACGTGATACCTGTACATTGCCTCAGTATTGAAACAAATACAAAAAAGTTCTAATTTGAATTCTAGGTCATGTAAATGTAATACCTGTATAAAAAAGTCATCTTGATTCGTCATACCGAACTGAAGAGGACACGTAGATAAATCTGATTAACTGTGCAGAAAAATAAGAATAACAAAATGGCTGCTTGTTTTCATTTACTATGATTTCCTTTTGTATTAAAGGTGCATTTCATAACTTTTATTTTTCTGGTTTCGTATTTTCTCGATCGCTTCCCAGAGTTAGTCGATTGAAAGATAAATGCATATATATTAAATGTTTTTTTATTTATTACTTTCAAATAGTCGGTCGGTTCCTATTGTGGAATACTCATTGCGTGTTTTCTTTTAGTATTGATATCCCTCTGTATTGTATACAGTTGTTGTGTCAATAAATCTTTCTTTCTTAAAATTATTTTAATGGTAACCAGGATCTGAATACAACAAAAATAGTATACTCGGATGGTAGTGAAAGGTTACGATCTCATTGTATAAGTCAATAGCAATTCGGTGCCCAACCAGTTAAGCCGGATCGCCTTGCGTTTGTGAACCATAAACGAACGATAGCTCCCATGTAGTGCTGCGTGCATAGCCTCAGCTTAGCGTGAATCGTCATGGCGGATACACTACACAAAATGTAACATGGTTGCGAGTAAAGAAAATAATACAAAGATTGGAAACAATATTACTGCCCCGTTAGCCGGAAAATTGAGTGCTAAACATGAGGGCCTGGGTTCCATGTATAAGTCGGGCAAAGTCATTGGTTTTTGGAACGAAGTTCCTTATCGCGCGTTGCGAAAGGGGCTAGACGGAAAAAATTAAGACCAAAAGTTGTAACGACACTTTTCGACACTTTTTGCTGAGATCTATGCAATTTTAACCTTTATTATCACTATAATAGATAATATGTTCTATAAATCATTAATAATTTATATTTTGAATCCAAACTCTTTGGAACATTTTTTTTTCTTTTTAAAACCATGTTCGAACGAATTCCTTCGATTAAAAAATGAAAGCGTCAAAAAGTCACTCAGAATTGGTGTCAAATAATAATTTCTTTAGAGAATAAAAAGTAATTTGTTTATAAATTTATATCGTGTAACCATAGAAACGTATGTTTACGCGAATGTCGACCTAATTGTATTTGAATGTATTATTTTTTTCATTAAGTATTTTAAAGCACTACAATTTATGAAGGTCTGGAGTCAATCTGATGATGGAGCCAAAATACAGTCGAGGGAATTCCTCAACAATTTACAACTTCGTTCCATCCGGGTGTCACTTGACACCTCTCAAGTTTTTTTTCTTAAATTTTAAAGTTGTGCCCAGTAAGTAATAGGTTCACGCCTATATCATATAGATCTTTAACCAAACTCAACATTTGAGTGTACCGTAAGGCTTTGCCCAGAGTGGCAATAACAGGCGTAATTTTAAGTTATGTTCTGATATACTCGTAGTACCTACTAGCTTTGCCCCGCGATTTCACCCACTGTTGCACCTAGATCCACCGCTACTTACTTTTATTTTACTCGACTTCTAAAGGGTATTACTTGCTAAATATTCTATAATCTTCTTTATAAATTGGGCGATGAAAATTAAAAATAAATGTTTGACTAGTGTTCCGGAATTAGCGCGTTCAAATAAACAAACTAACTCTTCAGCTTTATATGACAGTACCTACAGCTCCGTTCTCGATTGAATTGATTTCATAAAAAAACTGCACCGAACGACGTCCGTTGGGATTACTCAATGCCGGTTGTCCAGTTACAGAACCACAAAAACTAAACAAAGATAGCGATAAACAGTATTACCGGCTTATGTTGGATTAGCGCGGACTAATGTGCAAAAACCTTTTACTAACTCTAGGGATTTAAAATAGTAGATATTTGTGAATCATTTTTAGGGTTCCGTAGTCAAGAAGGAACTCTTACAGTTTCGCCATGACCGTTCGTCTGTCTATCCGCGACGTAGCTATAAAACTATCAGTTCTAGAAAGCTGTTATTTGGTCCATGCCGACATAATAAGTGAAATAAAAGCATGTATGTTTTCCTTACACACTAAAATATAATTATAATATAGGAATATTTTTTCTCGAGTATTGTGAATGTGTAAAGACCATTTTTCGATTCAGAAACCTACGTATTTCCGAAATATTAATATTACGTTTGCCTGTGGGTAGTAAAAAAGTGAACTAGTAGTTCTTTAGACTTTTTTAAAGGTACACACCAAATATTACACCATTTTGACTGTTTTCTGTCTAAATTGTGTTCTAATCAAATTGTAATGGTCTAAACAGCGGAAAAATCCACATATGAATTCGCGCTTGACCTTGTTACATTTGTCGAGCGACATTAAACATTCAACAGCTTATCGGGAGTTATGTTATGAGTTATTCATCTATGCATTACATCCGGTGACACGCCCCACAGCCACGCAGCCCTTACCCGCGCATACCCTTCAAAAAGGTTAAAATACACTCATGTACTAGACGAATTGGTTCAAGGGTAAACCACTTCATTTAATATTGCTTTGGTTTAAAAATACGGGCTGTATTTTATTTTCTTGTCAGCTGTTCTTGACCTTCCTAAGCTAAGTTCATCTTTATGAATGTGAAAATGTATTACATTATTTTTATCTACATTGGTAGGTACTTCAATTAATATTTGACGATCGTATCAGACATCTTATTTAAGTAGAGTTCCATATCAGCTTAACATGAAATGCAATTTAGCTATTAATTAAAGACCTATTTGTCCTGTTCTCATCTTGGAATCCAATGGGATTGTATTGAAATTATTGCTAAATTGCCTGTCAAATTATTATCAAACTCATGGTATTGGCAATTAAATTCGATATGACATAGAAGTCGAAATCACCGATAGTAAGCTACTTGGTCAGTTAATAAGTATAAATAGGTACCACATAACATATTGTATGTAACAGTTCAACTTAAAGGTATGATGAAAAAAATCAATAGGCAAGCAAAAACCCCGCGCTCGAGGTACATATTAATAGATGCGCTAGACATCCATCATGAAAATTGTAATCCGAGATTTAATAATAACTTGGCGAAAGCCTTTGCTGTAAACTGAAATAATTTTATTATACATGGTTACTGTACTTTATTTACGTTATATTCATATTGGGGCTTAGAGAATAAGTAAAGCTCCTTATTATTATGTAGCACCTACTAAAGCTTTTGTGAAAATTGTGTACCCAATTTTATTCTCCAGTCTTTATATTATGTATACACCCCCATACCTAGCTGTAAACTTTAACACATAATTATAACAAGCAGGCAAATATACCTAATCATTATCACATCTGATTGTGGATTTAACTACTACTTAGTCACTTTAAAAGTTTTATTTTAATAGAGCATTATACTAAGAATAATGCTGAGTATTGAAACTGCACATTACTGACCAAACTCACTAAGTTGGCCTGGTTTACATTCACTGTATTAATCAAATGATCAGTCAAATGGGGAGTTATTGAAGCGGACGGGCCATAGTGCACGTTCAATGGCATATATTCAGCATAGCAGTGCATTACGCGGTCATCGATGCACGGCGGGCATCGCGATAAAGGCCAGTACGCCACGCTAATGAGCTGGTGACTCTGATAAAACCTAATTTATTGACGTTCCATATACATACGAGTATCATAACGGCCTATGCCGCCATTATAATTAAAGTATTGATATTGAGTTACTAGCAGATTGTTGTTTACAATTTTGCAAATCCTGCCTAATTACTGACTGATTCTCCTAAAGAAAATCTCACGTTTTTTTTCCTGTCAATACGCAAAAAACCGAAAATCGCTTTAACAGTTTTATACGCCGTTCACGAATGTTATCCAACGGCCACTAAAAAACCAAATGGAATTCCGAACCGAAATTGAAAGCGTCTATTTTTATACGTCCGCAGTCGATCCTACTCATCAGATGTCACAGAGACGAGGTCCGGAATGCTAAACCCGCATCTAAGAGTACCCGAGTCCAGAGGGACTGAATTGGAGTTTCGAAAAGTTACAGACAATAATGTTTATATCTCATTAGGGTGACAGAATTACGATCTACAATGGCTTTGTCCACGCCTAAATAAACGTACGAGTATCTGCAGCGAGTCGGAAGTGTCATTATTCTCAAAGAGAATATGATATATACGGGTAAGCCCTCAAAACGAGCTTTTGCAAGGTGAATAAAAGCTACTAAAATATATGTATTTGTAATTAATATACGCTGAGTACGTTTGTTTCGTCAGAAATTCGGAATAATTAATAAAGTTAGTGGATGGTAGCTAGGAACATAAAGTCTAGGTGTGACGATACATAGCGAAGTATATACGCTATGGCCTATGTGGTGTGCAACTTACACAAGCAGACCCAATATCACCTTTTTGGCTGGCTAATTATATTTTTGCCTTGACAAATTGTATGTATATAAACGGGAAAGGAAAAAGATGACATCAATAATGTACTTGTGTTACATACCAGCTGGTGTATCCTTTTACACGCTACCTAGATACATTAATTTCAGTAACTCGCAAGTTTTTTTCTACGAGGGGCGAAATATTTTGCAGCACTCCTTTTCAGTGGAGATTCAGATCCGCTCGAGGAGATACATATTAATGTACTTGACTTTTGAAAAGGCGATGGTATGATGAAATCCCAATAACAAGCGCAATCTTGAGATACTTTTTACTTTAAAAGTTGTGATATTTATTTTTATTTAATGTTTATCCTTTTATTCAATGATTTACGACTTAGTAATGGTAGAGCTTAGTTGTCTATGTAATAACCACAAACCGGGAACTGTTTTCGAATTTCTTTGTTTCCTTTCTGGATTTGTTGATTATTATTATGTATTCTGTCCGATCCAATACCTTTATGTCAGATATTGCTTATCTGAATCGTAAACCACAACGAGCAAAGTTATAAAGCTTAAAACCCAAGCGAGTCGTTCATTGTTCAGAAATTTCGTGGTAAACGTACCATAAATTTTGTGCTCAGGCCAAAGTTAGTGAATAATTTTCCGTGTCTCTGTTTATTATAAGCTGAATAAGTTGTTTTAGATTCGTTGCTCGTAATCAACTTCACAAATGTGAATCCCGCTCCGATGATTGCGAGTATTAGGAATAACAAGGGAAACATTCGATAGAACCCCTCACAACCCTAAATAAAATTAGTAAGAAATAATCATAAAGACAACAGAGAAAATTAAGAAAATATATAAAAGAAAAGTACATAAATAAAAGACGTATGCAATAAAGACGACTTTCTTTAGCTTAGTAATTGAGACTTCTCTCAAATCCTTTGCCGACAGCTCTGCTTAACTGAGTTGGAAAGCAGCTGGACCAACTTTTTACTTTTTTTCTTAACAAAGTTATTATACTTTAGTGAGTGGTATAATTCCGTGCGGTCAAAGTGAGAGAAAAATTAGACCTATTTCAAAAGCCACCTCATGAACTCACTAAACTTTTTTAACGGTTGTTGGGTCCAAAAGGCTAGCGGATAAACGTTTTAAGAACCTATTTATATTATGAATACATGAAATATTTTGATTAGATGTGTGTGTATCTCTAGATCATCAGCCCGTGTTAGTCCTAAACTGTAAAATAAATAGATAAAATAAAGCTTACAAAATGTATTTCTTGACGTGTTTCATGTGGTTTGAAAATAATGTAATACATGTTTCGTTATGTCTTTAAACATGCTACTTGTATGAGAAATCAGTAAATAAAGTTATAATAATAATAATAACAACGTATTTTTTATGCATCATGTACCTACCTAAATTTTGTTACTAACAAAAATGGGCACTATTCTGAATGAAATAAACTTATTATGTTCTTTATAAAGATAGAATGATATCTTTTTTATTTGCTCTATTTTTAGTTTTCTACGTATATAAATATAATTAAGTAATATAAATAAATCCTATACAACGCAAAAAAAATCATTTGAACACATACGTAATGCATACTATTTTTTTCTAACCTTAATAAAAATAAAGGCACGACCAACAAACGTATTGTGTGACTGGCAGGCTAAATTCTATTATATTATGATTGATGGTCTAGAACTCACAAGCAAGGCCATTGGGTCCGACCACTCCTTCCACAATTTTAGATCGTTTTGCTGGGAGAAAAATGTTCGTATATTGCGGTAAATAAATGAATGTTAGCCTCGCCAGACTCCTTTATTTGTCTAAACGGATAAAAAACCACCGACAAACAAGTCAAGTCATATCGTTTTTTATATATTTCGAAGGAACTACCTAATAGTTTTAGATTTTTTCTAAAAAAATAGTACGTATATTTTTTTTTTTTTTTTTTTTTTTTTTTTTTTTTTTTTTTTTTTTCTTAAAAAAACGTTGCCCCACACTAGGAATTACTCCTGTGTCGTGGGTGCGTTTACAAACATACATTACACATGCACAAACACCCAGACCCGGAACAATTTTAGTTGTCCCGTGCGGGAATCGAACCCGCGACACGCCGCGCAGCAGCCAATTGCTCAGCCACTGCGCCAAACGTGCCGTATATGGATAAATATATTACATATGTAAGATTAAACTGAAAGAAAAAAAAATTTTTTTTTAACTTAATATTGTGCTTAATTGCGTACCATCCAAAGGTAGATTAATCGAGATCGAAAGATCGCTATTACAATCATTGTGTGGAAAAGTATAAAAAGTGAATATATTTCCAAATACCTAAATCTAAATATAACAATCTAGCTTCAACGTCCCAACCAGGCCATATATTTTTATTAGTTACAATGGAACTGTATCAACAATTCTGTTTGATTATTTCGTACACAAAAGAAAACATATACAAAATATGGTGACACCTACGGCCAGACTCAAATTTCACGCATCCACTGATTCACATTTAACGAATGTGATAGAAATGTTTCAACATTGGAATGTGAATTGAAAAACGACCAAATACTCACCAAAAAATTTTATGCGTGTTCGTATAATGTGTCGATTTTTTTACATTACTCCTATTTTTACATAAGAACATTTCATCAATATCTAGTAATCATTGGTTGTATGAATACATAGTTTATTTAAACATAATGAAGTCGCAAATTATGACAGTGGTGCTATTTACATCTACAGATATCAAGATTGGTGTCATAATGCGTTCAGCGGGCTAAAGCTAGATCTCTCTAGTCACCTGTACAATGAAATAGACCAGAATTAGTAATTTAATGAAACAAATTTTTCACTTTGTCTATTGATGAAATGATATTGGTCATGTGATAATGTGCAAATCAATACAATTAGAACTATAGTAATTTTTAACATCTTGCTGTCTTTAGCAAATTCTTATAAACTGATATTTATAATATATACTCAAAAACAAACAAACAAAACTAAATGAAAAGGTTGTGTATTTAAATCATCTCTAGTTCAATATTTATTGGATTTTTTTAAATATCGCACTAGTATATGAACTCCGAAAGCGAATTAATACACATGGGATAATCGTGTGGCGGGAGTAGTATTAATATTCATAAAGCGGCTTATCTAGAAAATATTGTAATTCAGCCGGCGTCACTGAATAGGCAAATTGTCATATAAACCAGTTATCAGTCTTACACTAATACTTAGGCGCGGCCCGTGTTGATTAGGGGCGACGCGCGACGTTTGCACGGCCCTTGTTAGTTCACCTGTGAAACTGGGAATAATTAATTCCAAACCCGTGTAAACCTTTATATAGAATTGTTTACCCGAACGTTATACTGTTACACAACACATTACCTACCCTATTTTAATTTAATGGTAATACGCATACGTGTAGTAGTTTTAAGGGGCATGGATTTGTGATGTGTATGTTTCAGTCATTAAGCGTAATATTAAATAGCCGTACCTAACTAATCTGTATATTTTAGCTATATTTACTCGCGTCGTGATTTAAAAAAATGACATTTGCATTTGTTAAAGAGCAGCATCAATATTTTGTGTAGCTCCGAATACATTACCATTCTCGAGGGTGACTACTTCGAAACCAATGACTATTGATAGAAATATAAGTTACAGAAGATAGGTAATAACTAAGGCTCAATTAGGTTATTTCTGCTGCTAACAAAATATTACTACATTAGTTTGGAAATTTATTATCTGTTGTCTAACTTTGGCTTCGTATAACTTTCTTGTTTTCTCAAAGGTACCATACGTCCTTTTCCTGTAGTCAAACAATCTACAAGTGAAATTTCAGTTAAAACTATTTGAAATGTTTCAAACTGAACTTGATCCCACTTGCCATATTTTTAACATTCGCCACTGGACATTAAGACGACGACTACCGCCAATGACCTTGAGCAAATGGGCGGAGCTTGAGCTTCCCCTCCGCGACCCCGCAATGCACACCGCACGGTTGTCATTTTATATTTTGAAGAACTTTGACGGGTGACCATAATATTATGTAGAGATTCTAAGGACAGTCACATATTGTATTTTGATATGGATGTCTAAGATATAAAAATAGAAATACAAATAACATCTGTCTGAGTAATACTTCGAAACACTAATTTTAAATTTCCAACCCCCACTGCATACTTCGTTTGCCAGAAAAGCAAAAATATTTTCAATTTCTTTAATCTGCAAAACATGTTTATCGATCTGAATTGTTTCAAGAAAAAAATCTGACAACTAGCATTCTTGAATTAATCCCCTGTGAAAGATGGACAGACAGACAGACAAAATCGCACCATAGGAGTTAATTTTTAGGCCATATTGGTGTCCACTTTGAGCTCTTCTAACAGAAATGCACGCAAGTTTTTTTCATATTTGCATTTTACGACATCTGCTGCTTCTCAAATAACTTCAGCTCATCTTCACTTGTATAGGAAAATCATATTAGTTTTGTAAGGAGAGCCTGGAAGCCAGTGAATAAGTCCGATGTTTCTGATCCATCTGTAAAGTGTCCGACCAAACCTTTGGCATCAGCTTTGGCCAAACCATTAGCTTAAAATTGGCCTAAGTTTTGACACCAACAGAACCGAAATTGAATAATCTATTACGTTTAAAGACCTAAAAGTGAGTGAGACTGTATTACAAATGATGTTAATATTTTAAATAAGCTGCAGGTAGTTTTATTCATATTATTAAGTTGATACACCGAACATATCAGTAAAAAGTCATTGTGGCTTCTTTGCTAAGGCACCTGCATCTCATTTATGAGTATGCAGATTCGAACTTCGAAACCTAGAAATTACGAATCTGACTATTCCAAAGTTTTACATGCACTTCTTTTAGTGTAACTTAGACACCATTGATTAACGGTGAAAGAAAACATCGTGAGGAAACCTGGACTACACGGTCTGAAATCACCAATCCACCTTGAAAAAGCGTGGTAATTAATGCTAATGCATGTCTATGTCATACCCAAAAGTGGGATAGTAAAGATTCCGATTATGACCAGGATTTTTTAAATTTTTACCTATCATGAACAATGGAATATCACCCGTTTTGGGCCCAATTTTGAAAGTGCCGCAAAGCAAAAAATCAATGCAAAAATAAATGTGCTAAATTCGGATATAGACTTTGTCTGAATGAGAATTAGCTGTTACATTTTCAAGCACCAAATTTGTACGACCCTTTTCCACGGTTTCATGCATTTTTGAAGAAATAAAGTAATGAAAAAAATCCTACCATTGTATGGCATTTCGATAATCTTTTAGAAAAATGCAATATCGATTTTTGACTGTGAAATCTTGAATTACCGATTTAAATATTTTTGATCTTTATCTTTTTACCTTATATTACTAATATAAGGTTTTTATAATATATTTTATCAGAAAAACTCACCGCAAAAATTGACAGATTTTTTTATAAAAAGATTATTAAATTGACATGCAGTAGCTCAATTTTTATTTAGTTTTGTTATTACAATTCATCGGAATTCAAAAGTATGTATGGATAAATGTACGGAAGTCTAATTATTTCAGAATGTTTGTTTTACAAACTACGGAGAGTTTTTTTTAAATTTAATTCGTATACCAAAAGATGTTTATATCAAGCCCTTTCATAATTATGATGACGTAGAAACTACACTTTGTAATTTTAATTCCCATTTTTCCTCGAAAGTAATAGGTAGTATTTTTCTACTTTATCCATTTGCGATATATTTCAACAATTATTCCAAATCGATAAGATTAGTTATTCCTGAAGTAATTATCAGCTCTGACAGACAGACAGAGAAAATCGCATCCCATAAGGGTTACTTTTTACTATTTTGGTTCGGAACCTTAAATATACTATTTGAATATATCTTCTTTTTTCATTTTCAGTTCTTCTGTCTTTGACTTCTGGACCAAAAATTAAAGAAGATCAAGTCCTTTTTATTTATCAGGGCTTTAGCCAAAGAATTGAGCGATTGCCTATTAATCGGCTTAGGCCTAGCCAAAAATCGACGTTCTGTCGGATACTATTTGGTGTTGAAAATAAAACATAAGAGTGGCATAGTGAAGTAGGACCTTCATTTCTAAAACACTATGCTTCGTCTTATCTTTTAGATTGTGTGTATATAATATTATCCCACATTAGATACCTTGACTAATAAATTAATATGTATATCATATGTGACTGCTTACTTGGTGTTTTTACATCACTACCCAATGTTACCAGTAAAAACCCGGCCAAGTGCGAGTCGGACTCGCGCACCGAGGGTTCCGACCATTGGAAAGAAAAAATACGCAATAAAGTCGCAATTATCTTGTATTTTTTCCGACCGCATAATTAAGTTTGTTTGTACAGGAAAATTGCTGATTACTTAAAAACTACCTGCTAGATCTCGTTCAAACCAATTTTCAATTGAAGTTTGCATGGTAGTCTATACCATATATTTTTTTTAGTTTTATCATTCTCTTATTTTAGAAGTTACAGGGGGGGGGAACACATTTTACCACTTTGGAAGTGCCTGTCGCGCAAACTATTCAGTTTAGAAAAAATGATATTAGAAACCTCAATATCATTTTTGAAGACCTATCTATAGATACCTCACACGTATGGGTTTGATGAAAAAAAATATTTTGAGTTTCAGTTCTAAGTATGGGGACCCCAAAATTTATAACTTTTTTTCTATTTTTGTGTCAAAATCTTAAAGCGGTTCACAGAATACATCTACTTACCAAATTTCAACAGTATAGTTCTTATAGTTTCGGAAAAAATGGCTGTGACATACGGACGGACAGACAGACAGACAGACATGACGAATCTATAAGGGTTCCGTTTTATCCATATGGCCACGGAACCCTAAAAACCGGCCAAGTGCGTGTCGGGCCACACGCAGTAGGATTCCGTAGTAGGTCTTAGTTAGTCAACTATAACTATGTAACCGGTGAAGCCTACTTTGCCGTGATAGTTTTCGAAAGTTAGTTTTTTTTATTTTTGAAAGACCTATCTAACGATACCCTACATGAAGGGTTACGCAACAAAAAAAAATATTCATCCTCATTTCACGTGTTCGGGAGCTCCACTAAATTATTATTATTTTTTTTTATTCATTTTTACCACTTTTTCGGCGTGATCAATACACATATCTATACTAAATTTCAGCTTTCTAGTACCAAGAGCCTCTGAGCTATGCCGCGAACAGACAGACAGACGGACATTGCGAAACTATAAGGATTCCTTGTCGGACTACGGAACCCTAAAAATAAAACTAATGTAACCAATCCAAAATAGGAAAATGGTCTAGCTAAAATAGTCAGACAATACAATACATTTTACAATTTTACATTTTACAATACTCTTTTAATAGCGTAAGCTTATTTTTTTATCATATTCTGCATTTTTTTTCAAATTCGTCTCGTAGCAAAGAAACTCGAACCCAAATTCACGTGTTTAGAAAAATATTTTCATTGACAATAATTTAGAATAGCGCCATCTTGTTACCCATGGATAAACCGTTTTATTTACAAACCATTAAGTTTTGTTCTAAGATATCATCCCATGCCCTGACTTATAGCTACTATTTCTATAAATTCCAAACTATTAGGAAATATTGTAACATAACATGAAAGAATTTTAATTTTGACGATTATCTCCGACCTACATGTAAAATTTAAATGAGGTATGCAATATTCTCGTTTTGAATACGCAATGTATTCAAAACGAGAATATTGCATATTTAAATCCTAAAGTACATTTAATTATTTAGTAAGTCAACAAAATATATTTGTCCTGCCAAATTTAGATACACACATTTTAGATTATGACAGATTATGGATGATTTGGTTTGAAAACACGTTATTCACATCAAAAAAATATTTTATCCGCATGTAGTGCCTTTTCAATGTAATAATTATAATTCACCAGTCATCTTATCACAAATATAATAATTTATTTACATCGTAATGTGCTCGCTCTGAGTGACAGCGTCTACCCGTGACAGTGGTCACAGACGTACTGCCCCCGTCGCCCGGTGGAGCCCCTCCGTAATTTCAAGTCAACGTTTTGACAAAAGCACAAAAATTAACGTAAATGTACGATTTAAAAAAAATATACGTATACAAAAAGACAGATAATTAACTTTTCTATAAAATGGTACAGGTTTCATTAAAATCCGCTTGATAAATTCTATGTAAAACTCAGTTTTTCTTCTGCGTTAGACCTGACTTCATGATTTTTTTATACAATGTTATAAATACATAATTAAAAAAAACGTTATACAAAATTATCAAGCATATGCTCTAGTTTAGTATATATACTTTTCAAATCATGAAAGCAAGTCGTTAAAGCGTATTCATTAGCTTTAAAAGGGCCAAAGTCGTATATCGCCGCCTTAAACGAAAATATTTGTTCGGCGGAAACAAAGAGCGGATATTTTTCCTTGTTATAAGTTTAAAACTGTAGTACTCGTAGCTATGCCAATGCTTTAACCGGGAAATGAAATTACAAAAAAAGAAAAACGTTTACATGAAGGGCACGAACGAGCATCTTCAGTGGTGTGCTCAAAATACTATTAAGTCACTTAATATTCACACAGCACACGTAAGCCACGCGGCAAACGGAAAAATCCAATTAACTTCATACGAAGAGTTCCAGCCAAACTCGCCGCTCCCACTCCAAGCCACTCCACGCCACTCACACTAACGACTATTTTTCAATAACATTAATGGAATAACCTCTACCTCATTACATCAGAAATATTGCACAAACAGACGAAGGCGCCCCATCAAAGAGCCATTTTACTTTCATATTTAATTTATCTGATGCTAAATAAATAATAAGTTGTCTTTGTAATTTTTATTTTCGTTCCCGATGAAAAATAATGTTTTGTAATTTTCAGGTTTCACGTAGAATTTTGACGATTTCACAAAGTATTTTAGTTAATATTAAAAAAGCGACTGTTATATGGAGCAACTTGGTAGTGAAATAAGAGCAACAGAAAATTGTAAAAGACAAATATATTTCAATTGTGACGGAATCTTAAGGGAATTGTGCGCCTCTGGCAATTGGTGGAATATTGGATTATAAAAACTGGCAAATGGGAGTCGGACTCGCTCCCCATGGGTTCCGTACCATGTTCCGTGGAAGGAAAAATATACACACAATCACACAATATAATATGTATATATTTATAAACAATAAATACAATTATAGTGTTTTATCGACAAAATAGATTTAATAGTAAACGTGTGATATAATTATATGCGTATAATGGCCGTATCTTTTGAAGACATTGACTAACGAGCTTGATTTTTTGAGCAGCTCCTAGATACCGCGGACGTATTAGTATTTGATATAAAGTCGCTAACAAAGCATATATTCAGCCTAGTTTCTGTACAATAAAAATGCATCCAATTTTCAATCTTTCCCAACAAGCAAAATTGCTTTATAACAATCTTTTATAAGAATTAAGACATTATAAAAGGTTTATTTCCATCCTGACTAAGAAGGCTTATCTTACAAAGGCATGTTAAAAGACATTTCGTGCTTAAAGAGCATTTAAATTTACTAAGCACTCTTGTAGACGTTTGGAAGAAATATTTATAAAACATTTGTCAGAATGAAAGTTTTACAAGTGCATTTTATAAGATTAATAGGTCTTAATCATAATTTGCACTTAGTAAAGCATCTTAGAAGTATATTCGTTCTTAGTGGCATCTTCATTTAGTGTGTCATTAGACTTTTACTCTTACTATAGCCCTGTATATAACTGCTGTAAAACCAAACGTCTTTAAGTGCAATTTGTTTTATCTAAGTCACTTTAAAGAATAGAGGTACGTTTGAAGGCTTTTGTAAGATCATGTTATCTTATAAGAGCCATAAGACATCTCTTTTAAATATTTGATATAACCTCAAATATTGTGTTGCTGCGAATCATTTCAAGAAAATGGACTTAAATAATTGGAAGCGATTCATAAGAAGTGACATATCGACGGAAAGTAAATAAAAAATACTGTGAATTAGCACAAAAGCCACTGGAGTCTTTACAAGTTTTCACGGGATTGGATAAAGTTGGAACTAGCAATTCATATGATGGTTCCTTACAACCAAAAAGCCATTTATTATAGTATTGATAATTTTAAACAGACATATTTTTTAAGTAATGTGGTTGAAATCGAAGTACCTACACAAAACTAACTAAAAATGCCCAAAATGGTTTTAATGTAGTGTCTAATTGGCTTCATAATAATCTCCTAACATTAAACTCAGATAAAACAAATTACATGTTATTCTCAATGAGAAATACTAACATATCGACTACTAACCTAAACATTTACGCACATAATTGTCATACGAGTACGTCCGCTGACACAGCATGCGCTTGCCCTACATTAGTAAAAACGGACAGATTAAATATCTAGGTGTCACTATTGACGCTCATCTTAATTTCCGAAAACATATTGATTTATTATGCACTAGAGTACGTAAATTAATCTATGTCTTTAAATACTTGCGCAACATTGCAGACTTTACTTTAACTCGACAGGTGTATATGGCTTTGTGTCAATCCATTCTTACCTACTGTATTAACTCATGGGGTGGTGCCTCTAAAACTATTACCTTGCCCCTAGAACGTGCCCAAAGAGCAATCCTGAAGGTCACCTTTCGTCCTTTCAGGTTCCCTACTCACCAGTTATACAGGGAATGCAAAGTATTGACAGTACGCCAGTTATTCATCCTTAATATAGTACTACTCCAGCATACTGAAATTGCTCTCAGCCCGGTACCATCCGGTAAGAGAAGAAAGGATTTAGTTTGCACTAACCCACAGACGAAACATGCTTTTACTAACAGATTTTATTTATTTCTGGGACCTTATTTATATAACAAATTAACAGACTGCTGAAAATATATAGTGTAAGATTAAATAGGTGTAATGTAATGGTAACAGAATATCTACAGTCCCTCAATTACTCAGATACGGAAAAATTGCTAGAAGTGTTACAATAAACTGTTTAGCTTAGTCCTACTAATATTATAAACGCGAAAGTTTGTAAGAATGTATGTATGGATGTTTGTTACTCTTTCACGCAAAAACTACTGAACGGATTTGGATGAAATTTGGTACACATATAGCTTTTAACCTAGATTAACATATAGGATACTTTTTACCCGGGTGCGCGGAGTAGTTCCCTCGGGATGCGGGTGAAACCGCGGGAAACAGCTAGTCAATTATATAATAGGTAGTAGTAATGTAATTTAATAACTTGGGACAGCTTGTCCTGCTTAGTCTATTATAATTACTTATGTGATATGATTATAAAATATCCAACAATCATTTTTGTGCTGTGATAACTCGAAACACAGGTTTAAATAAACCTAGTTCGGGTGGTCCCGAAATTAGATTTAGAACTTCTTTCTCGCATATATTATGTATTACTCTAGATTAAGTCAACTCCAATGATTATTATTATTAAAAATTTTTTGATTGTTATAACAACTGAGCCATTTGTATTTCGCATATGTTTGAACTATGTTTTTTTTAATAAATTTTTATTTATTTAATTTGCAACTTTCTACTCATACTCATATAATTATGTCACTAAATGTATGTATGTATATGTGTATGTATGTATGTATATGTGTATGTATGTATGTATATGTGTATGTATGTATGTATATGTGTATGTATGTATGTATATTTGTATGTATATATATTATTTATCTTCTTTATATTTATAATAATGTTGTGTGTAACTTGTGGTTATTTATTTCTTTTCTCCTTAACGCACTTGTCTACATCTCTTTTATTGTTATTCTCCTACCGCAGGTATGCTGGAAGAGATTTCTTTAGAAATAAGCATTACCTTTGTATAGTATTTTCTTTCCTTTTCTTTTTCTCCTTCGATATGTGTGTACATAAATAGTAAATAAAAAAATAAAAAAAAATAAATAATAAATATTTTGTTTCCCAACTATTTCATAAGGAACCCTATAAATTATAAACATGGCCACAGATAGATTGTCTCAAGTCAGTGTTAAAGAAGAGCAAAAGACTTATAATTGACTTAACGAGTGTTAAATAAGATATATCACTCTTACAATAGTCCTATTGGAAACGGACAATTGCCTTTTATGTTCTGACATATAGATTCATATTTGATTCACAAATAATTAAGTATTTTATAATATTCTAATCACATTTTGGAAAGGGCCTGTGAAAATATAGTTATTTATTTGTAAATCTATACAGGCAATCTACTCTGCCAGATTGTTCAGCAATATAATATCAAGATTGGCTGAGAAGAAATAATAAAGCTAGCTTTTTAATTATATTTGAGTTACTTCAGTAGTAAATAACACTTAAGAAATTAGACTGATATTTTTATTTTTTTTAATCCACCTTGCACATTTTTTTTTGCCTCTTTTGTAATAATACGCTTATAATGAGATCACAGAGAGGAATTCAAGGGCAATCACACTTAGAACGGCATTAAGAAGACCATTCAAGGGCTTTTTAACCTTACAGTATGTCAGTGTAAGACACTTGTAAGGTATTTGTCCTTGCAATTGCATTAACAAGATCATTGTAAGAGTAAAAATATACTCAATAAGACCATAATACAACAACTGTAAGAGCAAATATTCTTACAAAGTGCGCCCAATTCCACACTTACAGACATTTGTAAGTATGCTATAAGGGTAAAGAAAAGGTGGTCTTAGGATACCTGTAAGACCAAATTTTGCTTGTTGGGTTAGCTCCTTAGATGTCTTTTAATTAAAACGATGCGATATTTTATACGAATAAACGATATTGTAGGTAATAAAAATTGTTCCATTTATTTTTATTACAGTTAGGTCGGGAGTTCAATTATCAAATTATCAAGAGCTCAATGGCATCGTGTTACTTGAATTCAGATTCTAAATATTTCATGTCGATACAATCAACGCCCCCTGAGGCAATTTCCAGTAATTTAGTGACAATGGTCTATTTCATCGTAGATAATAGTCATTTAATGTGAAATGGTATGATTTAGCGTAGCGAAGTTTGATATACGAGTCGAACATTATAAGCTTTAGGTACCTTACGAGTACACTCGAAACTAAAGTAACAAATAGGATTGAAGATATTACATGGCATTTTTCTAGAAAACTTCTAGCATTTTCAGCGTACAAACAATAGGACAAAAGTATCCTGTGTCATTCTGCTCACGTCAGTATTCTCTGTGCAAAATTGCATTTGTATGGAGTTCCGCCGACGCGCTATTGAATAACATACATGTGAACGCATCTGTGATCGTGAATCTTACTTCGATTTAATGGGATTATAAGACTGCACGAACCACAAAATCCAACTTGCATATTCAATAAATAACTAAGTATATAAGAAATAGCATATGCATTGATGGAAATAGGCTAGGCACATATTACATTGGGGAAAATAGGTTTATTATGGAATACCTAGATTAAGAATAGGTTTTAATTTACATACCCTACCTAAAACTCAAAGTTCTAACCGTGGGAACAGAATCATTAAATCCTTCAATAATTGAACGGTGCTGTAATGTAATCCGGGAAGTCACAGTGACCTAGGGTTAAGGCGCTTCTCAGGTATAGTCCGGAATACTGGAAAACAATTTAGCACAGTGTCGCTGGAGATATTGATAGTGAATATTTTAACTTTAAAAAATACTAATATCAGGAAGTTATCTTACTATACAAACTTATACATACACTCGTTTTATAGAGGGTGTGGTGGTTCTGCTACGTAAGCTATTCGAATCGGACGTTCGATGGGGTCAAGCGACCTGTCATTTGCAAAGGGATTTGCACCCTATACCGTTTCACCCGTCAAATTTATTACCATCGACAGCCGTACCTCAGCTAACGAATGGAGGTTAGTTTTTCTAGCTTTGAATGTTTTTTATGGACCATGGATATATCACATGTAAATAACGTTAGCGTAATAAATCCAAAATAACGAGATTACAGATACAATAATTTGGTGCGTAAAATTTCAGAACACAGCAACGGGCATTGATTTATCTATATAGAGAGACGCCTGGGGAAAGTGAAATAGGAGTTGTGAAGGAATATTTAAGACATTAGGCTTGGACTTATCTGGAAATTTCCGGTCATTGAAGCGGAGGGCAATGGGGCAACAAAATATAGGCGAGGCGACACTTTTACCGTCATTACCTTCCCTCTATGCAACGACGAAACGCTTCCGTCATTTCGTTGACTTAAAATGTTCGCCCCTGATTTGCTGAGGTAAAAAAACTTCCTTTCGTGATACAAAAAAAAGAATCTACCTGTAGGTAGGTACTTTTATTTATATCTGTAGTAATTATTTTATCAGAGATCAACAAAGTAATAAAGCTTCCCGTCAATAGCTGAGTTTTGTTTGAGTCATAATTACAGACGTCGCCGGCGGTAGTCTTTGTAACAGAATGTCTGTTCCTGACACAAGGGGGCTCGGCCTATTGGGGCGATTAGCTGGCATATGCCTGAGCTCAGCAGTCGACAAATCCTTTATCTCGAAGCGGCAGCTCCCACACCGCGCCGCTAATATTATCGTCGTTTTCAATTAAATCAGAAATTGACGACTTTTCAACGAACCTATTTTGCGAGTTCCAAGCAGAATCACAAATAGATTCCTATTTGTGATTCGTTTGATTAATACCATTTGGATGATGTTTATTTTCTCTATAGTGAACTATCATTGTTGTTTAAACAGAGATTGCAGATATTCAATGATTTCCATAATGCTAAAATAGTTGAATATAATTATCTGCAATTTTGCGTGAAATATGAATAATAGTTTTTTACTTTTTTCTAGCACTTGTAAATTAAAGAGTTTTTTTCATCATCTGCCTAGCCTTTTCCCAACTATGTTGGGGTCGGCTTCCAGTCTAAACCGGATGCAGCTGAGTACCAGTGTTTTACATGGAGCGACTGCCGATCTGACCTCCACAACCCAGTTACTGAGTAACACGGTACCCCTTGGTAAGACTGGTTGTCAGACTTTCTGGCTTCTGACTACCCGTAACGACTGTCAAAGATGTACAAATGACAACCGGGACCAACAGCTTAACGTGCTTTTTTAAAGAGTATGTTCAAATTTATCGTTGATCGTTGTTCAACTTAATCGTTTAAAATAATTTTGTGTTGCTTTTATGTAAAGAATGCTGATATAATATAATTTTTTATTGTAACTGCCTGATATTATCGTTAGAAAACAAACGTTTTACTTACATGTACAGCACCTGCTGGAAAATAGAATTACAAACGTTACAAGTTCCCAGCACCTTTGAAAATTATCGTAACTTTGTCATACACACATATCCTGCTCCGCTTCATATTTGTTCGGCAAAGAAATGAATATATTTTACCTGAAGGAAAATAAATTTATCGTCAATAATAATAGTTTAGTAATTTATCTTCAGGGTTCAGAACCTAAATCATAAAAAGGAATCATTGTGCATGCTTTATGGCTTGAAATTTGGATAGCTTATAAAGAATAGTTGATCAAATATATAACAAATAGATTAATCTGCACATTATCAAAATATATCTATCAATCAGCCTGTCATTTCGAATAGGTATTAAATTTATTTGACAAAATAATAATTATATTTTAATAATGGAGTTTCATTAAATATCGTGTCAATGTGTGAGTGAAAAAAGGAAATGAAATAGTCGCACGGTATCGTGGGTATTTCTTAATACACTCGGCTGCCAAAGAAAGAATCCCGTGAGTCGCGAGGCATTATTACGTTTCTCACATTGCTGTTTAACCGCTTTTGTTATGGCCCGACCACTTTACACTGACGTTTTTAAACGCTCTTATTTATCAACGGTTAAGAGATCACTGGCCTTCACTTTGTTTTTGTTTATTTTACTCTAGATTTATTACAGCGTACTTATTGTTTTGTTTTTATTCCAATTTGTTTTTAGAAAGTTAGCCTTTGTTATTATACAAATGAGTTTACTTTTTTTTATACAAATCTCAAAAAATGCTGCGTAAACTAAAATTAAACAGAAAAAACAACTGTATATTTTGTACCAGTTCATTAGCATAAAAAAATAAACCATTCCGAAAAATCGCTAATAAAGTTTTACGACTTATGACCAGAATTATTAAAGTCATCTTCATATAGCAAGTCAGCATTATTTTCTCACCCCTATTCGTGCCATCTCCTCAGCCGCTAGGAGTGATATAGACAAGAATTGTGTAATAAAAATGCAGTAATAAAAATGAAATGAAAGAGAAGAGATTTTTAACATCACATAAAGATATTATGAGATAAGCAAAGGTGCTTTAATAAAACGGAATGTGAATCTACAAGTAATAAAAAATATCGTAAATTGTTCTCGACGAGCGATACCTAAGTGTTGAAGTTTTAAGTATCGTCATTAAGTTTATGTGTGGCATAAACTAACACAGTTAATATTAACAACATAAAATATTCAATTAACAGTTGAACTAATTCTAATAATCCTAAATAAACAAACATATGAAGTTAAATAAAAGCTTGTAATATGATTTTGTATGAAACCACTAATAATGTTTACACTTGCACTCTCGGGAACTGTGTTCGTTGGAGGCATAATTTTACATACATAATTTAAATATTACCTACATTCTACAATTTGCTCTTAGATCCAGAAGTCCAACGCAGAACTTAGGTACATCAAAAAAAAAACTTATTACAAATGATGGTGAGCATGTAGGTATTTATCCTAAACATTAAATAATATTATAAGCGAATGTGAGTTTGTTCGTTATGTTTTTTCGGTAAAACGGCTGCACCGATGTAGATGAAATTTGGTATTTAGAAAAGAAAGTTACACAAAAACGTATGCTTAGTATCAAAACAATATATATCTCTAGCTGGCACTGGAAATGTAGGTGTATTATAGCTTCGCCTTACTTTCGGATAAAATTACTGTTATGTTATTTTATAATATCTAGACTCAGAAGGAAATAGCACTTAAGTCAATTCGGGTCAAATCTTATAACCAAAAGCTATATACCTAAGTGCTGTTATTGATGTAGGTTTAATGTCAATTAAAATATAATTATTTCGGCTGAATAAGTTTCGTTGACTTACGAGCTTATTTCACGACGCCACTACCTGTGATTTTATCAAATTCCGACCAATAATCCAAATGTTATTTTGACCACCGCATCTAGATATAGGTTCGACCTGGAGTTTTTCATTGTGTAGAAGAGACGTTGGGTCGGTAAAATATTTTTGGGGTCATGGAATAGGTACATTGTACATTCAAACCATTAATTAGTGTGTATGATTCCTGCTCGTAATTGCATGTTGTAGTTCTACCTCAGTAAAAGCACTCACGATAGAGTAGAAATATAGTTTTGGCTTTAATAGTTACCTGCAAAAGCTGAAGTAGTGTATATCGAACGCTATGGCTTTCAGTAAACCAGGCAGGGCTTGTGATAAACGTTACCGTAAGGGAGTGTGCCTTTGAAACATCGCATGCTCACTTTGTAAACTATCATGCATGTCTCTTTTCCTCAAAATAGCTTTACCGGCACCTACGGTCAGACAAAAAAAAAACTAATATTTTAAATCAAATAATAAGTTTGTTTAGTTAATTGCTAAGCTTACACGTCAAAAATGCTAATCCAAGGCAGATATCTAATATTTTTTATAAAGAAGATTAACTAAGCCAGTCTTACCAAACTAAGCTACGAGATTATCTTGTAGAATTTGTAGATGATAAGGGGACAACACAATAATCACGCTCCGGGATACAGGTGGATCCTGCTGCCCTTACACCTGACTTACTCCCTTAATTGCCTCTTTACACATCCTGTTGTATCCGTTGCATTGGAGATGGCATACCATTTTACCATTTTCACTCGAACGTATAATGTATCTACCTACATAAGTAGGTATATATAAAAAAAAATACGAGTTGCATTTAAGAAGCACACATCTTTTTCAGAAAGCATAAATAATAAATGCAATTCTTCTACATATTCATACATTTTAATGAATAATGTGATAGTTAGAAAGAGTAACTCTGATAAAACAAAAAAGAAACCAAAAAAGTTTGCAGATATATTAAGTGTGTCAAATAGATAGTACACAAAACTAAATAGTTATCTCTCGAGTACAATTCAGAATGTACGATAAACATTGTACGTAAGTACGGTTATATTGCTGCTAATAAGAACAATGTCGTCGTAAATATCTAGCGAATAAACGGGCCCACGTCGGTGCCGAGCATTCGGTTTGCATGTAATTAAAACTTGCACAATTAAACACTGTGGAGAAGGAAAACACGGGAAAATTGAGATAAGATTAATTTTCTGACTAGTGCCTCGGAGGAGTTTGCGCGCAAACTTTGTGAGATAGCCACGCCGAATGGCTATGTGCACTAGCTGTAAATTCTCAAACTATTATAATTCGATAATTTCTCTCAAATTAAATACAGATAATTTGATGAAACTCGTTGGCTTGCACAATCAAATGAATCTTAAAACAAATACGTACGAATCCTCGTTTGCGCCGGAACAACCTGCAAAGTACAGTAACACATTTCCTCATTTCGATTCTCGTAACTCTTAACCGGTATGATGTGTATATTAAACAATTTTATGCCACCTTATTTCATTTGTACTGGATACATGCTTATATATCTATTAAATGATAAATTTTGCACAACTTTGTAAAGGTAATAAATTACTATTACTATTCCATTACAGTAAGCAAGGAAATAGATGTGTTTTTTGTTATTCTTAATCACGATTTATCTCAGAGTCGGTAAAATAAATAGGCTTTATTTAGAAGTACAATCACGTCTGTCACTGTATGTAATTAGGGGGTCTGTTCGCCAGAGAAATAATGAGAGTCACCATCCAATGGCTCATTCGTTTTCCTGGAACGAGGTCAAGGCGAGTTTCCTTTCAAGAAGTAAACTGTCAGCGAGACCCGCTTTGAAAGGTGTTACAGAATATTATATAAGGTCACCTGTTCTAGCGAACACGAACAATTTTTGTGCGACTGAGGTAAATTTATGTGACTTCAATGGTTACCTAAGTGCTTTTCAAACGTATTTTCTTTCAGCTAAATGTAAAAACAAATTTCAGTACTGAAAACATTATAAATAAGCTACGATAATCACATTTAAAGACCCACGCTCATATAATCCTTCTGTAGTATACGACATACTTAACATAATGAATTAGTTAATGCGTGTGTCTAATTAAGCAAATATAACAGTCTAATGAACGGGTATTGTGCGAATGGATCACAGAGCCGCCGGCTGAAGTCTACCTACTTGTTTATTTATTACTTTATTACCCCACTCAACGTCGAGTGGCGGGAAGAGCCACAATGCGACCCCGCACTGATTGAATATTAAATATACCTGCCTCTACCCACTGCCTATTTAATTTTTCTATACACATTGTCAACTGTACTTTGTTCCCGCTAAAGTTTTAAGGAGCTCCTTTAACTACTCAGAGTTCTGCAAACGAACTCGGTACTTACTTGAAACTTTGTAAATAGACAAAGTAAAATATACAAAACATTTTATTATTTTTTTCCTTTTAAGTAGGCACAATAGGGATTTTATGGGGGACATTCTGTAATTGATTGATTGCTTCCATTAGGAGAATCAACTAGAATCAAAAATTGACACGTTTCTAAACCAGGTGTGCTGAAATACAATCTTTTGTTTTTATTTCTCTCGGGAAAATGAGTACTCAGTTTAATAAAAATATTTAGTTTGTAGTCTAGTTTGTTGAGTTAAGTAGGAAGTCTCGGGAAGTTTACTCTGAAGCAGTTCTGAAAGTTCTTGATCTAAGACATTAATAACCTTTTTACAGCCGCTGTTGTAACAAGTTATAATAGCAAATAAATACAAATAATAATAGTTTAAGTTGTTTGTAGATATTTTATTAAAGTTTAGAATACTAGATCATTATAATATGTAGATCCATTTAAACTTCTAAATATTTAGGATAATGCTCTGGTGGGTTGGTTACAACTTACTATAACAACTACTTACTACGATCGTAACAAATCTGTTTGTTTATTCACATTAATTAGTATTTGACATACAAAGCACTTAAACATATACTTACTGCCATCCGAAATAATCTCAAACCTTTCCATGAAGTACGGTAGTATAACTTCACTGTGCTACTTTCAGGTCAATTTAATAATAATAATCTTGTAATCCCTAATTAAAATCAGGTTTTGATGACTATCTCCGTTAGATAGCAGGAGACTGTTTTAATGAGGGAAATATATAAAATGGCGCTCTCAGCGCTGTGTTAGCTTAATCAGCGTAACGACTAATGAGCTGTGCCTATATTTGTAGGCGACGCAAAAAGCACTAAGTAACTAGTTATACAAATAATACGATAGCCACATTTTAATATTTAAATATATAAAATAAATATATATTTAAAATATCAAATTTTAATTTGTTATCATCCATAGTTTAATTAATATGTATTAAATTCCAGTATAGGCAGCATGATAGGTACCTGTTTATTAACCACGATATATATTTTATTTTAATACATAGGTATATAATCACATGACCATTATCTTTAGACCGATATACATAAATGCGTATCGTATACGACGGCATTATATTTCTTTAAAAAAAAATAATTATTAAGTACCTTATTACAATATACTATGACGTCAAGCATAATGTATTCAATATTGTAGTGTAGAATTTACAAATGCACGCCAATGAATTTCAATCTAGATAACGAAACAATTGACATAGATACCTACTAAACTTACCTTACTATTAACATAAGAACTTATTTGCACTAATATACAAAAAACCCTTACTATATCTTTATAGAAACGAAAGTAACTCTATTTGTCTATCTTTTAAAGTTTTTCAATAAAACCTAAATCGTTTCACTAAAATTTGGCACGTATATTGAAACCTGAAGAAGGATATAATTATAGTTTTTATCCAAATGTGTAAAGTAGTTCGCTTAGGATGTGAGTGAAAGCGAGGGAAATAGCCAGTGTAGTTATACATATATTTGGACTTCGACCTGGCAAAGCTGACGGGCAATTTTTCCTGCCTCAATAGCAATGAGGCGACAAATTCCGTAGATATTGAGAATAAGTTATAAACCTACATAAGAAAGGTTTTGGATATTGACCACTATGGTTGCAATGTCAATTGTTGGAGAACGTGACATTTTATTTGTTTTTTTCGGTGCTAAATAATGTAATTTAATTCATTTATTTTTGTGATGCGTGAGGAACCATGTTATATTCACCTTTGTAGGATTTTTTTAACAATGCAATATCTGCTACCTGTTACATTTACTACAAGCTTATACAAGACTCATCTATAATTCTCGATGCAAAAACGAAACAGTATTAAATTATTTCTATGAAAACGTAACACTATTCTGAATTCGGAACTCTGTGTAGAATACAGTATAATAACGGCACGTGCCGAACAATCAGTAATCAGTGTTCAAGCGCTTTCAGTTAAATACAGACTATATTGTTCATGTTACGCCCCGGTCACGAGGTAAACACAGTACTGAACCAGGTATTGGTACATGCCTACATCCAAATGCCCGTACTACAGCTCTGCCGAATTAAAACAATGATTCAGTGCCACACTGACCTATTTTAAGTCGGTTAACTGTTACAGTACATTTAAAAGCGACAATAATCAAACAACAAAAAAATCAAGAACAGCCTACATGTTTTCCACTTATATTAATTCCCATTTATTGTCTTTGTACGTCTAGGTAAATAAGATACGCGCGTTGATCATCACGTTTGCTCAAGAATGGATTTATCGATTTGGGCCTCTTTTCGTATAGTTTCAGGTTTCCTCATGATGTTTTCCTTTACAGTCAGTGGCGTCCTATATTTATTTAAGAAGTAATTATAGGTAGCTTTAAAAAACATATTGGTACTTACTAAATTTCAAACGCGCACTCGTGCTTGAGAAGCGGGCCCATTAACCCTCATTCTACCACAACTCAAAATATAAGAGTAGAGAGTCCAACGGCCTCGATAGACATTCAAGTGAGTCCTTAGGTACTCACACAAACCTTGATAATAGAAGAAGATAAAGAAAACATATGTATAACATGGTACACAGTCCAGAGTGTCAGCACGAGAGCGAAAACAACGTTTAATTTAATATAAATAGTTTTAAAATAGATTTATAAAATCACTTTCTTGGCTTTAATTTGAAAGTTTTCAGAAGCAAAAGTTACAAAGGGAGTGGAAATGGTTTGTGCACGCGGGGCGGATTAGAAGGGCTTCCTGAAGTGAACGCGCTTTACGAATGATGGAAATGAAAGTTCTAACAGGCTGGTTTAGTTAGATTGTGCGGCTAGCAAGACTCGGATTTGGATTAAACCCGACATGTTCGACACCGCGACATAAATTTTCTCTTGGCGCCCTATGCATCTTAGTAGGAATAACAAATATTTGGGGAATTTACTCCGTTCAAACAGAATGGCTAATGAACTACGACGTGTAACGAATATACAGTTACAGTTCTCAAAATTGAAGGAGTAATTAATTTATGTTACTTGAATCACCATGACCGACGCCTCAAATACATTACCTACATTATATAAAGTAAATTATAATGAATTAAAAATAGACTAAAACAAAAGGCACTAAGGGATGTAATTATAGTTGAACAGAGTCTAAAAATTGACCTTAAACGAGTGGCTACGCTTTTTAAAGTAGCTATCGGTGTCTGTTTCAGAACAAATTGTACATTCAGAGCGCCACTAATGAGATCGCGCAGGGAGGGGTTGAGTTGTGGCACAAGGGATGCTAAGGGGTGAGACAGACGCGGGGCGAGAGGGACCGTGTCTCCAAGGACTATATTTTACGTTTAATTGACGCACAGCTGTCAGCTAATGAGTCCGGGATTTTTTATAATATTGTTCAAATAAAGCGTTCGGAAAAGTCTAAATTATTTGCGGTGAGCGCGGTCCGTTTCAAAAAAAAAATACGCTTCCTCTCTGCGTGTTCATTTTTTAATTTATTTTTTAGACTGTAATCATGTATGAAGTGTAAAATGTATACAAGGTATAGTGATAATATTAAGGAACTTTGCAGAGATAGATTCCTGGTCGCTAAGAAGTGAAACGGAATTTAAATTTGCAGGATATTCTGTATTATTTTCTTTCTCTATTATTATATATTCTGTATTATATTGCTTTAACTTAACATTCCGCTTAACATCCAGAAATGTCATAGTTCATATCTCTTTAGTAAACTTCTGATGAAGATGGAACATAAAACATCGTTTTAGGAGATTTTAGCGTTAAGCAAGGTTTCCATTAGCTCAATAGCAGGGCTACTAACATTAGTCAATTAGTCATTGATTGTAACTATTTTGAGAAATGATACCCACTTCTTAGTAGGTTTAATTTTTAACTTATATACAAATAAATAATTTTTTAAAAGTGTCTGTATGTAAAGTCACGATAACAGCTTTGATGTATAAAACATCACAAAACGTGGGCGACGCCGCGGGCAGCAGCTAGGTTCAAGTATATGAACTAAAGCCAGAATTCTAACTAAATATGAGAACCCAAGGACCTGATAGTGACATAGCGGAGCGTAACAAACCATTACATAAAAATAATGTTTAAAATTACTATAAATATAAGTAAAATGAAATAAAACCTCTTGTTTTTAGTAATTAATATTGAACCGTAGGTACTGCATAAGCTTCCCTTATCTCCAAAGTGTGTGAAACGAAAAAACTGTAATAATTATGGTTAGAAAAAGGAAAACTGTTAATTATAAGTACCTGCCACAGTTTCGAATCATCAACAATTTTCCTCTACAAACAAACTTAATTATGTAGTCGTATAAAAACGATATAATTGCGACTTTATCTACTGCGTTCCCATTTTCCTTCCAAAGTTCGAGAACTTCGGTTTGAAAACCCGATTCGCACATGTTCAGTTTTAAAAAGATCAAAAACTACGAAAAACAGTATGTCAATAATAATTAACATAAAATATTTAACGTTTGCTGAATTTACTTAAAATCAAAGCTAGAAGAGTGAGAGACCTGGTGTACCAACGTGTGATATAATATTAAATAAATCAACAGGGTTATTTTCCTACAGTAAACTGAAACTGTTGACAATGTTGATTGGTACATTTTAACATAAAATTAACATTAAAGTATGAATATTCGCACAGTGAAATATTTTGCTTTAAAATAAATATAAATAAATAATAATATAATACAGCTGCCAACATATACTTAGTCCGAGGGTGATGTAATAGACAGTTCGGAGGCGCCACACTATTGGTTCATCATTTGAAGAGTTTAGTTTATGGCACGCGCTAAACATAATAAACACAATTATGTATATTGTTGTCACAGTAAGGTACACATCTACACATGTCACACCAACAGTGGTATCAAATTAATGGCAGTGACAAAATTATTGATTGTGAAGGTAGCATTTGTTGTTAAATGTTATAGAATTAGGAAAATTAAAGCAGGTTCGAGGTGTTTTATATAGAACCCGAATAGGCGACAACACTGCGGATACGGCAGATGGATGGACCAAAGTTATTTTTTTTTTACACGTGGTATTTTAATCGAAAAAAGAGATGGCTCTAAGGGATGTAAAAGCTTATCGCTATATTTTTAACTAGGCTTATAATAAAGCCGATTACGTATAATCTATATATATTTACATACGACGCCTTAGTACATAGGTAACTCTGTGTTAAAAGGTTTTATTTACAACTAGCAATTTGCCCGCGACTTCGTCCGCGAGATATTCGGATTTTTGCACACATTCCAGAGGTATCGCAAAATTGCATTATAAACATTATTTTTGGATGGCCAGTTTTACCACCTCCAGAAAAATACCAGTTTCCATATAATTTCAAACAAAAAATGTTCCAATAATAGAAATCATTATGTCTGTTAGATAATTAATTTACAAAGGCAACGAAACTGAAAAATAGCTAAGAGTTTTTTTTAAATACCTATGCATAACTTCTCTCCGTGCAGAAATAGTTCAGGTCGCATAAGACTATAGTTATTATTCTTATATTAGTAATATTATAAATACAAAACTCCATCTGTCTCTCTATCCGTTTGTCTATAATACCTTCATGGGAAAACGGCTGAATCAAATGAGATGAATTTTGTATAGATATAAACTGAAAGCTGAGGAAGGACATTGAGGTTATTATGCGGATGCGTAAAGTAGACTCACAGACACAATCAACCGCCGACCAAAATTTTTCAAGTTCAAGCAAAAAGACAGAAAGGAATTGAAGGGTATTTTGGCTAACTCGGGCCTCTGAACTGGAGTATTGAGAATCGAAAGAATGTACTGATCTCATACGACAGCAGAGTGACCTAAGAGGTCCAGATGGGCTTCAGCTTGTGTGCAGAAAGTCACATGCGAGGTTCTCTCTAAATAATCATATGCGGAGATTGGGGGGCTCGTAGCTAATTCATAGCCATGCAAATCGATAAGTGACCCTTTTCTAAACCGATCCAACCGTGCCTAGGAGAGCACGTAAAGCTGTCAGTCCTGCGCCTGATCTTTGATTGGAGATAATTTCATTTTAGCCACGTATTGTAGCTACATCATTCAATGTGTCACTGGGTATCTTGAGGGAGTTGGAATGCAAACTTTTTCTAAATCTGCACGCAGTTTGAATCAATCTTAAACAACAGATTTTGGCTAGAATGCCAGCACCAACCACTATAAGGGAGCTGACGACAGCTGTGTTAGATGAATGGGATATTCCTTAATAAGGTATTAAAGACATCATTGATGGATTTACAAACAGAAGAACCCCAGGAAGTAATATACTCGTTACGAAAAGTGAGAAAAGTTTGGTGAACATTTGTTATTTTTAAAACAGGCGGTTGACGACGACGAACGATGAAAAAGAAGTAGGTGGCAAAATGCACCTTTTCTACAGAAATTTAGTGTAAGACACTGATTTCTAGAACGATGTTTTAGCAGAAAATAAAATTAATTTTCACTTGTAAGCCGTTTGTATTTTGTGTGAAAAGATATCATTTTCTGATTTCATCGCATGCCCTATTGAACCCTAAAATTCGCATGAATATTATACGGACATAGGTCCGGTCAATATAATCTGGAAAACGATTGTTTACTTTTATAGGTATATCATTCGACGACCTGAGTGGTTTAGTGGTCAACATGCCGGAATACCACGCAAGGGGTCCCGGGTTCGATTCCCGGCCGTGCAGAAATTGAAATGATGAATTTTAATTTCTGTAACGGGTCTGGGTGTTACTATGTATAATATGTATGTATTTAACAAAGTATATAAGTAGTATATCCGTTAAGCTAGCACCCATAACACAAGCATGCATGCTTGCATTGCTTACCTTGGGGCTAGATGGCGCTGTGTGAAATTGTCCAAAGATATTTATTTATTATTTATATCATTGCATTATGATAATTGGAATACCATAATTACTCTACTGAACGTCATCGAAGAAAATACATGAGATACAATTTACATCAAAGTGAAGGGTACAACGACGGACTTATCGCTAACAGCTTTATTATTTTGGGCGCATACGGAAAGCGCGACATTATTTTTGGTCTACTTATAGTCTACCTACAGGGCTATGACCTAATTGTACAATGTTTTTTAAGGCGGAAGGAAATGTACATATTAGTATAGTAGCCACACAGGCAAATATATTTTCGAGCTGTTTATGGTTGAAACTGTATCCACCTTATTTTAAAAGATCAGGGTGCAAACTCCAAATGCCTAAAAAAACCCTGACTTTCCCTGATCATTCTACCACATTTCCCTGACACAGTATTGTCGTCGTATAAGGCAAATATGCAATTTTCTCGTTTTAAACCAAATTATGAATGTATTATACTTTGCACTATTGAAGTCAAGGTCTAGACCATGTGCCCTAATAAGGAGAAGATATCTTATTTGTGTTTAGAGTTAAGTACCCTAAATAGTAAGCCACGAAAATGGGCCAATAAGAATTAAAACGCGAGCGAAGCGAGCGCGATTTTTTTTTAGAAATATGAGGAACATAGTTCTTAGGAATCATGTTTTTATTTCATGGCTCCCTTTTCCATGAATTTTTACTCTTACGATGTTTTTACCTGACAATCCCTGACCACCTATAGCTTCCCTGACATTTTCCAGATACTGGATATCCTAGATTTAGCGAAGCGGCTTGCTAACACTTCCCGTGACCCAAGGGCTGCTTTTATCGTTGCCTAAGAAGCATTGCAATCCAACGTGGTAATTCTGCCAGCCTCTTGAGTACTCTTCCAGTTGACGGTGATGAGGAAAAATTTTTTGACGCCATATTTTAGTTAACTTTTCATTTTATTACAATATTTTTGGTTTCTATTTTCATGTTTCATAGTGTAAATAATGTTAATACTTATGACTTGAAAGCGCTTACTTTTAACAAATTCTTAACAAATTCGTAACTTGAATTCTTGTAACTGTTTCTAATGATATTTTTTTTTGTATTTTTATGGTAAAAAATGTAAATCAACCAAAAAAAGAAAAATATAATTTACCAAACGCAAAAAAAAAACAAAACTATGCGGGATTTGAACTCGAAGCAAAAGCAACCGACTCGCATGGTCGTTAATACAGGCTACACTGTTCGTTGACATTTTAGTTAAAATTGACGTTCTCATACATCGTTCGATTCATAAATTCTACTATTCTACCAATGCTTTCGTGTTTTCAATTTCAATTACTGCTTATCTTCTTTAGGAATCAGAGTGATGATTTTCATATCAACGATTGTAATTACAGCTAAAATGCATAATCACTAAAAAATTATAGGTGATCCCATTACAAACTTTTATACAATGTCTCACTGCTCATTCCTCATAATATTTAGCGTGATGTTTTATAGCCTAAAGCCTGACCCGATTCATAACAATCATTTTTGGTGAATTTCAAGTAGAACTGTTCAGTAGTTTTGGCGTGAAGCTCAAACAGATAAACACACAAACAGACAAACAGACAAAAATTCTAAAAATCATATTTTTGGATTCAGCATCGTTTACTGATCACGCAGAGACCACTTTAAAAAAAATATATTCAATGTACAGATTTTCTACTATTACAATTTTATTATATGTATAGATTTAATCAAGTATCAATATTTTATAATACCTATATAAGGTGTAAGATTTAGATACACATATCGTAAACAGATAACTTAGAGATGTGCTAAAATAATCACGTATTCTATGAGTGCACTTAACAAGGATTTGTAAAAATTCTTCGGGTTGACATGGGTACCTATGGTAATTCGCAAATAGCAGTATTGTAAATAATATGTAACATTACTACACCACGCAATGGGATGTTGATAACACCCCAATTATGTGATGCAATACAAAATTATTTCGTATCGTTTAATATTTTATTTGACTTAACCGATACAGTGGACGGTTTGCGGCCGCTATCAGAACACACAAATTAACTGTTACTGTTTGACCTATTTACTTTAATATTTACGAATTAATACAGTAAAATGAATTTAATAGTTACGTTACCAATAACATTAATATAACTTCAGCCAACATCGGTGAGATAATTTGTTGGTGCACTTTTTGAATTAAATATTATTATTATATAAAGTATTTATTTAAATAAGTAGACGTAAATAAGTGGCTCTCTATTAAAAAAATATCTTACCACGTAGTAAACTGTCTTCGTGATATGTTATTTAATTTTCGTTTGTTTTATTGGGCTGTTTGTTGTTTATGTGATTAGATAATACTCACAGAATAATAATAATCACGGTACGGTTTACTCTGAAATGGATAATTCCTGCAAAGCAATTGGTTTAGTTGGGTTTTTTATCCCGTTTCATCTAATTCTCAAAATATCACAAATTATTTCCTTGTTTGTGTAGTCGCTGTTTAATCTATATAAAGTACCGGCTGTGCCAACAATGACAGTAATTTTCTTAGAAGCGAAAGTTCCTCATTATAATTCCCGTTCAATATCGGACTTCTTTATCGAGGCGCTTTTTTATCAGCATATTTTCGCAAATTGGATTAAAAAGAACTGTTCCGTATTGAATATCAACTTATTTATTTACGCCTCCGGGTCCTTGGGCTACGCTGAGGCGAGGTCTTTTTGCACATACGCCATGTTAGCAAACAATTTTTAATAAATCTACTTAAATCGACAGATAAAGTGGTCGCTGCTGAGTGCACTATGTGAGTACGAGTGGGGGACGTAATAAGTTTTATTTTTGCTTTGTTGTACGGTTTGTTATAATATTATTCAAAGAGGAAGTCTGAGGAGGTTGCCAAGCAATTTGGCAGGGCGCGCGGCGGCGCTGCGCAGATAGAGCGTTATTTACAGCGGCTATTGGAGCCGGGGGTATATCGTAACTTCTGCTTAAATACCTTGTTACAGTCCTGGCCCTAGCAACACATTCCGTCTTTTACTTCTTTCGCTCAAAAACGTACACCATGATTTCCTCCCTCAATTCCCGGACGAAAAGAATAGATGAGATAGATGTAATTTTCTAAATGCTGCGAATAACTTCACAGTCGCATATCTATACACCCCCAATATAAATTGGGTTGCGTAAATAACATTTTATAAAAGGGATAATTTATCGTGCCTTAAATAGGACGTCGTAATTTGTCGTCAACAATGGGCACCCTACCGCGTGTAGATATAACTTATTAACGTTAACATCTGATTCCTTGCTCTGGTTTTATTTTCCATTGTTGTCTGCTTGTTTTATCTGTTTATGTGTTACTTTCATGTAGGTACCTTAATATGTCATATAGGTGCGATTCACTAGGCAGGCCGAAATTGTTTTGTGGGTTTTAAAAAAATCACAAAACAGGCGTTACAGCCCCGTGCCTGGAAAGTTAAGACGTTAAGCTTACATTGGCTGCAGCCCTTGTAATTCCTACATGTATTTAAAATGTTATTTGTTAATATAACAGACATTGCCTATATTTGTTTTCGGGTGTACTATATGGGAAGTGCTACTCGACATTTTTGTAATTTTTCGATTAATTCGGTAGTGGGTCAAACATTTTCAGTGACATATCAGATATAGTGATATAGACTCAGGTAAAAATAAGGATTATTATACAAGTTTTATATGGGAGTCTTTATTATTGTGCAATCTGTTGGGGCTACTCTGACGTAGGTACTCGTGTATCCAAATATACTAACTTTATATGTAGGGGTAATCTCTGCACCTACTGACTGCATTAATTCCAAAATCCATTAAGCGTTGTGTGTGATACGAAAAACACAATGACGTTACACTGTTCATGTTCGAAATTTTATATTTTTTTAAATGCCAGTGTTTAAAATTCTAGATTTAGACGCAAGCTTAGCCATAGAAATTATGAATACACGAACTAAACATATTATAAGTTCGCAACTTCTTATAGGCTTGTATGTAATGAGAACTGGTTAATTTAATACCAGCGCCAAGTTATTTATTTGTTTGTGTAACTAATAAACGCTCAAATGATATGTGGGCTAATGTCTCGTTATGTATTCATAACAGAGCCATTGTGTCTAGTAGCACACAATGTTGATTCTATTAGGTGGCGGAAACGAAAGCTTGTCTGACAAGCTCTGTTTTATGCCACTGTACAAACATACGGAGAATACGGTCTATTATTGTATGGTGGCAAAGCGCGCCCATTATACATTCAAAATGTAAATACAATACAAATAAAAGCCCGTCGAATGTCAGCCGTGAAGTTTTATGTTTCCAAGGCGGTTTATTACTACTGGTTTGTTACGCTTATTTACTGTTTGTAGTCTAAAATACATTGCTTGCAGATTTGACATTAAAAACAATAGGATCACAGCTATAAAACAAATTATATCCTGTCGTGTAATGTTAAGGTAACCTTTTTCAATCCGCGATTTATTTATAAAATATCATCACACACATTTCAAACTACGAAAATTGAAAAGCTTGTTGACATTTCCATATTCTCTTTATTGATATAAACAAAAAATAGAAATGTTTTTTGGATGATCAAAGACGATAAGTAAATCTCTTACTCATACTTCAGCCGAGGGATTCTAGCTCCATAAGCGAACGCGTGTCGGCAATTCTCATTACTTTTCGAGGATAAAGAAAATTCAATATCTATCGTTCTTTGTCTGCCTATACCCTTACAAATTTTATTTTGCAGGTCCCGTTTAAACTTCGTGTGCGTAAAAGTTGTAATTTGGCTTCATGACTACCTTTATCCATACTACTAGTGTAGTATCAGCAGCTTCGTATAACAGATATAACAACGTCATCAATATTTCTTCATTGAAAGCAATTACTTAATACGCTGACAGGCTTTCAACAGGCAACTGCGTAGCAAAACATTCAAATCATTAAAGTTTAAGTACACAAAGGAAAACGCGAAGCATTGTGAAAAAAGAGTGTAATAAAATCATAAATACCTACATGTTATTTAATTTTTGCAAGCCGACATTTCAGGGAAATGTCTTTGATAGTAGATCCCATTTCACAGTCGGCGACAAATTATGTTACAATAAATCAATTCTGTTCAAAAGTATTACTGAGCGTTGGCAAGTCATTTTGAGGCAATTTTCGTTATTGAACGCGTCTTCATTCACTGTTATTGTTTTGGGCCCGATGTAAATTTGTTTGTGGGCGGGCTTCAGAAGGAAATCCAATTAATTATACGTTTAAACACTGTTGGAGCTCGCGATATTAAAATTAAATATTCTTTATTCACTTCAAAGCTATTCAGCAGGACATTATATTATGCAAGCATAATGTGTTGCATGATAATGTTTGAATTTTATTTCATACTAGCTTCTGCCAGCGACTTCGTCCGCGTGGTGCTCCGCTCCTATTGGTCTTAGCGTGATGATATATAGCCTATAGCCTTCCTCGATAAATGGACTATCTAACACTGAAAGAATTATTTAAATCGGACCAGCGGTTCCTGAGATTAGCGCGTTTAAACAAAATGACAACATTTCCCTTCACTGATCTGCTCCTATTGATTGTAGCGTGATGAAAAGTATACTATAACCATCTCAGGAGTATGATAAATAATTGTACCAAGTTTCGTTAAAATCCGTCGAGTAGTTTTTGTTTCTATAGAGTTTATACAGACAGACAGACAGACAAAAATTTTACTGATTGCATTTTTGGCATCAGTATCGATCCCTAATCACCCCCTAATAGTTATTTTGGACATATATTTCATGTACAGAATTGACCTCTCTACAGATTTATTTATAAGTATAGAAGAAGATGTTTGGTGCAAAAAAGCGTAAGGATATATATGGAGATATAATCTGGTAATGATAATATATGGAGTATTTCGAGTATTTTTTTGAACTAGGGCTTTTATTTATAGCTGAAAGAGATAATCTTACGCTTACGCAATCACAAAACTACGTCACCAACTGTGACGAATTTTGGCCATTGCTAAAAGGTAGCCAGACGTTTGCTATGGTAGTGATAATAAATGTCTGACTGCTTCCAATAAACTTTATGTTTTGATATGTATAAACTTTCTCCATTACAGCTTTTACAAAATGAATTACGATTTATGGATAGTTTATATTTAGTGAGATAATAAAAAATCTATAACAAATATTAAAAGCAAATATCGCTTAGTAGAATTTAATAGCAAATATAACGTAATTTAATAATCGCACATGTACGAGTATTAGTACATAAAAGTGAATAATTTCGATTTCCACGGAAACCTAACAAATTAACTTTTCAGTAATTTGCTTTAATATAGGCAGAACCAGTATTAAAGTAGCGATGATCAAAATAATTTTTGACTCAAAAATTTATATAAAATCGTACTACTTATTATCTTAGCTTTATTTATTGGTGTTAACAACATATTCGTAGGTTAATTGCATTTTGTTATTACTTGCATAACATTAAAAAGTCGTATATATATGTAGTACGAAAATGTTATATAAGTAAGTTTGGAGTATAATTTCTAAAAAAAGGTTTAAAAACAAATAGCATTTTGCTGAGGTTCATGTGCTGAATAAGATATTATACGGAACAAAGATGCGCTGTAGGAAGTCCAAATAACATATGAGCTTAATCTGGCCAGTGAGCATGGACCGAAGCGAAACGTATTGTAGCAGATTTATCGGAAGCGACAAAGGCCGAGACATCGTTAGAAAAAGAATAAAACGCTAGACAAAAGAACAGCGGAACAATAGCAATACTGTACGTAACTGAATTTAAAAATACGACCATTATCGGAGGCCATAGCTGCCCTTTTAACTCTCATACGTACACTTTCATGCTGAATAGGCAAAGTTTCAATGGCTGTTGTTAGACGAAAACTTAACGTGGAGTGAATTCTTGCGTGAACTAGGAATGCGAATACTTCCATCAAAAGAAAGTTCAATTTGAGCGTGATACGTAATGCGACGTAAGCTTTCATGCGGTGACACAGTATCCCGAAGGCAGAAGATATAAAATCGCCCGCGTCTGAGTCATGTGCCGGCAAATACCGACTGCCTCGATACACTCATGATCCCACTTGAAACTTTTATTTCAAAGAAAGCGGCATCGAAAGCCAGAAGGCTATCAAAAGCCAATGTTGAAATATCTCTATTACAGTTTCGAGTTTAAATTATAAGCCTGAAGGTTAGACATAGGTAAAACTCTAGCATTATTCTAAAAGTTAGGTTTAAGATTATTATGCGTATAATTAGTATCTTTAAATTATGTTCTATGAGTACGTAATAATATTTTCAGTCAGTTTTCTAAATACAGAACTTGCCGGGCGTAACCAATACAGTCACAAGTGTCTATAGTCATTATGTATATCTCTGTTTGTCAGCCATCTCTGTTTTTGTAGTATTATGTTGTTTTAAAAAAAAACTTTTTTATAAAAAAAACAACATAACGCTACAAAAATAAACGTGTTTGATCAAACCTTATCTTTAAATCTATTTACAGACAGGATTTCATTATCAAGAAATTCATTACATAACATCATAATTGAAACGTTAAATCAGCATAATGAACTAGAAATAGCGCGCTATAACTTGCGCTATAACAGACGGTGCTTCATTAAACAAACGCACAAAACAAAAAAGTAATAAATACGACTGCAACTATCCATTTACAGGCCTTGGGCGGACTGAAAATACATCTGAAATACTTGTTTCAGCCAACGTATCGATGTTTGTTACTCTAACACGCAAAAACGACTGAATAGCATTTAAATAAAATAAAATTTACACACATAGTTTATAACCTTATATAGGATAGTTGCCTCAGGATGCGGGTGAAACCGTTAATGATAAAATATTAATAAAATGCTAGTCAATTATTATTGACAGTCAATGAACTTTGGGGTACAGAAGTGTTTCCTATAATAACTTTTATGCGTACTTCTCTAATTGCGTATAATAAAATATAAAATGCAAGACTATCATTACCCGTAGCATCTACGGCTATAACCCGTAGCGTATTGCTACGACCGCTACGATTCGTAGCGTGTAGCTGTGAATGCTACGGAATAATATATTTTGTAAGTTACATTGTAGCAATTAAATATTAATCTAATTTCTAGGCATAGCTCGTTAGGTGGGTTTTATATACATAACTCCAAAACAATTATTGTTATATGTTTACAAACTACACCATAACTCTAATATCTTAGCCAGACAAAACAAAAATAAACTACTAACCAAAACATCGTTATTTATCGGTACACACCTTATATTGTTCGAAGCTATTTCCCGCTTAGTTTGATATTGATTCCTCGTTTAATCGTATTGCTAGGCGTTGTGGGCCCAATCACCGACGATAACTGGATTTGCTCCCCGAACGTAGTCGGGACACGTGACATCACCCTAGGGATATCAATTGTGAACTCAATTATTGTCGACTAATTAAATTAATACCCAGGAAATATTGACTATCAAACATGAGTAGGTACTTGTGTGTTGTGTAACGAGCAATGTCATTACTTTCTACATGTTGATATGGATACGTAGGTACTTTTCAGTGAAAATATTTTTTTTTCGATGAAGTTAAGTTTATATACATGTTACAATAGTGTAAAACAGATAAGTGTGTATAAATAAAACAAAAGATGACTACTTATAAGCTTTCTATGTTGTGGAGGCATAGTATAGATATATTATGTATATAATAGAATGTTCTCTATTAATTAATCTTAATCAACTTTTACGTCGGTTAGTTCGATTCTTAAATTAGTAGGGTACAAATCCATAATATTAACACTAGCATCGCAACCTTCATGAGAAATATTGTCAGTATTTCTTCGTAGTGATTAAGGCGTGATGCATTAATCACTCATTTCGTGTACGACTGCGCAGGTTCGAAACCTGGCAAGTTCCGCTGTGATTTTTATACAAACTTATTTATGAATTATGTATTTTCTAGCTCGTATATTTAGGCACCACTGTTTAACGGTGAATGAAATCATCGTGAGGAAATCAGGTCCAAAAAGCCTTCTCTGTATTAGAAGAGGCCCATCCAATATTGGGATGGGATGAAGAGATCGATGATGATTTCTTTTGAACTCAACTGATATTATCGGCACCAGTGGTTCAGTTCTAAGCTATTGCGCTGTGTCCAGGGTCGATTCTAGAATGTCACAAATATTTGTATACCCACATATGTAGTTAATCCAGATCCGGGTATTTATTGATTATTATGTTCATTAACACACTCAGGATGTAGTAGAAATTCAAGGTTGCCTTTTAAAGACTAATATTTGGCGACCCACCTTTATGTGACGTCAATAACGTAAATTTTCATCGGTAGAGACAATGTAAATAAGCTTACTATTTGAAATAACACAATTTCGACATCAAGGTTATTTCAAATCAGAATAGAACTTGGTAGCAGGAATATCGTTTTGTAATCAATTGTACGAAGCTCGGGTAGCATGAAACACGTATTGGCAATTGTAGGTAAATCTGTTAAATTTGCGGTCGTGAAGCCGTCTATAGATATTACCTTAATCATTGCGTATATCATGCATTCAGTCATACGTAAGTGCAGTCGGATATATTCGGATACGTTCGGGTATGTTCGTATATCACTTGTACATGTCGTGAGTCACGTCTGTCGCAATTAGCCGTTGTGTGCGCGCCGCCGACGCGAGCGCCTAGCACACGCGTGGTCTCACCTCACTGCCAATTTGTACCGCATTGTTACACTTTACACTACACGCTACCAGAAACACGTGAACTACCGACGTTATTACTGATAACAATCTTTATAGCTGTTCCATATAATGATTATATCGAATACTGTAACAAAGTTTTGGTAGAAAGCAAAAGGGTGCTTTATTTATGACCCAAACATTGTTAAGGATAATTTGAGTTGTAGATTTTTGAAATGATAAAATAAAGGTCCAAAGTCCTGAATGTAACAGTAACAACATCAAATTACTTACCACTCAAATTGATTTCTTTAAAATTCATACATGATTTCGAATTAAATGAAGTACCGAATGCTGCTTGCTTGGTATGTCTAAACATTTTCTTTTAAAACGTGAGAATTAAATTTTAACTTTCGTCAGACATGATAGTGCAAAACATTTAAAATATCCGTTATTGCTCTCAAAAACAAACCAATTTATATTTTTTTCTCATGCAATGAAGTAATAAAAAGTTTTTCTACAGTGTGCGCATCTCTTTATGTAGGAAATATGCGCCAGTAACCATAGCTGATACGGAACAATAATTTGACGGCGAAACGCAACACAAATGTGCATCTGGGGAGTTGGCCTGCAAAATACTGTTTCCAAAACACTAATTCACAGTATCTATAAACCGATGAAATGTTCTCCCATTAAGTATGCAGATACTTGTATATAAGTATAAGTTGTACACATAACATAAACATTTCTAAGTAACTCCCCTTCGCGACGAGAAACTTTGAACAGCCCGATTTCTTTGTTATTTTTAATATCGACTTTTTTGCGCTCGAACGGTGGTTGCTAATGGATTTTCAATATTTGTGTTGACAGACAAACAAGGGGCGAATGGAGTGAGCTCTCGAACATTCCGTCTGCGTCCGTCCCCACGATCCAGTGTGTATCTCTCTAAAGAAAGCAATCGACAACGTTTAAACGACATTTATTTATGTTTACCCGCGGTTCACACTACTGATTAGTCGCTTATCCCTCAATGATAACTTTGTCACGTATTTGTTTTTTCGCACGTTAAATATTACAGTATTTTTCATTAGATGATTCATTAAGGAGTAAAATATTCACATCAAATCGCGATTTCCCAACCACTCAGTAACTATTTTAGTTTGCCGGCTTAATATTATATGAATTTGGTTGCTGACACACTGAATAAACATTGATGTTAGATGAAATATTTTATTAGTGAGCTCTCTATCATCAAAACTGTTGGACGTCGGAGTCTATTACCATAATACGTACAGATTTGGTGCGGCTGCCCAACCCTCTTCCAATATCTTATGTTGGCGCGAGTGGAATGAGTCCGCAATATTTTCAGTCCACATTGCATCCTCCGCAGTTTATCAAATTTGTGTCATATAGGAAGGTATGGAGTCTACAACAAAGACAAAAAAAAAATCTAGACAACAATAATTTTGAAAGTAGTATTGTGAATGAAAATAATTTTGCAAACCAGCAAATATGCTCGTATATCCTCCTTCCTTTAAGTATGACTGTTGACTTACAATAACTTTATAACTATCTAATCACCGCGAGGCCAGCACACAAGTAAGTTGACATTCTATATTTTAGTATTCAAAAAGAACAATATCAAATAGGAAGCACACTCATGGGTCAAAAAAGAAGCTATTAAAGGAGTGAGCTATGAAAAGTTGTAAGGTTGAAAAATTCACGGTGGGAAACTAAATATATGGTAGGAATCAGCTAGCTGATTCCCACGGTCCCACCCGCATTCTGAGGCAACTACTTCGCGCACCCGTTTAAAAAGCATTCTATGTGTTAATCTACGTTATTTATTACGTGTGTATCAAATATATTCAGCAGTTTTTGCGTGGAAGAGTTAAAAACATACATACATAAATTGAAAAATGTTTAGTAGGACAAATGATACAATAGTCCAAGAAGATTTTATCGAGGTAACTAAATAGTCATATTGTCTTCTCTTGTAAAGTTTAACACTTATCGAACTGAATATATGTATGTAATATAACAAAATCATAAAAGCCTGAAAAATAAAACTAAATTTAAATATATATTCAAATCTTTAGAATACCTCAATTATCTGCGAAACTTACATTTTATATACTTACATACATTACATGTACCCTAATGATTTGATATCCGTTAATAATTAAATGAGTCTTCATTTCCACGGTTATTACGCACAATATTTAATAATACCTTTTATTAATAAGCCTGCCTTACCTACGAAGGTCCTTATTTTTCTCAAATGTCTACCAAATCTTAAAAAAATATACGACCCAGTATTTCGTCAATGATATATTCGAAAAGTCTATTTTATGCTATGTGAAGTTGGGACCGTGGGCCTATTCTCAAAATTAAATAATTCAACTCATCTTACCTTTAGTTCGAGAAACGTTTAGTGTGTTTTAGATCACAGTGAAATTTAATAATTATTATTGAAATTGGCTTTTTTTAATTACGAAAATTTGCTTTCTGTCGATAATATGTATTAGTATTATGAAGCAGATTTGCTGCAGTATTTGTAGTTAGTTACAAAACAGTGCGTGGCTAGGCAGACGTACGAGTATGAGTGAAGCATTGTGGTTGCGGTCCAGCCACTCGTGGCAACAACGGCCGCGCCCCGACCACCATCGCATGCTGAGGGCACACTACGTGACATGTGGCTGAATTGTATTTATACATATTTTCATTATTTCTCTAGTAATAATTAATGTCTCGCGGGACAGGATGGGTGACGCGTCGCGGTTGCGGTAATACCGCCACCGCCATCATGTTTTACGACGATAAAACGTAGTGATTATATTCTCTGTGACGAGGACCGAGCGAGCACTCGAAGTTACTTACACAATAATATGTCGATAAATGTTGTTACATCGATAGTTATTTCATACGGTGTTCCATTTACTTATGTGTTGATTCAAAAATAAAATACAAATTATCAATATACATATGTATTTTGATGAACGATTCTATATATTTTTAACTGGGTACCTAATTTAAAATTAAATTATTCCAGATATTTAGAATTCTCTGCTTGGAAAAAATCAGATCTACGAAAAAACTTGTAAATAAATGAGGCAATAAAATGTTATATACCCGTACATACATGTATCCTGAATGTGTATATACGTAAACGAAGTCCCGAGGCACACTATTTGTCTGAATATTTTGATGATCGCTTCCTTTCGAATGTAAATGTAGGTACTTGCCCTTTGTAGGAACGAATGCCTGAATAAATAGGAATAAAAGTACATATATGTATTAAAACAGTTGATACTTACTAGATAACTAAAAGCAGGCTTCATGTCAGCAGTACTATTGGGTGTGTATTACATTTGTAAAACATTTCAGATGTTGCTTGGTAAGTGAATAATAAAAGGAATGAACAGCAAGCGTAGCACACGATGCTTTCTTCTGGGAGACGATAAAATTTACATGGGACGACGGGCTGCGCTGTCCGACTCATAAAACTTGGTCAGATTCCTCTTGTGGAACAAAAGTAGGTACAATCGGAATATAGACAGCTGTTATATTATTTATTGACATAAATCGTTCACTTCGACCTACACACAGTACAGGTAAACCGTAGGGTGAGTTTATTACAAAATAAATTGCAAAACCTTCTTTTCAGGGAACAACAATACTTTAATCACCTAAAATGTAAACATCCACAGTAGGTTTTTATTAATTTAGAAGTAAATTGATTCTGGATCTATTATTCTTTAACAATAGATCAAGGAGATAAAGGAAAGGAAACAAATATTTGATAGGATCTCTCCAGGGTCCAATTCCGGAATAGAATAGATTGATGTTCGCAATAATATTCTGTAATGAGACAATTATATTGGAAAAAATTGAGGGATTTATGATGAATTTTCTACAAAGAATAATTTAATTCTTTAATAAATAATTACAGGATTTTGGTGTGTGTGGTGATTTCTGGAACCATTTTATGTTCATTTGTGAATTGTTTTAGTTTGGACGGTTAAAATGCATAATGGTGCTATAACATATTTCATATCCATTAGTCTTAATTATGAAGCTGCATAAAAGTGCATGTGTTAATGAATATCAATAACCACCGTGCCATGATAAATGGTAGCCTGTGACAGTTAAACTCGAAAGAACAACTGAAACATTTGATTTATAATCGTCATATTCGCTACGCAATTAATCCTAAAGGTACGCGTCAACTAGATTACTCAGGTATGTTGAAAAAGTAAGTTAAATGTGCAGGCGGTTCATATTGATAGTGGATACTATACAATTACTACAACAAAAATCAAAGTCCGTTGGCTACTTTCCGTACACCGAGCGGAGCATTGCGGCCACTGTCGGCCAGTCGATGCCTACCTTTACGGAAATTTTCCGTATAGTTCCTGTTCACGCTGTTGATTCATGTAATTTTTTTTAGTGGGTCGAGAAAATGTGCAATCAGTTTCTTTATCCTTAACTAAACTTTCTTGTAGTTAACAGAAACCTTTAGTATTTTAGCCATGTAAGTCTGTCTATCTAGCAAAAAAATAGAAAAAAAAGCCTTCTACTCTAAATCGAAACAAACATACCTAATACATTCCTTTGCGGAAAGTAAATTGAGAGAATTGTAGTTTAGGCAGAGCGGGATAAAAGAAAAAGGTTACAGTAAGGGTCGTCCTCGGAGAACAATTTTTCAAACTAGGTTGGCTTCTTGGTTTACTCACATCAGTGATTTAAAGCGAAGACAATATGCTTTGAATAACTCAGCGGAAACAAAAATCTTTAAAACTTTGAGGCACTTTAACTTTTATTTATGTGCTTTTGGTTGAAAACTTTGGTCACATTGTGCCATTTTCAATATTTGTGAAACTACTACACTATAATATGAGCACAATTTTTGCGCTGTGCGTATAAAAAGGTATAACTACTTAACTATCTAAACTATTATAACTAATATTATAAATGCGAATGCGAATGTAGGTTTGTTTGTTACGATTGCACGGTAAAACGACTGAACCGATTTTGATGAATTTGCTATGAACATAGCCTGACACCTAGGAAAAGTTATAGGATATATCCGAGCGCGAAAAGTTCCTTTATGAAGCGCGTCAAACCGAGGGAAACGGCTTATATAAATGAAGCATAAAACCAATAAAAATATTATAAAAGTGAAAAAAGTTTTCTAATAGGAAACTTTACCACTAATAAACCTTTTAATTTTTAATCGCTAATGGCGATGGAATTAGTGCAGTGATACTTAACCTGGAGCCGTAGATCCTCCCCGAGCGGCCCGCCGAGACTTACTTACTGTGAATCAGCGAAATTAAACCATAATGTGGACAGTTTGAGATGGGGTGAATTTAAATTTATGACATCCCACTTTGAAAGGATTCGAAATGCAAAACGTTGTTTCTCTAAAAAAGGGCACTAAAAACGAGAATCATAATATGCGTCCTTCGTAAAATAGTCAGCATATCCATATCCATACACGCGAGAAAATATATTAATAATTCACCAAAAATGTCCTTATGTTACTTACATCAGCGCTATCCGTTAAAGTATCATCCAACTATTGCACTATTCATAAAAGTATATTTTATTTCCAATATGCCATCAAACGCTATATTTTATGGCCGAGTATTGGGATTTAAAAGCAATCAGTTGCGAAGAACAGATAACGAATCAAGGCGTAGATGCGATGATTAGTTCCCGTGGAAGCTGATCCGCACAAGGGGATCAGCACAGGCTATAAAAGTAAATTGAATTGTTCTCCAGGCTGTTGTTCCTTGCTGCATGAGCCAATGGCCGCTAGCCCACCGTGTTACGTTTTAACTTTATGATTTTATAGCCCGCTGCCGTGTTATGTGCCTGTGTATGGTATACTTCAAATAAAAATGTCATTCCAACAAGCTGGAACTGTATAAGTACCATAAACACGTTTTACACTTAGGTACTGGATTAACTTAGAGGAAAAGCTCTTGAAAATCCAAAAAAATACGTCCGCTCTTACCACATTTCCATTCCCTTTACGACTTTTACGTAACAACGAAGCTTAGATAGCTACGCACACATGGAAGATTTCATTCTAATCTCAATGTGAATACAGTACCAGTAATGTTATTCAAAACTTCGATCTATATCAGTTCTTTGGTTCCAATATTGCTATTAGGGTGGCTACAATAAAACTTGGACAATTAAATGTAAGTCAACGTCGTCGGAAGCGTCGAGATAAGACCTAGCGGCGCCCCTTAGCGTAGTACTTGGGCTATTAACAGGGTGGCCTTACTCCCAGAGTTTCTTGAACTGTCTTCAAACGTGATTAGAAGTGCCTATTAATTCAAACGTTTGGCGATTTTCCGCTCAAGGTACTTAATGTGGAAATCCTCGTCGATCCCCTCAAGAATAATGGTTGACTTTATCTTCCCTTATTGAGAAAAAATACTTTAATAAACAATAAAAGGCCGACACAAATCACAGAAGATAGTATCTGTGAAGGATAATATAAACTAAATAGAATATGTAGGCTTTTTCCAAACCTGGAGGCTTTTGTACATCTTATTTTAATATGTTTTCCGAATCAGAGGTGGAGTTGTTCATGGTCACCTCAGCTATAATTGGCACAAGTTTTGCTAGGCCAGAACGACGGCTGTGGGACTGCGGCCAACTTTTACTTGTCCCCTGTAATTACTTTTACTACTTTTCTACAACTATTAAAATGTAATTTTAAGTATTTTTGTTAAGGGAGTTATAAAACTGAACTAACATTCAACTTTTGAAGTGGTTCATGTTAATATTTCAAACATTTATGAATTTTCTGAGAATCGTTTTAATTTTTGTTAAATTCTAATAAATTAATTCAGAAAATTGGATTAGACATAAACTTTATGATTAGGTACGCTTAACTTAAGATAGAACACACATGGCTAACATTCTAATAATTACTAATTTGGTTAGTTCCCTCAACAAGATTGTGCGGGAAAGATTGATGATTCTCGTGTCTCCATTTTATTTCCCCACGGATAATCTCGTTGTCTCCGGCTTAAGGACATGTGAGCCGGAAATACGACAGCAATTTTCCTCCAACTATAGAAAAATGAGGACCGTTTAGCGTCGTGCATGGGTACCCACCCGTGAGTACAAGGTTCTGCATCATGCTACGGAGATACCGAGCCAACGAACCATTCTCATATAATAAAAAATAACACATATGTATGTATATCATTTTTGTGGATCAGCTCAAGACGTTGCCGTTTGTCACTCGAATTTGTGTTAATATAGGTAAATGCTATGGGAAAACATTAGCTGAATTCGATATACTATTTACTTAAAGTGAATATGTAAATGTAAGAATTTCAAGTATCAATGTCTAGGTAAATTCTTATCTATCAATCGTAATAATGTAAGTAATCATTCTTTTGAAGTAAGAGTAGAATTCGCTACCTTGTTGTAGGTACATACTACACAATCAGCCCAATGTTTTTGGTCGTTTGAGTGATGTGAGCCCGTGATGAATGTCTTGATTACATTCCTTTGACTCAAGAGTGCGGCTGACGGATGACCACTTCGTTTATTGCCCCTACAAGCGACCGCCATAAATAAACCAGTATTACATTGCTGGCAAAACAACTTGATATTCTCTGCGTCTATATTTCACCCGTAAAAATCAAAATAGAAAGCATAGAATGGCATATCGTGAATAATTTTTGACGTTAAAAGAACCTAAATATGCTTTACAAATTACAAAATAAATGGAGCTGAGTTGCTTAACATTCTGAAAATTTTACCCGAAAATATTTCATGTACTTAGGCTTGGGCACGTATCTTTTGCTTGAGAAGGTGTATAAATAAATATTTAGTAGAAAAGCGGGTTGCTTTTAGGACGTAGAGTGAGTGAAGTCGCGACAGGAACATTCTTCGTAAAATAATGCGTAAGTAGGAGCAGTAAGAAATAAAAGTATGGCAAGGACAGTGCTCTCGCCATTTATATGATGTTAAAAATGTTGGGGGTGGTAGTTAGGGAGATGAGGGGGTCATTCACTGTTCCCTTGCAAACGTTTAACACTAATATACACCCTGACACTCCTGTCACAAGACTTATTAAAAAAACATATTAACACTAAACTATTTAAAATCTACTGTACTTGTTTCCTTTTCTGAGTTAATAAAGGTCAAAAGAGCATATTTATTTTATCGTCTACCCTAAAAGAGGGCAAGATTGAGCTTGAAACGGCAGTATATCCCAAATTTGATGAGGGGATTGATGAATAAACATTTTTAAATCCCTTTTGTTTGACTTTTGTTTTGTTTACAGATTTAAGTAGGTACACGATTAAAAGTATCAGCTATGTACCTATTAAATAAAATGGCATATTAACTTTGGTATTACAGTATTTTATATACTAACTGTTTCCCGCGGTTTCATTCGCGTTCCGGGTAAGTCACACCTAAATAAAAACTGGCTTATAACTGACTTTGGGTCCCATCTATCTTCGGACTAAATTTCATGCAAACCGGTTCAGTCGTTTTACCGTGAAAGCGTAACAAACAACTAACTTTAGTGAAATAAGGATTTAATAGAGCTCTCTTCAGGTTTCAGTAATTAATGTAGCATAAGTGTAGTAGGTACCTATTGCCTATGTAGAATTAACTACTATAAATTATCTCTTAAACATTACCACATTGAACTGTTTCGTAGAAACGAGTACTAAACTGTAAATATTTATGAAGTCATATACAAAACAACAATTGTAACTACAGGTTCTTCAGTAGTTTAGAGAATCAAACGGTGTTCGTTTCTCAAATTAATATACTAAGAGTTTATTTGGTACTATCTTTATGTCTGTTTGTCTGTATCTCCACCTATATATGAATATCTAGTGAATTTCTGATGCTACATTGGAAGCTTTATCTATTCAAAATCCCGGACCAATAAATTAGACTCTGACTACGGCTGATGACCTATGGTTCGCTCAAATACCTACCTTAACTGTCTAGACAAAGGCTTGATATTTAAACTAAATTTTACTATCTCTGATAGTCAATTTGATAATCCAAACAAAGTAATATCATTGAGTCCTGACGAACCATTACATTTTAACAATACTTATCATAATTTATGAATTCAACTCTCTTTTAAAATGAACATTTTAACAGAGCGTTTATAATAAGATAGAAATGAATGAAAGTAATGAGTATTGAAATAACCATAACAATGGGTAGGTACGTACTTCAAAGATAACGAGATTTTAGTAGAACGCGTCAGACTTTAAATTGAATAACCTTCAGTTCCTTACATATTTATAAAAAATATATCCACTAGCAAAATTCTGTTTATAATACATCATATACGAGTATATACATATATATACAATTTCATATACATAAAAATTTAGTCCTTATTAGTAATTTAAGCAGTAACAGTGAATTAAATAAATGAGTGATATAGGTAGGTACACATAATCGCAAAGGGAACAGTTTCATTATGCCACGTTCATTGTGTTCGCAGTCCCCAAAGAATACGGAATCTTTCCGTCTCGCGGCGGTGGGTAAACCCTTTTTATTTCTCGAAAAACTTCTGCGACTGCAAAAAGTATCATAAAGAAGAGAAAATTGTGAGAAAATGAATTTTCCATTTCAGTAACTTGACGACTGAATGGCTTATTCTGATGACAACATCTTAGACAGGTATCTAAAAATTTTCGAGGTTTTTATGCTGCATGTACATTCCAGTTGCCTCTGAACGTTATTCAGTCATAATTTTTGGCTGTCAGACGAAAATATCTCGATTTTTTCACTTAAAGGTAGACCCAAAACTTACCTACCCGGGAATATTTTGCGTTGGCGAATTATCTACAAACCAAATGTCAATTAAAAGGATCAAAGACTGTTTGGTACATCGGCGGAAGGGTAGAAATATTTGCTCGGGACGAAGGATTAAATGAAATTTTGTCTAAACAGATAAAAGGTTATCAAGCAGGTACGTAATTAAATCTAAACAAAATCCTAATTAGGTATAAGTATCTATTTGATGTAGGTAATGAATAAGTTTTGGCATTAGACGATTACATTGAACTAGGTACACCAAAAATATTTTTTGACATACATACTGGATCGACTGCATCATAATTAAAAAAACCGGCCAAGTGCGTGTCGGGCCACGCGCAGTAGGGTTCCGTAGTAGGAGTTAGTTAGTCGACTATAGCTCTGTAACCGGTTAAGCCTACTTAGCCGTGATAGTTTTCCTTGTAATTTCATTACATGTACTACGTCTGTGTTTTTTTTCACATTTCTAGGTACAGCCATTCAAAAGTTAGAGGGGGGGGTAACTCGTATCGAACAAAAAAAATCACTTAAAATCTAGATATTTTGCAAATGGCTCGCTTAACTGAAAAATGGTCTTCACACACCCATAATATTTTTGAAAGACCTATCTAACGATACCCCACACGAAGGGGTACGCGAGAAAAAAAATATTCATCCCTACTTTACATGTTTGGGAGCTACCCTAAAAAAAAATATTTTTCAAAATTTTATTTTACCACTTTCTCGGCGTAATCAATATACATATTCATACCAAATTTCAGCTTTCTAATAACAAAAACCACGGAGCTATGCCGCGGACAGACAGACAGACAGACAGACAGACAGACAGACAGACAGACAGACGGACAGAGCGAAACTATAAGGGTTCCTTGTCGGACTACGGAACCCTAAAAAAGCGGCCAAGTGCGTGTCGGCCACGCAGGGTTCCGACTAACTATAACTCTTTAAGTTCTAAGCCTACTAAAGAATCGCTGAACTGAAAACTGGTCTTAAAACACCCATTTTGTTTAAATAAACCTATATGAGAAAATAAAATATATTATTTATTCTACCTTTTCAACGTCCTATGTCAATGTGATTATCATGTATATAAATATACATTTATTAAAAATGTATTCGCTGAAAAATAGTAAAAGGACACGAACAACGAAGCTTTTCATAAAAAGCTTATAACTACGCTGCCATTACGCAGTTCCATCCGAATGCATCGATTGGATTATAAAAGTGGTTTAAAGGCTTTATTTGCCGTTAATCTGTACCTTCCAGGTTTTACGTTGACCTCGGTAGGCAAATCCATTTGGTGTAAAGCCCATTATCCCTGGCCGGGAGCCAGCACGCCGACAATGCTCGGGCTGCGTTCTGGCACGACACCAATAGTCCGGATTATCTCGTCCCGCTAGCAATGGCTACAACGCAAAATACAAGATTTACTACATCCCGTATTTAGTGCGTGCACATTAGCTTACGTTAATAGATTGGTTCATAGTGTTATGCTAATATAATTACGTTCATATGTTTTAATTACTGCTTTATACATTTAGGATATTCGTTGTTTTGTTACGGTATAAAACCACAAATGTAATGCAGTGCCATAAATGGCCCATTCAATAAATTAAATCACAGTATGTGATAATACACGTTAGGTCTCTATCATGTAGGAGTTGCTGTAGTTGGCAAAAATGCTACGAGTTACTGCTACGAGCTTTAAAAATAAAACATTGAAACACTGTGGGTAATTAAAGCACATTTTCCTTTCAAAATATAAAGAAATGTAACTTAAATATAATTTACAAGATTCAACTTTCAAGTTAGCATAACAAGCATTGATTTTCTATTAATCCTGTGTTGTTTTTTCGTTGAACATATTATTAATCTTAATTTATCAAACAAAACACAAAACTTGGCAGCACGTTTAATGCTCATTAGGTATTTACTCCCGACTGCTTAAACCTAGAATGACAAAAAGCTCTTCCGTAAAGTCTATCTAGCTAGTTGGTCTCACTTACGTTTTTGCCTGTTAGCTAAGCCGAGAGCATTAGGTACCAACGCTTCTCTTAAACCTCCATTAAGATATAAATATCGCACTTGCAATAAAATGCTTTACTAAAGTGCTTGTTAACGAGAATGACTTTAGAAAGTATGTATCTAGGTGGATACTTATGTAGGTAATGGAAATTTTTTTGCCAACGAGTATGCACCTTTATTTGCTAACGCATAATGAATGATCATTTTAGGTGCCATTTATACTGTGGTGAGAGAACTATTTTACGAATGCGGATGAAAACAAGTCCGTCTCCAGGGATTTCATCTCAGTTGGTGTAGACATTGTATTGTAAAGCTTAACAGACGGACAGACTTTTTGTATATTTCAATTGCTTATTACATATATCACAGGTCGCGGCGGTCTATATACCCTCAGCCTAACGGGTACTTTTACACGTTGAGCTAAGAGTAGGTACCTACGTACCTACGTCGTTAACAAATGTATCGGTGAAGGAAACTGTTTAATTAGTGGCTCCATGTGTCTCAGGCAGGTAGTATAGTTAATTTACCTGAGCAATGTTTCAGAGCCGAACGCTTCGAGTAATAAAAGTCTGAACTAAACCGTTGAATATTTTACATAAGTACATGTAGGTATTATTTGGCAAAAATCTAGCTACCCTAAACAAATCATATTTGTATGTAATCATAAACGGCCATAGCTACGCATAATTTCGTATAAGAAAGTATAGGCAGTTTCAATACCAAAACCAGTAAACAAATAGAAAGTCATTGAGATATTACCCTGTTTATCCCTACGTATAAAGGAATACCAACGTCTGAAACTCCAACCCTTTGACCTCTCGCCTTAATTCTTTTGTTCCGTAATCGCACACTTATTCATTTGATCTTCCCCTCTTGAAATGAACTATGAGTCACAAGAATAAACAAACTTTTCAAACAAAATGTTTGGACTGAAGTACTTCGGTTATGTAAAAGGAACGTTGACTCAGCTCAGCTCAACTCAGTTGACGAAAGAAAAATTTATGTTTTTAACAACAAAGGCAAAATTCTCTTTTTGTTGGGGTTGGTATTGTAGGTGCCTATGGTACCTATGGGTATTGGTATCGTTCGAGTAGGTTCCGTTTATCCATTTAAGTAACGGAACCCTAAAAATAAGTAGGTAAACCAAGTTGATTGCGTTACTATTAACACAAGCGCGAAAATAAAAACCTATAGGTACTTTATGTAGAACAAATATTTTACAGTACAGAAACTACGTACTTACGCTCAAATGCTCGAGCCGCACGCCTCGAAACAGTCTTCGCAGTGCAGTCAGTAGCGTGTGAGTGCCGCGTTGGAACAAGTGCTGATAGCTGAAAAATGAAAAATGGCGCCACTTTTACCCGATTCCAACAAAGCTATAAGGAAGGGTGATATGATTTTAGTCTAATTTAAAACAGACTCTAATAATATTTTTATAATTAATGTAAAATATTTATACTTGCCTAACAGCTGACGTTTCAAAAAATTTAGTTGAAGTATTTTTTTTAAACTTCACTGGAATGAGTATACAGGCAGCGTGTACAAGAGGCCTAAGAATTCTAGATTGCATTCTGAAATTTTGAATGCCGACGAATAGCCATTCACGCCACTCGCGTGGGTCAACCACAGACCACTCACTATACATTTCATTATTTCACTCCTAAGCATCCTTAGTTCATGAAACACTAAACCACATTTCAAAGTTGTTAGTAATCTATCAATGTACCCTCATCGACCACCATTGTCTACAGCCATTACGTAAATGAATAGTTCGCTTACCCGACTGAGCAAAAAGAGAAGTAACTATACCGTTGGAAACGTCTTTATCGTCCACTGGCTACTAGCTGTTTCTGCGGTTTCACCTTTAGGAAATAGTTTATTCACGAGGAAACTACCTCATGTCCTTCCCCAGGTTTCAATTACTCGTTCATACTGAATTTAATCTAAATCATGTCAACCTGCGTTTTCCCGGTAAAAGCGCTAAATTTTTAGTTCCGGACCTGTTCAGTGTTCCGTCCACAGCGGGAGAGGTCGTTTTGAAGATTCGACCTATGGATGACAAAGTAGTGATCTAAAATTTTGTTTTAAATGATTGTGTGTTCGCGTATCAAAAGCATGTACCTAACAAGGAAATACTTCCGTAACACACGTAGGTACGTTCACTACCGTGGTCGCATGTCAACGTATTTACATAAGATATCATAAAAGTAGATCCGACCACGGCAAGAATATTTTCTCACATCATGTGTTTTATTTTTTATTTTTAGACGTATTTTCGTAGTGGGACTTTAATTTTTCAACTTTTTTGTCTTCACGTTTGTAGGAAGTCGAACTTGAATAGATCATTTCGTTATTTAGCTATTAATTAAATTAAGAGTGTAAATAAGCTTCCCTTACAGTTAATAAAAGTGACAACGGATTCCATTACATACATTCATACATGTTCATGTCAATAAACATACATAATACAGCTTGGCATAAAAGTCTAGAAACGGAACTAATTTTTTTTATTGCTGGCAATTAATGTCGTTCTGTGTCGTTCGATGTAAACAAAGTTCGCGAGTTACTTATTTTTTTATTTCGACCATCAAAACGTTAAAAAACCACGTTATAATAAATAAAACCATTCGGAGTACTAGCAAGGAAACAATTTATAATGTTTATAGGCGATATCTGGTCGAACATGAGGCTTAAACTCTTCTTTCCGATCTCGACGATATTTACCAAAGTACCGCCATTATGACAGGTATGTAACAGTTTGTTTTGTTGTATTTAGTTGTATCAAGTGTTAATTTATGATCTCTATTTAGTTTTGAATTGCTTGAATACGAAATAAGTGAAATTTTGAACAATAAACATCGAGCATATAGGTTATGTTTACGTTTTGTCTTTGACACTTTGGTATAGCGCGACTAGATAATATTGATACTTGAGTGGCTTGAGCCTTGATACTCTGCAATATGTAAATTCGAATTCTACATAACTTTATCTATGAGTGTGATCACAAGATAATATAATACTTGTTATAACTAGCATTTAAAAATCACAAAAAAAATAGATAGGTACCGTAAACTTTTTACGTTTAATATTGATAGAGGTTTAATCAATTTTTTTATCTTTATAGGAAGCACCGAACGTGCATTTCAATCTATAACCGAGTAGGAGTTCAAAAAAATTCATGCCAGCATGTTAACAAAATAGAAAAGGAGTATTATGAATTTATGAGAGGGCTCGTACTTGGACATAAAACGTTTAGGAATCAATCTCCAACATGATAGCGCAGTGCCTTTGAATCTGAGTATGACTCAGATGAGTTTATGGCTAGCTCTAGCCAAGACATGGATGTGGCGGGCGTGGAATATTTAGAGGAAGATTTATTGAAATCAAATATAATAACGCAATATTCATACGCCTTTTTTTTATACCCAAAAAAAATTGTAAACACAGGAGTGCTTACATTATTAGAGCTTATAAGTAATTTGTATTCAGTAACATGACGTGAATACTTGTTATTACATTTTATAATACTTACTGATATTAATTAATTATAGAAATACAGCTTAGTATCAAGACGATAGGATGGTACGCTATACGGTCGCAGCGGGTTGCCACGCGAACGGTAAAGTGGCGCCCCTATTAATTTCTACTCTTTTTTGCCAAGCTGTACATATAAATATTACCTTTTATTTCTTAATCTTAAAATAATCTTTTTTTGAATAATTTAACTCTACTCTCCATTTCTGAACGAAACTGCACGCGTTCGTTCGCGGGCTTTTTGATGTCAAATATTAATTGTCAATGTCAAATCAAAAGTGCAAAATGTTTACAGTGCCGGTCCCCAAAATCGAGTAAAAAAATAAAAATAAAGAGAATAATAATTCTACATCTAATAATTTTATTGTGTAAATGTAGTTTGTGAGCACTGTGTATGATTTAGAACAATGACATCGCTTTTGTCAGCAGAATTAGCCGCTACATGCAATGCCTTAGGAACTTATGATAAAAAGACAGGCAAATATTTAATAGACGACTTTACACTCAACACAGTCAAAGATCTAATTCGTTACTTGCGTCGTGATGGTGAGGATCACGAAATTCGTCGTCATTTTGGCCAAACAAAAGTGTTACAAAGTGATCTTCTACCTATGCTGATCGACCACTGGGAGAATACTGAATTATTCGACGTCACACTCAGGTATTGTAGCTATAAGATGACCCACTGACCAATAGATTACTTGACTTAAAGAAGAATGATTCAAATCAATAGTGTTATCATTATAAGCTTTATAAAGTTCAAATTGACCATGACATTCAGTAATAGACAAACCCTTGAAGAACTTAACTCAGTACTTATTCTGTGAAATGAAAAACAAAAAAATAATTCCCAGACACCTAGATAAATAAGTGTTGCTGAATGATTTAATATAATTATGTGAACAGTTTATAAATAAATGCTTATTTCATTTTGTGTCTCCGATCTTAAAAGTTGATATAGATTTGAGAGCCGATCTATTAAAGAGATAGTTAACATAAGAGTAAGTTCTTCTTTTGTTTTTAGACTACTAGTAAACCTCACAAACCCAGCGCTGCTGCTATACCGAGAGGAAGTACCAGCAGAACGCACAGCAAGACATAACTACCTTCAAATATTACTACATTTGCAAGCTTACAAAGAGGAGGCATTTACTAAAGTTGATACATGGAACATTTTTGCAAAGAAATTGGCAAAGATTTTGGAAATTGTTAGTATTTAAATTTATCACTTTGGAAAATTTGGCTTTTCAACGCTGATGAACTTGCTAAAATAATCTCTGAGCCGAGTAACAATACTTAAAAAAACAAAACAGTTTAGTAAGTTACCTCTGTAAAGTCTTACTTTGTTTAACAATATTAGGGCTGGAGGTGGAATTAGTGTATCTATACCGCAGTTTAGTATTATTGTACTGAATTTAATTGTTTATGCTGGTTATGGAGCACAAAGATCTTTATTATATTTGATTTTCTGCTAGGATTGGTCAGAAAGAGATGAAGATACCGGACTTATCATTGAAAGAATTTTAATATTAATTAGAAATATTCTTCATGTTCCTGCTGACTTGGATAGAGAAAGGAGACCAGAAAATGATGCCAGTGTGCATGATCAGGTAAGAAATTTTATGTATGCACTGAGAGAATGTTATGAAAATTATAATGATTTAAATAGTAACTCCTGTTCTTGAGAAGCTTGTGCCTAAATAACAGCCACACAAGTCAGTTGATCAAAAGTTAAGTTATGCTTGGTGCAGTCAGTCTGTAGTTGGGTGACCATCTATGTCATAACCAGACTTCTTTGTGCCTCAGAAAGCATGTTAAGCCATTGGTTCCGCATGTCATTTGTAGATCTTTCACAGTCATTACGGGTAGTCAGAAGTCAGAAAGTCTGAAAACCAGTCTTACCAATAGGTATTGTTTTACCCGGTTACTGTGTTGTGGAGGTCAGATACTGTCTATCTTATTAGATTGATTAGGCATCTACAAATGATAGCCAGTCCAATTGCTTAAAGTGTTTCCAAGGCGCCTAGGTTTCTTACTAAGTAATAACAACTTAATCTTGATTGATCCAGCCATGTGGCTATTACTGAGCCACAAGCTCCTCGAAAACAAGCCTAGTGTTATGTATTTAAATATTATTTTAGGTACTGTGGGCTCTAAATCAGTCAGGTATTCTAGACATTATACTATACATGTCATCAGAAAATGAGAAGCAGTATTTCATGCACATCCTTGAGATCATATCTCACTTGTTGAGAGAACAGAACCCTAGTAGTCTGGCTGATGCTGCACTGCAGCGGAGTGTTGATGAAAAGCTTAGAGATGATCAAGAATTGCTCTCTATAAGAATGTCAGAAAATAAACAGAGGCTCAACAAGATAAAACAATATTCAGGCACAAGGTAAGGTTACAAAATAATATTCATCTAAAAATATTATTATTTAATTATAAGTGTTATTAATTATAAAATTGATTTTTGTCTACCTATAAGTAAACATCGAATTATTTTTCTTTGAATTTAATAATATTGTTTTTTGCCAGTGCAATATAATATATTGATTATTTTCTGCAGGCACTCTCGTTTCGGAGGCACATATGTAGTGCAGAACATGAAATCTTTGTCAGACAATGAGATTGTCTGCTTGAAACCTTTGAACAAAATATCTAACTTAGACTTTAGTGGGGGCAAGAAATCAAAGTATGTTACACCCAAGAATAGAAGACCAGTAGAGAGTGGCATCTTAGAGAGAAGGTCTGCTTTTGCTATCAGGTAAGTGTCATTATGTTAAAGACCTGTGACCGCAGCCTGAGAGAGAACAGTGAGTTAATTACTTAAAGGTGCATAAGCTCACGGTAGTATAGTATTATGTACACTCAAGACTCATGATCATTTGTGGTTGTTCATTTGTCTACTTATGCTCTTAGTAATAAGGTTATACACAAAGGTTGTATAATGGAGTACCAAGCTTTTTAGAAAAAGCTTTGCATACATTTATTATTTTATTACTTTTTAAACTTTTCTTGCCTTCAGCACTATGTGTTATATCAGTAGGTCAAAATGCCATGCTTTTAATTCATTCTTTTTTTATTGACAATGTGTTTTTACAATGAAACTACACTACCCACAGATTATTCCTGAAAGAGTTTTGTATAGAATTCTTAAACAGCTCCTACAATCCATTAATGCATTATGTGAAAGATGTGTTAGTAAGAGCCAAGGCCCAGCAAAATGATGAGTCATATTACTTATGGGCAGTAAAGTTCTTTATGGAATTTAATAGAGGACATAATTTTCAAGTTGGCTTAGTCAGGTAAGTCACATATATATATACTTTATGCGTATTTTTAGAATGCTTACTTTCTCTTTACTTAATGAAACGAAAATCATCGAATATTTTTTTCAGTGAGACCATGTCGGTGCCTATGTTCCATTATGTCCAGCAGCAAATGGAAAAATACTATGACATGATCAAAGTTGAAAAGAAAAAGTTCACTCCTTGGGTAAGGCGGCTTCACTTAGCTCTGAGAGCTTACAAAGAGTTACTCAACACTCTTTTGACTATGGACAAAAGTACAGATCCCACAGTGAAAGAATCTGCAAAAGTATTGAAAAGCAATATTTTTTATGTACTTGAATACAGAGAATTTATTATTTCGACATTTCTAAATTATGATGAAAATAAAATGCCCAGGTTTGTATAATACAATTACATTTTTCAAATTTATTTCTTGCATATTTTGTAATGTACTAATTTTCCATTGTATTCAATTCAGATCGTATTTAGTGGATTTAATGGAAACAGTTCACTTGTTTCTAAAAATGTTAGAACATTACTGCAAGAAAACTGGATTAGTTGTTCAAAAGAAAGTGAGGAAAAAGGCCAAATCCAAACCGAAAAGTAAGTATCGTCTTACATAAGTTAGTATACCTATTTTCAAAGACTCATTAGTCGTAGTCACTCAGTAGTCAAATTAAAACAGTTATTGTAACTTAGTTTAAAAGTAGAAACTTAATGTCTATTTTGATTTTACTAATATTTCCATCAACTTTGTTATGAATTGCCGACCCATTAAGTGATAAATTTCTAACGTGTGTAATGCACTGGTAACAACGATAGCACGCGCCATACATCATGATGAGCGTAACTGCCGACGAAGTGCATATTATTATCTGCGCTGTGTTTAAGCTTTTAACGCTACTTTAAATTATGATAGCCCTTTGCATGTACACTCATGTGTTATTAAATACGAATAATTCTTCTAAAAAGTCAGGCAAATTCAAGCTAATACAAATAAACCAGGGTTATACTTTTGTTGTACTATTAGGTTGGTACTATCGAAATATTTAGCGAAACGCCAGTTAAGAAATCGGCAACGAATAGAGTTAAAGTATAATTCTATTGGCACGTTTCGAATACTAAATTACACTTGATACTAGAAGACTCTAGCCATGTATATTAAATTATGTGCCGTCGAGTATATTAAACCAGAGGTCTTCTGACAAAAAGTAACACCCACGATACGACCTTACACTTATCTGTTACAAACTCCCAAAAAAACTGAAATGACCCTCATTTATTTGGCGTACAAAGCTTAAATCGGTATAACTACTTTTAAAAGTAATTTACGGTCAGATGTGATAAAAGCAGGGAGAGCTAATTAATATTGTGGTTCAGAACAAAAGGCGGGTGTACAAAAGCCTAAGGTCGCGTCCCCGCCGGCCGCATGGGAGGAGGTGAGGGCGCAGCTGGCCGTGGTGCTCGGCTCGGCCGTCGACGAACATCCGCCGCCGTTTGACGCCGCGTCCGACGTGCCCATCGACCAACAAAAGTATTTTTTTTTAAATATATTTATCTATACTAATATTATAAAGATGAAAGATTTGTTTGGTTGTTTGTAGGGTTTTAAATCAAAAACTACTTGACCGATTTTAAAAATTCTTTCACTGTTCGAAAGCTACATCTTTACGAATATTTATTTCCAGAAATAGTTAGGGATCCCTACTAAAACTAATAATGTAACACAAGGTGTAAAAAAATGTACACGCGGGCGAAGCCGCGGGCGGAAAGCTAATATATTTATAAATTGGGAAAAAAAAACAATGAAATTAATGTTACGAAATGGCCATGTGTGAGTCGGACTCTAGCATCGAGGGTTCCAAACTTTGGAAGGAAAAATATAATAAGCAGAGTCGCAATTATCTTTTTCTTTTTGACCGCATATTAAATGTGTTTGTAAAAAAGAAAATTGCTGATTACTTTAAAATCCTTGTTTTGTTTTTCCTTTAATATTTAGATAGCATGCAAAGCGAGAAATCTGAATAATTAAGATTCACAGAGATTATCGTAAATAGGAAAAAAATATGATTCTAAGTACCACGTTTTTAAGTAAAAAAAACAATAATTCGGTCGAGGAAAAAAGTCAATTGGATTATACAGCGTATGTTTCCTTCGAACATTCAGAACCTTCGGTGTTCAAAACATTTTAATTTTAGGCATTCTTTAAAATAGTAGTATCACCATCTTGCACTGTTTACATTTTCTTTGTTCTTTGACGTAATTAAGAGTTTACATGGTAACTTCATTTTATAACAATGTAAACAAAGAGAAAATTGAATAATGATCCGATTTTCCCTATCAAATTCTGTTGGTTTGTATATTAATTCAGCGAACCTGTCAATTGATTACGGGCTATTTGTATATTAATTGATTGCTTATTAATTGCTTAAGTTAATTTTGTGGAAAAAGCACATTTACACTGTAGGTCAAAAGTAGGGTAATATAATAATATATTCTTACACAGAGAGACCTGTATGAAGAATGTGCAGAAGTTGATGCGAGAATACAAATTCGAAGATGCAGTCGGCATGTTCAGAGCTGCAAGGTTAGTGAGCGTATTTCCATACTTGCGTACAATTTAATTAAGGATTAAGTCGAACCTATAAGTTCAAAAGGACGGCGAAGCAGGAGCTACCGACGCGATTGCCGCGCTTTTTAAACACCTTAGGCCGACAGCGTGTACGACCGTGACATACAGCCTGAACAACCGAAGAATGTTTCTAAGGAATATATTTTTGTGTTATATTCGGTAATAATTATACTGTATACTCAAATTCTAACATATTTTAGATAACGAACAGTTTTTGTTTACTTCATTTTACCTGGACAGAAAAGGGACAAAACAGTGAACGGCTGTTTTATGAATAAGACTGTTATTATATGATTATTCTGCTAAACTGTATCGAACTAACTGAATGGCATCGAAAATGATCGCGATATTGCAATCGCACCGCATTGTATACGCTCCCGCTTCGCTTTCCTATTCATTATGTAACATGCTCTTGAAACAAAAAATACACGTGGAAATGATTTGCACCAAGCAAATCACGTGTATATTGTTTCATTTTTCAAATGAGCGACTTTTTTATTAGGGAAGTGTGGCCCGACGAAGGAATATTTGGTACGAATGGAATAACAGAAGACGAAGAGTTAACAATGCTGGAAACTGTTTACAATACCGACTTGGGAGTGGAGACAACTGGTTCGTAATAAATGAATGATATTTTTCAACAAAATACTGATACAGTACTACGAAAGTCTAGACAGTTGGGAGTATTGAATTAGTAATTGTTGGTGCTCTGTTAACAACCTAGAGTATATTCTGTTTTTATGTTGGCGTCTGTCAAGATCACTTTACATTTTACGAAACTTTTGACTTAAAGTACTTTACGAATACGTCGAAAAAGAAACTCAAGCTTCACTTAATAATACTCACCCTTTCTCCTGAAAGACTTACTTAGCTGTTCTCAGAAAAATAAAGTAAATTTATTTCGTTTCTTTTATTTTGTCTAGCAATGTACAATAATCATTAAATTATGAAGGTATATTTAATGTTGAGTATCAGGTTTACGGTTGTTTTTGTTTCCACAGACAACGCTCTTGATGTAAATGATACTCAAGAAAACTCGGAGTATGACGAAGAAGGTGAGTTTTTGAATTGAAACAATACGTAATCCGCACTGCTTTAAAACAGTTTGTAGTTCTAGTTCCACGTGCGGACTCATTCTAAAGTTATAGATACGACAACTGCAGGAAATGTATTAGTTTCAAAGTTCAGATTAAAAAATCAATGTGTTTGTCATGCTTCAATCTGATCATATATTTATTCTATACATATTTATTATAGACGAAGAAGAAGAAGAAGACAGGAACACAGCGGTCGTCGAAACTGACTTTGATTTTCAAGACTTTGTAAATAGGTAATTACTTTCCCTTACATAACATTACCCACAACTTCTTACAGCAAATATAGCAATATTTAAGTTACTTATGAAATAATATTCTGCAATGTGTTATTTATACGAAAAGTACCATAAATGTTGATAGACCATGGATCACACTTGAAAACCTTTTTTTTCCTGGGCCAGATTCTGCCACCCTCGAGTAGTGAGCGCATGTGTATGTCTCCTAGAACGCTACGACAAGAACCTGCCCCACACGAACCACAGCATAGCTAAGATGTTACACAGAATCGCGTGGGACTGTAAACGCCCCTCCATGATGTTCCAAGCCTCACTTTTCCTCATATTTCAAAGGATACTCGACAATCGAGTGCCGCAATTCAAGGTAAGTGTTTGCTAACTGTGTTCTCTTACACCGTCTCTTTGAGACAATCATGTTTTGTGTTATATTTAGTAACCATTGTTTCTTAAAATCGTTTAGGCTCGATCAGTTGTCAGATAACTTTTATCTGATAAATAAAGATGTCAGTTTGACAAACTTTGTAAAGAAAATATGTTGACCTATCATATTTATTCTTTAGCTAAAAATTATCTGACTATCGAAAAATCGGCCCTTAGTATGATTATACCCTATTGAAACAGATAAAAAAATTGTTTCATCATCGATGTAAAATATTTTTCTTAAAAAAATAAAGCTTATGTAGGTACAAACCATAATTTTGGAGAGATAATAATTCATTTCTAACACATTATACTCCTTGAAAACTGTCTGCCTTTCCGAAACGGATCACGAATGAACACTTTTTATTCCCCTAATGGACACTTACAAAAAGAGGTATCCCATATGGGATGATGATGTCTTCAATTCGAATAGAGATTATCGTGTCTTTGTATCTATATCCAAGATACGGTTAAGGTTCGCTAAGTTTAAGTTATGTATTTAGGATAAGATTATTTAATAATCACTCTACCCACGTAAGATGCCAAGCAAACGAGCCTCTTGTTACGTATAACACTACGGAAATACTTCATACGCCCACATCGTCGTGAAGACTCAAAGGGCGACGAAGCTGGTACTTGTGATCGATGAGCCATCAACTTGTCATTCTATTTTTCAGACTTATACGTTCTCACGTATGTATAATATAGACACAGGAACGTTGAAAACATATCAGTCACACTTAGAGGCATTACACAGGCGTATGATAGTAAACAATACAAAAAGTTGTACATAGTACAAAGATATAGCCACAAACTAGCTTGTGTTATGTAAAATAATGCAATTTTCCCTTCGATAAGTTCAACTGGTTTTTATAGCGTTATATTTTTCCCATATTACGGCACACGTGCGACCAAATTTAAGCTTTTTTCTCTGTCGTGCATACGACGTGTAGAGGGGCAGGGACAGATTTTATCGACGCGTGAGGGGTGTTGTACCTACCAAATGTATCGAGAATCTAAATTAACTTGACGCAGTATCCTATCAGTAACTGGGTAATAAAATGTGTGTCTTGCTTGACGTTATCCAACATTGAAATGTAAATAAAACTGCCGGGAAATTCAAGGAATAAGCTACAATTAAATTTTGTTTACTCGAATGTTCTAACTAATAATAGTATTCATATTAATAAAACGAATAGTCGACATTCCTCATTTAATAATCGAATCGAGAACATCATCTTCTTTTAAATCGATTAAAGAGATCGTATCTGTAAACTATGTCCAATAATTTAAAACCTCGTACGAATAGTAAGTACTACTATTTTTGTTAACAGGAATTGGAAAAGTTCGCTATATTCATATTGAGGAAGTTCACAGAAGTTGCCTCCAAAAATCCCAAAGTGTTTATTGAGCTCTTGTTCTGGACAAATTCAAAGGATTCACTTGATATAGAATACGGATATGATTTATATACTGATAACAGGTAAGTTGATTTAGATAACACGAAGGAAATATAATAAAATAATACCGCTGAAGTTGTAATTGTCGTACAACCTATTGACCCAATTAGTCAGTGTTGACCCATCACAGATTGACGCTTCCCTGCATAAGGTGAATAACCTCTTGTAACACCATTTTCACATTCGGTATCATCAATCTTTGTCCTCAGTTTCTAAACGTTTGAACGCGTTAATTGGACAAGATAATGTTGATATAGGTCTCGTATCTAACTATGATTGATTACCAAAAAGGTAAAATCCATTTTTAGAACAATTCCGTAAGGTGTAAGTTGTAAAGTTGGTTAATTGAAAATAACGCGAATCGTAAGACGATCTATAATGATGACGCGATCCTGTGGTCCCTCATCAGGGACATAGGGCTCTAAGAAGAGATTTCCATTTTTGCGATCTTGACAGCATAATATTATTGTAAGGTCAAGACAATGAAAGAGTTCGTTATTCTCTAATAGCATTTTTGAAAAATAAACGAAATCCCTTACAAGTTCTACATAACGTCTTAAGTCTCAATAAGAGAACAAAGAAAAACAGTTTGTTTTATTCAGAATGCTCATCTGGTTTGACCTAATTCTAGAAATTTAAATCTTAGGTAACGTTTTTTGTGGCACCGCCGCTAGATGTTACAAAATGCAGGGACACCTGTAACTTTGTTTAATGTATTCAAAGATAGTGCCAGCTGAAATGCTAGCTGGCGCTAACTCTGCTGCTATCTTGTTGCTGTTTTGTTTTATTTTTTCATCGTTATTTAAAACTTGCATAAGTAAGGTTCTGATGAATTTTTAAGCAATCTTCTTTATTTTGCACGGTAACTTTAATCTTGTTTAGCTAATGTTTAAACTAGCTTATTCCCTTGGCTTCACCTATACCTTGAAGGAAAAGTATTCTATGTGTTAATATAGGTTATAAACTATGTTTTTACCAAATTTCATTCAAATCTATTCAGTATTTTTTGCGTGATGGAGTAAAAAAACAACTACTATACACATTTGTCTACTATATAAAAATACAACGCTACTGCTTGTTGAAGGGATAAACCAGGCAAAGGAGTTTGGTCTGAAGAGCAGGAGGAAGAACTGCGTCGTTTGTACATGGAGAATCAAAGCAATCCAGAAACTGACCAAGGTAAGTAACTTTTTGAGGTATTACCTACATTAGTATCGAACGTCCATTTTGCTTTTTTATTTCGCCTTTTACAACCCGTCCTCTTTCGCATTGAAATCCTAGTTACACCAATATTCTTACCCTATTACGTAAATGGGACTTTTCGTAAATATTACGTGCCTTAATCGTCATGTAACAACAAACATTATTATCATATACTTACTCCTAAAATTAAAATTCACCGCAGTCTGGGATTTTTGAAAGCGTGATAATTAGTATAAAGGTTCAGTATAATTAGTTAGTACCGCTATAACACGTGCGAGCTTATCCCACCCGCCATTATACCACCCACATATCGGACTAGAGTTGTGTTTATGTTGTCTCCTCTCCAAACACAATAAACTTAAACTAACATGTAACCGTGTTCAGTAAACTTATAGCTAAGGAAAAAATATTATCTACATTTCTATCTCAACAATAAGTTTGAACTTTTTTTATGTTCATTAAATATCCTAATCTTAACTAATATAATTAATATGACAGTGAGTTTGTTACGTCTTTATGTTACAACGGCTGAACCGATTAGGATAAAATTTTGTACGGAGATAAACGGTACCCTGGAGGCGGTTATAGGTCGGCCTTTTTATCCGGGTGCGTTAAGTAGTCCCCTCGGGACGTGGGTGAAACCACGGGCAACAGCTAGGTAACATAAAAAAAGTGTTGTTACCATCGAAGTTATGAACGGAATTCAAAGGCAGCACGTTACAAGTCCGACCGGTGCGTACATAAACTGAGCATTTCCTTGAACTCATTAACATATGCATTAGTACCTCAAACGACTCCTTAAGGATTCAGCCCGTGAATTGTAAATATAAAGGTAAATGTAAGAACGAATTTATAAAATGTATTTTCTCTTACCAAGATGTAATCGACTGGATTTTGGAGAACCTCATAGACCAGACGCGGACTAGACGCGGCGTCATAAAGAAGCTGAAGGAATTAGGACTTATATTCCGAGCGCCGACGAAACGCAGCCAGAAGGAGCCGGCTAGGGAGAAAGTCCCGAAAGTGTTCACCGAAGAGGAAGACCAAGTACTCACAGAACTGTGGGAACAATATAAAGAGGCTCCTGGTATGTTATACTATGCTTAGATACATAATGTTTCGTCAATGAATCATTAGAATTATTTATTGTTCAACTTACGAATTCAAACGCTTTTGTAAACGTTAATTATTCTTATCCTATTCCATGAAATGTTATTATTATTAAAAAAAACATCTCAATATAATCTCTGAAAGCGGTAGTTATAAAACAAAGAGTTCTTTCAGATCCAATGGGCGTAATAATACCGCGTATGCCTCGCAAGCGTCAAAAGGGTAGCTACGTCGACAGATTACTGGAGTTAGGTATGATTCAAGACAAAAGGGAATGTCGCAAAAAGAGACAAAAGAAATCAAATGCTAAAAGCAGTGGCGCAGATGACGATAAATCGAACAGTAAGTTGATCAACAAGTTCGCTTTATTCTTAGCGCGCTGACATTCACCCCTACCTCACACTCGTGTTCCTACGCCGGATTTCATAAGAAAGCTCCCATTTTTTTACTTTTGCTCCCAAAATAGCTAACAGCGTTGGAACTAAAATAAACTCAAATACTTACCTACCTCCTCGACTTATAAAAATAATAAACTCTTGCTCAAACATCAGAATATTAAAAGTTAGTAGTACCCGCAAACTGAAGGTTGGTACGAACCCGCTGTTCACGTTATTGAATATTAAATCTACCCACATATGTATGTAGAATTCATTATCAATGTGTGGGTTATCCTAAGGCATTTTCCTAGTGGGTGTATAATTTACATTGAGTATATGTGTAGGCTAAGCGTTTAGGTAATAAGTAATTTGTACAGCAATATACATTTCAACCCACATATACTCGTATTTATTAATTATTTATATATTATACTGAAATATCTCGAAATATTTATAATGAAACGCTAGCATTGACGTCATATATTTATACTAATGTGACCATCAACGTATGATGGCAACAAAACAAACTATAACATAAAACATTTTTCACATTCACCGATCTGAATTATTTACATGTATGACCGTATTTTAGGCGATTCGTCGGATTCTGAAGTATCAGATAATTCTGACTCTGATAACGACGCAACACCACAACCAGTTAAAAACAAAGCAGTTAGGAATAAGAGCGTTGCAAAGCCCACGAATAAAAAGTCTGGGAAGCAACAAAAACGTATCGAGCTGACTGCTAATGAGATCGCTAAGCTCATGGTGCAAGCCGTCGACAATGGTAAGTCGTACTTAAAATAAATAAGTGTAAATAACAAATACATTTTTACATCAATATTTAAACCTCATTTCAATATAGAAAAATGCCAATAGTAACAATGAATTTGCTTGAATCATGTTCTTTAATTAATAATAAAATCTACTTTTACATTTGCTATTTAAAACACAAACAAATAAGCAAGTAAAAACTTAAAACTCCATTTTACTTGCTGTTCGCTGCGCAGCATTTTTACTTTTTAATTTGTTCGAGCAAAATCGGTTTATTAGTTCTCGGGTTTCTAATAATTCTAGTTCCCACGTTGTTTCCTCCGTTCGTATATGAGGTCCGAACTAATATCGTAGTTCAATAAAACACTATTGATATGAACATTTAATTAAAATGGTTATAACAGATTTAACGGAAGCTTTGAAATGGTTGGCGGAAAGTTTGGAAGAGGTTGCGTTGGACCAAGAGGCGGAGGGTTACGACCCGGACGGGGAAGGTATCCCACTTGTGCCGATATCGCACGAGTCGGTAGAAGCTATGGGCAACGAGCTGTTTAAAAAAGTGCTGCTCGGGGTAGGAGTCGTGCCACCGTTTGATGAACAGGTATTTTTACATGTCCACTATTTTCTCCGAAATACAAAATTCACGAATTTAAGCACATGCTTACCTAATATTAATACATTTGTTAAACTTAAAGGAAAGATATTTTAATGAATAATAAAATACGTCTCGTCATTGTAGCCACATTAAAAATGTTTGGCTCCCCTAAGTTATTACATTACTCAAACCGTCTTTACAGGAAAAATACTGGAGAATACCAAGTGCCTTGCACTTTGAGACAATCAGGAAACGTCGAGAAATAATAATGAAAGCTATTCACAAAGAACTTATTATCGACTCTAGCGAAGCCGTTGAGGTGACTCCCGAGGTAAATACAACGCAAAGGGCGGATGAATCAAGCGATGACGATGATTTGTTCGATAATTTGAGGAAGATGCGGGAAAATAACGTGGAAAATGTTATCAATAAAAGTAGCAGTACAAAACCCAATAACGAAACAACACGCAATCGGAAACGTGTTCGCAGTGATTCCGACGATGAGGATACTAGAGGGAAGATGCAGAAAATTGACGAGGGAGACGAGAGTGTGGCCGGCCCTGACGAAGATGACGACATTCTGACCTTCGCCAAGAGGACGCTGCAGCAGGAAGACTTGCCTGACAGCGAGGATATTATCAGCAATATACCAAAACTGGACAGTGGTAAGCGTGATTTTATAATCTAATCTTATCGGCCGGCTTAGAGTTGTAATTTCACGCGTAAATAAACTTACCAAATCCATTTTTAAAAAATCTTTAGTTTTTCAAATCTTCAATTTTTATTTATATTTTCTTTCTCATTTTTACAGATAACAGCAGCACTGAGGATAATGACGATGTAATTGTGTCGTCGAGACGCGATAAAAAGAAGCGTAGGATAGTTATTGAAGATGATTCTGAATGAAATGTTGACCATAATTACTTTGTTTTGTATTTTATTGTAAGTTGATCTTAAGAATACATACTATCTTATGTTTGCCTACTTTGAATTTCATTTATTAACTTTTAAGTAAAAAGTGATCCTAAATCCATCTTACACTTACGTGCCCATTAAATTTACTAGCGACCGTGAATATAATACAAAAAAAAACTTAAAGTTCCCTTACATTCATCTGCTCGCATTAGATTTAAATAAACAGTCAGTTGTGCACTTCTTATGTTATTATTTTACATAGGAATTCCAATATCACCCCGCCATCGAATCGCAATATAGTCATAGTGAACTCGCTTGCTGGCATTTGCCTTCCATTGCAAGGGATCGAGTCCTCGCATTCGATATTGCTAATATTGTGCAATACAACCGACTGAATTGGAAAAAATGTATTTGTGATACAGCCAATGTTTATCCAAGTAGAAGCAATAGCATTTACGTCTGAGTATTACAATAAACAATATCGATAGTATTGGTATAAAACTGAATAATAATCATTTTTTTTATTTCTAAATAATTTTCTATCAGTTTCAAATCAATAGGAATGTTTTTCTTTTACAACGTGATCATTATATCGGCCCGTCCACTGCTCTACGCGGGCTTTACGGATTATCCCTAAAGCCATCTAAATAAACGAGAATTGAAATTCTGTCCCCGCAAAATAAATTATATCGAACTAATTATTATCGACAAAGTAATGAGGTTTGTAGTATTAGAATGAAAGCTTTTGGTACGTTGTTATATTATTCTGATATATATTAATGCCGGTGGGGTGAGCACTAAATCTTTTCACTCAGCTATCAGATTAGCGGCCGACCCTCTCCCCTGCATGTCTCGTTGTTTTTCTAACATTATCTTTACATTGGGTACAGACACCCGGTGTAGGGAGGAAATACTACCTGAAATAACATTTAAATTGGGCATACATAAGTACACTTAATTCCGATACTAAAATTTTGCGTATAACTATTTGTTTATTAAATTATTTCAAAAAGTAGCATATTTTATGATTTGAGCAGTTTCTTCTCATAAAATTTCACTCAACATAATTTCTTTGAATCTAAAAGCTAGCCCTTATAATTATATAACATACGTAACTTACTGAATATCGAAACGAAGTATTATTTTTACACACATGATAAAGCGTTTAAACATCGTAATCACCTCGACTCGCGAATTTCCTACATTCACAATAGCGAGTCGAAAAAATACAAACGATCGTTTGATCGCGTAATCCCGCGGGCGATCAAGTATTTCTTATTCAAATGTAGACGGCTATTTTAATGTTCCAACAGCACGCCATCAATCTTTGCCGAGCCCGAACGTGGCCCATTACGACCGCCCCTTGCAATTATCCACTCGAATAAAAACGTTTTAAGTGTTAAATTAACGATATCTCAGAGACGAGAGCTTGTCTGACTAAGTGATTAATTCCAACCCAGAGAAATGATAGTGAACCATGGCGCGCTCTAGAGACTTGCAAATTTCATTTATATCTATTACAGTACCATTCGTAGATATCTTTGAGAATACTTAAGTATATAACTTCGTCGTAATAACGATGATTCATCACAAATTCTGATGAAAATGTTCAACTTATTACATTTAGGTACTGAACTCCGAGTAAAAAACACATACATTTTTTTAAAGTATTCCTCTGACAGTGCTAATGGCCTGCGCATAAACTTCGCCCCTGCGTATTACAAACAGCAAGCGGCAAATCTTTGCTGCAAATGTTACTTATTTCTTGCTACCCAGTCACTTAGTTGCGTAAATATAAACAACCTTCATTCTTCTTCTTTACACGCCTCGGGTGGAGAGAAAAGAATGACAAACGAGTTAAAGAATAATGGAAAGTAAATGAAAACAGCAAAATCGCTTTTGTCAACTGTTTTTCTTCATCCATTGTCGACATTCAGAAATGTTTTCTAAAAGCGTCTTAAATACAGAGTCGAAGTTATGGTAGGTGTCTGCCTACCTTACGAATTCAGGAGATGAATGTATAACAGATCTTTTCAGGAAAGACGTTTCAAAGGAGAAATTTATATTTTTTACGTTATCGTTGAGGTGGCAGGGGGGAGGATTCTCTTTGTTATAAAACAAGTATTCTCAAGTAATTATCATTACTGAGTTCTCAAACTCGTTTATAAAACAGGTACCTGAACGTACTTGTTAATACTTTTCTTCAAAGAAATGAAAATATTTATGATCCATTATACTCGAAAAATAAATACTAAATATCCCAATAAAGGAATCTGTCTGTACCGAAAGCTATCAGCTGTCGCAATAGCAAGAATAGTAATATATATAATAGATACCTACTTGGAGAATCTTGAGACCGCGAACCAAGAAACCAGCGATAGATAAGTCATTGACCTGAAGGAATCAGCTAAAGCTCCTAATAAGAAAGGCGAAGGCGGCGAACCAATTAATACTCGTATTGATTGAGTTTATCGAGGATATTTTGAAACTGTTTATAGAATTTCACAGCGAGTAAAAAGATTCACTACAATTAATGAGAGGATGTCAACTATAGAGACAGAGAAGAAAAATATTTTCATGGGTTTTAACTTTTGTTTAAATCCCAAATTAGTGTAGAGATTAACGGTTATTTTTAGTAACCTATCTATCCTTATATTTGCTTACTAATGGAAGATTTTGATATTAGTTGTATGCACCTTATGTCCACCAAAAGTCTATCTCTTCGGATAGATAAATGATGGTAAATTACCATTAATGAGACGTAGCCGTAAGGAGCTCTGAGTACGTACGTACGGTATGTAGCACGTCGTAGCGCCTCGTAGTATATTGAGATAACTTATGATTTAGTAGGTAGGTATTTGTTTAGGTATATTTAAATACCCATGTAATTTGTAGACTATAGTAAGCACAATTTTAAACCAAGGTTGGTACCGATCTCATCTCCAAATATGGTATAAATTTTGCATAAAATATGTGGTGAATATTCGATGTATTTTACGTGTCACGGCATCCCAATCACACTAGATATGAAATGTACAATATGCAGTAAAAACATCACGGTTATATTTTCTTACGAAGAATCCAACAACATTAAATAGAGGATGCGAGGGTTCGCACGGAGCACCCTCAGGTAAAAACCAAATTGAATTTTCCCTCGGCCAAATAGAACGGTATCGCGTAGATAAATCTCGAAGCTGCCTCATCCCGTATCTACAGAAAACAAAGTTTAATAGAAAAGTAAATAGAAAAAGTGGAAGTGAAAACACTGAATGTTGGAAGTTTTAATTTGTGCCAGATATCCCAACGCTCGAATTTGAACTTGGAATCTTGTAACTTTTGATTTATTGGCTTACGTACAACCATGGCGCTTCGACATGATGTTTGGAAACCGGTCATAAGTCTAGAGTTATGACCAATTCAGGCAGGTTTGTGTTATGCTAAACTTCAACACGTAGAAGTCCATTTGGGAGCACTTTATTCCATCACCAAGCACCAATCAATTCCACCTGCTGGCTGGCATCTTCCTTTGATTTGCGTTATTTGTCGCGAGCTTATCGCTTTTCTGTACCTTGTCGATGATTGAGAAGTACCACAGATAATTAATGGCTATACAGTCTGTGATTGATTAGAACATAAGATAACTACAACCACGTCATAACATGATCTTACGCCCGCCGATAGATACCCACCTATCTAACTACGGGCACCGCGCCTGAGTGAAACGCAAGTAAGCGGCTTAACCTGCGGCGTACCGAGAAATGCGACACTTGTTTCATTAACATTGTACACATACAGCGCAGCTAGATCTTATCGATTCCTATAACTTATTAGTCATTTATGTATTGATACACTAACACTGGTTACTTAGTTTAAGGCAATTTGCAAAGACATTTTATAGCAGATACAGTTCCTAAAATAGCCTTGATATTCTGAACAAATGTACGGTTAGACACGATCAAATAACTTCCATTGTTTATAGAAAATATGTAACATAACATAATGTATATGTTACTCTATTGTTGTAACTCTATAGGCATCTCTGTAGATGCCTTCGATCAAAGCAAGCCGTAGGTCTGACAGGCCGATTTAGGCTGCGGGTAAAACTGTTGCTTTACCATGACACATCAAAGCAGTATTAATTCCGTCGCTAAAAAGGGATGTTACTATACGTCGCTTCTGGCTCGGTCTCACTCTCAGTCCTGAACAGTGATAGCAAAAACACGTGATGGTACAGCCCCCGGTCTGTCATCGTACGAGTTCCACTTTAGTATGTAAGAAAACAAATTGGTACTTGGTACCTATTTAAGAAGACCTTAAGAAATGACTAGTAACGTGCGGAGCGATAACAACTCGATTATTCATTAACCGCATAAAATTTAATGAAAGCTATACAAAACATTTGCACAAGACACCGATATCATACTAATGAGCTCGCTCCGACCTGTACCTGGGCCATAATTATCTTTGTATGGGCCCTTTTAATCGAGTGCTGGTTTCCGCGCTTTACGGTATTATAAAGTTAATGTAATTTTATAAGGGGTCTTAGGCAAGCGTTTAATTTGAGCGCGCCGAGGTGCTGCGGCTCTGGAGATTGGCGGGCAGAACCCTTTATGTTGCTGTTTGAAAATGTTTAGCTACCTATTACTTACGTGTTAAATTAAATAATCATCTATATTCGGATTTAAACTGTACTTCACTGGTAGCATGAATCTTTATTTTTAATAATTACTAGTTTTTTTTAAACCAACCATATTTAATGTCAAGTGGTCCGATCAGTTCAGAATGCCGCAGACAGTCCTCTATAAACAGCCTTTATTACATTATTCTGGGATTTTCAACAGTAATGAACAAATAATAATAAAATAACTACCTGCAAGTTTATGGGTGGGCAAAGTCCAATAATAAATATATAACTAGTTAGGTGCTAAGTAGGTATACAAAAGGTAAAGTTATATATTCCGATAGTTTTTATTTTAATATGTAACAGCTACTGAAGTGTAAGTCATAAAACTAACTGACACAGGCGAGGCTTACTGCTCTACGTCTCACAAAGGAGGTCCGTGGGCTGTAGGAAAAAAAGATCACGTCCTAAACCTTTCAAAGTATTACGTCATTGGTCATAAATAAAAATACTTTCACAAATAAGCGATTATATACCTATTTATGGCATGTATTTAGGAACAATAATAACAAAACGTGTACCAACGTATTGGGCTTAATGAACTCGTGATAACTAAGCTTCATCCCGTTCGATTTTATAATCTGCGCTGTATCCGATAATCTTTTACACTGTGCGCAATATTCATACGTAACGCTATAAAAGGTATGAACGTGAGAAAACGCACTACACATAAAAATATTCATCCTTTACCCCTTTAATAACATTAAAGCTCCTAAAAAATAAAGTGGGCGTTATTCTTGCGCGAGAAAATAAAAACTATTTTTCTTTCCTAAAGCTCCCGTGAAAGTTGGAGTGCTTATTCGCAAGTATAAATTTCTGTCACACGTAGCCAGACACTCGTGAAAGTTACTGGGCACAGATAGCTATAAAGACAATTTGTCGACGATCACTCTTCCGAAGCCCATAATATGGATATAGACAAGTAGATCTTTGAAGGAATATATTATTATATGTATAAGCTCATTCTACGGTATTTTGGGATCAATAAGAATTGCTTATGATACAGCGATGAGGTAGGAAGGATACGACGGCGTCGGTAATGACAAATCTGAGACTTGTCGTAGCAAATAATTAAAAAGTTTTAAATTCATTTGAGCGGTGTTAGGAGGTCGAAGAGCGACCGCGCCTGTCAGAAAGTTGTGCATTAACTTTTCATTTGCAAGTTTGGAGCGAAGCTCGCGAGCTATCGCGGCAACTTTGCAATTTCCACTCATTCACGATATGTAGAACATGTGATGGCGGACTACTGAGCTGAGTCAGACTACTTAAAAGGCACTACGTATAATACATAGTCCTCTTTAGGTACTACCATTATATCTAAAAGAAAATATAAGTTGTTATTGAAAGATTGAACACGATAACTTTGACGTGGGTGGTGCGTATATGTTTGCGAATAACAGCCCATTGTTTATCCTAATTCCTAACCAATATCATAAATGTGAAAGTGAGGTTTATGTTTGTTACGCTAAAACAGCTTAACTGATTTTGATAAAATTACGACTTTTGATACGACGATAGATGGGATCCTGAAGACGGTGATATGCTTTATTTTGGATGCGTGAAGTAGTTACCTAAGTACGCGAGTGAAACCGAGGGAAAGAACTAGAATACCCATATTTTAACAAGAGACCTACCTATCGCTAATCCTTAGACTTATGATAGAATAGATGAGCTCATCAAATTACTTACAATAGGTACACGTATTCACGTATTAATATAAATTGGTTGTGCGTTGATCTATTACAAATGATCATGTATTTTTACACATCATAATTATGTTCAAGGGTAAAGAACACGTTGTTTGACAAGCATCCACGCATATTTGTCAGTCACGATTCAATTGTTATGTTGAACGACATCTTCCCAAGGGTTTTAATAACTTCATTTAACTTTCGTAAATTAATTTTCATTTGATCATTTTATTGGGAGATGAGTTATAATTGAAGGGGCGCAGCGCAATCGCTCGGGATCCACAAACGGAATAATGTCAAATCAATTAAAAGTTGAATTCTGCGGGCAGCGCGCCAGGCTCCGAAGTTGATTCATTAGTAGTGGGCGCTGAACCTCTTTCTCCGGCGGCAGCGAGCACAAGTATTCCACAATATTACGAGTTATCTGTGCCGCGCAGCCCACCACCACTCGCATACATTCAGATAATCATTGACTGAGAACCTATTTTATGAGGGATTTCAAACTTGTCGGTACTTCTTAACCAATAAATACTGCAATTATTTCAAGTCCAATAATTTGTGGTTACCAGCGACCGTTTATATTAAAATTTATTGTTAAGGAGCTCAACTAAAACTGTAACTGTAAACTGACACCGTTGTAACAGAAAACGGTTATTAATTTGTCCCTGAACGAATGCAAGTATCATTGGTGTAGCGATACATTGATATTTCGCAGTAAGCGTAGTCGAGTGGTGTGGCGCTGTTTCCTTAGCGAACGCAATAACATTTGCATAGGTCCCGTCAACTGCTGGCGTACTCATAAAAGTAATACGAAAGGGATCACACTTGCGCTCCGTAATAGTGAAACTTTTCCGGGGATCAGCGAAAGTAATTCCCTTCTCTGACTTTGCTAAACAGGGGTTATTTACAATACCAACCCGTTACAGGCTCTCACGTTAAGCGTCTACGCGGAAAGGCAACAGATGCCGACGGTATAAACTTCACTAAAAATCACTCGTAACCATAAAATGGAACAAAATATTTTTATACCAAGTTATAATGACTTAAAAAAAGATGATGAGTATAAAACCCTCCTTTACCTTTACGATCATTTTTTTATATTCGTTACTGCTGTACAAATACTGATTTAAGCAGGAACCAAAAATGAGCGCCTGGAAAAGTGAATATAATACAAGTTAAAGGCTTATCCACCGCGAGCGATTTATTCAAACGACCAATAAATATTCAAGAGTAATTAACCACCGCGCCGCGTCGATACAGCGCAGAATATTTTTAGCTGCCGTCGATTTTACGTTAATCCTTGCAAAGGTAGATTACGAAGTGTTCCTAACTCCATAAAACGCCGCCGGAAAATCCATATTTCATCAGAATGAAAGTAAAAGAATTTTTTGAATTAATTTTACTTTTTATCGCGGGATCCGCCGTATACCGCAAAAAAATACAATTTACAAACATTTAAGTTAACAACGATTAAAAAGAAATCGCGCGTTAATTATAATAATACATTGGATGTTTCTGTACAAAAATAAACATCTAAAGCAAACCCTGCATGTGCCTTCCTCGAAATTAGGCACTTGTAAGCACTTGGCACAACAAGTAGAGTTTGCACACGAAACCTCGTGTCTATTCCGTCTGACGGGAGCTCAAAAGATTTCACCTAACGTTGCCTGTGTGCGCACCGTGCTCGGTTAGGTCGCGACTCCATTGTTCGTACACATCAACCGTCTTCGTAGATTCGTAGCACTGCGCTACGATAACGCTACGACCATGCTACGAAAACCGAACCAACGCCAACGTATTTATACTTTAACCCAGTGTGCCACACATTTTATATCATTTGAACGTACTTGTTAAATAAATAAGAACCTAACGTAATAGTGATTTTCCATCGGAAACGTGCGCCGTGATACACAAAGAGATTACAAACAATTGATGCATTAAAAATTCACAACCGATACCGACTGTAAAGTGATATGAAGTACAAAGTAGCCATAAATTCCCATCGCTTGTCCCCGGGGACGGTTTTCCGGAAATCAAGCTATCGTGAAAAACATTTTACAATTGCCGTTAGTTTCTCTGTTGTTTGGAATTTCGAACTATTGGTTTCGCTTTAGGACTCGTGATATTATTTTGTTCTGGCAAATTGCTATCGTTTATGAAAACGTTTTTTACGAAGGTGAAAACAATATGATAAAAAACGATTACTTTACTCTGTATTTGATGATAATTCCTCGAAAAGTTGTGCTAATTTAATATCCGGTTTGTTTTATTGTACTAATGAACGGCATTTGTTTTTAATCTGTGATATCCTTCATTAATATTTTTTATTATGTTACATGCAGTTGTGTGTTCAGGTCACGTGCTACACAAGTATTTTCTCTGAAATGCTCTCGGTCTGTGCTCTCCAACAGCGGAGCTTCAATTCCCTTGACTTCTCTGCTACTCGACGTCAACTTGTGCTATTTAGTTGAAAATGATCTCCTCGAGTGCTCTTGTGTTTTCAGGGTTTATTTGGCAATCAAGTTGTCCCCGGCAATTTGTCAAAACAAATATATATTTTTGCTTACGTTGTCTCTCTACCTTCGATGATAAATAAACAGTTGTAAGCTTAGCTCTGAGCCGAGCGTCAGGTCGCTCGATCGAAGACGAAGTTATTGCAGTAATAAAAATCCGAGATTGCCCGAACGTAAAAGTGAAATCCAATATTTTAAAGTAGCTGAGAACCCTTATGACAAATAGAACACTCACTATTGAGAATCAATGACCGGGAAAATTGGGATATTATCTTAACTAGGTCTCTACAGTTTCAATAAAACAAATTCTCGTGTCGAATGTTCACTGCTAGCCGATATTTTATGTGACGTAATACTTCGGAAACTTATACAACGTTAAATGAGACTTTCTCTTTCTCGGCAGAGATTAGGTGCTTAACCTGTGATGTTACAGATATCTGCTAATACCTGCTACCAGTATATTGATGTGTAAATGCGTTTCAGGCAGATCAGGTACGTGGGGCTGCTCTATTAGAACTTTGCATCGATGTGCGGTACTACGTGTCGATCCCCTCGCAAGCTGACTTCTAGCTTGTAAAAGTCTCGGGAGCAAGAGACTCCTAGAGCTTTGGTAAGTTTAGGCCCGATATAAAAGAAATGTTCGTCAACTCGCGTGAGATAAAACTTAGAGAAATGGGTTAATGCTGTGCTTGTAACGTCGTGCACCTACTACACGTAACATCACTACTTAGGCACAACCTGCTCTTTAAACACAACACTTAGCCAAGGCGTGCTTTCAACGAGTTTGCAGCGAGCGTTAATACGACTTCTAGTTTTCTTAGAAAAACAAGAACTTAAGGTAAGAGAAAACCTGGACCCATTTCTATTCACAGAACGTCGGTACCTAACAAACAATCGAATAACGTGCAAAAGTTAAGTTCAAACAGTTGTTTACACAAAGAAAGTAATAATTTCTAAGCAAACAGCCTAACGAAAACAAACATGTGATCAATATAACCCCAAAGTAGTGAATACATGTAGATACCATACGACCACGTCATTCAGGGAAGCAATCACGTTAATAGTGACAGTTCCAACTCAGCCGCTATTCATAATACGACTTTTATTTGTTCGGACGACCTACACTAATGGACCGCGCGCTAATTAAATGGGCGGCTTCCATCTAACAGTACAATGTCTACACTGAACGTATACAATGTAGTATTACACACGCTTGCATATTCAGTGATTACCCATTGAATTCTGATTAACGTCATTGTAGGGCCAGCTCATCCCGTCTCGAGTGATTTTCTGTGTCGCTGTATATACATACCTACGTCTAACTACGTGAGATGTGTGCACAAGTTAATAATCCCCACTAATCATACGCGTACAAATGTAAGTTTAAGTTCTATCTGTCTTTGAGATTTAGAATACTACATCATTATTGTAAGTAAACTTACTGACGTGTTCTTAATACAGTAAATTAGTGGGCTCCACTTTATTTTAGATTAATAGTTTAGTAAATCAACTCGTAACGATATCTAGAAGAAAATTAATAGTTCTTACGCAACTACCATAATGTTAATCAAGAACTTTGGAACTACTAGTTATCTAACAAATGTCATGACAAGTGAACTGTTTGCAAAGATCTGTAATCTTGCTCACCAGTTTTGTACATTATAAAGTGTGGAATGTAATTAATCAATGTCAAAAGTTTGTGAAATCTATTCTTGTTTGGGGTTGACTGGAAATAATTTGTAAATGGGTACCTGCTACATACAAGACACCTGTCACGATCTGCTCCTAGCAAAACTGTTCGTATGATCTGGAAAAGTTAGGTTTTAAAATTCTGATGAATATTTCATTACGGATGCCAGATCGTATCTTTATCACTTGCCAAAAGTCGTGTATAAGTAGGTAACTTATGTATCTGAAGTTTTCTGAAACGCTTGCAACTTATACTTTAAAAACGGTGTAAGTAAACGGACGACCAGTTGGGGGCCGAGGTCGCTGCAGAGATCCTTCATTCGTTACGTACGTGATAGGACTGACCGACAAGATGGCCGCCACGGCTAGTGCTGCGGCCTGCAGCTTACGATACACTATCGATCACGCGTTAATACGACACCGGTAATCCCAGTAAGAGCCGCCTGAAACGTGTTGCTCCCAACGTTTACTTTATTTGAGTGATCCTCTAGCTACCTTGTTTACACTTCACAGCCTTAACACTTCCGAATAGTTTAGACTCCATGTCTTACCTATTCGATAGCGTATAAAATAAATCACAACTGTCTTGTAAAATCTATCCTTTTTTACTTTGCACACATTTTTACAGCTCATAAACTGCTCTGTTGAACTCCAATGAGCTATGATATTTGAACAACACTAGTCTCGGCAATGGAACGGTGCACCAAATGGGTCTTTATTTTATTTGTTGCCGTTACGCTAGCCAATTAGTTTTGTGCAAGCGCATCAAGAATACTCATTACTCGCCTCTTAAGGGAATTCCAACCTCAAATTCTTGAATACTGGTTGAAATATAATGCTTTAAAGTACCTACCTACCAGTGTCTTACATTTTACGTTCTTACTGATACAAAACAATGCCCTGAAATACTTCTCTATTCGCCACTCAGTACCAAGACTCTAGTAAACCGCAACGCTAAAAGAATAAAGAATTTATTTTGAATTCTGTATGTGCATAGATATAAACTTTTGTAAAAAAAATTAAGTACTTAGGTACCTACGTTTTATAGTTTTTAGCATGGACATTCAAGCTATACTCGTACAGCCGCCGTGCCGGGAAATTTAACTTAAAAATTATTCCGGGCGCATCTTAAAATTCCAGCTTTGTATTTTCGCGTGTTGCCACTTCATAAAAGTGGTGTTTTTCAAAGAAATTGTGTCAGTAGGAAAACACGTATGATGAAAGGCAAGACGTAGAAGCTCATGTTACATACAGCAGTGTTCAGCGTTGTGCAGATTACTTCATCCATCATATCCAATCCAACATAGGCTATAACTGTGCTTGAGCCCACGACTCGATGTTTACTTAATATGTTGTTTATTAGTACGAATAGAATCATTTTGTTATGTTTATAAATATATCTGTATGTATCTTGTATAAAACTTGAGTTTCTACATATGTAGTAGAAATTTAAAAAAAAAGAGACAGAGAGTAAAATTCTTATGCCCCCCTAACAATTATTTTACCTTACGTCACAATGTTTACCAGTTAATTCTTACCGCTAGCTGCGTTAACTTTAACAATTGAAGTCATAATTTAAATAATGTTGTGCATTTTATCTTCAATTCGTTTATTTTTTTTAATAAGATATTGAATTGACTTACAGGCCGGGTAGAATTGTTGTAATGACAACAATACAGACATCTTTTAATAATTCTTAATCTTTTTATAAAATGAAACTTCTAGCCCTGGAATTATGCATGTAGGCATCAGTTGGAAACCATGGTAGTTTTGGTAATGTCAATCTTTTCAGCAAAATGGAGTCTGATAATAACATGCCTACATTAGGCGTCGCCTGTGAAGTAGCAGCCGACCGGCTCGTTTGCTGTGTCTACTCGTTTGCGCCTTGTCTACGTGACGGGAAATAGGCCGCGAGCTGCACGTAATTTGGACCAAAACCTACAGCTACAGCACCAGCTATAGTACCTACAAACGAGCAGTCATTAAGCACTAACGTCATGACTGAGATCACTGTTTCATTGTACTAGCTTTTATTTTTTGTTGATATTTTTACTACTATGACGTTTAACTTTTAGTTCCCCAATTAACATATAAAGTGTCAGCGACACAGTTAAGCAAGATTTATTTAAACAAAATTGTGCAGATGATTTTCAAAGCTCCAACTTTGCTAGTATTGTGTTGTTAGTTGAGGATCAACAAGCGAATTCGTACACCATTTTTATTTACCTGTTCGCTTGATCTCACAATCCAAAAGACGAGGGATTGATTTGTTCCTTAAGGATTTCATCCTTGTCTCGTAGTTGCAAGGCGAAGTTGTCTGTCAGCTTAGATGTGGCTACCTAAGGGGTGAATTTTTATCCGTCCCTCTTAGTATTCCAAGGCTGTAGGCTTATAATTCGCTTGAGGGTAAGACCGCAAAGGGTAGGCGACAGAGAGGCGCCCGCACGTCTGAAGGGTCTTCCTCTGGGCTCGTGCTGTCATTCCTCGTAAAATAGTCAACCGTGAGGGGAAACAAAGGGAAACTTTAACATAAGTTTAATGTAATTGCATTAGAGGTAAGGAGCATTCAGCGTCTCAGTGATTGGTTCTTATCTTGTATACTGATCAGATTTAAGTAAAGGTATAATTTATATGAGTAGGTATGTTTATTACGAACGTATATGAAAATTTTTGGCTTGGCATCGTGATCATAACTTGACATCGTAAAAAAATTACGATCTTCGAGGTAGTTATAGACAGCGGACGTAACAAACATCTGAACGCATTCGACGTATGAAACCATCGTAAATCAACAAAATATTTACTTAACATTAAAAATGATTGTGAAATATTTTCCATAGCGCATAGCTAGAAGTAAGCTCAATTGGCTGAGTCACAGCCACGCGTGTAGTTTCGGTTATAATAAATGTGTTACAAGATAAATTTAACTTGCAACATTAGCACCCTCTGCTTCGACACAGCGATTACACAGCGAGTGCAATTTTTCACTGTTCCCACCCCTGCTGGTGCGGCACAATTTATGACGCGAAGAATGATTTTTCAACATCCGTAAGTTAGATTTATATTTAACAACCGAAAAGAGCCTGAACTAAATCACCGATAAGGGGAATATAAAAATGCTGAGTCAATTGAGCCACGCTATGTATGGCACCAGTTTACGAATTGCGACGACGGCGTGGCGACTTGGACTCAAAACCTACATTTATCTATAACTAAACACTATCTGTATATTATGTTTCTATAATAACTGTTGGTAACTTTTTACGATACCTATGCTGAGTATTCATTTATTTAGAGCAAAATATTTATTTTGCAAATAGTTATATTCCTAATGAAGCGCAGCTTATTCCCAAGTGCATTTATCATTTATTTATATAAACGTTGCCCCACACCAGAAATGACTCCTGTATCGTAGGTGAACACCCAGACCCAGAAAAAATTTTGCTGTGCCGTGCTGAAATCGAACCCCAATCACATACATAGTCAGATATTTCGTAAAAGGTATCCTTTTTAAAACCTTGGTACTGCATTTTTTATATTTTGTTATTAGGTAAATTTCGAAAGCAGGTATGCATTGAAAGGTTTGTTGAGAGGAAAAAATATTCTCTTGATCCAGATCAGATCAGAGCCAGATTATAAATAGCTGGAACATTTCTGTAAAATGAATCACAGTTCCCCAGAAACGAATTTCAAATGTCATACGGCTGTAAAAATAAGTCAAATACACTTCTGGCCATTTCGAAGTACCTACCTACACTATATACATATTAGAATAAAGTTATGGAAAGCGAGTTAATTTTTTACGTTTTTCCAAAAAAGGAAGAGGTTCTTAATTCCCCTGAATGATTTTTTAATACTTCAAACTATAGCACAAAAATATTTTCCAATTTGATAAAATTGTTTCGATACAACTCAAACATAGAACGCGGTATCCACACGCAGCCAATTAATTGAAACGAGAGGGGGATAAATGTAAGGTAATTTATTACAATTCGCGCCAAACGGCCAACCCATTACTTTAAAATATAGCACGTTCACACTTCTATAAATTCGTTGTTCCTTAACATCGATTTATTGATGTACCTATCCTTACATAATTACATATCCTATCCCACTAATTTTATAATATATAGTTTGTGAGGATGGATGGATAGATGAATGTTTGTTACTCGTTCATGCAAAAACTATGAAATTCTGTAAACACATAGCTTACAATTTGTATTATAAAGACAAAGGATACTTTTTATTCGTGTACGTGCAATAGTTTCCTGAGGACGCGGGAAACAAGTAGTCCGGTTACATAATTATAAAATGTCAGAAAGTAACCCTTTCGGGAAAACGGCTAAACCGATTAAGATGAAGGGTATGAAGATCTTCAGTCAAAGCCTGGGGAAGGAGATAGCGTTTTTTTCTCCGGAGCGTGAAGTAATTTCTCCAGAATGCGAGTGAAACAGCTAAATATTATAAACGCGAATGTGACCGTTATTTGTTGGGCTTTCACGGTTAACCGATTTAGATAGAATTTAGTATAACTGGGGAAGTAATGACAAACGGTAGTTTTTCTCCGGATGCGTGAAGTAGTTGTAAGACCGCGGGAAACAGCTAGAACTTACAAATAGTAAAAGTTGACATAACAGCATCAATACCTTAATAACTATAACGTATTTAGTTTAAAGTATCAATCTATTTAGATTGAGAAGACAAGATTTCTTTTTGTATAATATTATAATAATTTGTATTTGTAATACAGTTATTCCACAAAGTTGATTATGTTTTTTCCCCCTTACTCAATTAGCCCAAATAGGTACAGTATATCTATATGTATAGATTCGGTTTTAGACGTGAGATAAGCTACTAGATACTGCAGTTACTCACCAAACTGGCTTTCCAGTTGCCGCTGATCCAGCGACACAGCGCCGCATAACGCCCGCTAGTTTTCATCTAATATTACACACATATACTCACACACACACTTCACAAACATAGTATATAAATGTTTATCCCCAAAAACGCGAGCTATTCTCAATAGAAAACGTAGCGAAAGAATAATGAGTCTAAAACCCACGTTGTCGCAATAGCAAATTTATGAACTACCCTCGGGTAAAAAAATAATTTCAGAAGTACATCAACCGTGCAAAGTACCTACCTTCTCACGATTGTGTAAACATCTCAATCTTCGGACTTGATTAAATTCAGCAAAACAATTTTTTTAACACTCATGTTAGTAGGTATTTTTATAAGTAAAAATCGCATTTAAAATGTTATCAAATTGTGAGTATTTGTTTGACAGGAGTAACATACTACAAGCATCAAACAAGTACGAATTATTCCGCACTTACCCGTTTATTCTACAATGTTCAGACATGTCTTGGCAGCCACACAGACCGGCCCAAGTAAACAAATCAATTGCCTATTTAACATATCTGGGGCAAGTTAGGGATGCGTCGGACGAGCACAGACGCTACCACTACACTCCAAGCCACTCCAGCACGGCGATCAACGAGATTTATGATGATGTATTACAAAATGATAGAGCTGTAGTAAGGACAATATAACAGGGACTTAGGAGCGATTCAGCAACTATACTGGTATTAATAATAGTCACAGTAACTAAAGAAATAAAAATAATCTTGATTTGAGTAATGAATTATAATTTTAAATCGCTTGTAACATAATCACGACTGTCCATTTTAAGCGCCAGGGGACACAAATAAGGAAGTACTATAATTATAATGACGTAGGCCACAATAACGACATATTCGCAAAACAACATATTTTTAGAAACAGCCTACGCGTATACATAATCACAGTTTTCCAGCTGATTACACCAGCGTTCCAATCTAAAAGACATCTGAATATCCTAATTTCGCTTAATTCGACACTTCTAATTGAGAACAATAATATAAAGTCCTGGGTATATTGGCTGTCTCACAGGAACACTACCGAGAACGTAATTAGCAGTAAATCTGAAAGATTTACTTCTACAATAAATTTTCAGGAACGTTACGAGTATGTAATTAGGCGCCTAAGTGTGTAACTAAATCTAGTCCATAATACGAACCATACAATGGACCTCATTAATGATTCGTTTCGGAAATAGCACATAGCAATGCTTATTGATCGGCCTTTGCAGCAACACATGGCGCCTGATATGTGCCGATAATATGGACACTATAGACCCTCCATAAACTGCTACCAAGCGGCTATTCGTAAATATACGTACCAAAAGAAGCGATACTGTTTTCCGCAATGCTTAGCGAGTTAGTTTTTTTCTTTCTTTGTAGTTTTTTCTTATACATGTATGACGAATTCAATATACTAAGTAATCACTTTTTACACATACAGTCGAATTCTGTCTGATATTCTGTTCTGTAAGTTTAGTTGGTTGGTGTCATAACTCACATACCTGCCTAATATGAACTGAATAGAAGGTCCTAAAATGTTTTTTATTATTTTATGATAACTTAGGTCGCATTTTCACCGGTATCCTGAGGGAATCTCTTGGAGTATCCGGATAAAAAATATACTGCCTATGTAACACACAGGTTATAAACGGTGTGTACAAAATTTCAACCCAAATCATTCAGCAGTTTTTGCGTAAAATAAGAAAACCATAAAAAGTTTTGCATTTATTATTTTATAGTAGACTAGCTGTTTCCCGCGGTTTCACCCGCATCCCGAGGGAACTACTTAGCGCACCCGGGTAAAAAGAAGCCTATGTTGTTCCTCAGGGTCTATTCTATCTCTGTACCAAATTTCATTTATATCGGTCCAGTAGTTTTGGCGTGAAAGCGTAACAGACAGACAGACAGAGTTACTTTCGCATTTATAATATTAGTAAGGATTATACAGAATTTAAAACATCACCGCTAATATTTGGTCTTATAATAAACTAGCTTCTGCCCGCGACTTCGTCCGCATGGAATAGTGGTGCTCCGCCCCTATTGATCTTAGCGTGATGATATATACCCTATAGCCTTCCTCGATAAATGTACTATCCAACACTGAAATAATTTTTCAAATCGGACCAGCGGTTCCTGAGATTAGTGCGTTCAAACAAACAAACTCTTCAGCTTTATAATATTAGTATAGATGTAAGTTGATTAAACTCTTCCTAACTTAGCAGAGCTATTCGTGACGGTGGAAGTCTGATTAGCTGGATTAGCTCACTTTGGTCGTAATTGTTAACCTAGTTTCGTTTTAATTATATACTCTGAGCGTAGCGGCTAGTGGTAGAAAGCCTACAAAATTAGATAGTACCTAACTATTATTTGGTATGAATATTTGAACTTTAGTAGAAAATCATCAAAACTTAATTTAATAAATTGTAAAGTATATTTTAATATGTTTGTCGAACTGTGACCATATTTAAGAAATATAATCTAATTGTGGAGAGTAATAAAGAAAGAGCTACTATTATTCAGAATCGTCATCATCATCATCAGTGTGTTCTAAGTAAAAATGTAGCTATGAACGAAAGTGACATTTATTTTTTAGAGTTCGAACCAAAATTTTTAAAAGAAACCCATAATGTTTCACTTCGTCTAGCTGTCTGTCCGTCTGTCACAGCTGATTATTTCAGGAACTACGCTATGATAAATGTCACAGTTTTGAAGGAACCAACAATTTTCTTCTACAATCAATCTTAACAATGCTATCGTAAGAAAAACATATTATACTTTATACTTTTATTTTAATTTTTAATACAACATTTATATGTTTGATGTTTATGTTAATATGGGTTTAAAAAGTGCCTGAAATAAACAATATTTAATTTATTTAATTTAATTTTATTGCATTTAATTTTCCTTCCAAAGTTCGGAATAGTCGGCGCGCGAGTCCGACTCATTCTTAGCTGTTTTTTTCGGTCTATACGAATATCTAAACTTTAATTGTAAAACTATACCTAAATGTTGATTAAAATATGTTCTTTCGCAGGTTTCAGTCCATCTCCATAGTAAATTTCATCTCAATCGGTTAACCGTGAAAGCGTAATAGACAAACAGTTACTTTCAGATGATTACTAAGGAGTATTACAAAATTTTACAAAAAAAATATGAAATTATCATTTATAATGTAGGTAGGTACTACTACGTATACCTATTCGTTAAGAAAAATATTAATTTTTGGCATCAGACACGTTTGGAATATTAGGTACTTGCGCTGCTAAAAACCGCCACCCGTGGCGTGGCCAGAAAAAAGGTCAAATGTGCAAATAACTTGTAGATACTTCCCTAAACATACTTGTCTACTTATCTTATTAAGGATGTTTGCTAAACCCGCTTCAACAGTGAAATACAGCTCCGTAAACGTTCGGTGTAGTAACTTTACACTTTTGGGCAACCTCTGAGCAATGATGCCTGCAAACACATTTTTAGTCTAAATTAAGTTTAAGGTCTTAGCTTTTTGGCTTTTTTGTGAAAAGCTTAACTAATAAACGTATAGTGAAATTGACAAATAAATAATAAACTATATACTAATAACCTTCTTTTAAAAAATAAGCATTTAAATAACGAAAACCCCATCCAACTCGGATCAGTAGTTATTGAGAAAATCTCATACATATATACTTACATACATACGGGTCGAATACAAAACCTTCTTTTTTGAAGTCTGTTGAATATAATTGACCAATAGTGTTTTATTTGCTGCAGGAAGTAATGTTATGTGAGTTAAGCTAAAAGAGTGTTTTTAAGCAGCTGTCTCTTCTTTATTTATATTACGGAATTGCTATTAAAAAGGTTTTCTTGGAAGAGATGGAGTGGTAATGTGCCTACTAACTATATAGTCTAGTTTCACTGATTCCACGATTCACTGCGTTCGTTTACTGAGCTTTTTATCATGGAATGAAAATGCAAATGGTTAGAATTTTCACTTCAATAATAATTAGGTAAGACAGATACGGAAATGCCGGTTTCGGAATATTCTTTATTCCATTACATTTTTCACTTCGGTTGCAAATATAGTCCAGAAATGGAGAACTATTTTAGTATCGAAATTGGTCACCTGTTATTAAGTATTCATGTCATGCGGAGGTAATGATCTCATTAGAGCTATTCCTAACAAAACAGCATATATTTGTTTGAAAAACCAAGTATCAACAATGAACATCACCATCATTCGTCAGTTGGTTAAATCTGCTTGACAAAATATTTGGCTACCCCCATCAGCCCTAATAACGACTGCCAGCTGCCTACTCAGATCATTTGTTTTGTGAACGCTATATATCTCTTATTAATTCTAAAAATCTTGAATGTTACTCACTCACTCACTTTTGTTATAAAGGATTTTTTTTACAAAGAAGTTACCTAGGTATGTATGTGTACGCTTCAAAAAACCTTACGATTTCCATACGTTTAAGCAACAGGATGGATTGTGGTATCCAATACGACATTTACTGAAATTCGATTCTCACCTCACGTAGCCGTAACTTTAACTGTTGAAGTCATAAAATAGAAACCGTACGTAAGAGGATAGACCCGGGGGTGGAGGCAGGCCTCATAAAATTTTGCATGTTCCGTAGATCGCGCGCCTGCTCAAGGAGAAAATTTCACTCGTACACACCAGTACCTACGCAACATTTACGACTTTTTCATGACGTTATACAAGACTAGCTCCTTGCTCCTCAGACAACTATAAAATCTCACGCTTTCACGAGTATTTCTGTTCTCCAAATAGAAATTACCTGCAAGCGAAAAACTTGTAGTTTGAAAGAGATGCTATCGTGAAATATTTCCCTCTGGTCGCATTAATTTTGCAACGGCCCGCGCGCTCGCCGCTTTGCAGCAATATCGGAAAACATTACGAATTTCATTTCCAAATTGAAAGCTTCTATTTAATTCGTTCTATTTCTTAACGATTCTGGTGTTCTACAGACTTGACAGCGTTGAATTTATTTGTCTATAACAGAAAATGTAGGAAAAAGTAAAAAAACTGAAACTCTATCGTCTGTGTTGAAATGAAGTCGATGCGAATGGGCCCCGAGCCGCGCTAGGGCGGGGCCCGGAAGATAAATCTCGGACGGAGACATCGACAGCGGTGCGCTTGCCAACGCACTACCCGCGCAACACCACATTAGGGCCCAAACTAATGTCACCCGATATAACGTCCCACCCCAGGAAGAACGACGAATGTGTTTACTTATGCTATGTAGATACTCAACGACATCCTTCTAACGATGTGTCACATTGTAACTTTAACACTAAAACAGAACGAGTTTTTTATACAACATAAACTTATTATTAGTTTAATTTTGTATTGTCTACATTTCGTAGCAAGCGTAGCATCTCGTAGCACATGTGAAATTCGTAGGTCTAATAATCTGCATATTTATAATACTATTTATAAACTACGAACACACACACGCACATATTTACATGTATATAGATACAGGATATTGATGTGCTCGTAATGAAATGAAAAATAAATCCTTGTGATCATTATTTTTAAATGATTGTGCACAAAAGAGATATATGTGGGTTAGCAGTAGTAAAGACCAATAGGTACTATTGATCGTCGATTCGGCAACTCTAGCTCGTATTTTACAGTAAACTGTAGTTGTATTAGCGGTCGTTCGATCAGCATCAGTGCCATTTATCGTGCAGTCGGTTTGTGGCGCGACACCGCCGTCCTTTACTAGGCTAACACACTGGATAACGTGACATGACACTACTGTGATAGCCATATAAATTATCACAATGGTACACCAATAGTACTAATACTAGCGATATGTTACATACTGTGATAAATTATGTGTTAAAAGCTGTATGTATCTGATGAATTTGTGACCCCTGTCATGCAAACCATCCAAGTTTGTTTCGGTAGGTTAGTAATAGTCGACATATTCATTTTCTGTTGTTAGCGAAACAGTGACTGCCGCTGAGAATCATTTGATGTCACCTGCCAACAAGGCTAATGGGGCGTTAAATTAAAACGTAGATATGATGCGCCATCCGCTTTTTACCGGCGCGTTGTCCACTTATAGAAGTCTTAACCCCAGCGTGGGACTATAAATAGGTCTATGATAATAATTGAGTCAGTTTCAGTCCAATTTTTGCGAGTTATCAGCGTCGTAAACACCTCTCTGTGAAAAGAAGTTGGCCCAATGCTGTACAGTGGACATTAACAATGTAAATTACAATATTAGATATTAGGATATCTATCTACTATCGTGCTATAATATGTATTTACTACGTATTATACAAAAAAAAACACCTGAAGTACCTACCTGCCTACCTAATGATTCCAAATTTGTATTCTGTTTCCACGTTATGCAAACAGTTGGCATGAGTTTGAATATTCCCAGTACACAATCGTAGGTAACTCCTGAATGCTAGCGAACAAACGTGACGAATTTATAAGTTACTAGCTGTTTCCCACGGTTTTACCCGCGTCATAAAGGAACTACTTAATGCAACCGGTAAAAAAAATCAACAGTCTCCAGGGTCCCTTCTCTCTCCGTACCAAATTTCATACAAATCGGTTCAGCTGTTTTACCGTGAAAGCTTAACAAACAAACACTCACTTTCGCATTCATAATACTTCTAGGGCTTGGTGGGCATATCTTAGACACGTTACGTTAACTGTGATTCTCAAGATCTATAGTTGTTAGACAAATTAAAATCCTTAAAAAATTAGAGCAGAGCCAGTGATAGTTTTCACATAGCGTTTGTTTTTGTACTTATTTAGTATTCAAATCCATTCTAAATAATCCTGCCTTGCACTTAGGTACTGCACTAAAGAACTACGGTATTGTTTTCGTTGTCTTAGGTGCCTAAATATCTTAGATATAATTTAATTCGAACTCAAAAAATACAGACTTTTAAACGAAAGGTCCTAAGAGATCAACTTCATGCCAACTCTTTAAACTCAACACTTCACATTTGCACCAACTTGCAACTCTCCGACCATTTCGTGCAATTACTGAAAAGAAAAATGTCGGAAGGTAGAAAGTTTAGAATTAGCCTCACGGAAAGCTGGAAAAGTAGTTTTAACTTAAGGCAAACAAACGTCTTTTGTAAGGATCCCAGACGGGCAGCAGATGGCAAATGAAATAAAATGTCCGAGTGATATGTTTGGTCCATAAGTCTTCATTTCAATGACCATTCATTTGCGATCGGTGCGGCCGCGCGGACCTCCGCCAGATTAATGGCGATACGATTTTCTGCTCTCGGCAGCGCCTATGAGAAAAGATACGTACCTATCTACTAGTGATATACAGGGATAGATCCGTATTGTAAATCTAAATTATTAATAAATAGTATCAATTCGTTAGTTTGTATATATTTCAAGTAAGAAAACATTATGTTTCGTGGCTTGGTACTGAAATATGACATACACGTGGAAGGTATATATATAAGTTTCCGCCGGAACAGCTTATAAACTTATTACAGTTTACAATATTGCGCATTTATTCCCATGATGCCATGTGCAATCAATATTTTATTAGCATATTACAAGCACAGTATTGATATTAGATAAGTACCTACCTACCTATAAAATATTCATATTATCATATTATGTTATTATTTTTTTTACAATTTCACTCCATCCAAAGTTCTGTAAGCTACCTTCTAAGACCGCCTACTGCTGCATATTTCTTTGTCCTAAAGATGTACCTAAAATGAAGAATACTTATTCTATGTAAAAATAGAACATTCTGTTCCTGTCGGCTTCACGTTGCAAATTGTGTATCTGATTAATTTGGTACCACGTGTGTTTTGTAATAAATTGCATTCCTTCTGTATCTTTGCCGTCTTAGTGAAACTAACATTTAAATCTCTCCGCAAAATTCTAAAAATAAATTTAGCACATTGTGGGTATCTCTCTTATTTATACTGCAAAATAACCAATTCTGCAATATTTCCGCGTCACTCGCTTATAACGTCACTTGTTAACCCTCTTGGCGGAAATAGAATTTCTCAAAAGCAGATACCTACGTCGACTCAATATTGAAAGTATAAAATTCTTACCTAGATAACATGTCCATGCCCAGGTAGGTAACCTAAGATGACTTTTTTTCTGTATGAATTTCCAGTAAAAATGCTGCGCCGCATAGTAACAAAGTGATCCTATAAGGGTTCCCATTTTTCCATTTGAGCTACGGAACCCTAAAAACTTTTATGCTACCTACTTCTTTTTTACAGCGAGTCATCCAAAAAATCTATAGTTTGCTAGCAAAGAACCGCAATATTATTTAGTAATCCGAACATATTGCAGGCGGTAAGTTTACTAGCACGCTCAGTCGCTCATAGAATGTTGTTTGTTTATGTGAATTCGTGTAGCATTGAATAGGAGAGCCGGCTGACGTGATGTGCAAAATACAAATAAGTATGTTGCATGCGGACTGAATGCAATATTGTATGCTGCGGAACCTAGGCGTATAACTGTAGAAATTACGTTGTATGTTTTCGTATTTCTTTCATGAAGGTTTTTTAGTTACATATAAGACCCCCACGATTGTACCATATACAGATGCGATACATAATAATATTTTATAGGTATAAGGTTAGGAACGGTATGAGGCTGTCTTTTTAGATCTTGACGTTGTTCTAAGAATAAATGTTCAGATTTTCAGCCCAATTTGAATGAATCAGATAATAATTGGATTTCAATAGGTTATGCAAGATTTCAAATTACACCAAATACTACCTAAACATATCACTATCCTATTATTATATAACTTGCGAACAAACTAGATAGCAAGAGCGGCAGCGCACAGCGCTCTAAAGTTCGGATGCGTCAATAAGTCGTGGAAGCTATAACTGCACGGCCCATAGCGCAACCAGTTCACGAGTAATGGCCAAGAAAATGTTCCAACTTACCTACTAACCAAATTGTATTTTGTGAACGTACCTATAATAGCTGTTTACTGTAGATTCCCTACTATTATATTATAATTCCATGACGTAGGCCGTCAGGCGCATTAGAGAACATTGTCACTAAGTCCTGTTACATTAGTAAAGCGGCGCAAGGATAGTGGATACCTATCCAAGTACCTACTTGCGCCGCTTGAGGTTCTCCGCAGCCGCAGCAGCGGAGCCAGCACAACAGGGCGAGATAGCAACTATATTTTGAAGCCGTTTGGGGTTTAAACTCTCGGGTCGTGGGTTCCGAGCGCCCACCTTTCTTTTCAAAGAAATAGCCACGAGGCTAGTTGACACTTCCTGTGATCCAAAGGCTGGCTTTTATTTTGGTCAAAGTCAAGGCATTGCCATCCAACGTGGCAATGCTGCCAGTCTCTTGCATAAAATGTTAATCTACAAAAAACTTTTTAATTCTTTGAAATTTCTTTAAATGTGTCTGTGTTTAAGCAAGGCCACTGTACTTAGAGGAAAACCTGAAACGTCGGAGTACCTACTTCTTAGATTTTATGATTTGATGCTGCACTAGGCATGAGCTAGGCAGAAGCTGGAGGGTAAGTAACAGCGGCACGGCTCGACCGATCAAAAGTTAAATTGCGCTTGGCGCGGTCGGTCCGTGGATGGGTGACCATCTATGTGTCTCGGAAAGCATGTTAAGCTCAACAGCTTAACTCGGGACCAACGTCCCGGTTGTCATTTGTACATCTTTGACAGTCGTTACGGGTAGTCAGAAGCCAGAAAGTCTGACAACCAGTCTTCCAAGGGGTACCGTGTTACCCGGTAACTGGGTTGTGGAGGTCAGATAGGCAGTCGCTCCATGTAAAACACGAGTACTCAGCTGCATCCGGTTTAGACTGGAAGCCGACCCCAACATAGTTGGGAAAAGGCTAGGCAGATGAACTTTCCTGTATTTAATGTGCCCGTTGCGGTCGGACAAGTACCTACCTATGAATTATATTTTACTTTCTTTATTTCTAGGTAGGTAAAAAAATACAAAAATAGAAATTCACCGGCATCGGATACATGGTTCTATTTTTAGTGTTCCGTAGCCCGACAAGGAACCCTTATAGTTTCTGTCTGTCTGTCTGTCCGCGGCATAGCTCAGAGGTTCTTGGTACTAGAAAGCTGAAATTTGGTATGGATATGTATGTTAGTTACATCGACAAAGTGGTAAAATAAAATTATGAAAAATATTTTTTTAGGTCCCATACACGTAAAGTATGATTTTTTTTTCTCATGTATCCCATCGTGTGGGATATCATTAGATAGGTCTTTCAATAATATAGCAGGTGTATGTAAGACTATTTTTCGAATTAGGGATCCGTTTGCGAAATATTTAGCTTTAAAGTGCAATTTTTTGTTCGATACGTGCATCCCCCTCTAACTTTTGAATGGCTGTCCCTAGAAATGTGAAAAATTCACAGACGTAGCACATGTAATAAACTTACTAGGAAAACTATCACGGCTAAGTATGCTTAACAGTTACAGAGTTATAGTCGACTAACTAAGACCTACTACGGAAACCTACTGCGCGTGGCCCTACACGCGCTTGGCAGATTTTTTATTTTATTATCCTTTATCCATTAGGTAAACATCCTACTATTTTTTTAATTTGAAATGCAAAGATTAAAAAATACACATGTTTGTTACTCTTTCACGCGCTATATATCTCGATGCCATTGACTAACGGTGAAGGAAATCATCGTGAGGAAAGCTGGACTAAATAGTCAAGTTCAGTCTGAGTCCACTTGAGTATGCCAAAGGAGTAGGTACATCAGGACTGGCATGACCCAACCGTTAAAGGCGCGGGCTTTATTGCCGTCTGATAAGGAACTTTTCAGAACCTTATTATAGCCAGCCGCCTAACCCCTCCGACATACCCAGGTATTTGTAAGTATCAGTTGCGGAGAGTGATCTAAGGTTTATAGAATCTGAAAATTGTAGTCCCTCAGATTCTACAATCCCTCCTCACATGCAAAACTGCACATTTATCCACACCAAACTCCATCCTGATGGAGCTACTAAAAGTTTCAGTTACCTACCTTTAGTAGCTTCATCAGTTGCAATTTAGTAGGGGCAAACTGTTTCAAATCATCCATATAAAGCAAGTGGGATATAACCTGACCGCCTATCCGCAAAGGATAACCCAGCCTCGAACCCTCCAGTGAGTGCTGAGAGGGTCAAGGCTAAACAAAACCAAAGTGGACTCAAACTGTCACCCAGGAATATTCCCCGCTCAATTTTAATAGACTCGTCGTTCCCTTGAATCGATCGACATCCTGGACAGCGAAGGACCGTCCTCCACTGGCCCATACATGACGCAAGGAAGGTGCGTAGAGTTTTATTTAATAATCATTTATTTATTAGTGGTAGAATCTCCTATCGTTGCAGTATTTATTCTGGGTAATGTTGCAGCATTATGCTGAGAGGACCTTTTCTTGGGAGCATTTTCTGCCCTCGTAGAGGTGTTATCTTTATTACTCTATTACTTGCCTTTCTTTTGTACTAATTATCTATTTTTTGTTTCCAGGATTCGGTCTTAATTCATAATGAAACACTTATCGAACGTATAAACCTCAACTAGTTCGAACGTACAATAAGCCTATCAAGTGTTTGATTTGTTGTTTGAAAATTCTGAGTGGAAAAAAATATATAAATAGCCACCATCTTGATATTTTTAGTGATTTTACAGATTGCTTTCAAAGTCCTTATAGATCTGCGTCGAAGACTAATTCGTGTAATCGATCAGAATTAGAAAAACCAGCCGCCATTTATGAACTTGGAAAAAATCGTAATCGAATTCAGAAACTCATCCTTTTTTTTAATCAGTTAAATGTCAATGCAATAAAGGGAAAGAAATTAAAGAAAATGTTTAAATAAAACAGGTACATTTTATTGAAAAAAATATGTACACAGCAAAACAAATAAATAATCTTATGTTGTATATTAGTCTATAAAACATTAATTTCATTGAAATAAAATACTATACATAACTACATTAAGATTATGTACATAATACCATCTCACAGGGAAGTGCTATCAGACTATAATATAATAAACAATATCCTTTTAACATTTAAATACTATGTCGATATTTGGAGTCACATTTATTAGTTAGGAAAAATTTAAGTGGAATCCCTAAATTACGATAAAATACGATAGGTATATAAAACAGTAAGCTATGATAATTCCTTGATATATTCATCGGACATCCAAAGATCACATAAAGTAATTTTGCACATTGATAAATCTAACAATGACTGTTGATAACAAATTACCTATCCAAATGTACTCATTGCATGACCTATTAGTTAACATTACCTAGATTTTTAAACTTTTTCTTATCTAAAAATTATGTTGTGATTAAAAAGCATTTTAGAAATGATTTAAAATAATCTCCCTTGTACCACAAATCAATGTTTTTATTAATTAAGCGACACTTAGAAATATCCTTAATTTATGTAAATAAAACAGAACAAATGAGATATGAGATTAATTCCTAAACGTGTGCTAACATAATGATCGTCGCTGTGATGTCCTAGTATCGATGTAACACAAACGCCCAATGCCATTCATTACATGAAAACTATTTCCGTATATTAATTATGTAGGCCTACAATAATCAAGATTATTTTATTAAAATTGTATACAAAATGTATAAATAGGTCTGCTTCTTCTACGACACAACATAGCAATAATTATGTACCTATAGATAAAAAATCTGACTGTTTGTTATCAAAAATCTTTTCGTTTCTGGTTCCCATTTAAATAATTTGTATCATTTACTATTACTAAAATATTAACAAAAGTATAAAATTATTAACGCAAACAAGTAGCACAATGTCGAAACTAATATGTACTGTACTTATTCATTATTCAACCGAAACAATGCCGACGCAGCGCGCCGACACTCGCCAGGCCAGTGTTATTGTCAATTATCTCATCTATAATATCTACATTTTAATATGCTCAATATTTTGACTAGAAATCATGTTATACTTATTATTTTCTAACAAAACACATAAAATTTACAAGATATATAGCATAATTTCTTATCAATTTACAGTTCACTAAAATTGTACAATACATCGATGACGGGTGTGGAATTTCATTAATTTCTTTAATATCGAGAGAAACCTACTTAAAGTATGACCTTTACTTACTCTAATACATATAATGTGAAACAACAATGATTTTAAATCATGATCGCAACACCTAAACAATGCACATTTATAATTTAATATCAAACCGTGATAAATCACTGCGTATCTCGTCAATAGAATGGAAATATAATAATTTGCATATTTTAGGAACATCTAATGTCTAGAAGGAATTTTGATCCAAAGATGACACACTTCGAACACAAACTTTATGAACCTTATATACAGTGATCCCAATTAAACGATAGGTAATACGGAATGGTATATAATCACTGAACGGTATATTTAATATACAAGCTGGAAATAAAACAAAACTCTTTAACATACTGAATCTCAACATCATTGTTCTAACTAATGTCTATAAATAAAAATTGTATAATGAAATGTCGTTGTGATGTATTTAAGGGATGAAAACTAATTCTGCATATATACCCCCTTGATTTATGTGATTTCTGTTACGTCACCCGAAGTATCCAGTCTCAAACTTTTAGATTTTGCGTTATAATATACTTTATTTTTTTATAATATTTAAATCTACATAACGTCTGAATAAGGCGGACTCTGTACCAAATTCCTACACCGAATGATAGGGCGCACTGAACAATCAGCTCACCAGCAACAATCGATTTGAATTAGCAGTTAGTATATAACTGAATAATTAGAGCGCCCGTTTTGTGAGAAGGGCCGCTATCAGTGCAGGTCCGAGTTTCGGTCGTCATCGTGAGCTGCGCAGTCTGGCGCCGTCACCCGAAGTGTTCGGACTTGGCGTTGTCTTCGTTGAATTTTTCTTGTGATGCTTGTCTCTATTTCTCGCCTTCTCTAGTTTCTTGGTACGGCGCGGCATATCGGTGACGTCATCGACGTCGGCAGTCGGCTCTACGCTGTCGTCCCGTTCGCCCGAACTATCGCCTTTCTTATCAAGTTCCGCCATTGCTTCTTGAATCGCGTTCTCGAGTAAGGTGTTCAGTTTTCTACTCCTGTTGTAAATGGTAATTATTAATAAACTGTTTATGACAAGGATTCGTATTGTGGATATTAACAGCCTCACCGCGCGACATAATAAAAAAATCTCAGGTTGGGTTAATATTACAAATGTATCACACAAAATTCGATCTCCAGACGCACATCAACGATAACAAGCAGCGGGACTATAACTGAACTGTTCAATGGTAACGATAACACGTATGGGGATCCGTAGAGGACAATGGGTATATATGTGAGGGCGGGCGGGCCGTGCGCGCGGCACACTCACTTCCGGTGCTTGGTGCGCGCGGCGTGGTGCAGGTCCAGCCCCTCGGACAGCGTGAGCAGGCGCGCCTGCGGCAGCACGGCGGCGCCCTGCGCGGCGAACCAGCGCACGGCCCAGCGCGCCTCGGCCGCGCGGCCCACGCGCGCGCGCAGCTTGCCCGGCCACCACGCGTGCCCGCGCGCCGGGCCCCACACCACGTCGCCCGGCGCGAACGTGCGCGCGCGAGCCGCCTCATCTACCGACCCACACACTGTACTGCCGCCGCCCGACGCCGCCCGGCGCGACTGAAGGCAGCGGACAGCGGCGCTCGAGCGCTCGGCAACAAATTTTCAACAAGGCGAACAAGGAAAAAATACAATACACTTGAACTTTATTAAAAAAGGATTTTTATAATTTTCTACCGCCAAAGTCTGTACTTTTTCCCGACACCCGAAAGGAAAATACGCGGTCGTAGTAATGAGAAACATGTGCTTTACTTACAATGATGAACAGATGAAATGATGATGGCTTACAATGATGCGTTAGTAATGGAATCCCAATTTGTGAACCAATTTGTTACTTCGAATGTGGTGCAATGGAAAGCGACAGAAAGCCGGGTGAGAACGTTTGCACGCTGCACATCACTGATTTATTCTGATTAGTTTCCAGTACACCCTTTATTAACAGCTGTATCTTGTATTAACCCAACCAAAAGAAAACCAATGACCAATAGTATCGCATTATGTAGAAGCTGAAATATACCACAATACACATCAATATGACGTATTCGTTGACAAACACTCTACAAACATATACAATTTAGTAAATCCGCTTGCAGAGAGTCAATCCAAAACCAATACAAGACACAACATTATGGTAAATTTTGAATTTTGTTAGCTGTGACTAAAGCGTGAGATGGTTCTGGACATATTAGTACCGAGGCAATAAACTTGATGGCCGCACATCTGATACATATGTAAATATTGCGAACTTTAAAAGGGGGTTAACAAACAATTTGTACAAAACTAAGTAAGTTTACTTCTATAATATTTTACTTCGTTGCTGTAAAGAAAAAGGTAATATTCATTAAATTCCGCTAAGTTTAGACCATTTTCATATTATTAGATTTCGGTCCCATCCACTATTAATTATATGCACAAACATCTACAAATAAATTTCACGAAAACATAATTTGCGACAAACTTATAACTTTTATTTCTGTTGTAGAAAGAAAGTTGATGTCAATGAGACAAATGATTATAAGTATATCAATTAAGCACACAGAAGCTAACAAATAGACGTTCCCGCAAGAAGTGCATTATAATAAACATATAGCAAAGAGTTCAAAGCATAGCAAGGAGAAAAAATATTAAAATGTCACTTACCATCGCCAGAACCCATATTATGCCTATCATATACTTTCGGCACAGTAGACAAATCTGAACTCGTGCCAGAAAGGGGGAAATGTCTTGACTGTGTTTTATCTGGAGAACTCATACCCATGGATTCATAATCGGCTTCCTTTTGTAGTCCATGTACCATATTATAATTAGCTGTCCTCATCATCTTGTCAGGCCTGTAAGTGGACGCGTCGCTGAAGTCATTTTTTCTCTTATACGTCTGAGTCCTTTCATAGAAGTTGGATGTCATCGGCATGACTTGCTGGTTGTTCATTGGTGATGTGCTCATGTTTTGGCTGAAGTGCATGTCGGTAGACTCGACAGGGTTGTGCGAGCGACTCTGTCGCATCATGGACGTGTTTGAAATCATGCCTGAAATATAGGAATGTTGCATGAAAGAGAACCCATTCAGGCCACTATAAATAACATTTTATTTGTAAACCTATATATGAAAAAGACAAGAATGAAGAAAAATACCGATCCTATATATCGCAAGCAACTACTTTAATTAGCCTTACAGTTAACAGCATTTACTGCAGTTGACTAGTTGAATGACCTTTAATACAACGTTTAGTAAACTGGCCGGCCTAAATAGTATGCCCAGTATTCTCCCTCGACTATCCTTTGTTAAAGCAACAAATAACGTCGTGTTCGTCTAGTGTCAAGGTTTTCTCTTCCTTCCCAGTCTAAAACAATTGCCAATTCTCTTATATAGAAATATTCGCTCGCTCTTCCGAGCACCTCTCTTTTACGCAAACAGATAATATAAATCAGAGAACGGGAACCGTAAAGGTGCATTTCCGTGCATCGCGTGACGCGTCTGATGCGCGCGGCTATACGAATATAGTTAGAGTATAAAAATATATATGGATATACGGAAATGCATCTTAAGGATGAAAGGTTGATGCTACGGTCACTAAAACCGTTACGCACGCGTATGATACGCAATTGATACGATCTAGTGGGCGGGGGTATATATTAGACCGTATCGTATTTCTTTCCGTGTCTGATACGTTCATAGCACGGTCATGGTATGATACGGGATAGTTGGCAGACTCCTTAAAAAAAACCCGACCAAGTGCGTGTCGGGCCACGCGCAATAGAGTTCCGTAATATATTTTAGTTCGTTGACTAGTAACTCTATAATCGGTAAAGCCAAAGCCTTTCTAGTACTAAAAGCCTCTGAGCTATACCGCGGACAGACAGCCAGATATGGCGAAAATACAAGGGTTCCTTGCGACTACGGAACCTTAGAAAAACGGCGTAGAGCGAGTCTGTCTAGAAGTTGTTGTAAACTCGCAATTATATTGTTTTTTATCTTTATTTCTCGCATAATTAAGATTTGTGTAAAGGAAAATTGCTGTGTAGGGCATAGGTTTGATTCCTTGACAACCACACAACGAAACGAGCATATAAGGGTTTCGTTTGTCGCTGCGGGACGTTCGAAAGAGATACCGCGCCCCCGGAATACAAAGGGCTGAGGAAGGAACACAGATGGGTTTTAGTCAGTAAGAGTCTGACACTACGGCGGGAGGGGTCATTTGATGATTTCCCAGATTTGGTTTGTCCGTATGAGGTACGCAACCCTAAAAATATGATCTATCGATCAGTGACCATGTCGATTTCTACTGTTGTATCACATCTACCTCTGACCTGACTCAAATCGTTTTCGATGTTTTTTTTTAAATCTACAGACTATTCATGAGTTATTTCCCATAATCTTTTCTCATAATCATATTCCTTTGTGAAGATGTAAAGGTACATTTTACTTACTATGCGTGTCCGTGTCCGAGTTGAAGTCGTTACGTGTCACGGGCCAAGCGTGCTCACGCGATTCCGCTATATCTTGCTCACTGCTAGACACGCACTGCACCATAGCCTGGAAAAATTACAAATAATACACAATCCAAAAGAATAGGTATTTATCGATTTAATAAACATAATTCTGCCCATTTTTAGGGTTCCGTAGTCGAAAAGGAACCCTTAGAGTTTCGCCATATCCGTCGGTTTGTCTGTCTGTCCGCGGCATAGCTCAGAGGTTTATGGTACTAGAAAGCGGAAATTCGGTATGGATATGTATATTGATCACGCCAACTAAGTGGTAAATTAATTTTATGGAAAATATTTTTTTTATAGGTGTCCCATAGTAGCTCCCATAAAAGTGGGGATGAATATTTTTTTTTTCTCATGTATCCCATCGTCCAATTTATCCGACCGACTATTTTTCGATTTAGATATGCGTTTGCGAAATATCTAGCTTTAAAGTGCAATTTTTTGGTCGATACGAGCGTATGCCCCCTAACTTTTGAATGGCTTTCCCTAGAAATGTAAAAAAAAAACACAGACGTAGCACATGCAATGAACTTACAAGGAAAACTATCACGGCCAAGTAGGCTTAACTGGTTACAAAGTTATAGTCGACTAAGACCTACTGCGGAACCCTTCCGCGCGTAGCCTGACACGCACTTGGCCGAATTTTTAACTTTATCAAAGCAATTATGGGCTAATAATTAATATGTTAATTAATTTAAAACGAAATAGATGAATCACACTAGTCACTAAATAGTTAAACTAGTTAGTAATTTATTTTATTTTCGTTAACTAAATGAGAAAGTGCCTAAAACTAAAAAGGACAATCAATGGCAACACTTATCATGACGTAGTCTTAGGCCATCGTGGGAAGAGAATACCAAGCGAAGTATATTATTATACAATGGATTGTACAATTACCGATGAGCTAGCATCCGCAGGTTCAGGCGACTTTGTGGTTGTATCGGCGTAGTTGGCCTGCGTAGACAAACAGCGCGCGGCGTACAGACGCGGACTGCCCGCAGCTTCCATTGCTCCCAGCGGACTGCACGGACATAACCACACTGTTACTATATTTAATATGTTCATGAAAATTTTATTGCAATTAATATTAAGATAGATTTCAGTAAATAGGCTATTTAATGGCAATCAATGATATTAAAATAAGAATCACATAATAACCTGTGCGTGGTGGTGTCGGGGGGGCTGCCCATGGCGTGTGCGCTGGGCGACTTGCCGCGCTGCTGGTTGACGAGAGTCTGCGTGGACACCGAGTGCCGCACGTGCGGGAACCCTCCCGCCGCCATCGGGAACTCGCTCATGAACTTCATGTAACCGTCCGCCTCCGCCTTCACCTCGTTGTCTCCCTGGCCACGACTAAATGCAACTCCGCGATGCTTCTCTTCCCTAGAATCCTCTTGAGTATTTCCCGGCGGTGACTGTGCAATGCCCCGGCCCTTGTGATTCGACATCGGCTTATTAGCCAATAAAATATTTGGATCTATACTAAGTCTAGACGCGTTGCCGCCTTGTAAGTTGGTCGTTATAGATGACATCTGCGTGTTATGAGAGTTCGAGACGAGAGTCGTTTGCTGTTGCACGATCGTTGTGTTCTGGTGCACAAATGTTGAGTTCCCTCGGCTGCTCGTCGCAGACGACAGAGAGACTTGTTTTGGAGATAGCGGAACCATTAAGGCTTGTCCCATCTGATTGGTCTGTAAGAACTCTTGTGTCTGTAGATTACTGGATCTTACTTGAGGGTTATTGAATGCTACATTAGTAGGACTCAAATTTGCTAGCAGTGGGCTCAGTTGACCGTTAAAGTTTGGACTATTCATCATAACTTGACTATTAGGAGATATAAATTGGGCACCTGGACTATGCTGAGATTGTATTATTTTGCCTTGTTGATTTTGAGCACGCAAGACGACACCGCCGTTCGTGCTAGCTGTAAAAACTCCTGGATTTTGTACAGGAGTTAAAACATTTTGACCATTGACTGTTTGTAACTGTAATTGCATAGGCATTCCTGAGGAATTATCTGGAATGATAGCAGTGCCGTCCGCCGTCATCACCATGCCGCCGAGATTTGGGACGATGAATTGTTGGAATGCGGGAAAATTCGGCACTACTCCACTTGCATTATTAATTAGGTTTACTGGTTGAAGTAGATTGATTTGCTGAGATGGAGAGGTGTTCGTAATTATTTGTTGTGAACCGAAGTTGTTAGCGTTCCCTTGTCCATTCATTACAATATGAGCTGGTGTTCCAGATTTCCCTGGCACTATAGTCAATGCTTGCAACATAGGTGTTGGTGATATATTATTATTTGGAGATAATTGAAAACCACGCGGAGAAAACTGAGGACTAGTATTGTGTTGAGGTGAAGAATGGTGAACCATGATATTATTTGGATTTTGCTGTGGAGCAGTTATTTGTAAAACGTTAGTAATGTTTGCTGGACTTTTCTTTTTCTTACTTCGTTTTTTCAAACTTTCCGGAGATAACATGGCTACGCCCTGTACGTAACTATGTTGGTTTTTCATATCGATTTGTCGAGAATTATCATTTGGTGACTGTCCAGATACAATACCCCCAGCAACTATTTGTGGTAGCACATTGTTCTGTTGCATGACCTGGCCGTCAACAGCCATCATGGGTGGTTGGATAACAAACGGAGCCGGTAATGTATTGACTACGACCGTGGGTTGGTTCACCATGGGCTGCATTCCGCCCACTGCCGGGACCACCTGCGTGACTGATGTGGTTACATTTGTCATGTTACCCTGTATTGACGCCATTGTTGTTGACGTTTTTGGTGGCGGAGGTGGCATTTGATTATTTGATACCATAATCTGACCGGTTGATGATATTAATATTTGCCCTGGTGTTGTTGAACATGCTCTTCTATTTAAATGCGATAGAGACATTGTTTGCGTACCACTCGTTTCCAATTTTGACGGTAAACTACCAATAACATTCTGTACCATTTCCAGTGGTGACTTAGAGATCATATTCTGTGCCGTTGTGCCAGCTATATGCAAAGGATAGCTGGTTGGTAAATTAACAGCATTAATAAATGGATCTGGCTGATTATTTGGAATGGCATATGTTGTAGCAAGATTGACACTTGGCGGGGGAGGCGGTCTTATGAAATTAGCTTGAGATGCATTTATAGATGTGGTAGCTGTGTTAGCTTTCCCAGCTAGAACTGACGTGACTGTATCCCGAGTAACGGAAAATCCGCTTGCCATAGTAGTCACAAAAGTCTGCACGTAACAAGCCTGTATCAGCGTGTGCGCGGGGCCACCGCCCAGGTGGGGCGGTGGACAGTACCCAGGCATCGTATTTTCTATTCTTCTCCTTGGCTCTAATCTAAACAATTCCTGTGATGGTTTTAAAGCAGGTTTTACACCAACCATTGATATGTTATCAACTTCCATGAGATTTTTATTGACATTATGATTTGATATAAAATGCATTACTTGAGTTCCAGTCATAGACTGATTAGTGTTAGGTGGCCCGGGCGAGTTATAGGGATACATATGATTGCTGCCAGGCGTTGAAGGGTTACTAAAGTTATCTCTGCAAGAACCTGAGTTGGAGTAAGCAGGACTAGGCATAGGATACGTGCAATTTGATTGCATTTGCGAGCTATTGCTCCCATTACTGTGAGGCGTGTCTGTACTACGCGAGCTGCTCGACAACGTGGGGGACGGTTCAGGGGGCTGCAGAGTTTCTGTCATCGACACATTGCTGGTGCTCACCGTGGCAGCTTGGATAGGCGCACAGTTATCATTCACCATTGGACTCCTTTCAATGAACGTCGATGATGTAACTGGATTGTCTTCAAACGAATGTTTAGGACTAGATGTCATGGAATTACTCTCCAATTCCATCTTATACATATGGTGTTTCATATATTTAAGACGCATTTGATTTTCAGAAAAATCGGGGCTATTACTTTTCATGGATACATTACATCCTTTACAACACTGTGAAATAGTATTATCTCCCGATTTCTCTGACAAAACGCTGCTGTCTGGTGTGCTAGTGGGCGAATGTGACGGATTTGGCACATTATTCCTATACACATTTGTTTCACCCGGTTTAGACATAGCATTCAATTTATCGATCTGGTTTTGTGTTACACAACAATTGGCGGCATTAGAACTTTCGTATTGATTAGCTTCATATGAAGAATTTATTCCTACTTGTTTAGAGATAGTATTGTTTAACAAAACAGTTTGTTGTGCCAAATATCCGTTGGGATCATCCATGAATGATGGGACACTATTTATTTGAACATCATCATTCATTCCTTTTGTGTCCTGTATTATCCTCATGCCATTGTTGCCAAAGGTGAGAACCTTGTTTTCTGCATTATTTTTCTTTTTAGCACTCTTACTGTTATTGCCTTTAGCCTTCTTTTTGTTTGTATCCACAACTGGCCACTGTTGGCCCATCATATTGTAATGCTGCGGCAGAGGTGGCACGCGCGAACACATGCCTGGAACGTGTTCATTACTCGAAAACGAACTGTAAGATGAAGATGAAGAGTCCTCAGATATGCTGGTATTTGATTCTTCATAATCATTCTCAGATTTTGGGAGTTTGGAACTAGGACTAGTCATACAGTTAGAGGCGCTAGGCTCATTTCTCTTCACTTGCCAAGGGGGCGTTTTAGCTGGATTCGTTTTCATTACTGTACCATTTTGTATTACTAACTGTCCTTGAGGTACATACTGGCCACTTTGAGATTTATTTTGGTTGATATTTTCTGCTAACTGCGTTCTATATCCTTTCATTGCCATTTCAATCTGTTTTTGATTCTGCTGTATGAATATTTGTTGTTGTTCATTGATTTTCTGCATTACTTCAGGTGTTAAGGCTTGGTTGAAGCCGCAGAACATTTGAGATTCTTCTTCTTTAAAAGAATATTTACCCGGAATATTTTGTTGTGCAATAGACAATTCTTTCTTTTCTTCCTTTCCGTCTGATTCAGATACACTCTGAGTTATGCCTGGATTATTTTTTAAGAAAGTTGATTGTTTAGTCCCAGTATTGACGCCGATTATTTGGCCGTTAGCACCTCGCACTGGCATCCCAGGAAGAGGTGAGTTAATAGGAGAGTTAATATTACGTTTTTGGGAAATCTGAGCCTCAAAATCTTCAATTTGTTGTGAATGCTGTGAAATCCAGCCACTATTAACAGTAAGATAGTGAGAACTTCTTTGTACGTGCGTCTCTTGTTTTATTTCGTTATCCTGTGACGCAGTATTTGGTACATTTTGTTGGTTTGGTTGATATGAAGGCATGCAATGTTGAGTTGTTGATCGCTGGGGCCCCATTACTGTTGTGTTTTCCTGGATTAAGTCCGTTTCTGGTCCCTGTAAAATAAGGAACAAAAAATCAACAAAGTTATCAAGTTTGGAACCTCTAAACTCGGGAAAAATATCAGTAAAACGATAACATAAACGTCGACAACATGCGTAATAAAAATGAGCAATAGGCTCAGATAGGTAATGCCACTGGCAACGGTTCAGTTCTTATCACGGCTATGAATACTTAATAACACACGTACCTTGAACTCGTTGCGCGGTTGTTCCCTCTGCACCATCAATTGTGACACGCTTGCGTTTGTAGGGAACCCTGCTCGCTTCTTTGTCTTTTTCTTTAGCACGGATACTTCTGAGCCTGTTACTGAAAATGATATTCATAACCAATTAGTTTAACTGACTGTTCGATTCGATTGAGAATTACGTACATATTACAAGCTTGTCAGACTTGAGACAATTTAAATAAAACATTATACCGTTTGTTCATATCGACTGTTGAAAAAACACAAATTAAGTTAATTACGTCCTTAATAAATAATCTCAGTAGTTACTGTTTTCGTGACTACTGCTGAAGCTTTGGATAAACTTAAAACATGATCGAAAACTTGAGTATGGACAAATACATTTACAGTACTTATCTAAGTTAAATAGAAGAATATAACAAAATATGTACGCAAAGTCATTGAGTGAGGTGAGTAGCGGGAGATCGACCGGGTGACTTTGAGCTGCTCTCCAGACGACCTAATAATTTAAAACAATATATCTAATAAAAAGTTGCTTCACATTCGAATTGCTCGACTGAACCTTACTATTTTGATTAAAAGGTAAAGAACTGTTTTATTACATTATTCTATACAAAGTCTACAAAAAAGTATAATTTATTTTGTTTAAGTACAATGTAGCTCCAATCAGAAGTAAGCTATTCAAAAGGTAACAAGTGAAGTTAAATTAAAACGTAGAGCTAACACATCGATTAAATTGATTGTTATGCGTATATATAATGGACAATAGTAACCTGAACTGTCAGTCAGTCGAGCAGTACCTTATCAAAACTGTTTATGAAGTAGCAATATAATTATGTAACAAAAGGGCGTTATTACGCGACATATTGTGATAACGTTTATTACATCTTCACGGCATAAGTTTTTCAGTTTGATCCAACGACGGTCTCGTAATTTGATAGTGTTTCATAATTAGTTAGCAAGCCGAGTATAATACCGTTATCTATTTGCACATTATCTAGCAGATTTGCAATTAAAATACGGGTTGTGTGCGGCTCTCGGCGAGTCGAGGGTGGTCTCCTCAGCGGCAGGGTGCAGTAGGACGGGGCGGGTGCCGCTCGGGCGGGCCGCAGGGTGGCGCGACTCGTCAGATCAATAGTCGGAGGGGCGCGGGCCCACGCCACCGGCCGTTCTGCACCACCGCCGATTGTTTCAAATTACACCCGCCTTTGTTCCCGCCACTGATCGAGTCGCCCGAGTTTTTGTTTGCTCTAAACGACCGACTTCCTTTACGGTAATTACGCATTCTGCGGCGAGCCGTACAGATTTCCCGATTTACTCCCAATGCAGTTAATGGTGTGATTATGACAATATTACTGGACTCATGTTTAATAACAGAGTCGGTATACACATCACAAACATCAACACAATTATTTTTTGTAATTAAATATTGTTGCATGTCGGTAAATAACTAATATAAGACTGGTCTTGCAGAGTTGTTCATTTAATAAAAAACCAGCCAAGTGCGTATCGGACCACGCACATTGTAGATTTGTAATCCTATTTAGCTCTGTGGTAGTTTTGTAACTACGTTATTATTGTGACTAGTGACTGTCGTCGTGATTCTTTCACATATCCACGAACAATCATTTATCTGGCAGGTGTTGACTCTTGACTCTAACAAAAATCATCACTTTAAAGCTTAATATTCGTACCCCTAAATCGCACCCCTTTATATTTTGACTGCCCACAAAGTTTTAAGTTGAGTTACGCGGTGTTAGAACTTATATTCATATTCATATAACTTAAGCGACTTAGGCTACAAATAATGAAAATAAAAGCAACTGCGATGTTAATAATATACGATTACGATTGAAGGTAAATAAAAAAACAAGTTATCGCAATCGGGGGACTTCTGGATAAAAAAGATTCGTTTTTTGACATGGCAATTGTGCTTCAACTTAATTTAATTATTTGTTTCTGTACGATATTCCAATTACTATCCACATGATACGATAAACTAGAAATAAAAACCCCCCATTCACCTGGAGGGGAGCGGGGTAGGCGATAAAGATTTTATAAAAGATTTTAATTTTACCACTTTGTCGGCGAGAATATTCGATATTTAGCCACATCCCAAATTCAGCTTTCTGGTGAGTAGCTGTACTAAATATCTGAGCTTAGTCGCGGACACACAGACGGAAGTATATGGCAAAATTTATAAGGGGTCCTTGTTGCCTACGGAACCCTAACAAAAGGACTTCGTTCGTACCTATCAGTGTTACTGAAGAGTACGATTTAGGTTTATAAATGGTTTTAACAGACAATAGACACATAACAACGACAATTATAATAAAGCGATACAATTAAAAAAAATGTTAATTATAACAGCAAAAACACAGGTGGAGATAAGACTGTATTGCGAGGGGTGTCGGGTGTTGTGCAGGTTGTTACTCCCGGACGGACGGCTGACGAAGTGCAGTTACCCGCTATTCATGCCACACTAAATGCACCCCCGCGCCCCTCCCACTTGCTGCCACTTAACAACAAAGAGACCGCTTCTACCCTCTTTGTTACAAGAAACAACTTCGTCTTTCGAACAACCACTTTTCAGTGTTAGTTTACTCCTTCAGAGGTAGCTAGTGCCGACGTATAATGACACTGCTTATTTATCTCCATTTACTTTCTGTTATTTGCATGACTCTAATGAGTACTTTTTCTTGATTGTGTACTATTAATTATAATAAATAGTACTTATGAATAGAAAAGTACCTACAAAGTACATTTCCTTGTTAATGCAGCAACGTCTTTGACAGCATGAGAATGAGAATGCCGAGATCAAACGAAACTACTTGACGACGTGGTTCAAAATATGTCGTGTCTTCTTTAAGATAATTTTAGTATTGCACGTGTTGCTAGTGTGACAATTTACCGCGAGTAACACAAATATTTGTCATTCGTCTTTCATTAAAATCTTGAAAGTCTAGGAATCAATTCCTACGCCGAAGACGGTCACTCACATATGAAAACCGACTGACGTTATTAAAATCGTAATGCGCCGCGGACGTCGCGTCGCATAATGGTATGCGTCATCAACACCAGCACAACGAACGCCGGTGTAAACCTAGTTAGTATCAATGTGCCAACTCTTATTAAAGCCCAACCGGTAAGGTGTGGGTCGGCATTTTCCCGGCTAATCCCGTTCGGTTCACACTCATGTAATTGGATGAAGGAGGGCCGTGCTCAGAGATTGCGCCCGGAACGCCCGCCCGCTAATCGGATAATAATGCCCCCGATGAACCTACTGTTACACCATACTACAAACACATTAACTATAAACTATCTTTAAATTAAAAACTGTTTATACAAACAAATTAACAATTTAGAGGTTTAAAAGGAACTTCATTCAACGCTAAGTTAGTTAACGCGAGTGTTACACAAAAGCTTTTAATTTAGAGGTAACTGCCCCTAGAGAGGATGGTGGCACATTTCGCGTTGTATCACATTTCACATGGCACTTGAATATTCTATAAAATTATACAATTCCTCGTTTTATGATTACATCCATAGATTAACCTTTCGCCAAATCAGTAACACCTCGACTTCGCATCCTGGCTTACACGAACCCGGAGTAGGTACGCGATTTTCAAATCTTGTCTCCTCTTTTTTTGCCTCCTACAAAACTCTGATGTTTGTGAGGATATTATTTGTTTAAAGTAGGTAGCTACTGATTGACTAAGTACTAATATTTTTGCCTCGGCCACGGTATAAGCCATAAGCTAAAGCTTATGAGAAACTATTGCCACTATCTAATTGAAGAACAAATAAATTTTGCCTATACGCGGGAAAAGTTAAAAGGTTTGTCCCAGGTTCCATAATATGTAGGTACCTCTTCTGCAATCTAATCTACTGGTGATTGGTATTAAGGAATAGAAACTTGTCACCATTAGGGCACCTCACAGACTTCAGCTAAAGCGCATAAATAAGGCTCGAGAACGAACACAAATTTCATAAAGAAAATGCACTTCTGTATACCCTCCAAATCAGATCCTTATGTCCAAGATTAAAATTGTTCTGAAGCTGTGTACAATGTTATGTAAAATGTTGTTGTGAGAATCAGTTTCTAGTAGATGTGAATCCATTTTAACAGATTTCGACTGACAGAGCCTTTATTTCGCAATTGGGCTATTAGTAAGGCCCGAACTACGGTAAATCCTAAGACTAACAGTGAAAACTAATTGTCAGTGAAACCTAAGTTTTTACCAGTAAATTCTAAAACTTACCAGTAAAACGAGATTTACCAACTCTTAATGGTAAAAGTCAGAAATATTTTGCCGTTCATTTCGAACTCGTACCACCATTGTCTCGGTAAATAATTATTTTTTGTTTGAAAAAGGTTTATCCCGGTTCTAGGTTTTCCATTAATTTTTTTCTCACATTGGTTGAGCAGTTTTAAATATATCAAAATAACTGTTTATAAGTATAGGTACCTGCGCGTATCTAGATGGGTTGACGATTTGCGTTTATTCCAACATAAGTGGTGTGAAGGTTCTAACACATATAGTCACATATTGTCACATTTGTGTATATATGTGACAACTGTATTGTGTACAACACAGTTGTCACATATAGTCACACAAACGAAACAGGAATAAACTTATTTGCAAAAAAGCATCTAACGATGGCGACGAAGCAACTGACGTCTTTATTGCATGCAAGAAGTAGGACAGCACAAATATTAGCTTGTTATCGCAATGTAACTCAATATACTGCATTTTAAAATAATGCCAGGCAAACAATAACAAAACAATCTGCCAATGGATGACAGATAATTTAGTGATGTCCAATTGTAGTCCCAATCAATTAATTATAAAATGCCTCGATTAAGAAAATTAATGTGTAACGGACTGAAGAATATCAAGAATAAGGTGGGCTAAAGGTATACAGTATACCTTCAGCAAAGTTAAAGATCCTTTGAATTCTTTACACACTCGATTAATGAATAGTTAAAGGTGATTCTTAGTAATATTTTCTACGTAGCTTTTCATCCAGTCTTATCAGATGCAGCTAAATGAAAAATCCCGATTAGCTAACCACGGCAAGCTCAGCGGCTATTACCTACAGAACCACGAAGTCCTTATCATTCGTCGTTTTAACTTAAAATATTTGAATCTTATATTGTTTCATTACGAATGAATTTTAATTGAACTAGTTTCGATTTTGCAAATGTTAATTAAATTTTCAGTTGTTAATTAAACCTTTGGCCTGTGCAGCACTATGTGACCACTGGCATTTTTTACTTTCATAATCATGTTTTTTCAGTTGACAAGTTAAATCTAATTTTGTGTAAGATTTTTCAAATTCGATTTAAATATGGTAATCAACCAAATATTTGTGGTAAAAGTGGTGAGATTACAAGTTGAAGTCGTCAAAATACGGATCGATGTGTTACTAATTCCATTTAATGGGTGACTGTGTTATAGTTACCACAACACAGGGATTGTTTATCTTTCCTTACACTCGTTTGGAATGGACCTTACGTCAGGTATTTAATTTTTTATCTCTTCTCATTGGCCTTGCTATATAGACTGTGTTTAACGATGTGACCAACGAAACGTAGGTACGCTTATTTCATAATAAAAATGCTTAAATATTTATAACATACTTTTTTTCGGATCCATGGTTTGTGGAGGTGGTGTTGCAGGAGATTGCGCACGCGCTTGTAGCGTCGTCAGGAGTTTCCGCTTGTGATTGCACAACTTAGTCAGCTCAGCGCCCGACGCCGCTTGATACGGCTTGCTCACCACCTGAGGAATCAGACAAATACTTTTATTACAATAATTTAATATTCAAAAATAATTAATATTTGATGTGAAAGCATATTATGATTTGGGACAATAAGGATGACTCACTGAGATGGGTCGTATTATTTTTTTTACTATGGAATCTCTATTCTCCCTTTCACTAAAACAACATATCATATATGAGGGTCTTGAATTAATAATAATAATACCTAATGTTCGAAAATATTGTTAACAAATCTGTATTCTTATCATTCTCATCCCTTAAAATATTAGAACAAATAGGTATAATAATTCTGAATTTAGAAATCAATTACAAGTAAGTAGAGACGTTACAATACTCAAATTGAGTTATAATAATCATACATACATATGTAACTTTATTTATTCATAACGCGTTAATAATAACCGGAATCGATTGGAACTAGGCTACTTTCAGCATTACTAGTGAGTGTAACCAATCATAGAGCGTTGCATTTCCTGATTTCACGCCAACCAACCGCTAGTTACGATCTAGATCGCAGATCTAACATAACACCTTAGACTGCTTTATGTAAATAAGTTATTAATTGTACACATAAATGCTCGCATACAATACTCCATTACTCTATTATGGAAGTCATCCTTGCTTCCTCGTTATAGTAAGCGAATTAATTATAATAAACTAGCTGTTCCTCGCGGTTTCGCCCGCGTTCCGAGGGATAAATTTAACACACCCGGATAATAACTATCCCATGTCCTTCACCCAGGTCTCAAGCTACCCTCATACCAAATTTGATCTAAATCTATTCAGCGATTTACGCATGAAGACAGGTATCAAACAGACAGACAGACAAACGGACAGACTTTCGTGTTTATAATATTAAGTATTGTATTAGATTAAGACTCATTTAACACAACAAGCGGCCATAAATAAAATGAATGCTCAAGCATTTTCATAACCCTTTTCAAGACTAGGATCAGCTATACGTAGACACAAAACATAAGCCACCTTTTATGCTGTTTTTTTTTTGTTCCAAGTAAACCTAAAGTGGAATTTAGATTAACGTTGTAATTTTAACTAATATAAATAAATAAAGCTAAGGAGTTTGCTTGAATGCGTTTATCTCTGGTTCCGAATGAATGTAAAGAAAATGCTTTGCATTTGGTAGCCCTATTCTAGAGGAAGATAGATATAACATCTCAATATGACTCCTAGGAGTCTTGCAAGAAGAAACGTGTGACGAGCGGGCGATTCGGCTCTCTGGGTCGGGGACCAAGAGCGGGTGAAACCGTGGGGCACGGCTTGTTATCTCATAAATGCATATGAGTATACGTGTCATTTATATATTACAAAATTTCGTAATGAAGTTGCGGTCATTGTTCGATTTAAGCTGTGTTCACAATGCAACCGGGTATGCATTGAATACAGTTAGCTTGTGATAATATTGTGCGCGATCTGCGAACACGTCCGCCATTCATTATGGACGGACGCCCACTGTGCACGGCTGCACACGCAAATTGCTCCACGCTCGCCCGCTGACACAGCTGCATACAACTTGTACCCAATGTTTGTACAAAACGAGGAAATTGTCGTTCCCGCGGCTCTAAGTAACTGGTGTGTTAGCAGTGTTAGCACTACCATGATAATAAGAAGGAGGTTAAAAAAGCTTCGTAAATAGACTTGTTTAAAACCATTCTTTGAATTCTGTTCAACTAAAAGTGGCTAATATATAGTAAAGAATTAAAATATGTGCGACTTTCCTATTAATATTTAATTAAAGTACATACATATTTAAAGTCCCGTAAAATAACACAGTGTCATGTAACGGTTCTGTTTTCAGGAAGATTAATATTCTAATGCGTATGTTACTGACCTGTTTAGATGTAGCTTTATAAAAAACAATTGAAGTTCTATATTTTAATATAGTTTTTTTTTAACACACTGCGTATATAAACTAAGTAACATTGAATTTGTCAATGTAAACAATTTTTGGTGAGGCAGTAAAATAAATAAAAATATTTAATCAGCCAATAAATAGGTACGCCGTGAATTTATATTACTATTTTTTTCTGTCAATGTTTATAAGGTTCATCCATGTATGCATATCCATCGCAAATTTGTGTTTAGTTTTACACATTTTACGGTATGTATCTGTCAGAATACCTACGATTATTTTTAATAATTGCTTGTAATTAGGATTTACTATTTCAATTGTTAATATAGGTACATTAACTTATTTATTTATTTACACTTCATATAGGTACAGCAGTGATACATATGCGGACTTAATGCCACAAGGTATTCTCTACCAGTCAACCTTATGGATCTAAAAAGCTATTAATAGCAATTATAATACGATCGCAGCAATTGCGAGTCTTTTGCTGTTAGTAATTGAAGAGTTCCATTGTCTATCTCTGAAGATCTTCATCAGATATTAAATACTATATACTAAAACCTTCCTTACAAACCTTATTCAACCTTATTCACAAGAACGCGGACATACATAAATACATACGGGTCGAATACAGAACCCCATTTTATGAAGTCGCTTAAAAAAATAATAGTTTATATCAGCTTACCAACTAAGTAGTCACATCGTCTGATACTTTTATTTTAATCATACAAGTTCTCAAACCTTGTTTTCACAGTTAAGAAATTTTATCTCTACCTGACCAACTTAATTTAGCCATTACAAAATTTAAGCACTCTAAAAGTGATGGTTGCGGAACAATCTGTAGACAAACTAAACGAGTGCTTGTCCAGTTTTTAATTAACATAAACAAGACAGTACCTTCATGCGGCGCAAACAGAAGGTCGTGGATGGCCTTGTACCAGTTAGCGTGCAATCACATTTGCAGCTAAACGTCAAATTATGACTTGTGGAATACATAGCTAAATACGCGTGCCTGACAACCATTCACGTTGATGATTAAAAGTTTTAATTATATTTTCTCTTGTAGATAATGAATTTTATTTAATTACTAGCTTCTGCCAGCGACTTCGTCCGCGTGAAATAGCGGTGCTCCGCTCCTATTGGTCTTAGCGTGATGATATATAGCCTATAGCCTTCCTCGATAAATGGACTATCTAACACTGAAATAATGTTTCAGACCAGCGGTTCCTGAGATTAGCGCTTTTAAACAAAATGACAACATTTCCCTTCACTGCTGACACTGATTGTAGCGTGATGAAAAGTATACTATAACCATCTCAGGAGTATGACAAATAATTGTACCAAGTTTCGTTAAAATCCGTCGAGTAGTTTTTGTTTCTATAGAGTTTATACAGACAGACAGACAGACAGACAGACGGACAGACAGACAAAAATTTTACTGATTGCATTTTTGGCATCAGTATCGATCCCTAATCACCCCCTGATAGTTATTTTGGAAATATATTTAATGTACAGAATTGACCTTTCTACAGATTTATTATAAGTATAGATATAGATAGATATAGATATATTTTAAAAAGGACCAAAATTCGTTTGTAATGATAACATGTTGATGCTGATGTCCGTTTTGTATTTCAACAATATAATATTTCGCTAGATGTTTTCAGTATTAATGCAATAAGTGAGTTTATTTATTCCACCATATCTTCAGAATGCCTGAACCGTTAGAAACTGTGCTTCACTTCGATTCATATCTGCGAAAATCATAATCAGACTATGACAATATTTCTATGAGACCATTTCGGGAGAACTACCACTGTGTCATATTGATATACTGAACACCATTATAAAAAAAACCGGCCAAGTGCGTGTCGGGCCACGCTCAGTAGGGTTGGGTTCCGTAGTAGGTCTTAGTTAGTCGACTATAACTTTGTAACCGGTTAAGCCTACTTAGCCATGATAGCTTTCCTTGTAAGATCATTACATGTGCTACTACTGTTTTTTTTTTACATTTCTAGGAACAGCCATTCAAAAGTAAAAGGGGGGGGGGACGCTCGTATTGAACAAAAATTCGCAAATGGCTCACTTAACCGAAAAATGTTTTTCACACACCTAATATTTTTGAAAGACCTATCCAATGATACCTCACACGACAGGATACTCGAGAAAAAAAATCATGATCACCCACTTTACGTGTTTGGGAGCTAAAAAATTCATAATTTTATTTTACCAAAATGTCGGCGTGATTATTATAGATATCCATACTAAATTTCAGCTTTCTAGTACTAAGAACCTCTGAGCTATGCCGCGGACAGACATACAGACGGACATAACCAACTATAAGGGTTCCTTGTCGACTACGGAACCCTAAAACTTAAAGACCAAAACATTTTTTTTATATATTTACTTCTTTGATTTGATTCATTGACCCGCTTATTGATCTGATTAAAATAATTCAAGCATTATCGTAATTAAGTATCTACGTGTTTATGTATGTTAACCAATACCTAAATTAAGGCATGACGTCACACGCGCTCAGAACCTTATTAAAATTCAAATACTCACCCATTAGAATACTAAGTAAATACGTACAACCAAAATGGTTACATTATTTCATTGTCAATTGAATTATCGATAGCACGACTAAACTGTCGATAAACTGTATGTCCCAATAAAAAAATAAATCCCCATTTATTATATACCAATGTATCTGTGAGAGTAAAGGCTACGAAACAAAATAAAGATAATGAAGAGCAGCGACGAATAGGCAATAATTCCAAAAAATGCTATTGAGCATATTTAATTAGGTACAGTCGAGATAATTTAAGCTGCGAACCGATTTGGCATTGGGTACATCGTAAGGCAGAGAAAGAAATATCACCACTAGATTTACTTACCCTGATAGAGATAGTTAATCTGTGCAATACAATACATCTGATCTTTGCAATATAAAAACCAATCAACTTGATGGTCGCGGCTACATCTGTGTGACAGACGCGTCCTAAGTTGAACATGGCGCGCTAACTAATGACTAGAGTCTAATTAATAGCTAGCTACGTATCGCAGCTGAATGAGTTATTTGACTCAATTTCCAATAGAGCTGACGGAATGCAAGTTTGAAATGTAGTCAGAATACTGCGCGCATCGCGTAGATATAGCCACATTATCTGTTCCTTTTATTGGACTTATACATTTTTTGGGGTTTAGAGTTTTATTAGGAGATTTGAATTTTGAAAGTTAAGTACGTACCATACATGAGTATGGTTAAAACCAGGGGTAGCCAAAATTGTATAGGTACATGTTATTTGCGTGCGGTATCGCAATCCATCAAGTAATTTGTCGCTGTTTCGTTGGGAGCTCGCCACTAATTAACGGGGACATTTACGGCTGCTAAACTTGCCTGTATCGGCACAACACGGCTCCCCAATTTCCACACTCCCTCGGCGGTGGCCGCAGTGCATTCCTTGCAAAGTTAGTGTTGGCGTCCTGATAAATAACATTCAAACACCTCACTGGTATTGTATTGCAAATAGGAAATTTTGTTGATGGTGACCATTTTACACGACCGTTTAAGGAAATTGGTAAATAATAACAAATCATACCTCATAATGAGTCTAATTTGCAAATAAGAAGACAATTCTCTACTTCGAGCTTTGTGAGTCGTTATGTTGCCGTTGGACGGTAGGTAAGCGGCCGTAAAAGTAAATTAATAGTTCCATTCTGCAGGATTTACCCTTCTGTAATTTGGGTCAAACTCTCATGAAAACCGATAAATATTCGCACGAAGGCTGCCCTTTTCTTTAGAAACTTCATTAATATCTTCTTCTCTTCTTATAAATAAAAATGAATCATCGAAATGTATGTACGCGCATGACTTCGGAACGACTGCACCAAATTAGATAATTGTTTGGTTTGTATCAAATATAAAATCGAACAGAAAAAAATATGTATAGTGTACAGTAGTACACACATTAAAAGTACATAGTCTATATGCGCATATAAAACATGCTCAAGATAATTAAATACATATTTAATTGCATTTATTATAGACACACTGTCGAAATATGATACGGGAATATTGAGGATGATACGATTTTTTTTATTTCTAAAAAAACGTATTTTATGAACTAATTAATAATTTTATGAGGACATGTAACTTGACACTTGAGTGACGACTTGATTCAGTTTTAATGTTACAATAAAATGTTGATAAGTGTAATCTTTTAACTTTTAATCTCTTAATACCACTCATTTGTTTTATTATTGTATCCCTACAATCAAATCAAATATCAAACTGTAATCGCTACTAGGGGTGAGGGAAGGGAACTATACCTATTTTTATGTGTATTGAATATTGATATCCTTGACCTCGATAGCAAAACAGGGGTTGTTGTATTCCCCTTGACACATCATTTAATATTCTATTTGTTTTGTAAAACAAAAACTTAATTCGACAATAAACTATCCCACTTCAAAAGTCAATTACATAGCTAAGAGAATATTTTGTAAGTACACTGGTAAAAAGGTACTACTTACTTCTGGTAAGATGTTAGCACTCGAGGACTTTGATAGTATATGGCTCCATTCTACACTGGGAGCTGATCCCGGAGTTTACAATAGTCAATAAACAAAGCTCGTAGAGTCAGACAATGCCGGCTTCGGTGGCTAGCTAGCCGTATCTCACCATCGCCATCGGGGCGGCGAAGCGTGTCGCTTACGACTGTCGGTGAATACATTTTATTGTCCCATATGCACGCATATGTTAAGTCATTCACATAAAGCCAGCTTGTTATGTAGAAATAAATCCTGGGGACATTATTAAGTACATAAAGTTCAATTTACGTTACGATTATTACCATCGGCCTATTTACTATCCCATTGCATGTGCATTGATCACCACGCTTGCTCAATGCGGTTTAACGATTTCAGACTTTTTGGTCCAGATTTTCTCACGATGTTTTCCTTTATCGTTAGTCAGTGGTGTCTAAAATACACTAAAAAAAGTAGATCATCATCATGAGGCTATATATTGTCACAGGCCTCTTCTCATACAGAGTAGGCCTGGTCCATTCGTCATGACCTATGGAGCCGAAACATGCTCAATGTTTAATTAATCTAAAATACAGCAAGAACCATTACAGTGGGGCTATTCTGAATAGAAATTGTGTAAACTAAACCATACAGCAATAGCACCAAGTACCAATACAATTTATTTAATGTTCTAGCTCTCGCTTTATTCCAAACGAGGTTCCTATCGGATCGGAATGTTACGTACTGCCCTGCACGGTCGCCACTTTCACCTCACTGTTGGAAAGTTGGCAGCGTTTAGAGACCGACTAAACATTTATTAAAACTTGCTCGCACATTATGGTGCATTTTCTGCTACAATGCTTTATCTTACATTTCTGTAGCTTTGATTACATATATAGTTTTTTTTTAAGTATTCATAATTATGTAAGCATGTTTTCAAATAAATATGCATAATAATAAACAATTATTTACCCATCCGCATGGCCGCACCGCACTTAATGTTACAACAGATTGAAAGTAGTGATTTAAATCGAATAACATTGAGCATAAGGATCATGACCTCGATCGATCGCTTAAATGAGCTTAAATGTCACTTGAAGCGGTTGCCACGCGGAAGAGCCGTGATTCTTTGTTCTCAGATGAAGACAAGTCAAAACAATGAGATACTATCGCCACAATGCGAACTTTTCCAATACACCGACATTGTTTACAGGTAATCCAAGGTGAGTTTTAAAATCAAAATGTCACGGTCTCTTAATCCCTGTTTTTGAAGTAGGTAGCTACTTTAATAAACGGATATTTCGAGATGCAGATATAAATAAATAATTTGACTGTCGAAATAAGTATAGGCTTTATTTCGACAGTCATTAATTGATTTTAATAAAGCTACAAATGTATTCGATTTCTACAACTGATCAAAATACTTGCCAAGCAACCAAAATAATAATTTGGAATTTATGCTTCAAATCAGCCGATCATAAATAGGGACATAATGGTCTATAAACGTCTTAGCAACAGCTGAAAGTGTGGTCGCGATACGATCGTTGCCAGTGCCGGAGGGTCAGCGCTTACCTCACGACTGGCGAGGACCGCGACACAGCGTCACGATGGAGAGTCGGCTACTAGGCAGGTAGTTATCATAAATACTACTATATCTGGACATGCGGAGACAGCGATCAGTGAATTGTACATCAGTATAGCTGTGGACGGACTAAGAATGCGAAAACAGGAAAGGAAGGCTATGCCACCTTAAGACATGTTATTGTTCAAGTTATACGGTTTATACTAGTGCTCTATCAAAATATTGCTTTCTATTTCAATGTCAAGGTAATGGTGTAGTGAACAAGGAAATTGACATAGTATATCGCGCATAACATAAATTTTAATATCGCATTAGTCATTGGATGTTTTAATATTTTATTGAGATTAACTATTTGCTGATGATATCGCTTAAAATTTGAATGATACAGAAATGTTTAAAATATTTCCAGTGTCAAATCAGGCATCATTTATTGAAATTATAAGTCTTTCTTTCATATGTCGTTCACCATCAATGCTGTTAAAATCAAAATAAAATTGTTATTGTAAACAATGCTGTCGGTTTACTTCTAAAATGCTTTATTAATAAAGGTCCACGAGCCATTGTGGACTAAAATTAAATAAAACTAGTAGAAATGAAAGACAATTGGAAACAAAAATACATTAACTAGCTCAGCAAACTTGCATATAGGGTATCGTTTTCATGATCCATCTATATGATGAATGATATCATGATAAACAAAATGAGTAAGATAATAGTAAGATAGTAAGACAATGTAGCGTTGCAAAGCAATTCTTAAGACCATCATCGTTGGTGTCGCTGGAAATCCATTTACCACTAGTGGATTACGCGGTCCTCCTTATCGATTTCCCTTTCTCTCCGAAAGCGACGATTTAAAGGCCTTATAATATTCAACGTATTTAAACGTTTTAGTTTAGGAATTATTTAAATTACTCTTTTGTAAACACAGACATCTCACCACGACTAAAACGATAAGCATAGGTAGAGACACGAGTCATCAGTGTTAAAACTGAATGTGAAATCGAGATGTCGCCGAGTGTATCTCAAGACGAATGCATGGAACAAAGAGGAATCGATGAGAGTGCGGGAGTGTGGGGATACAGGCGAGTGCACCGACCTCCCCCCACCCCCACGGGCCGCGGTGCAATTTGTACATTTCAAGTGCATACAAAGGCGATGCGAGGAGGTCGCAGCAAGCTTTGACAGAATTAACTTGTCCGTCGCACAAATGCAACTGCGAAGGCTTACCTTTATTGGATCGCCTGTACAAACGAGACAGAATGTTAGAGGCATGCACTTCACAGTTCATTCCGTTACATGCTAAATAACTTTACAACTTGATTTCATCTTCCAAAGGGGCTGTGGCAGGGTGAGGTTCAGTATTCGACTTGTATGTTTGTTATGTATGTTTGTCCGAGATTTTTTTTAAACTATTGATCCAATTTGGATGGGGTTTTCGTTATTTAAGCGCATTTTATCAAGAAAGGTTTTAGTATATAGTATATGTTTAAAGACCTTTGGAGATAGCTAATGAAACACACCAAACAGCAAAGGACCCGCGATAGCTGCGATCGTGTGCCTATGGATATTTTTCACCATTCCATAACAACATCACGCCTCTAAGCATTGAAGTGGGAAGCAGAGGTGTAGAGTACAACCTCATTACAGGTGATGAGCACTAGACATTAGGATATTGTAACTTTAATAAATTACAAACCGACACGCTAAAAAGCTAGAAATAAAAAAACTTTTACAACAAATAGGTAATTGTAGTGTTTTTGTAGTCGTTTTTTATACGTATATGTATCTGCGTTTAGCTTGCAAATTATGTAATGACATAATTTTAAACCCACTGCTGCCAGCTTCTTCGTGAAATCTTAGAAAATATGTATTCCAAAATTTTGCCTAAATTGCACAAATAAGACAAGCTAAAGTAAACGAGCCACTTGTTAAACAATGGTTATGTGCTCTGAATAAATGTAACATAGCCACTCAACTATGTACAATGCCCTTCTTGTTACCGAAAACACGTGGATCTAGCTCGTGTATTCTTTTGTGTCTGGTAAATACAACCAGTCACGAATACACTTTACCAGCTGTTTTCCGAGGTTTTACCCGTCCTGGGGTACAAAGTGAGGAGCTCCTTCTCGGCCACGGATTAAACCTATTTTATAACCTTCCCAGGGTTCGAGCTAGGGCTGCCATCACCCAAATCGTCTACCCTAGACTGAAACTATAAAAACCCCGGACATTTTGTATGCGTATGATTATTTCCCCGGACACTTTTTCATTATTTGTTTTATTTTATTGCTTACCTTTCAATCAAGCGAGATTGGATATCAGGTAAAAAGTCCGGGATTTTTCCGGAAGCTCTTTAAAAACCCGCCCGGACGCACCCCGGACGCCCTCTAAACTAGGACAAATCCGGGGAAACCCGGACGAATGGCAAAATTGACGTGTTCGGTTCAACCGTTTTACCGTGAAAATGTAACAAACTCACATATATAATCTCAGTTAGGATTCCGCCACAATAATGGTGAAGTACCTACGATGTTTTATTTTGTAACTATTATTTCAAAAATATAATAGGTATACTAGCTATTGCCTGCAGTTTTATACACATACAGAAGGAAATACTTCGCGCACCTGTATAAAAAAGATAACACATTCGAGATTATAAACTATGTGTGAACTTACAAAACATCAAATCCATTCTGCAGTTTTTGATTGAAAAAATAACAAACAAACATTTACATCCTCACAAGCTTTCGCATTTATAATATAATATACCCTCTGCAAATGTAACTAGTAAGTTTAGGAGACATTAATTTGGCGACATCTATACCCCCAGACAAAGAAACTGCATCAAAGTTTTTGTATAAAAAAAATTGATTGGCCCTTTCCAGTATACAAACATACACTAAGGGATAATGATAATACGCTATTATGAAGTTAACGAACCAAACTATAGGTTTCAATTTAAATTTGTATAAAAAGTTAGAATACTTGGTTAAAATGTTTTTTTTAGGGTTCCGTAGCCAAATGGCAAAAACGGAACCCTTATAGATTCGTCATGTCTGTCTGTCTGTCTGTCCGTCCGTATGTCACAGCCATTTTTTTCCGAAACTATAAGAACTATACTGTTGAAATTTGGTAAGTAGATGTATTTTGTGAACCGCTTTAAGATTTTGACACAAAAATAGAAAAAAAGCAATAAATTTTTTGGGTCCCCATACTTAGAACTGAAACTCAAAAAATTTTTTTTCATCAAACCCATACATGTGGGGTATCTATGGATAGGTCTTCAAAAATGATATTGAGGTTTCTAATATCATTTTTTTCTAAACTGGATAGTTTGCGCGAGAGGCACTTCCAAAGGGGTAAAATGTGTGTCCCCCCCCCTGTAACTTCTAAAATAAGAGAATGATAAAACTAAAAAAAATATATGATGTAGATTATTATGCAAACTTCCATTGAAAATTGGTTTGAACGAGATCTAGCAGGTAGTTTTTAAGTAACCAGCAATTTTCCTCTACAAACAAACTTAATTATGCGGTCGGAAAAAAACAAGATAATTGCGACTTTATTGCGTATTTTTTCTTTCAAATGGTCGGAACCCTCGGTGCGCGAGTCCGACTCGCACTTGGCCGGTTTTTTTCAAGGTAGGTGCGTGTTGAACATTGATGCAGTTTATCAGTCCGTCAGTGTATATAGATAATGAGTTGTAATTTCACATATTGGTAACTCGAATCACACTCACACATTATATACAAACATACAAAGATAGGCAACGCGCACGTCATATTTATTAAAGCTTTGTACTTTCGACTGTCTAATGATGTTAAGATAAAAACCCTGTATAATATTTAAAAGGGCCAAAGGCCTTAGCAAGTGGGTCACATTCCTTTATTATTTAGGATGTCAACCTAAGAATACCTAAATAATATAACTGTACGTCTATAAATATTACTTTTAATAAATTCAATTCACAGTTATGCACAAATCTTTTCATAATAAATATATAAATACCTATCAACTGCTGCGACATATTAAACATGCAACTATTATTACTCATATTTTATCGCCCTCACTATATGTCAAGGTGACACTGACATGATAATTGCCCTAATTTATTAAATTAATGTCTCGCCTCGCCTTCTTTGCAGAGTAGTCGGCCCTTCACTCATTTATCATATCGAAACATTTATGTAAATATTTGTTCATCGTACAATTCTAATAAGAAAGGTCAGGTAAGTACATATTTTTTGTTTACTTGAAAAAAACCCCAAAATATCTAGAATAAATTATTGAAGTGGTAAAGATAAACTTGTGTATCATCTCAAATTATTACTTACTACGACAGAATGTGAAATAACACAAATTTTGCAGACATTATCTCTAGTAGAATGATGCTTCTTTTTATTGTATTTAACCATATACATTCATAAATGGATAATATTAATGACACATTTTCGCTTGGCAGAATCGTCAGAGGGAGACGTAAAAAGTTTTAACGCGACTCGGTAACCGGCTGCGATCGAAACATTCCCAGAGCAGAAAAAGTGGAACGGCTCGACAACAGGCATTCCTTATGCCGATGAATTGCTTTATGGAATGTATCGGTGAACTTCATCGGTTCTGAAGCCAGCCATCACTACTTCAGTTGGTAATTATTCCAAGAAAAATTTTATTGCTTTTTTTTTTCAATTTAAATGGAACACGTCACTGTTTTGCGTGAAGTTCTTAATATATTAATTGAATTACCTTAGGATCAAAACTGAAGGCGGTCTCCGGCCTCAATGGACATGCAAGTCCACACTTACAAGTGCCGGCCGTCTGGAGATAATCTCGTAACTGTGGAAGAGTACTCAAGGCCGTTCCGCTTGGACTGCAACAAAAAATATCATGAATATTAGTTTATTTAAAAGTGGTTTTAGTTAAATAGCAGTTATAAAAATTTAAGGTTTGGGAATAGTCAAACATAACTAAAATGTTTGTAATAATTATTGCACTAGCATCATAACGAGTATGCTGTGACTAATGTAAGCGGCAACTTTAGATGGCGAGCTGAACATAATAAGGAAAACTAAACGTCTATCAGACAGATCGTGTTATCTAAGAGGATCCATGAAAAATCGACGGTCATGGATGGGTGAATGCTCCATGTTTATCAATCAAGGAATAATGGAATCAGGCTATCTTTATCTATACGAGTATAATTATACCAGTTACCAATAGAAGATAACACAAAAAAAAAACAATAGTAGGTATAATACGCACACAAAACTTAATTGCTCTGCAAAATGTGATTTCACTTAATAAAGCGTGTATGAACTAATGAGAGGGGGAAGCAGTGATTCATGTAAACGATAGAAAGCTTATTGAAAGCGCATGATGCAAAAGCTTCTAGTCAAGCGTGATCGCACCCCAACTGGAGCGGGTTAATCACGCGGCTAACTGACTTCAGTGCGGTCAATCGATATTCCATTTCTAAACCTCTTTGAGTCTCTTTGAGTTTACTCCAATGCTCATTAAATCGTTATAATATGCGAGTAGGATACTGATTAACATATTGCAATGTCTTAATCTAAATGTGCTTTAAAAGTAAAGATATTATCATTAACGACAGGATACACCTTGTCTCGTAGTGAAACAGAAAATTGTGTCGTTCAAAAAGAGATTGCAACCACGCAGCAACCCAAAAGGCTATTAAGAACAATTTGCAAACAACACAATCCTCTTACGATGACAGCTCGGGGCATAGCTTGCTGCCATTATTACACCTCGATTCGCTTTACAAACAGCCTCTTTCATAAATGCTCCACATGATAATTCACGCCGATTGTTCACGGTCTGGTACACTTGGTAAAGGTAAACCGCAACCGCAAAAAAGATTTTTGTTTACCCGCTTTTTATTCATGCGCGGAGTCTGCGGCTTTGACCACTATACGGGGTGTTCGCGGTCGGATAGAGAGTAAACGGGGAAATTCATTTTTTGCGATTGCGTGCATGTTTGGGGGAGCGTGGACGCAGACAGCTGCCGATAATAATTACTCAACACACGAACTCTTTCGCACCTTGCAACTGCTACTACTCCATTTACTTGTGTATTCAAGGCGTCCGCGTCAGTTACTGCTCTGATGTATGATATCAAAAACCATAAAAAATCATAACATTCACCCATTTATTAGCGAGTGCTATGCTTACTAATATTATTTTGAGAAAGTAACTCTGTATGTTACTGATTTTGATTTGATCACGATTTTTTTGTGACATGAATTTGTGACATTTCTCATATGTCTATAAATTATTATCAAGTAGGGATCAATATTCGGGAATTTAAACAGATGACATCTAGACCAGCGGTCGGCAACCCGCGGCCCGCGGGCCGCATGCGGCCCGCGGACGTCTGACTTGCGGCCCGCGAATGTTTGGTAAAAAAGTTTTTACCAAAATAAAAAATACTAAAAAGAGTAAAATTAGTTTCATTTAAACGTTAGTCAGTGTCTCTAAGCTACTGTTGTTAGTATTTTGCCACCGACTCATGAATTAATGAAATACGCTGGATGTATGGCTTCAAGGTAAAAAAAAACTGGCCAAGTGGGTGTCGGGCACGGCAAATATTTTTTTAAGCTCCCAAACACGTAAGGTGGGAATGATTATTTTTTTCGCGTATCCCTTCGTATGTTTTATCATTGGATAGGTCTTTCGAAAATATAATGGGTGTGTCAAGACTATTTTTCGGTTAATCTAGTTTTTAAATGCTAATTTTTGTTCAATACGAGCACCCCCCTCCCTCTAACTTTTCAATGGCTAGAAATGTGAAAAAAATCACAAACGTAGCACATGTAATCCACTAACAAGGAAAATTATCACGGCTTAGTAGGCATAACCGACAGGGGCGTATTTACCATAGGGCCAAGGGGGCCATGGCCCGTGGCGGCAGGCTGCGAGGGGCGGCGAGGTTCAAATTTTTTTTTAAATTTGATCATCCTATCATATCAGCCTAATTATTGTGATCCTAAAAAAAAAATCGCGCTCGCTACGCTCGCGCCTTCAACTAATTTTATTTAGTTTTTGCTACAATTTTGAGTTCTTTACTCCAAACCTTATTATGCAACAAACAAAAACAACTCAGAAGTATTTTTTTATTGTGATCCTACAAATAATTCGTGCTCGCTTCGCTCGCGCCTTAAACTGCCCCTGTTTTTTTTTTGCTACTATTTACAGTTCTTTACTCCAACTATTATCGTGCAACAAACAACTCAAAAGTATTTTTTTTATTGTGATCCTACATAAAAAAACACTCTCGCTTCGCTCGCGTCTTCAACTGTTTTTATTTTATTTAAAATTTAGTTTTTGCCACAATTTTGAATTTTTTACTCCAAATATTATGATGCAACAAAAAAAACAACAAAAAGATTTACACCCTACAAAAAAATCGCGCTCGCTTCGCACGCGCCTTAAACTGTTTATTTTTTCATTCCACATTTACTTTTTGCTACAATTTAAGAGTTCTTTACTTCAAACATCATCATGCAACAAACAAAAACAACTCAAAAATAAAAATTATCATTATTTTATTGTGACCCAAAAAATACGTGCTCGCTTAGCTCGCGCCTTCATCTGTTCTTTTCTTTTAACATTTTGTTTTACTACAATTTATAGATCTTTACTCAAAACGCTATCATGCAACAAACAAAAACAACTCAAAAGTGAAAAAAAAATACTGTTTTGCAAAAATAAAACCGACTTAAAAATACACTACAAATTGAAAAATAACTAATACATCGTTCTAAAAGTTGGTGTCTCCAATCGTTATTGTTTTGTGTTTTTTCGCCACCAACTTCAAGAAAGATCCACTAGTTAGGTTCTATTTTTCCATATTTTTTTTTTCATTTTTGTTAATGGGGCGGCAAAGCTAACTGGCCGGGGCGCTAAATCTTTAATTACGCCTCTGGTAACCGGTTACAGAGTTATACTCGTCTAAGACCTACTACGGAACCCTAGTGCGCGTGACCCGACTCGCACTTGGCCGCTTTTTCTATAGGAAATTATACGTAAGTATATCAGATAGAATCTAGGGTAATATCACAAGTGCGGCCCGCCCATAGTTTATTTTACTACCTTGTGGCCCTTGCTTGCCAAAAGGTTGCCGACCGCTGATCTAGACGAATGACTGCTATATCGTCAGATAATGTAGCAGAACTCTTAAAAAATACATAATAATAATATAGAATAATATATATAGAATCATAATAATATAGAATCAAAGCAGCTATTAAAACTGTTTTATGTCCCTGTAACATAAAATAAACTATCCGAACATAAATCCTATTAAAGCCAATGTGTCACACACAGTATCTTCCACGAAAACAAGCCACACAAGTCTGTGTTATTATGCAGACAGTCATCTTTCATAGCCTTGAGAAATACTTATTTATGACTAATCGTAGTCGCTGTACAATTTATCCTCATTGTCAAACATGAAAACAGATAATAAAAATAAGATACACGTTCAACTTAATTATTTTATTTCACTCTACGGGTTAGCCTCATTGTTGCAATTGCAATACGTTGATAGATCACACAAAACTAAAAAGATACAACAAACCATTTCATAATTGTAAATGCGAAAGCTTTTGCTTTTGATACACTTTCACGATAAAACTGCTGAATCTCATCATCATCTGCCTAGCCTTTTCCCAACTATATTGGGGTCGGCTTCCAGTCTAAACCGGATGCAGCTGAGTACCATTGTTTTACATGGAGCGACTGCCTTTTTTTTTTTTTTTTGCGCTGGGAAAAAATGCATTACGCATACCCCCCATCCAGGGGAATGGGGGGGTATGTGGGACTCCCCGGGCAAGCCCGGTATACCCACTAAAACAACCCAGCGGCATTCCCGCATCGTCTGAAAGGAGGGGGACTGGGAAACCGGCGTAGCCTTTACGTCCAGTCCCCCTCGACGATTGCCCGCCTATGGAGCGACTGCCTATCTAACCTCCACAACCCAGTTACCGGGTAACACGGCACCCCTTGGTAAGACTGTTTGTCAGACTTTTTGGCTTCTAACTACCCGTAACGACTGTCAAAGATGTACAAATGACAACCGGGACCAACAGCTTAACGTGCTTTCCGAGGCACGGAGGAGTCTCGCTATGACATAGACCCATCCACGGACCGACCGCGCCAAGCGCAGCTTAACCTTTGATCGGTCGAACCGTGCGGCTGTTACGCCACGAGCTCCTCGGAAAAACTGCTGAACCTATTAAGATGAAATTTGGAATGGAGATAGATTGAAACAAAGGATATTTTTACTGGGACGCTTTTTACTTTTCCACTGGGTGAAACCGCAGGAAACTGCTAGTTATTTATGAAGTAAGATTGCGAACTAATATTTTGTTATTAACCCCCGTCGCAAAAAAGGCGGAGTTGTTTATATAGGTATTATTTATCAGCCAATTGTGCCAATGTCAACCCTGGACTGCCCCTTCGATCTATTGGAAATCCAAGCATTATCCTTCGTGGTCTGTCATTTACATTTTTAGCCGACATCAAAAAATAAGCTTCTGTATTCGACCCGTATGTATGTATGTCAGCGATTTTCTCGAAAACTACTAATCCGATTTGGATGGGTTTTCAATATTTAAATGCATATTTTGCAAGGAAGCTTTTTATAAAGTATATTTTGATCTGATGAAGATCTTCGGAGATAGGCTAACTCTTCATAATAACAGGACAAAGGACCCTGATTTCTGCAATCGCATGCCTATGTATTGCTATCATCATTCCGCAATGTGGGGGAAGTTAATATTCAAATATCTCGAAAACTAATGAATTTCGTCCATACTTATGGGCGGTTTAATTGGTTACTTTTGAGCCCTTCTATCAGCTCCTGCTGGGTATACCAGTAGAACGTCGAATTACCAGTAATGTATATAAAAAGTAAAAGCATTACTTGGCAATTAAGTACATGTTATACTACGAAGACCGCCGCAGGAGCCGCGAGTCGACTTCGGGCTAGGGTTGAGCTATGGGTGGCTCACCGTCCGATAAGGACCAGGCCCGTGTCGACGGCGCGTTTGTGTTCCACGCGCGCCTCAAAGCGATGTCAGCATAAGCAGCGGGGCCCGCCTCCAGAGCCATAGACTGCCGGGGCTGCGGGATGTTCGAAAGAGTTACCGCGGCCCCGGAACACAAAGGTTGAAGGAAGAAAGATGGATGGGTTTTAACTAGTGAGAGTTTGACACTCCCCTCCTGCCCACAGCGGGAGGAGTCATTTGACGATTTCCCATCCGAAAATAAACTATTTACAGGCACTTTTGAATTTTCAAAGGATGATGAGTCCGTCAGTTAGTCAAAAGGGAATATTGAAGCTATTTGCCTATTCCAAAACGTAGATTCCTATGTAAAAGAACGGGCAAGAAACTCCATGTTACTATTTTTCAACAAGTTTTCCATGTCGTTTTTCCCAATTATGTTGGGGTTGGCTTCCAGTCTAAATAGAGCGACATTTTTTTTTTGCAAAAGTAGCACCGACTCCAAAAACACTACAAATTAAAAAATAACTAATACATCGTTCTAGTAGTCGGTGTTTCTAATTAGGTAGGTATTTTTTTGTGTATTTTCGCCACAGACTTCTAGAACGATGTTCTTATTAGTTACTTTTCAATTTGTAGTGTTTATGAAGTCGCTTCTACTTTCGACATACAAACAAACATACGGATTGCGTTTGAAGTGACATGTGTCGAAAACAGAACTTCCTTTTCTGAAGTCGGTTAAAAATACGTATCTCTTCGAACGCAATCAAAACAGCAATAAACTTATTTGCAAAAGGCGGACCAAATGTTGATAACTTCTGTACCGCTTTCCTGTATCACAAAACACAAAGACAACCGTCTCACGATGGCGACGAAACAATTTGATGAAAGAAATAAGGACAGAGCTAATAATCGCTTACTATCGTAATGTAACTTAGTAGCTAAAGTTAGCTTCTTTCACTTTTTATCTCGTCTAGTTCGCCTTACTTTTAGTAAGGAGGTTCATCGGAAAACGGCTTATCAAAAAATATGGAACACACGAATAATACAGCTCATATCATCCGGCTTTATTCCCTGAATATCGATGGTTGAATATCGTCTTTAAGAGACATCGGTATTATTGGCCCCTAGTATTGTGATTGATCTCATTTCCTTTGTGACCGCCGGGGCAATGTATAATGGGTGAAATATTCTGGCGACAAGCCAACGCACGATGCCACAAAAAACATGACATTATATTCAACAAAAAAAATTACCACAAAAGATGATGATGATGATACGAAAACAAAATGGTTTTAAATTAAGAGCACTAAATTGTTTGTTTACCCATTTCTATATCGTTTATGACTTTGAGCTGATCAGAGTTTTTGTTTGACTAACCTTTTGTCGACACGATAAATCATATATATATTTTTTTAGATAAACTTTTTCATCAATCGACAATCACCCTTAAGGAAAATAAATAATTTATCGGATGGTTTAACCATGTTACACATCATAAACAACACAACTGCCTATTTGGTTCTAGATCACATCTCAGAAAGATAATTATTTTGCACAAAAATGCTAAAGGCGTTTAAAAAAAAGAGCACACACATGAGTTTGTTTTCAAACAGCGTTTCAATTGTCTCAACAAGGACTTTATCAATATACACAGGGTGAGTGTCGACTCAATGCCTATAGTCGATAACGAGTTGAGTCACGAAAGGGTTTCCCTGAGTGACTCATTGGCAACTTACTCGACTCGACCTAATAGCCAAGTACGAAAAGAGCATTTTACTGTCGTTTACTTTATAAATCTATGAAAATAATATTGTAGGTAGGACTACTTAGGAATGACTTAAATTTATCATTTTCAGCTTGGAATATTTTGTCTGAGATTTTCAAAATTGAATATGTACTATATTCATACGTTGTATTCAGTTACAATTCAAAAATGAGTAAGTAGTAATGTCTTATACTACGCTTTTCGAAAGATTTGAAAACTATCATACAATGACACAATATCTCGGGCCACTTCAAAAATACGATCTGCCACTTTAAGACATTTAAACACCTTACGTTTATAAAATATCCCTACATCATTTCCCGAAATAGGACACAGGTCAATTTACAAAACTATGCACACAAATCAATATTTAACTCATATAAAACCGTACCGTATAAAACCTTGCTAATATTATAACTCCGAAAGATTTCGATTAAATTTGGTAACCCTACGTAAGAACATAGGATTGTTTTTAACTGGGTCCTTGAAGTAGTTCCCTCAGGATGCGGGTGAAGTCCCAGGCAACAGCTAGTTTTAAAATGTAAAATAAAATACTGTAATCAACATTAAGTTTAAAATACCGGGGTAAACGTTTTGGCAGCTTGTCAGAATAACATTCTTTATCTCAATTTTTCCTTAAAATCAATGTGATAATCCACGGATTAGATTCGTGTCATTAATTTACAATTAATTGTTGCTAAACTGGCATGCATCGCAACGGAACATGAGATATTTCGATGAGTCGGTAAACGGGTAAGTTACAAAATGGGCTTTTATTTATTCATGTGAGGGGAACGAGGTTGAAATGGGTCGAGGCCGATCCATAAAGGACACTCTCAGCCCGCTGCTAAAGGGTTTATCAATGTCTTTGTATTGAAATGACGTAAAAATAACATCTTTTAAAAATGACATTGCGTCGTCATTGCTGATTTATATCTTGTAGCTCTTTGTAGTTTTTTTAACGAAAACATCTACTACTCAAATATTCAGTATTTGGAATTCGTACAAGGTTTTAGGACTCTTAACAATTAAAAATAATTACTTAAATTGGGCTTCGTCAGTTCATGATCTCTAGAAAACATTCCAACCCTGAACTCTGACTGCATTGCTCCGATTGTCCGGTTAATAATTCAAACGTTTAATAATACTCGTAAACTATATGCAAAATGACGCTATATTATCATACTAATATTTATGTAGTGCAGGAATGCATTATGTAATGAAACAACATTATGTTGTTTAGCATTCAAGTTGAAATTAATTTGATTTTCTAGATTTAATTGCTCCAATAAGTACTTACAAGTCAAATAAAAAAATTAGGCTGTTCTTCTAGCTAGGCTATGTTCGATTTGTTCTCAACATACGGGGTGGTCTAGAAAATAGCGTCACTCCCCAAAATATAGCTTCCTCAAACTGGTGGCCACACGAAAACACCCGTGTATGTTACGCGATTTTATTTTGTTTTCAAGTTATAAACATTTATTTTTTTAAGAATTTTCGCCAGAGAGGCTTAAATTGTCGTAAAGTTTTTCAAATGGAAATTTTACGAAGTTTTTTGTTATATTATATAGTATGTAGGTAACTCAGATAACAACATATTTTACCATAAAATAAAAACACTGCTATCACTAATAGAAATTTCAATAATTTTGACTACGTAGAAGTGAAAAATTAGTTCCTGATCAAAAAAACTCATGATGATTACGGGTTATTTCCTAATAAGCTTTCATAATAACACAAAAATAGGTACGACCTCCGGTATTATTTTCTGTAATTGGCTTCGAAAAGCAGGCGAAAATTCCTTGAGTTGTTACTTGGTACTAAAAAGCTATTATAGCGCGATTTTTAGATTCATGTGCTTTTATGACATACGAATGCAATTGATTTGTTATAGCCAATGATATAATAATCGATAATTATGATTTATATCCGGTGAACGTACAGGGTTGGTCCAGCAAGCGCCAACCTTACTGCTGTTCGATTTTGACTTCTCGGCAGTCGTCCTGGCTGAAACTTTTTTTTGTATCTCACTCTTTCCTTAAAGCATCATTTAAATTGACAATGTTTGTCTGGGTTACATTTTTTAGTAAACCGATCCTATAAACTGAAGTAAGTGTCATTCAAGTAACTCGGTCAACATTATAATATAAGTATAATATAGATTACGACAAAAGTCATGCTTTAATAAAAATCTATTATATAAAAATGAATCCATATTTCCCTTGGTCATCGCATCACGTGTGAACGGCTGAATCAATTTGGCTGAAATGTGGTGCGGAGATAGAGGGGACCCTGGAGATGGTTCTTCCCTGTAGAAACTTCCGTCGGGACGCGGGTGACACCGCGGGAAACAGCTAGTTATATACACAAATACTATAAGCTATCATGGAAGTAGCATTTTATTTTCTGACGATACAATCACTACATAGTATAAAACAAAGTCGCTTCCCGCTGTCTATCCCTATGTATGCTTAGATCTTTAAAACTACGCAACGGATTTCGATGTTGTTTTTAATAGTGATACAAGAGGAAGGTTTTAGTATATATAATTTGTCAAGTTTTTGTATCCATTGGCTAAAATATCGCGGGCTAAGCCGCTGACGGAAAGCTAGTTTATAAATAATCACAATTCCAAGTACAAAGTACTGACCTCTTAAGCCAGTACTGTACACAGGTATCTAGATAAATAATTGCACATTAAAATAAAACGATATCACAGGTGAATAAAATGTTGTCCAGTCAAGTTCAGGTTTGCAAGTAACACCTGCCACATGCCAAGCGAAGCCAAGCGCCGCATCGAAAAGCAAATAAATTCACTTGAATACTGCAGGACGTGTAACGTCGCCTAGTTTTTGCAAGGAATATTTCAAACAGTTTTTCTTAGATTCGCAAGGCAACCTTGACTCGATCCCCTCGGCTACGCTTCTGTGGGAACGATTGAGAACACATTTCATTTACTTCGTCCGTCTGGAGCCCATGTGAGCTGACGCATCCGGCGGTCTTCACACAAGGGTTGTACGCCACTCGTCGGCGTTCGTGTTTATTTATCTAACTTTGTTAGCTATTAACACTCTCAGATTATAAGTCAAATATTCCAAATTGAATACAATAATATCTAGGCAGTTACTAACTTAGTTTGCAAATGGGCTTCCTGCGGCTATTTGACACGGAAAGAAAGTACTCTAATATTTAGGATATTTTGCTTCATGGAAACATTAGTAATTTATAGCAAAAAGTAAAAAAACTACTTTTTTAAGGTGTTTGCTTTATTTGAAAATGTAATACTGGAAAAAATATGCCCATTTAATAAACATTCTGTATTTTTAGCCGTATTCCAAAAAAGGAGGAGGTTCTATTTGTATTTATGCAGTTTTTTTTTTAATTATTTATGTTGAGACACTTGTGCAAATCTCATAAGAAGTCTGTGGCAACACACAATAGTGACATTAGTAACTTAGTAAAGACACCGATTTAAGACCGTTTTACTGGCCTACTTCTTCTTCAAAACACATTTCAACAGGAAGAAAATTTGTCTTTTCAGTGTTTTGGATGTTAATTGTATTCTTAAATTTTATTATAATGCAAATCAAAGGTTAACCGAGGTAAAATTGCGAATAGGAGTTTTTCGAAGGTTTCTAATATTTCCAGGTAAAATCTTTAGAACTACTCATCCAATTTCAATAATTCCTTAATGATCCTTGAGAGGCTAAGTTTTATACGTAGGTAGAATCTAGTGATGTATTAAAATTCTTAGATAAAAACTTTGCAAGTATCGATAATATTTTGACGAAAATCGTTAGGAAATTACCATTTCAAATTTACAGACAAAATATTAATGGACTAAAACGTAAAATATTATTGTCTTCTGTGTCTAGTCCGAGTACTTATAATCAACAAAATAATTTGACAGTTTGATTTTATTAGACAAGTTTGAAGACAGGTATGTTTGTGTCATTTAACGATACTGCCCGGTGGTGAAATGGCTGATGGTAGATATGACGATGAATTGACGAATTTAAATCGGACATTTCCAGGCGCAGCTGACCGGTATTGTATGCTAGATACTTAAAAAATACCATGCTGAGCAAACCAAAGATATATAAATAATGACCTAGCATAAACGACCAACTGAAATAACGCCGTCAACAAGTTATTAGATTGATCATGCATGTAGCTAAAAACAGGCTATAAGTTGTTAGTTACACCAAGTTTGAATAATTACATGTCACGACGTTCAAACAGTCCAGATTTAACTTTAGCAATTAAGAATAGTGAGACTAATGGCCGTATCATGGATGTTAAATTCGTTTATTTGTTGTTGAGACGCTCTCCACCCAGAGTCGGCGGCGTGCCTCATTTAATGGAGCAATAAAAAATGTTCGACTGTGCTTACGTAATCCATATTATTTCCGCGTCGAAGCCAATGCGGAGGTCAACGCGCGTATGATCTCGCCTCCCAGCCTCCTTGTCACTGTCCCATAAATTTGAAGCCTGATAGTCTTTATAAGGAGTCAATACTGGTCATGAATTGAAATGTTCACACTCAGTTTCATGATTAGTTGGCAGAATCAACTCTCAAATTAAGATGATGGAAGGTCTAACCTTGATCATACAAGTAATATAAGTAATTTGTTTTGAATTATTATAGTAAAAAATGTTACGTACCTATACTCGAAATAAAAACAGGTCAAGTTATAACGACTATGATATTAAGAAACGTGCCGAGTTAAATTTTATAGTTTTGTCTGAGATTAATTAGATGTAATTAAATTTGCAACAACAATAATATCAATCCTGAACGTTGACAAATGGAAATATTACAGAATTGAAATTATGCCTTGCTAGATTGATCTTGTAGCCCTGAACACAGGGAAAACAGCTCTAAAAAAACTGTAACAATTACGTAAAATTATGTTTTACGTCTTCGATACCTACTTTACACAAAGCCTTCCCTGAAAATTATTTATTTAAATAACGAAAACCCCATACAAATCGGATCGAGTTTTTGAGAAAATATACGCCGTATAAATACAGGCCGAATACATAAATTTCCTTTTTTTCAACTCGGTTATAAAGTTGGAACTAACTGTAAATCGGATTGAGCGCTTGGTGACGCCCATCAATTCCGTCAAAACAATTGAAAGGAGCTATATGAGTTAAAGACGGACAATCCCAACATTGTGCAACCTCACAAAGAAGGCCAGAGAAATCCATGCGTATACAATGCGACTTTCGAAAAAAGAACTGTCGGTGTTCTTTACCTCGCTTAAGATGGTAGCTATAAATCAGTTGAGCAATAGCTAGTCCCAACGTCAATAAGCACACTGACAATTGACACAAAGAAAGTGGAAGAATAAGCTTTTTATTGTTTCTTGTAACATAATTTACGACGGTCGAACATCTGTTTTGTGCTGTTACCTCGGCTGAGGAAACAATTGTAGTTGCCAATGCTGATGCAACAATTTCTGATAAAAACGAAATTTATTCAATTGTAATGGCCGATTGCATTAAACTTTACGCATTTATATCTGTTACTTTAAAAGCCCCAAGTATGGTAAATCCAAGACATGCCATTAGTAAAACCTAATATTTACCACCTCCTTGTGGTAAAAGTTCGAAATCTTCGTAATTTTACTACCATACTCTCGGTAAGTCTTAGATTTAACCGCAGAGACACTGTTAATGACAAAAAATAGTTATGTCTAGAAGTGTTCGGTGCATCGTCTCTTACTCGTAGGCAGTCTACCTACAGACCCAGCAATATAAGAATTTGAGAAGCGAACTTTTTTTTAAGCAATGAATTATCTTGAATTATTATTAATGCTGTAACAGTAAGCCTGGGATGACATCCGCAACAGAAAATCTGAAGTCAAAATACTACAAAATATTTATGTAGAACACCTACTTTCATGATAGACTCATTCGATTTCTTAGAAATTAGTAGGTAAAAACTATCGGCAGGAACAAAATTAAAAAAAAAACTAAAGAAGAAGAAGAAGGAAGCGAGAGCAGCGCCAAATTGTACATAATACTTTGATGGAAGAACAGAAGAAGACTTTTGATAGAGAATTTTAAGGGGTGATCGAAATCACTAGTATCAGACGACTAGACATAAACGTGCCTGTGACTAGACTTAAATTGTCGAGGTTCTTAATGAAAATAATTCCGATAAAACACCCTTGGAAGTTATGGGAATAAGGGCGTGGAGTATTAAGTATAAACCTTTGGAGATCTAAAGGACCGGAAATGTACTGAGATTTCCGAAGCGGAGATGAAAAGAGTTTTTTTCAGCTACGTATCCACTGACCCTGTGCGGACATGCGTTCTGGTTAGACTGGAGTGGAAATGTGTGCTGGCCAGAGCGGCTGGTAGGTTGTGCAACGCAGAGGAATCTAGCGGCACCGCTCACATCACTTCTCGTCTCCGCTGCACCGCTCACATCTTCGCTTCGATCGCGACATACGGTCATACAAATATGATACGTATCGACTGAAGCTGAGTGATACTTTAATAACAACTTAAAAGGATTTCAAATAGATTGTGATCTAAACAGGTATAATTATGGGTTGTCACTATATCAAAACGACAAACCAGTTTTTAATAACCGCAGGTAAACTGCAAATAAAGGTATATAATTTATTTGATTCAAGTTATAACATTTATTAATTTGTATCATTTCATTTCGGATTACTAATTCCCGTTTCACTTTAATCGTTTTGTGTTTATCTAAATTACCCCTTTTGTTTGACACCCATTTAGTCTTAGGGAAGAGATAGTTACATAGATCTTAAATGATATTCACGATTTCTTTGTTCTTTTGCAAATTATAATCTTGTTCGATATTTTTCGTAGGAGCAGAAATCCATGTCTCAAAAAAATATATTAAGAAAACTTTAACATCAATAATGTATTGCAACCAGATGCTCAAACATTTATGATCACACACGGCCCATATTCTGGCAATCGACTAATCATGTTTACTAACCATGACAGTTAAAATTATGCAGCTGCCCTGGATTTAATAAATGGTATTAGGATGGCTAGTACTGAAAATAGGGCAATGATTTGATCTATTGATCCATTCATTCATTACGCATCAATTTATGGGAGAACTAATAAAGAAATTCGTTGCAAATCGCAAGTTTAAAAAGTTTAAAGCGCTATTAATAAAGGACCATGGGCTCGACGAAAAGCATTGATAAAAGACAGAGTAAAAGTGCACCTCGGTACTGGAGCTAACGAATAGCATAATCCTGTTAGCTTTTATCGGTCACCTTCAAAACAGAAATCCTTGCAACCGAAATTGTTTAATACTTCTAACGAGTCATTCTTTTTAAATTCATAAATGGTTAGCAGATGCAATTAATATGTTCTGGAAATAAAAGGGACTGCAGCCGTTTGGTCCAAATGCTCAGTTTTATTAGTGTAAAGTAACTTTCTTCACTTACATCGAGAACGTCCGCACAGCTGCCGGACTGGTTTGTCCACTTGTGCCGGATTGATTTAACGTTAACACACGATCCGCGGTGCTCAGCGCCGCTGTATTCCACCAATACTTCATTACCGTTCAACCATCTCGAACATTGATCGTTAAGTTATATTACTTATGAGGGCTAAACCACGGGCTACTAGGGACTTGAGTAAAATTATTGGTCCAATAATAGTTATAAGTAAATAGGCATTCGTCCTTTAAATTAATATATATGACGCTCATTCTTATTTGCCTTTTGTAACTTAATAAGATAGTATACTAATATTAGCTGCGCCCGATATGCGATGCAATGCCATTTTTTTGGGTGGACCACCCTTATCACTTAGGGGTATGAAAAATTGTTTACGTTCTATTCTCAGACCTACTGAATTTTGATGTTATTATAATAATGTTCATCATAATAATACTCCGAAACATTATTATACGATACTGTGACACGAGTATTTTATATGTTTTTTTATATATCTAAATCTAATCTAAATATATATAAAACTCAAAGGTGACTGACTGACTGACTGACATAGTGATCTATCAACGCACAGCCCAAACCACTGGAGGGATCGGGCTGAAATTTGGCATGCAGATAGATGTTAAGACGTAGGCATCCGCTAAGAAAAGATTTTGATAAATTCTACCCCCAAGGGGATAAAATAGGGGTTGAAAGTTTGTATGAAACTTTGTCAATTTTAAACCGGTCGGGCTAAGAATTCATATAGCACACGCGGGCGAAGCCGCTGGCGGAAAGCTAGTTAGATTATAAATGCGAAAGATTGTGAGGATGTAGGTACCTATTTATAATTATGTATGTATTTGTTACTCTTTCACGCTAAACTACTGGATGGATTTGGATGAAATGTGGTAGGATACTTTTTATTAAAGTATTTCTCTCTTTGTTTCCCGCGGTTTCGGCTGCGCTCAAGCTCGTATAAATTATACAATTCCGTCAAGCAGAATTGGATTCCTTACATAGGCACCTACTCCATATTTGTAGGCATATAATAAGATTTCTTGATTAAGGATTAGTAACTAATTCGATAGGTAAATTAAAGATTACGAAGAACCTACTGATCTGCCATATACCCACCAGCAGGCCTAGGACAGCGGTGGCCAAACGCGTTTTCTCCACCCTTTGTCTATAGATTTTGTATTGAACAACGGGACAAAAGATGGCGAAAACGCGTTTGTCCACCTCCCGTGCTAAGCCTGCTGATGAGAAACACATCACCATTTACAATCAATTCCTTCCCTTCCTCTTTTCTTTAATTGTAGATAGGATGGGTCAAAAGTTAGTTTTATTGAATTGGCTTTGAGTAACACATAGGTGCAATGTTTTTTTTAATAATATCCAGATTCATGCACTTTAACAGTTAAACCAAATTATGATTTTCGATGGTTTTGTTGTTTACAGTATTTCACCTCAGGTTACGCGAGCCTATGCCAATAATTACGATCGTGTCGATAGAAGGTTGCTATAATTTTTTAAATTTCTGTAGTATTTAGGGATCATCATGATAAAATTGACCCCACATCAATTCACATTATGGTCTTCGAAAAAACATAATTATTAAAAAAAGATACATTGGTTACCTCAGCACAATTCAGTGAACAGTACAACAAATTGTATGTCTTTTTAATTCATGTATGTCTTGTTTTGTTAAATTAAAAGTTTGAGTATATTTTGCTAAGTACCAGTATAATCTATGAATGCAAATTATAATATGAAACAAAATGAATGGAAAGGTCTTCTTAAATCTTGGTTCTATGGTTCTACCGGAAGGAGGCTTAGCCAAAGATACCTTGTATATCTTGTATAATGTTACGGAATCCTTTGAATCTTGCCTTTATGGCTGACTGCTATTAGATTGTTAAGATTGTATAAGAATTACATAAGTTAACCACTACCAAGCTGGTTTATTTTGTTTTCATACATAACAGCTGCAACAAAATTTGCCAGCCTCAACTAATAAGACAGAATACAGTTTCATAATACAAGACAGATTATGAGTATCAAGATTCTATGGTAGGTTGACCTGATCTGTTCCCCAACAAAAGCATTCAAAACCCAATGATGAGAATCCCTAACAAAGTTAAAAACAAGACTCTACCAGACCACTGTGTCCCGAGTTAGTGTACCTCAATGATCAAACAAAGTATCAAACTCTTTCTGTATAACTTTTTTTTATATTTATGAAATCAGTAAAACATACAAAATAAATACCTACTACAAAGTTGATGCTGCTTTTAATAAAATTAAACTATAAAATTATGAATAATTACTCACCTAATATAGAGTACTGATGTGCCACTAACTATTCTCTTCCAGCCTAGGGGCACAGTTACTGTTTGTTGAGAGTCACTCTGTACCAGTGTCCTCGAGCTTAGCTCTGAATTGTCAGATGGATGTGATAGAATAGGTGCAGGCAGCACAGCAAGAACCACTCCATCTGCAGTCCTCACCAGTTGTGGTGCACTACCACTATCACCTTCACTTACTATTCCTCTACTCACTCCTACTTGTTGATTAAGTATACTGATACTTTGATTCACTATTGACTGATGAGATACACTCTGTTCTAAGAATTGATAGTTCACAAAACTTTTGCACACAGATAACTCTCTTTCACTTGAATTTGACCCCTCACCACCACTCTGAACCGTTACATTCTCACTATACTGACCTTGCCCATGACGCAATGCAGCCGGATGCATAGAACTCATAGTACTATCAGAATAGATAGGGCCAGAACATCTTGCCTGATATGTTGCCAGATCTACTGTATCTACAGGTACTCTTGTTTGAAAAGTTTCAACACTGCTAAATTCTGTACCTACTTGCTCTGAACAGTCTTGTTTCACACTTGGATGACCTAGTTGATCAGTTCTACTATCTTCATTCTTTGAACAAGGGTCTTTGATATATTGTTGTGAAACTGGATAAAACTCTGTTCGCCGCATAACATTATCAGGCAAACCATAAACATTTACTTTGCCATCATTATCATTTAACTGCTTGTGGAAAATATTACCAGGCAAGTTCCTCTGATCATTTTTGTCAATTTGTGTTCTATATACTGTATTTCTAGACAAATTTACTTGGTGATGTATGTTTTCAGGGATATAGAGGGTATCTTGCGATGGCGCAGCCCCAGCAGGCGCAGAGTGAACAGCGGGAGCGGCTGCGGGCGGCAGGTCGGGGCCCGCGGCGCCGGGCTCTAGCTGGCGCGGGTCCGCCACGTACACCACCACGCGCGGAGTGCCCGGCACGCCCGCTCGCGACGCGCCCACACTCGCGGGCTTGCCTGACATTGCGCACAAACATCACACGCCGCGTAACTTGGCTCCTCACTAGCTGAGCGCGCCGTGACGCGATCTACTGACGTGACTCCACCTGGCATCGCTTGCGACCAGCCTCGAATCATCGCTCGGTGGCCTCCTTAACACCTGCAGGTTCTTGACCATCATCAACTGTTGGTTTATTATGTGCACGGAGTCATCAATCTTATTTTTATTGTTTTACGATAGTCTAACAACCGACTAATAATTTTATGGCGGAGCCCCTTTGGGCCCCATTGTAAAAGTTACGGCACCTTGCAATAAAACAGGTAGATTTAGTTTGGCTACTGTTTTTGTATTTTACTCATTGGTTTGTAACACTTATTGACACACTTTAAGATGCAAAAAGGTCACACAATATTTTATGTTCGTTTCATCTGTATAGATACACACTGCACAGTATTTCGCAACACTAATCACCAATTTCTCTTAATTTACCAATTGGTTACTTTGCATGCACAATGGAGATAAATCCAAAACTAGTATCTCACAATCAAAACCCGATGCTTACAAAGTGAAACACTGCAAATAACGAATGAAAGAAAAGGACTTGCACACAAACGATACGACATGATAGGTATACTTATAAAATCACAACTGCCTTCTTTCTTTCTTTTCTCGTATTACGTTACCATTGGAGGAAAAGGGACGCCCTATGAACTAATAGTGACATCTATTATGAACTTAAACAAGCTAAGTTTTTGCTGTTTTACCGACATAATCGGACTGATATTCTAATTTTCCGCAGAATAGTTTAGTAATCTGTGCGAGTGTTAATGTTCTGTTCTGTGTAGTCTATCTTTGGTAGTCTTCTATACTATACTCCTTGTATTAGAGTGGAGATGCCGTACTAATATAATAATACACTTCCATAATATAGTTACAGATCTCATTAAACACTACTTGCTTTCTCATTTCACGTCTGATTTTGGCAGTACAGTCATCATAAAACGACTTAAGCCATTAAAAAAATATATAATAGAATAGAAGTGGTCTATGGTTCTGTGTCTGCCTGCCTGGCACAGAGTATAGAAACACTACGTTTCCGCCTGCTGGTATCAGTGTTGCCATATATACAGATTTTTCATCACCAATACAGATTACAGATTTAGCATAACTTTTATACAGATTTTCGTAATTTTCGCTTCCTCACACAATCTATGATGAATGATTGAAAATGTATCTCTTTTTAGTGTATAATAATTTAGTGTTTATTTATTGCCTTCAAATTTTTTTTCCCTGTGTTTTGTGTTAATCGTTGTCCCTGGCAACATTTATAGCGTACTGAAGGGATTCCCCGAAACTTATGTTTCATTTCAAACATAAGTTTCGTGGAATCCCTTCTTACAAATAAAATCCCGTTACAATTTTGGAAATAACACCACAAAACGTTTAAACTTTCTCAATCCCATTATTGTTAAACGGCGCAGTATACCATCATTGACTCACATTGCACACGCTTTTCCTAATATAATCGGACAAGAACATTATCAAACATTGGACAATGAGTGGACAATTGAGAATGAATGACGACCTTCTAGAATCAAGCGCAGAAGATACAGAATTGTTTTGGCATCAAGTCAATTTCAATTGTGCACAAGACTTAGATGGACAATCATTATATCCAACTATTCTGCAATTTGTTACTGCTTTACTAAGTCTCCCTCATTCTAGTGCCGCAGTGGAAAGAATATTGAGGGACTTCTTTTAACGAAACAACTTCTTAGTGATGAACCCTGTTATAAACTCCAAGTTGATAAAAAAAATATTGTTAAAATGAATAAAAATATGTACAAAAAATAATAAATATTGTTTTCTTAAACAGATTTTGTACAGATTTTATTACAGTTTTACAGATTTTATACAGATTTTAGCGTTTTGTGTTCATACAGATTTTGTACAGATTTTTCGACCGTTCTATCCAGATTTCTCGATCTGGCGTGTGGCAACACTGGCTGGTATGTCGTGCGCGCAGCCTTGGTGCAGCCGAGATAACCTATATTAAAATAATTGTTTATTGAAAATGAAGCGAAAATCTTCTTCATTGAATGACGAGGAAGCCAAGTATGTATGAATGGCGTATTGGAGTTATTCACTTGCTCCTTGTTTTTACACAATGTTCATAAAATCTCTGTTTTGTGTTACCTACCTGTTTGTTAAGTGAATCTTTACTATTTTATTAATAACGAATGTACCTGTTGATAGCAGAACCCATTTACTGTGCTCGTATGTTTGTGCTAGGGTTCATGCAAAGTAAGGTTCATCAGAAATTATTGTACATATAAAACCCCATTAATAAAAATATTGTTCTTACTCTGATTTATTCAATGACCCTCTTAAAAACCTACACTCAAGAATACAACTTGTTTTAATAACTTTATATTTTTTACAGGGTTTCACAATTATTGTTTAATAAGACAAAGAAATTTGTTGAACAATTAAATCCAAAATCGATTGAAGAAGCAAGTTCTGATCTAAAACCAGCATGGATTGATGAAGATGATGAAAACTTTAAAGCAAATATTATACCAAACGTAAAAAGCACAAATCTGTATACAGAGAAATTAAAACAAAAGTATGAAACTTTGATGGGAACTCCAAGTTGGGCTAAGCTCAATAAAAAGACTAAAATAGACCAAGAAGAAGATGAAATATTAAGAACTGTAGGACACTTACATAATAAGAAATCAAATCATCTTCCAAAAGATTTTCTGGAATTAAAGAAGTTTCCACAAATAAGTTCTGGCACAAAAAACAAGAGTACAATAATATCATGTGTTGAATTCCATCCTAAAATAAGTGCTGCCCTTGTGGCGGGGCACTCTGGTGTTGTATCATTGTTCTCTGTGGGTGGTGATGTGAACAACAAACTACATAGCTTTAAGTTAAATAAATGGCGCATTAGTACAGCACTGTTCACTCCAGATGGGTCAGAAGCATTCATTGCATCTAAAATGAGCCACACATATTGTGTTTACAATCTAGTTAAGGCAGAATCGAAACTGATTCAACTGCCACGGGCAGTGCAGAAACCTGTTATTTTCAAAATGTCAAATGATGGAAAATACTTAGCAACATGTGATGGTTATGAAACAGTATACCTTATGTGCACTGCATCTAAAGAATTACTGAAATCTTTAAAACATAACTCTAATGTTGCATCTTTAGCATTTAGTCATGACTGTACACTGTTGTATTGTTATGGCATTGAAGGAGAAATCACTATTTGGGATATGTCAACATACAGACCAATGAAAAAATTCTATGATCATGGATGTGTTACAGCATCTTGCATGACTACAAGCCCTTGTGGCAAATTATTAGTTACAGGAAGTGGAGAAGGAATAGTTAACATATACCAAACTGAAAACTTGACCACTTCTGATCCAATTCCATTTAAAGTGATTTCAAACCTAACTACTAAAATAACAAATCTCAATTTTAATGCAACAACAGAAATACTTTCAGCATCGTCAGCATACTATCCAAATGCAGTTAAGCTTGTGCACATTCCCTCCTACCATGTATTTGCCAACTTCCCCAGCCCCACATTAAACCTCAATCATGTAGATACAGTTAATTTTTCTCCAAATAGTGGGTACATGGCATTGGGAAATAACAAAGGATGTGCTTATTTATATAGACTTAAATATTATAAAAATTATTAATAAAACTAATGACGTGATTACTATTTTTTATTTAACACAATCAAATGTGATTGTGTTAAAATTCTGTAAATTCTTATTGTAGTGGCCTAGACAATGCAAGCCATATTTTTAGCAAACTGCGGCAAGCCTATAGAAAGGGTTATGATTTTAGCAGTCTCGAACTGACTCAATGTATGTTCCACTGTAGCGCCTCAGTTACTGAGGTATTGATTGATTGTAGGTTTTGATAAATGTGTAATCTGGAAGAAACTCTCCTCTTGCACAGTAGATACCTACCTACGATACTAGCATTTATCACCACACACAGTCAAGGTAAAATATTTTATAAGCTCATGTTTTCTCGTGATTTCTACCATTAGTAATTGGGAATTTAAAAAAAAAACGTTGCCCCTCACTAGGAATTACTCCTGTGTCGTGGGTGCGTTTACAAACATTCATTACACATGCACTACTCGCTAGGTTTCTAATTTGTACTTTAATGGTTGAACTTTTATTCGAAGCCACCACGTTATAAAATCGCAGCTCTGGCAGTGATTTTAATATTATTAGTTGAACTTATGTCCTAACTAACTACTGAAGGAACTACTTTACGCATGAAGATAAAAACTATCTAATAACCTTTCCCCGGGTCTAGTTTGAAGATTTCATCTAAATCGGTTTAGCAGTTTTCCCGTGAAAGCTGAACAGCCAACAATCACATTAGCATTTTACGCTGTTTCCCGCTACTTCACCCGCATCCAGAGGGAACTCCTTCCCGAACCCAGACAAAATTGTCCTATCTCCTCCCCCAGGGTTCAGGTTATGCCCATACCAAATCTCGATCTCAATCGGTTTAGCCGTTTTCCCGTTAAAGCGTAACAGACAGAGAGGTTACTTTCAGATATTTATCTATAGTTGATTCCAATGCCCAAAAGTAAAATTCACCTAAGTAGGCAAATACCGAGACTGAAGGGCATCATCAAATATCAACGAGCAAAAGCATAATAATCTTACATTAAACACGAATTGCTGCTCATCAACATTTGTAGATTATCGGTAGGATCTGTAGAAAGCAGGAAGTTAGTTATATACCGACCGATTGTTGTCCTAGTCGTCGCAGTGCGACTGCTGAGCATGCTATGATATACAATGTATAAATTATATCGGCTTCATCATCGGCCTATTCCACAAAGGACGCTTTTCTCATACAGAGAAGGCATGAACATTGATCACCACGCTTACAGTAATATTCGTTTATCAATGCCTATATGAAGTGAGCAAACAGTGAAGTTCGCGCATAGGTACAGTCGAAAAGAAAATTGTTTATAAAATATTTATTTTCGAATAATTTTCTTTTAATCTTTTACTGTTTAATTTTCGGCGGCAGACTGCCGAACGAGGGTTTTTTTTAGAGCGTATGTTTATGATGAAAGATGATTGGCGATATAGTCAATATGACTTGAAAGCACTGAAATAATTCCCATCATATCAGAATCTTGATCTGCTAAAGCTTGGGACGTTTTCCTCATCCTCAGAATCAGTTTGAGGTTTTCATTTCTTTTTCAGTTAGGTGAAAATTGTATACAAGCCTTTTGTTTATACCTTTATCAAATTTATCGATGCCGGTAACTGGTTTCGGCTTGACCCTAATTTTCCCCGGGGTACGGAAAACTAATATAAATTCCGCCTTTTTGCCTTCGGTAATGAAGTTACGCTCGGTACGTATGGTCGTGCCCTTTGCTGTACTTACCTGACTGATATTTTTCGGCGGAGAACAGTATTACGCTTTGGCATCTTTCATCATGAAACGTTCACGAAAAAAGAACGAAACCAAAAGTAATCACAAATAAAAAAAACAACAATAAACTAAAACGAAATAACTATTTAAAACAGCAAACACTTTATGAAACACTTTTGGCGCCGACAACCTAGAGAGAGAGACATGCGTATAGGCGGGACAAAGATGAACGATTATAACTGCTCACACCAGTGTTGTCAGGTCTTGTTTCCGAAACACCCCATCCTTGATCTATTTTTATCCTAAATTGTGCATTATTTTGAATAAACACCATCAAGTTTCTGTTTTTTACTGTCTATAAGTAAACAATTAGATAAATTAAGTATTATTTGTGAGTTATCTTTTAATAGTAAGTACATTGGCACTTCAAGAATTAATGTTTCTTCCCACATTATTGTCTTTTTCCCCATGAATATTATTATTTAAAATTTAAATAATTATTATTTTTAATATTATTATTAATTATATAATTTATTATTATTAAAATTTAAAATTTAATTAAATTTATCTAACAGCATTTCGGTTTGATTAAAGTATTCATATATGATTTATAAACGATATTAAAAATATATAGTTGTTTATATCTATTTTAAGTTTTACTATAAATCTAGGGAAACCCACCCTAAGCTAGCAACACTGGCTATCACTCGGGTGTATGTTCTGTGTTCGGCAGTTTCCGTAAGCGCTCGGCTTCCGCGTCCCCCGTTATCATACTCGTCACCATTTAGATCCGAAAAGTGACAACTGCGCAGCCTCAAATTGCGCACTTCAAATAGGCATAAATAAATGAATTTTACTGTACTCAAGGCACAATGGCGATTTCAGACTTTTTAGTCCAGGTTTCCTCTCGATGTTTTCTCTTACCGTGTGGTGTATAAGATACATTTAAACTTTAGGAAAGTCACATCGGCACATGCCAGGTCTCGAACCCGCACACTCGTATACGACATGCAGGATCCTTAATTCGGAATAACAACCGTGCGGATCGGCAACGGCGACGTCATGGATGGAATAACTCTCAGTCATTATGAGGAAATCCAACAAGAGGCTCGAGAATACTTAAAAAAGAAAAACAAATGCAGAAACATCTAGGGAGAACTCTCGTCTTGGGAATCGAACCCAAACATGTAATAAGGTTTATTGCATAATAATTATGTAATCTTGCTGCATTGACACTTTAATATTCGATTATCGGCCATGCATGAATAATTGATGCAATCCCCTTCGTATGAGAGGAGACTGAGGAGAGGTCGGTTCAGACTGTACACACTAGGAGTAATAGAAAATTGTTTTGAGACAAAAAAAGTTTATTTTAAACTAAACTTTATTCAGCTGTTATGTGAAAAATCTTTCACAAGCCATTAATACATTACCATTCAACCACAAAATCATGACGAATCACAGACCTACATAATGTAGTAAATGTTCCCTTTAAAACCTTAAACTAGCAGACAGTATAATATGCTACCTAAAATAAAATAAGACATTTTATTTTAAAACATATAATATTATAAATTAAGCTGCTAAGTTGTGAACATTTCCAGTGCCATGAATGTTCCAAAACGATCATGGAAAGTGATAATCCAAAAAAGCTGTGAATATGTGGCACAAAAATGGCGCACAGAATCAGACTCGTAATTATTTTCTTTCTACACATAATATTTTTATTAGGTAAAATATATTGTATTGGGAAAAGGCTAGGCAGATGATGATATTGTACTTTTATGAAACCAGGCACTAAGGAAGGTAACATGTATCATGGCTAGATGTAAGATGGTAGCACATAGATGCTGAATTAGCAACAGTGATATAGGTTTGTGCTACCTGTTAAACGTGAGTACAAGTTTTTTTAACCAATATACCTATTTAGATTACAGAGCAGACTTTTCGAGATTTTAGAACAACATAGTTGGTGGATGGTTGAACAGCAGTGGTGTTAATAATTGCAGTTCATATCCCCAGCAATATGCGAGCAATATCTTTAAATGAATATACCTAGGTAATTTCATACTGTGCTAAAACTTCTAAATTAATATTTTTTTTGATCAGAAATACTGCTGTAAAAGATTATTGGTAAGATTGGATGCTGGCACTGAATATGTCAAAAACTTATGTCTACTATAAGAAAACAATAACAGCTGTGATTAATGCCTTGATAGGTGTTCAAAATATTAAGCTCCAGAATTGATAAACTGTTTCAAAAAGAAATTGATAGAAAACCAAAATCACAGTAAGGATTACGTCAATAAAATTAAAACACCAACATTACTAAAACAATGGACCTACAATGTGACATCTTATCTATTAAAGTAGTATAACTATTAAAGTTAAGGCATATTTTAGCATGATACAACCAACAATTCAAACTATGTCAAGCTTTGGTAACTATTAATTGTTTTTACCAAAAACTTTACTAGGAAATATTAATTACTGGTGATGTTAACATGAATAGAAAAAACTAATAGCAAGTCACATAAATAATTTAATTAACAAGCTAATATTGCTTTACAACTGTCGAAATATAAATAGCGCTATACATATCAATTATCTATTAACATTATTATGTAAATCTTGTTAACATAATTGCACACTTGACAAAAAATATGTAGGTATGATAATATTATAGCACTAGGAGACTACATAACAGAAAATACTTTAAATAAAATATGCAGTTTTATGTCAACATAATTATTATAATGTGAGATGGAACTATGCCGTTAGTACAATGATGTGTTATGTAAGTTCATTGTGTTTATCAATCTCATACATAATTGCTATTAATATTTCAATCAGTGGTAATTTGGTTGGATTAGGTCCATCGCTGGCGCTCGTTTGGCGAGTAGGCGGCGACGTCTAGCTAGTGGCGCATTGGACTCTATTCATACCAGGATGCTCATCATCTTCTTCATAAGCGTTACCATGGTGTGCACGACGCCGACGTGACTCTTGTTCCGGATCCAAGTCGATCAGCTGACACTCTTCAGCCAATTCAGGAATTTCAATCTGTTATGATAAAATTTGTACATTAAATGAAATTGGCACAAAATCAATGAATTAATGAAATCGATTGAAGATTACATTTTCTCCATTCATAGAACAAATCTGTATAAATAAAATCCGCAGAGGGTTTCGAATTTTAGAAGGAAAAATATACGCAGTAGTGTACGGTCGCATAATTAAGTTGCTGAATATTGCTGATTATTTCAAACTAGCTGACCCGTCGGACTTCGTACCGCCATTTTTTTTCTGCTCGTTCCTGACAATAATTAACCCAAAAAAATGTTTTTGTACCAGTCATACGGAAGTTATCCGCGTACATGCATTTCGGCGATATTTTTTTAAGTATATAGATTTGTAATACTTAGAATCAAAATTTTCATAACTTTAGATTAATATCTACTCATTATTTCAGATTTGCTGCTCCAAAAGCTTCATTTTAATTATAATTAAAAAAATACCAGAAATTTAAAAATATAATTACAATTTGCAAATGAAGCCCTTTCATATGATACCTCATCACATGATTTTAGTATAGTAGCTACACATTTATATAATTGTCATGAAACGGCATAGCAAATCATACGCAGGTAATATTAGTATTTTAATAATTTTCACCTGTGAATTATTTAGTTTTATTATTATGTGTATGACTTTGCATATTACACCCACACACAAATGCAATGACGTAATAAGACCTAAGGCAAACACGCCAGTTGCACGTGTTTTACTGTTTTCTGTTTATTTAAATAACAGAATAATTTAATGAAACTATTAACAAGTTTCATATTCATTAGTACTACTTCCAGCGATTAATAAGAACATATTAGAGGTAAGCACTAGTAGAGTGCATATTTATCTAAGCTAGATTTTGTAGTAGCAATACTCACCCTTGGCCGAGGAGGCAGGCAGTTCTCAAGTGCAGGAATGACTTCTGGTGGAATGCGACTGGGGAAGTTAACTAGGAATTGTATAATGAGCTGACCCTTTTCAAATGGGTTCTTGTACATTGGCATACCTGCAATATTACAAGTAAGAAATTCAAACATTATAATTTTATTTCCAAAAATTATTAATGTCTCTGTGTAATGTAATTCCATACCCTAACATATCAAGACTACAAGGATATTCTACTGCTAAATGTTACATAATTATCAAGTTCTGAAGTCAATACATACCTTCATTCAACACACACTTGACTTCACCATGCTTGGTCACTTCACCAGGCAAGACAGTTATAACAATATCTCTCTCATCCAGAGTGCGGATCACCTTCTGGAAGCCACATAGAGCCTCCACAAGCTCAATGTTCAACCGAATTATGAGATCATTTCCTGAACGTTTAAATATCTAGAATGGATAAAAGACAGACATAAATCAATGCTTGAGCAGCTCATCAACTCAAGACGAAAAAAGTATCAAAATAAAATGATACATACTTCATGTTCCTTTTCATCTAAAACTATAACTAGATCACCAGGCTCCAACTCTGGTTCTTGATCGCCTTCTCCACTAAAGACAATCTTCTGACCATCTGTCATGCCCTTATCCACATGGACTTCAAGAATCTTGCGATCACGAACAGTCTTGCGTCCCTGTAATTTTTTTACATGTTACTTATTTCTTTAGACTAGTGCTTTTTATTCTGTTAAGACTTGCTTTCTTTTATCTTACCTGACAGACTTTGCAGCGGTCCTTAGGATCAATGATCTCTCGCTGTCCACGGCACTCAGTGCACACAGTTTGTATTTGATGGATCATGCCAGGTGCCAATTGCTGAATCTGAACTTGCATACCTGTACCGCGACAAGTAGGGCAAGTCTGGACTGCTCCCTGAACAAGAAAATAAAAATTGTAAAACAATTATATTTCTTTGAATTTTTATTAATTTTTTAGGTATATTTTTCACTACCTTCTTGCCTCCACGTCCTTCACATTTTTCGCAGATAACATTCTTCTGCAAAGCGAGCTTCCTAACAGCACCGCGATAAAGCTCCTCAAGTGTTACAGACAGTTGATGAATTACATCTTTGCCCTTCCGTTCACGACCACGTCGGCGACCACCACTGAACCCTCCACCAAAGAACATATCAAACAAGTCCATAGGTGAGGAGAAGCCACTCGCACCAACACCTCCTTCTTTCAATGCTTGTTCACCGCCTAGAACATTACAATAATTAAATCAGCACCTATTTAATGATATTTTACTTAATCATCATGGCTCAGCATAATTGATTAAAGAGGTATAATTCTCAAACGTTTGGGATTTTATTTATAATGATTTACCAATTCATTTACACAAAAGGATAATTATTGTGTTACCCTTTTAAAATAATTGAAGTGTGTCTAATAGTATGTGATGAATAACATACCTTGGTCATAAATACGTCTTTTGTCAGGGTTAGACAGTACTTCATAGGCCTGCGAAATCTGTTTGAACCTCTCTCCTTCATTTGGGTTTTTGTCAGGGTGGTACTTTAGGGCCAGCTTCCGGTAGGCTTTCTTTAGTTCATCTGTTGTGCAGCTGGGTTTTACACCCAATATATCGTAGTATGTTGTTTCTTTCACCATCTTTTATCCTTATAAGGAAACAATTAAAATTATAATATTTTTCAATACAAAGGACTACCTATCTAGAATGCCATAGAAAATTCTAGTACCTACTCTTAAATGTATTTTGAATCACTTAAATTATGCAGCGTCGAAATTAACATGATAATTTGATCTAAAATCAATACTAATTGATTATGACACCAGTAATTAAATAGCGAAATGACCACGTAGTTTCTCAACTAGCAATGAGCAGCATAGAAAAGTGTGCGTGAAAATGTGAGGGCGTTACATACAAACAAACCTAACCAAAAAGCTTGATAAATATTAAAGTTGATTCAGACGTGGTTAGATAAGATTTTTTTTCAAAGAAAGGAAATTTACGCTAACATCATACACACGTTTTCCATGACACTGCCACTGTAAAATGTTAAAATAAACTCACTTTGTATTTATTTTTGCGTAAAGATTCCAATCACAGTTTTGAATCTTCTAGAAGCACTAGTTCACAATTTACGAGCACGAAATAAAATCGAAGCACTGTAAGAAACACGCCGTACAAGCACTGACTTCTTCACACGAGAATTCTCGAGATTCGTTCAACTTCAAATGACGTTTGATCGAATCGAACGAGGAGAGTTTGTAGAGGCGATGAAAAGTACATTCGAGAAACTTCTATAGGTCTAGTACTCACTGACGGAATCACCCCTCCCTCCCTAAAAAGTACTCTGTGGAGTGATGGCTAATCATGGCTCGGTTCACTCCAATGGGTCGGTCCATGCTAGGCCACTCACAAAGTTGCCAGCCAAATATAAAAATTGCACTTGATTAAAAGGAGGTATTTGCCTATGTTTTGATGTTGTAAATAAAACACATTTAAAACTTATAAAAGGAAAGGTTTTAAATTACACGATTTTAACTATTTAACATAAACCAAACACTTAACATATAAAAGTAAAGTCTATTGGGTTGTCGTGGTATTTTTTTTGTATGGCATCTCGCAGGTCAACCTAGAACGTTGTCGACTGCTTAACCGGGCTTGTTCGTGGTTGTACCTACGTAATTTAAATTAGCTAGTGGATAGCTACTGCACTTATTTGAATGCATTTTTTCTTCAATATTTCTGACAGATTTATACCGTAGCTAACATTGACTATAAAAAAATATTAGTGTTACAGCAAAAATGAGAAAAGGCCTAAATTGGTTCTAAAGAAGGCGTAAATCTTGGTGATACACGTACAAATAAATTTATCTCGGGCTTTAAGCTATAAAGATTGTGACATTTGGCTAGATTACCATTATTATAGTCTTTCTATAGTGTACACTTGCTTTTGCTTAAGTTTGGTCTACAATGTGCGATTTAGCTATAAAAGTGATTACAGTGGTTGAAATGGAAACGGTAGTCTCTCTTTAAATATTTGTTTATTTGAATAAAGTATTATAATCATAATAACACCATTTGCGATAAGATGGTAAGTTTTTGCAACGCTTTTCTATAACAAGATATCAAGATATACTGAGCAATCTGTATCCGGGACATGACATTGACTTTTTTTTTGTGTCAATGGTGACTGCATTGTCTGTCAGGAATAATGACATATGGTGTCTGTCAGTCTTCTTGACACTGACAAGATCTGTCAGAATCCATAATGAAGATTGACCTCACTCGCTGGCCGAGGTGATAATAGCAGTGTTAAAGTTCTCTGCTGCTGATAACGAATAGATTTTGATAAGTCGATAACGTCATTCGTCACAGCACGGTGTAGTGCAGTCTGCCAGTGCCAGTCTCGCTACTCGTCGCGAATCCGTCGCAAGTTTTATTGGATCTAGTGTTCTACCATTTTATTTCCGTTTACGTTTTACATAAATTTAATAAATTGTAATAATGGCCGAGAAAACATTGAAAAACAGAGTTTGCATTATCGGCTCTGGTAACTGGTAAGATTTATTAATATTTTAGATATTATTAAACGTTAACAAGATTAACAGTTTCGCATGTATAACGCGATCGTTTTTACGGACACGGAAAGTGGTGTTGGGCTGACCGACCTTTAACAAAATGATGACATAACAATAAAAACGATACTTCCTAACTAACAACATTCTATCTATTCTTCATAACCTTAATTATCGTGTTGTTATTGACAGTAAATGCAGGTTATTTAAGTTGGATAATACTACTTGTTGACTGCTATATTAATTTTATGAATTCAGGGGATCAGCAATTGCTAAGATTGTGGGTCGAAATGCTGCGCGACTTCCAAATTTTGAAGACAGAGTTACTATGTGGGTATATGAAGAGATGATTGAGGGGAAGAAATTAACAGAGATCATCAATGAGACACACGAAAATGTTAAATATTTGCCTGGGCACAAGCTCCCCCCTAATGTGGTAAGTATTTTTATTACATTTAAGAATAAAAATTCAAATCATTCACAACTCATCTTTAATAACAAAATTTATATGTTCCAATATTACTAAAGTTCCCTGATCCAATTAAAGTTTGGCTGTTGTATTTGTTCTTGACAGTGCCCATGTGAATAGCACATGTACAGTCTATTTCGGTGACTTCTGAGCAATTCAATGCCAATGTTATCTCATAACCTCTACTGCTGACCAACATTTAGTACTCATTATGTTTTGTAATTGGCAAAAAATAGTATTTCAATAAGATCATGTTATTCATAACATGATACAAAACTCTAGTTAGAATCATATAAGATTGACATAATTATTGCACTATGGTTTCCCTTGTATAGGGTGACCATATCATTGTTTAATAGAGAATACCATTTTTATTGATCAACATGCAAATAGATAAAAAAAACTGTCCAAGTATTAACAAATACTAGGCATGCGAATGCAGTATGCACAAAATAGGTTTTAAGTATATTTATTTTACTATTTGTACAGATATAAATGCTATTTGTTAACTGTAATTTTCCATTTCAATGATTCTATAAATAAATACTCAATGCTAAGCTTAGTTGTTGCCATTTATTTTGTTACAGTAACTTAAATTATAATTTTGCATTTCTTACAGAATGTATGTTTGGGATCAATTTATTAAGTGTTAGTGTAGTTTTTGCATAAATAACTGATTGATGTGTAAATAAAAAAAATGCAAGACTATGATTGATATAGTTAATTTATTACTTAAATAAAAAATACAAATGTTGATCCGACAATAACAAAAGGTACTTATTTATGTATATGACTATACATTAATCAAAACAAAATTATGTTCTGATGTACACAATTAAGATCTTGCAGTGTTTCTCTTGACCTTGCAAATAATTAACTGTGACTGTCATATCTGTATGTACCTATTACTTTATGTAACTCTAAAGGCTCTCCCACACTGGTGTAAAATATCAGTTGGAAAACTACATTACAAACTCATTATAAAGCATTATTGTATTATAGATTTTTTTTTATCCACAAGTTGCAATAATTGCGTCAATGTGGGTCAATAGAACTGTTCATCAAACGGTACTTATTTGGCATCTGCTTATGCTTCATGATAGAGCATGTAACAGAGCTACTATTTTTGCATCAAATATGGTATGGTATGGAGGTAGATTAATACTTGGGGAAGGAGAAAGGATATAGCACATGATAATATTTATACAATCACATTTGTAGTTATACCTCACTGATTGATGCATTGTTTTAAACAGGTTGCAATCCCCGACGTAGTCGAAGCGGCGAAGGACGCCGACCTTCTTATTTTCGTAGTGCCCCACCAGTTCGTCAGAACCATTTGCTCCACGCTCTTAGGAAAGATAAAACCAACGGCAGCTGCACTTTCTTTAATAAAGGTACACGTTTTTTTGGATTATTGCGTCTTTAGTATCTATCTATACTATAATATACATATCAAGCTGAAAAGTTTGTTTGCTTGGGCGCGCTAGTCTCTGTAACTAGTAGACGGATTTGGATTTGAAAAAATGTTAGTGAGTACTATGATCCTTAAGAGTCGAGCAAAAAAGTACGGGCGGGCGATACGACGCGGTGGATCGGGTCGGAACTTTTGAGCGTCACGGGCGGCTGAAACCGCAGGGCACAGCTAGTATGTTATATAAATCTAAATTACTTGTTATATTGAAAATGTCTTTTGTATCCTCAGGGCTTCGATATTGCGGAAGGAGGTGGTATTGACCTAATATCACACATTATTACACGGTGCCTTAAAATTCCATGCGCTGTATTAATGGGAGCCAATATTGCGTCTGAGGTGAGTAGTTCTATTTGCTAATGTCTGCTCGCATCGTGTATAAAACGTTTGATGTATGCACCTTATGTTTCATCGTAATGCCGTGAGATATGGGCTTAAATTTCTGTCACGCTGACAAGTTATTCCGAACAAGTGTTTATTTAGTTTCCTAGAATGATTTGGATAAACACATCATAACAATTTCTTAACTTTTAGCATAGAACACAAAAATCATATTATGCTACCATCTTCTTAGACCTGCTCTAAAACAATGCAAAAGTTAAAAATCATTTGTTTGATTATAAAAATTGATTCGCCGGGTAATATAATCTCGATTTCATTGGTATGTACCTACGAGGAATTCGAAACAGGTTGATAAAAATAATTAATTTCCAAAACAGAATATGATAATAACATAAAGTGATCATGAGTTGTAAAATTGGTTTTGCAGATTTATGGCAGATTAGCAATTAAATTGATAGTAAATTATTTATTGTAAATAAATGCACAAAATGATGATCAATGCACGAATTAATTGAGACTTGGCTCAAATAGTTTTACATGACATATAACGGATTGCCCGTTACCCACGGAAATGTAGAATATTTCAACGGCGCTGTTCTTATCCTGCTTTATTTATTATTAATGTGAATTTAATAGATTCATCATCACTTGATAACCGTTTACCTTAGCATTACGGTTGAGAAGCTACTACTTATGCACAATATTGGTGCAACGTCTAAAATACTCATATAACCATGACCAGATAGATACACGATATTGTCAAAATGTATGTGTAATGGCATCTTATTCACGTGCTCAAAATCAGTTAGCAACGACGTTTCTGGCAAACTGCCTACCTGTAGTAGTAGTTAGCGTAAATTGTTGTTTTAACATCGCACTCAGAAAATGTTGGAAACAATAGTAATTGCGTTTGTATTATAATTATAATAAATTCAGCGCAGTTTGTAAACAGGACATTAAAGCATCTTTACTGGAGATTACATACGTAGGTTAGCTTTGTTTATCCATGTTTAAGTAGTGTCTACGTAGCTATACATACTTACTATCATTTCCTGGCATTAACATTATCGGTATCTTCCAGCTCTATTGAGATTTCTTTACAAATGCATCTGCATGTATGATGATGATATTCTTATCAGGTTATATTTTGTAGTTATAGAATACCTAATATCCTAACTTAGTCGAAAAACATGTAGTAGTTTAAATAACATGGTCACATTATATTCCACGATTACCTATTTAAAGAACTTATGTCGTAGGTGGCTGATGAGAAATTCTGTGAGACCACAATCGGTTGCCGGGACGTAATGCTGGCGCCGATGATGCGTGACATTATTCAGACTGAATACTTCAGAGTAGTTGTCGTTGATGATGAAGATGCTGTGGAGATTTGCGGAGCTCTGAAGGTACGGAAATGATAATATGGCTGTTTACCCTAGTACAGGTTTTCGTGAACGTCGCAACGAATATTAATTAATAATTTATATTCGTAGAACATTGTAGCCGTGGGAGCTGGTTTCGTAGACGGCCTTGGCTTCGGTGACAACACTAAAGCAGCTGTGATCCGTCTTGGTCTTATGGAAATGATCAAATTCGTCGATGTGTTCTACCCGGGCAGCAAACTTAGTACTTTCTTCGAGTCGTGCGGCGTGGCTGACCTTATTACGACTTGTTACGGTGAGTTAGTTTTGCTGCTGCATTATTTAAAGTGTACAATGCCAAACTTAAACCTGTTTATTGCCGCATAACGAATGCGCCAAACACCGGTTCTTAGTATAATGCCTTCAGCATTTTTTGTATAAGGAGATATTAAAGTATTAATAGTCATTTCCCTTTGCACGTAACAACTTCCAATTGCTTTCACTTAATAGAGAGTACGTAGTGTAATTAGTCTTTGCAAAATACGAGGGAGCAGTGACTTAGTGTATTTCAAGGTTAGGTGCGTAGCTAAATCTAAATTCGAATGTTGTTAAAGGTTATTTCAATATTATTTTGATTTAAGGGCATTTGATAAAACACAATTTCCTTAAATTAATTTCAAGTGCACATCATTATTATTCCAAACAGAAAAAAAACTTCCGTTTTATAACGTATGCGAAAAGGAAATTACAGCGTTTATCTGATCGTATGATCTATGAATGTGTTTATTATTGAGCGAGTTCAGAGCGGTTATATTAAATGCTGCATTGCTGTCGGGCTTGTGTCTAGATAGTAAAAAACCTTGTTAGAGCAGAACGCTCTACAGAAGTGTAACATTATGATGAATAGATCGTATTGGAAGGCAGGTGTTAGATAGAATAATAATCACTTAATAGAAATTATCAGCGGCCGTATTGCAACAACCTATCGATTTCCCACGTAGTAACAAAAAAATATCTAACGCAAACATTTTGTTGAATGCTTTGTACAAATTTCGTCGTTGCCAGAATGTGATCGTGTGCAAAATTATCAGCTTACTAGATAAATACAAACAAAAACTCACTTTCGCATTTATTAGTTAGGATACTAGGTAGGTATGCGAAAGTGAGTTTTTTTTTCGATTTGCATGAAGACGGTACGGATAACTAAAGATGAGAGATGGTTAATAAGCTTTTTATCCATGTGCATAGACTTAGTTCTTTTGGGACTCTGGAAACAGCTAGAAGGTATACAATAAGGCGCTTAATTTGTTTTATATCATCATCATCAGCCTATATATTGTCCCACTGCTGGGCACAGGCCTCTTCTCATACAAAGAATTTGTTTTATATATTGTGATAATATGCAGTATATGTATAATTGAAGTTACCTCTTACTCCTTATGTAGGTAATCATTACAATCCTCTCATCATAACCACTCTAACGTCCGGGCCGCGCGACCGTTTATCTCTCTAACGTCCAGCTGCGCGCGGCGCGCGCGACTTCGTTCGCGCGCAAGTTCGTCGTAACAAAAAACCTATATAGCTACTGAACCGTAATGGCTAGAATAAAGAAAAAAATACCAAAAAAAAGATTGAAGAATACTGATCAATCTTAACGATTTTTTTAAATCGTAAGTTATAATCTTTGATACAAAAAACCGGGTTAAACATGTAATTCAGAAAAAAAATACACAATTATTTCTACCTTTTTAGAATATAAGGCACAACTATTGCATATTTTATCAATAAAATATTTTTACAACAAACTAGACTTATTACCCTTTCTTCTGATGTATATACGATTACATTCGGTTAACTCTAAGTATTTTAATTAAATCAAAACAAAACACTACTCCTCGTAATTTTACCGCGATGTCCCGAGCGCCCTTGACTCGTCCGAGAAGGCGAAATAATAGCAATATGGCCGCCCGTCTAAGGTTTCCCACACACGATGTAATTTTAATAAAATATTTTAAATAATTTTATGAATTAGTTTTATGCAATAATTGTATTTTTGAAGTTGTTTATTTGTTCTAGTTGGTTATTTAAATAAAAAGCAAATAAAAAAATCAATATATAATATAATAATTTATTCCTTCCACACATTTATATATGGTAAGCCATAAAACATAAATGCAGAGATTGACGTCGCATTGTAGACACTTCCATATGGTCTGCATGAATAATTTAAAACATTAGTATTGTTAAAAGAATAAAATAAAATTTGGCGAAGCATTAAAATATATGCGACCATGCAACACGTGCAAGGGCAACAGCAAAAAAGAAAGGTAGTCAAATCCACAAGTGCATTTTTTTACATTTAGCGGAAATTAATCAACACGAACAAACATTTAATTAATGTTTCAAAACAAAAAAAAAACCATTAGAACATTATACATATCCAACGGAAACCAAGCGAAAAATAAATGATGAATATTAGTACAAAACCCAAAAGTGCATTTTATATTAAATATTAGTATCATCTCAAGCAAAATATTATACCACCACTAGCAAAACAAAAATAATGCAAACATATTTTGCCGTGTATAGCGAACCTTATTTATCACGTTTCATGTAACGTCCGTGGATACCAAACAGTCCACATCAAAAAACCTGAGGAACACATTGACATTATTATGGAATCTTCAGTGAATTTAGTATATTTCTCTTTGAAAAATGTATTATTTTGCTTATTACGAAATGTATTTCGATATTTTATATTCTATTGTAATGCAAAGTATGTAAAATATGTATAAACAAAACTAAAAGTGGCCGACACCATACGACCGGCCATTTTTTTCGAAACAACAATCGTTTGAAGTTAAAAGTAGACTAGATTTATCAGCTAAAACTGTGATATTTATACATCATCGTAAAGCACAAATCTTCTAGTTTATTTTGATGTATAACACTTGCAAGATAAATAAAACAAAACTGTAGTACTTACGACATAATTGTTGGCACTCACAAAAACACTTCACAACACGCGCGTCAAACGAGTCAACTGAACTTAAAAAATTATATTTTGTTTGTCAAAGCTTATTACATTGCCATCTCTATTTTTTTCGTCGAACTATTTATTCAACTGTATAGATAATCTGTCAAAACTCACCAAGCAAGACCGTATTTTAAACTAGAGGGCGTTAAACACAACTCGTCGCTTTGGATACTATAGTATCCATGGGCGTATGACGCTACTTTTTTCTTGGATACCGTACTATCCACGGACGTCAGAGTGGATAAGCTAGATTGACTTGTTGATCGCAAAATACCTACCTACCCGATTAAATGGATTTATGCGCGCTTGTTGTACCTATCTCAAAGTAAATCGACGTTTCGCTATCTAGAATTCCTCGTATCCCTAGAAAGATTAGTTCGATAGATCCTCGATAACTTTTACGGGCGATTTTAATTTAAATGTGTAAATTAAAGAAGTACCGAAATCTTAAAAGACTGGCAGTTTGATTAACATAATAATGTATTACTTAATTGTTTAGAATCGAATCTAAAGTCCGAGTGCAAAGAGACAACAGTCTGTGCACTTCGGTCGATATTATGCATAGGTCAATTATTGTGAAGTCTATTATCTAATGGTGACAAAGGCCGCGAACATTGACCACTTTGTGATATTACGTGGGTACACGTTCAAGAAAAATATTTATTGATCTAATAAATTAATGACAACGCAAGTTTAATGACGGCGACGCATTTAAAAAGAATATAACTGCATTTTAATATGTACATATGGTAAATTATTATTTTTTCTTAAATGTAAGTAAGTACCTAAGTCTTTAATGTAGTAAGTCACAATGTACATATTTATCAGTTCGCAATGGATTATGTGCACAAGTTGAGTAGCGATAATAAATATTTAACAACACCAAGACGAGCATGCGCAAAATAATCACGTTATAGCGAGGTATCAGACTATGGCAAAGCTATATTAATTGTTTCTTTTGTTAACTGTTCATGATAATTAAAAATGTTTTACGAATATTCGGCGATTCAGGAAGTTAGTACGATTTGTTGAATGTGGACAACTTCCGATAACATAATAAATTACTACCGCTTGAGGAACTTAGGTAGCTACTCAAATTTCAAGGGTAAAACTAAAATAGCTAAATAATATTTGCCTATTTATCTTTTTTATAGGCGGTAGGAACAGGAGGGTGGCGGAGGCCTTCGTGAAGACTGGCAGGTCTATAAAGGAGCTTGAAGACGAGATGTTGAATGGCCAGAAACTTCAGGGGCCCATCACCGCAGAGGAAGTTAACCACATGCTTGCCAACAAAAATATGGAGAACAAGTAAGGACTCTAGAATAATCTCAGGGTGGTTTTAGTTATATATAGCAAATTTCTAAAGATGTACATATGTGGATTTTTGATTTTCTATTACACGTAATTTATGTTTTATATCAACACATACCATACTATATATCTCGAAAATATGCACGTTCCATAAGGAGGGTGAAAACGCTCTAGTATGGTAATAATATATATTTATGACGCAGAATTCGCACCAAGGTCTGACTTTTCTTATACTTCGGGATTTTAATACGTAAAACATACATAAAAAATAACTATACACTTGATACAAGTTGTCCATAAAGAGAATTTAAACAACATGTTCTGAGACGAGTAACAGCGCATAAATCTCCACTATTTATAGAGCAATTCCTTATGTTGCACATACGGAAATGTTACTTATGTTGTTGTTGATCTCAGGTCATGTAGATAAAAACGGACAATTATAATCTGTTGGTGATATAATCCTAACGTAGGTTGGACTAAAATAGTTCGTGTTGGCTTACATCCACTTGTCACCTGAGGCCAGTGCCATTAAATCAAGGATAATGCAGTGTTCCGATGCACCTAGCGCCCTTATATTTTATTGAAGGCTGTTTACCAACTCTATGACATAATATCGTTCAAACACTCATTTGCTCTTCCTACTCTACCAATTAGGTAATAATATTGTAGTTCTTTATCTAATAATATTCTTATTAAACATATTGCTACTGTGTTTAAATGTTATTACACTCAATGTCAAAGTCAATTCGATAATTTGTGTTATACAAACGTAAACATTGACAAGTCGCCAACAATTTCAAAAATTGGTACTTGGCTCTATTGTGATAACCGTGATAACTGCATATATTTGTACAGTTTTAATTTTGTCGGAATGTAAATTGTGGCGGTTGAAATATCTGAGGCTCTGAGCGGTGTGGAATAAACAGTTTGATCGTCTAGGAGTTTGCCTACAGTATATACAAACAAGACATAGCGCGCTCGATTGGCTCAATCAAGATAGACATTGTTAGTTGAACAATAGCGAATGATTGCGTATTGTTTCCAGGTTCCCGCTGTTCACCGCCGTGTTCCGCATCTGCCGAGGCGAGCTGAAGCCCAGCGACTTCATTAACTGCATCCGCAGTCATCCAGAACACATGTAAGACACATCACTTGCATCCGCTTCCTTCTCTGTCTAGCTTCTAAACTAGATAATTAGAGCATTATAATGTATGTAGAATAGAGCTGATTAACTTATTGTGTACATAACAAGATATGTATATGTATGTTTATTTTACAGGGTGCTAGTACTTAGATATGACAAAATATTACATATAATATAAGTAAAGCATAAAGATGTTTTGTTTGGCTGCACTTTTAATGAAAGCATTGTCTTTTTAATTAACAAAGCTTGCTTCGCTTTTTAAGCAAAAACGCGATGAGAGTGCATGATGAATTTAAAATGATTTATTTGTAACTAATAAATGCAATTACATTTTAAAGTGATTTATATGGCAGCTACACTTGTAAATGTATATTATCGCGGTTATCGTACAAGAACTTGACCGATAAACAAATAATTTTATAGCCACACGTTCTGTGTGAGATCGGCGGAGAACGGAATACTTGAGTGCAGCCATGCAACTCATCAGTTGTATGTAACAAATAAAGCATGTTGTAAACATAGCTGTATAAAACTGACACCCGTTGTTACAATAACATAACATGTTGCTAATAATGAGTAAGCGTTATTACTATTATCTTTTCTGATGTATTATCTGTCAAATAAGCTAACAAATATCGCCGGCGCGGATCTGTTATCGACGTTTAGGCTAGTAGCTACAGAATAAATGAACATATTCAAGTGGTCGTTGTTCAGATAACGTTTATTGATGTTGTGGAGTTCGGAGTAGGCGCTAAGTACAAACAAGTATACTGCGTAACGTTACTTTATGTACGGAGTATAATGTAATATATCACTAGAGTTATCTTTTCTATTAACCTATATATTTATATTGCACGTTAGTTCTAACGATAGTTTATTTGTATCTAAATAGTTAATTGAAATATTTGTTGAATAAAATATCGTACTTAGAAATGCTAATACTTTTCATTATCCTTTAAAACATTGAGTGTCCCTCGTTTCTTGTTGTTTGCCTTCCTTTATGTGTTTAAACTGGTTCCTGGCTGTTTTAATAAAATCATCTCTAAATGGGTAATGAACCTTTACGAAATGTTCATTAATCATGATAATTGATTTTTTCAGATTTGCTCCCAAGAATATTAGTATTTACTGAATGCCATTCTGAAATTAAATGTGTACTAATCCGGATTGCTGCATTTGTATATTTTTATACGCATTTTGTGTTTTTCTATAAAATCATGTCTTTGTTTGTAGCTTTTGCACGTTTTTCTTTACTAATAAATTTCTTCTCGGGAGTGGATGTTTTTATGTTGTAATTCTAAACTCATTAAATTTAAATCATCAAGATTTACCTGAATATTACGAAAATAAATAAGCACAACATTTGCAGATGTGTTTAACTAAGCTTATCTAACCGAATTGTCCATAGTCATGATGTTAAAAATAACATGTTTTTACACTAATATTCTAGGACTAGAAAACAGTCGGCGCCCAAATGTTCTCTGTGACCCAGTGAGGCGCATCTTCAGAGACTGTCATCAACTTGAAACTGTTGCATTTGTCGTCCGGCACGCCAGCATCATTTATCACACACACACCCACACACGTAAACATTTTTCCAATTAGTAATGATACGCGCACCCAAGAGCCTTTACGATATAAATTGATAGTGATGTCGTGGAAGTTATCAAAGAGATAACTATATCACTAACCGTCTTATGCATCATAAAGCTATTCGCATAATAAGCCTACCTTAGCTATCGAACTGTTTTGTCTCTTTGTCAAACTTGACAGAAAGGCACAAAACAGTTCGTAAAATAGGTTTATTAAGCGAATGCCGTTGGTATGAATTTCGAAAAAGAAGTCTTTAACTGTGGTGTATTTCACGATATTTTTAACAGACTTCAAAAAAAGAGGAGGTCATATATTCAGGGCCTAACTTTTCATGTGTATATTGCCCTCTTCAAATATTATTTTTTATCGTATCAGCCAGAATGCATCTAATTGGAAAATGTTTTTAACTTCATTAATGCATGATTACCATTGTGTTTTGTTATGTGTAACTGTTGTTACACCTAATTTTGTTTCTAGTAGTCCGCTTGAATGTCATTCTATTACATGAATCAATTTCAGAATATTTTAAATACGTATAGATCATTAACTTTCCATTTTAGGTGTAGTAGACGGCGCGAATTTAATACATAAGTAGCTTTACAACCACTTACATAAAATTTTAACATATTGTTCTAAAGTATTGCATGCGGACTGCTAGTGTGAGGCTGCGTTCCTACTGCAAGAATATTACAGCAAGTATATAGACTGTCTTCTTGTGACTGTCTTTTATTTGAATTGCGATACCTTTCATTTTTACAGTTCTATGTATATATGCGTCGATATAATGAATATATGAACTTATGCAGCATATTAAAATCCTTTGGGAAAGGTATGACAATTGGATACAGTTTATTTACGTAATTAAGTTGACAAGGACATATTTAGGTACATGTTTGATTTATATTAGGTACCTTCTTACACCATTTTTACTTATGATGTTAGGATAGCAAGCTTCGTAACTAGCTTAGTTTAAGGAAAGACGTTCGTAATTTCTTGCAGAAATTTCTTTGGAAGTGAAAAGGCAGCCTAAGTTGATAATTAATTAATAAAGTAATAAAAATATATCATAGACTGCTTTTAATGTAATCAATATCACGCTGAAAGTTTAAAATCAAGTGTGTGTATTCCATTCGAGTGATTTAATCTACTGTATAAAATGTAGATAATAAATGTTATAGCTTTTACGGTGGACTATCTTGAAAAGATAGTTGTTTTGAGTGATTTTTTTAGTTATATGGGATGGATCAATATTTTTTTAAGTGGGCCACATTTATCGGTAGAGGCAAGCCATTAGTCATCTAGTCTGTTTTTTTCATTTGAGTTTCCTTTTAAAATTCGTTTTCAATGAAGATATAAGAAGGTATTTGAGATGTAGTTGTTACATTTTTATTCTAAGAGTACCAAAAGACGCTGAGTATTGTACATAATATCCTTATGACCCATATTCATGCTAGTTTAGTCATGGTATTTTATTTGTGTATCGCCTTCATGAACGTATCATTTATCGAAGAAATAGACTCATTGGAATTGTTCAGAAAAGCAGAAGCCTTTATAGAATGATAAAAGAAAGCAAGCCTTTACCTATAACATGGGTGCAGGTGTATTCAAAACGCTAGCTTCAGCATACATCACCTTTATTTTTTTCAGGATACGGATAGTTAGAAAAACTCAAAAATCGCATTGCTGTATATCTTAAAAAATATACCAAGGTAAGGTAGAAGGCTTCTGTTTTTATGACAAGTAATTTGTTTATTTTAGGTACATGTACGTAACCTGTGTTATATATTTAAATACATGCATTTTCAAAACTTGTCTATTATTTAATTAAGAAAACCATATTAAATCAGCTACCATTAAGGAATGAGAATAACCAATCATACTGATTGCTTGTCATTTAGCAACGCTTAATAACATCACTTGTTATGGTCATGTGTTTGCACAGTTCAATTTTTATTTACACAATATTTTTGAGTTATAGTGTGGCAATCGGCTTATAGTGTGCAGATCACTTAGCATAGCCCATCATAGAATGACTGGTAAGTTATACATATACCATACCCATGTTGTAAATATGTATTATGAATTGTAGATAAGTCTCGACAAAAATGCGACAGTTCCGATATTTACTCAACTGTCACGGAAGACTGGTAATGTTTTTGTTCCTGTTTCATTCTACTGGTGTAATGTTTTGTCTTACGGAAGTGTTTCAAAAATTGGCGTTGTGCAATAATATTATACAATACCTATTCTGGTTTGAAGCCAACCGCAACGCAGTTGGGATAGGGCAGCTATTTTAAGGCAAGGCAAGACCTTGTAGGTTTAATGTCCGTATGACTGGCAGTCTGGGGTTTTTCCGACTCGACTTCTAAGTTTAGAGTTCACGTTTAGTGTAAATAAATTAGGTGCGAAACTGTGCAAGTGAATAATGTGTATTTCACGGGACAACTCCTGTCTCGCCTGCAGGTTTTAAGCGTAGTTTCTCCGAACAATATTACGCGGTGTCCTGCGTGAGCGACGAACGCGACGCGACGCGACGCTGCGAACGCGACGAACGCGATCAACTCAACGGCTACCCTACTTGCGGCCTATGTGACAGTCGCGTTAGTCACATTACATCGCGACGTGTCGCGTCGCATCGCGTCGCGTCGCGTTCGTCGCTCACGCAGGACACCGCGTTAGGCATATCGGTAATATTTTTGGATAAGGTAAATTGAATAACGTAAATCCTTAGTCGTGAAGAAGCTCTGGAATGTTAACGGGAAGGTACGAGTGCTGTGAAGAGTGTCCCTACCCAGACCCATCCTAACTGCGACGAAATATGAAACTGATTCCTATCTTTTTTTTCAGGGTAAGGGTTTGATGAACAACATAGTTCTCTACTAGAAAATAGGATACCTAACTAAAGTTGCCTACTTAGTTAAGCAGAAACTTAGCTAATGAACTAGTACGTATTTCGTGTATGTTTGGCGTCGTGTAATGCAGCCAGATCCTGGTAGTCCTCCACTTAAATTACTACGTTTAATTAGGATAATTATTAGATAATTTAAAGCATTAACTGTTCTTATTAGATTAACACAACTTTCCACTAAAGACTATCAACAAAACTAACAAATATTTATTTATTTTATGTACCTATTTTAAATATATATATTTATGTATTGTGAACCTATGTTATACCTACAAACAATATTGTACTCAGCATCTTTTAGATGCAGATACGAAAGTATATATTTTTGTAAAAGTTCTAATATACATTTTAGACTACACATATTTATATTTATTATTTTTTCCTCAATCCATACCTTATTCCATACCTTGTTTTATTAATATTATACTTCCGTTTTTAACTTTAAATGCTTAGGTTGAAAATCAATTCCCATTTTGGCTATGTTAGTTGTTGTCTAGGTATATAAAACAATAATATGAGAACTATATTTTTATTGATTTCTAGAAACTGTGCACTCTCTTTTATCTACAGGTACATTTTTAATGTATCCATTATAAAAATCTAATGCAGTTATTTGCCTTCTTCCTACTAGCCTAAGTGATTTAAAATAAATATATCTTCGATCTTTGCATAATATTCTGATGGCATTTGTTGTCTCACTATATTCCAAAGTTCCAACTGGTTTTTGACTGTGGTCAACCATGTCAGCATCAAGGAGGAATGCATCAAAAAGTTTCATTTGTTTATCTTTAAATGTTGTAGTGAGTGGGTAGAGACCATATATACCTCGATAAAGGTTGTATACTTCAACTGAAGACATCTGAGACCATCTGACTTCACTTATGTCTTTGTGGATTTTCTTAGCTGAAAATAAGAAATAAAAGGAATCATAAGTAGTAAGTACAGGTAGGAGGCAGTACTACACTCCTGATAATGACTGATATAATATAGGTAATAAGTATACACATATAGTTTATTGCAAGTAATGTGTTATGGTAACAAAAAAAGGCAAACTATATTTGTTTGTAAATAAAGGATGTAATAACATCAAGTTATATGCCCAATGAAAAGTCAGTAATCACAATGGAAGCACAGTTCCAATGCGTGTTGGATTAGTTTGCAGTGTAGGATACCATAGTACCTACATTTTAGTTTGTTGACTATCTCTTTAACTTGTCAAGCTTGCTTACTTTCCGAGTTTTCCTTTTAACCTTGATTTAGTTAGAAAAGCTTACTTACTACCATTACAGGTTTGCCCTAATGCAACAGTTTACAACTTCAATTAATGAAACTCTATTTACAATAGCAAAATTAGAAAAATAAAAACATTAAATTATTACACCATAATACCCAACACATTTATATCAATTACTAACAGGATTTTTCCATTTAGCAGGGGACCCTTGACTAACAAAAATTAGAAAATAAAAATAGTTCTGGCACACACCCAAAATTTTTGAATGACCAACATCCCACAATCAATCACTTTATTAATGTGATTAATATAATATATATATATATATATCTACACTAAATAACAGCCTTCTCCTGGTACTGAGAATTTCTAAACAAAGCCATGTAAAGACAGACAGAACAAAAAAAAAAGTAAAAATACTACAATTTAATACATACCATAAGTAACTCCTTCTGTACCTTGAGGTTGTGCATTTTCTAAACTTGTTGGTAATGTCTTTATGCATTCTACCAGCATTTCTGCACCATATTCAGACAACTGTTCAGTGAGTTCAGGTAACTTTATATCTTTGGATACTGGTACTTTTATTTGGCTAATAATTTCACCTGGAATATTAATTTTATAAATTATTGTCTTTTTTAAAAGAAAACAAGTAAATAATTTTTTTTTTCAGAAACAATTATTTCAAGTAAATATAGTCAATTTTTTTTTAATGATTTTTGTACAGTATTATGTTTTTACTTCTATTTTGAATACAACATAAATACTTTTATTTAGACATCTGTACATAGGGCTGTTAATTAAAAAAAAATGATACTATCTAATCTTAACCTACATTATTTGTTTTTTATAACTTGAAAGAAAATTTATGCTTACCCACATCAAAAATATCTGCTTTGATTTTCATAAGTGTCACACCTGTCACCTGATCTCCATGCAGGAGTGTGTGGATGATGGGGGCAGCACCCCGCCACCGCGGCAATAGACTAGGATGGACATTCACCATGCCACTGTAATTAATAATATTCTCAGTAAGGATAATATCATTTATACTAATATTGTAAAGAGGTAAGGCCCATCAGTTTAGATCTAGGGGTAACTCTGGAACAACTTCCAAAAATCTAACATTCATTATACCTGAGTGCTGCAGGCTGTTATATATGTATACAAACAGGCAAGCTGGTTTTAGTTTTATAAGACAGAAGAATACCGATATTAGACCATATTTCCTATAACTTATCAAAGCATACTTATAATTAAATAATGATGAGATACCTTTTGTAGATCTGCCTTATAGTTCACACCAGCTTTAGGCGAAATAATTTATAGTAGTAAATAACTTCACATAGCACTCACAGAGGGAATTTGTTGAGGAGATCTTCTTTAATCAGGTGACCAAATGCGACTATCAATCCTAAATCGTATTCCCCAGCACGTAAATTGTGTAAAGGCCATGGTATTGTATTTATATTTTCTTCCTCAGCATATTTTATTATGTCTGTTTTATGTTTATTGTTTGTAGTGACCAAGTCCAACCTATTAATGAGAAAATTTTCCTTTTTTCTGAAATAAATATAACTTGGGATTAGTGATTAACCAACTTACACTTAAACGATGGTTTGTTTATTATTAATATTACAAATAATACATTATTACACATATTTTTTTAAATAAGTATCATCTGATATTTGGTATTACTTCTTACCTGAAATCATTAATTTTTCGTAAGCTACTGAGGGCGATGCCATCTGATCCAAAGAATAGAAGTTTATATGACCTTTGAGTACTATATCGTTTTACAAATAAATTATTTCTTATAAATACAATTTTTATTAGATGAGATGATAGGTTAGAAATCATATTACCTTACCAACTTCATAACAAATTACAAAAGTATCACAGAAGACTAATAGTGCACAGATTAAAGCAAAACTCTGGAGTGTCAACTGTCAATGTCAAAATGGCAAAGTTTACAAAACTAGTGACAAAACAAGACTATTTATGAACGTGGCTGACAGGTGAACTAACGCTATCCACCATCTTGAAATGTCATTTTTAGTTATAATGATACCAATTAATGGAAATTTCCATTTTTAAGCTATTGCATAGCTTCTATCGCGGGCCTTGAGCGTGGAGACCGAATCCAGAAATTCCGTAACGAAAACAAAAACCTAACACCCCCACTCCGACCGGCACAGCGGCGATACTTTTTAGTTTTGCCATCTATCGATGAATAACAGAACTTTTAATGACTTTTTGACATATCACGCTTGTCTCTTTAGTTCAGCAACTAGCCTCTAGGTGGCATTGGTTTTATCGGCGTTATTTATTTATATTTAATTATAATTGCATAAGTTGATCAAAAATGCTATGCAATAGCTTTACCGCGGCAGTCCCAGAGTGCCACACGTCTTTTTTTTAAAGTAAATCATGACATGATAAATAGCAATTTATTAATTCATCATTTACCTCTTAATAATAATCTTAAATTGGAAACAATAAAATGCAATATTTAAACATTTAACACTCATTTGGATGTTAGTAGGTGGCTCACAAGCTGAAAATCTCCTTATTGTTAAGTAGTCCCCGCGGCCGATGGATATTTACAATACCAGGGGCATCACAGATCATCTTTGCCCTTTCTAAACTATTTCAAAATCTATTCATATTGAATAGTGCTAGGTATAATTTTACTTATAGTTAGGTAAGAATTTTCACTTGGCCGGTATCACCAAAATGACATTTCAAGATGGTGGCTTGCGTTAGTTCACCAGACAGCCACGTTCATAAATAGCCATGTCTGACTATAGCTAGAAATATAAAGACTGACAACAAAAGTGAGACAATAGTGGTCAAGGTTGGCATCAGGTATGGTATGGTAGGTGATCACTCCACTTTTACTTCATGGTCCTTGAACAAAACCAAGAAGCTTACAGGTAAGACTGAAGGCAGCTATTAAGATATTTTGATGATACAATAATTTCGGAATCATTCTGTAATTACCACACATGTCCCCATAAGAGTCCCCGCGGACCACAGACTTTCTATCGGCCGATAGTTTGGTCGGTTTCAGTATGCAGTATGAAGATGTGAATCGTTATAATTAGCACACTTGCATACATCTTCATACTGATTAACTGTATGCTGTCTGTAGGTACCTACTGGCATAGATATATAATGTTACTGAAGTAACTAGATCTGCAATCACCAAGCAAACTGCGTGCTATAAAAGTTTGAGCCCCAAGCCATAATTCATGTCATCTGTCAGCTTGACTTCAACTGAATGTCTGGAAAAACTGACTGTCGCTGTATTCGTAGAACAAATGCTACGTTCATAATGTTTCGGTTAGTGTGAAAGAAATAAATAGAATGTTGCATCAAAGTGGTTACTAGTTTCAAAGTTACGTCTAGTACGTACCTATACCAAAAACTTGGTAACGTTTTTTTTGACGCGTAATGTTCGGGATTGCATTTATTTTGATATATCTCGATGCCTACAGGGATTTATACCAGTGTATGAAATAAATAAAGATAATTTTATAGCGGGTACTTTCATAAGATTTTGCTGTGCCAAGCTCTGGAGTAAGGTTCAGACAAGTTTTTGGCAGAATTCCTTAGATTGCTGATGATGCGGTGGCGAGACCTACGCCAAAAGACCATAGGGCCTACTCGCATTCGCATTTTATACATTTTTTGTAGGTACTTTGTGTTTTCAGAAATTATAGGTAAGTATGTATAATATTTTTTCCGAAGCTGGAGCTGCAGTTGAGGTGCGAGAAATAAAAGTAAAATTATAAGTTCTTTTTATTAATAACATTCATCGTGGATATTTAATAAAATAGAATTTGAAGTTTCTATGCTAATATCTAGAGATAGTTACATCGAGTGGGATTTGGAACTTGTACCGAGATAAATTTTAACAAAGTTTTGTACCTAATAAACTAAAATTGACTAGGTACCTACATTAATTTACAATGGACACTTTATTATATAAGGTAAATCTGAGAATACGCGTGGAGGTATAGATAGGTTCTTTCTAATTTTTTTTTCGATAAAAGGAGGCAAACAGGGCTAGGCCAACAACACTTATCTAACTAAATTCAAGTCATTAGAATAACGTTTATCATTCTCTTCCTAGAGAAGTTTATAATTATGAAGTGTCTGAATGCATGCTTTGTGCATGAATTCGTGGCCAGCATGTACATAGTTCAAGGTACTCAATTATGTTGTCTGCTGGATCTTCGTTTTAGGAATTTTATTGTTCTTGATATTGGGAATATAATATTAGCCATCATACAGCTTTTTTCTCCTTCTTTTGTTATAAATAGAATATTATTATATGATTGGATCCGGGTCACTATTTTGTGATAAATTAGTACGTGTAGAACGTCTTTGAAAACTTCTCTTTTTGGTAAACTGAGGTTTTGTGTACCAGGAAGGTGGACTTACAATGCTTTCTTCTAAGCTTTTTATACTCATACTTCTCTGTGAGTCCTGACGCTCCGCTACTTTAGAAGATATAGTTTTCACTTTGTCTTCACGTTTTTCATCGTTTTGATATGGTATGTCTTTCATTTCAACTATCTCCACTTCAGTATCACTCAAATCCTTACTTGGTCGGTGCATCCTAGTCGTATCAGTACAATAACCAATTGTTTTAAGAGTTCCACTCATGCGTCTCGACTTATCCCTGTATAACATTTTCTTGAACTCTTTACGAAATTTTGGATGCGTTATTATATAAATAAACGGATTTATACATGCTGCCGTCTTGCAGAATAATGCGGGTATCATTGAAGTTATTGGAGTCAGCAAGTCCTTTCTTCCAGTAATACCCAAGAGAGCCACAACAGCATATGGTGTCCATGATATAAAAAATAGAGCTATGACTGCCATAACTAGAAAGGCTAATTTAATTTCTGCTTTGCGCTTTGTACGCTCTTTTACGTGTCGTGATGATAGCCTTTGATCCTGGTTACCATAGGACATACTTGTATTACAAGCTACTACACGAAATATACTAATATAACAAAAGGTAATGGTGCAGAATGGTGCAAGCCATGCTGCACAGAAGAAAACGAAGATGAAACATCGAGGTGAAAAGTCTTCAGTTAGGTAATCAAAACTGCAACTGGTTAAATAGCCTTCTGGAACATAGCTGCCGTAGCCGATGTTCAGCGCTGGGATGATGGCGAAGATACAGGCATATAGCCACGCCCCAATTGCTAATAAACGAGCACGTATTGCTGTCAGCGCACGGAGCGGCTCCAATGGTCGCACCACGGCCCAGTAGCGGTCCAGGGCGATGGCTGACAGCGTGGCGATCGATGTAGTGCCAGTCAAACCTCCAACAAAGCCGTAAATCATGCAGCCTGTAATAAAATTTTACTCTATAAGGATTTACATATTATACACTATGATGGTGGCGAGAGCTTGTGGCTATATAACAACCTTACGTTAAGTTGCCCTTGGCGCGGTTGATTCGTAGATGGAACCATCTATAGCACGTTAATATATACTGATTCCAAATACCCATGTGATTTTTGGGCTGTTTGTCTGTGTGTCTGAGTGTGTAAATCTGGTTTTACAGTAAAACAGTTGAATCGATTTGAATAAAATTTGGTATGGAGCTTGATCCCTAGGTATAGACATAGGATATTTTTAAACCAGATGGGTGGGAAACCGCAGGCAACATCTAGTATATGAAATACTTAGGTATTAAAATATCAGATGGTTCGTATTAACTAATAAATGTTTGGAACATACTGGGCGCACTATTTTTGTATTTCTACTCTCCTAAAACATAATGAGCAAAAAAGTAAAAGGAAATAAAACAGCGGCGACCATTCCGCAAGTTAATTGGATGAAAAAATAGGTAACATTTGGGAAAATCGTAATGGTTTGCCTACTACTTGTTCAGAGCAAGTAGAGTTATTTTATAGCAGGCAGAATAATTATGATGCATCACTGTGCTTTGAAAATTTTACTGATACAAATGGTATACCTACTTATTTAAAAAAATACCATTATTACTAAGTCGTGAACAAATATAGCTTTAAGGTTCCGAGTCGTTCCGGAACCAAAATGGTAAAAATAATTATTATTGTTTATACGTATTGTGAATGAAAAAAAAAGGAAAAACAATATTGCTTTTATAACATGTGGAAAAGTGGGAGTTAAGAATTCAAAAGATTAGCTACTTAGCCAGGTGAAAGGGCTTTATTTGCACATAGTGCTAAGAAGTGTCGACGTAAGAAAAAATAAGCAAAATTAATACCTGTTTTTCCCAGCGCAGGGCCGAGATTAAATGAATTAAAAATGAATATCGGGGTTTTAGCGAGCATTAAGAAATCGCTGAGCGCCAGGTTCGCCACGAGGATGTTCCCGGGAGTACGCAGCGTACGGCATCTGAAACGCATTAATCATATTATCACTTTGATGTTTTGTCAACCGCAGTCTACCTCCAACTGCATGGAGAGTTATTTAAAATAGAAACATGCTCCAATTTCGCAACCACTGTGCGTAGATATGAAGAAAAAGACCACTACAAAAATGCATGTCGTGTCGTAAATAGATTGCCTTATTGTTAAACTAATGATAACGCCTGTGATAAATGAAAAGTGCGATATTTCTTCATTTATGCGAATCTGTTATTCCTGCTTATTTAAATATAAAATAGCCTCATCGAACGAGATTCGAATATCACCATTGCGGGGTTCTGATAGACGGTCCAGACTTACGCGTACGAAGAGATAGCTTAGTCAGTTGCTAGAAAATCACTAATTTATTAAGTGGAATGAAAAGTGTTCATTATATTTGATAAATTGCTATTACATAATTTTCTAAAATGTGCGTTTTATATTTATCTGCAGATAGGTAGCTATATGTTTAACTTGAAAGGTTATTGTTCCCGTAGGAAACAGATACAATGAAAACAGTTTGTTTTTTTTTTTATAAATTGCATCTCACAGGTTAACCTAGAAGGTTGTCGACTGCTTAACCGGGCTTGCCTGTGAAATGCCTTAAATAAATTTAGGGCCTCCAGCCAGGGCTTAACTTACAAAACTAAGCGACTACACGCTAAGGGCACCCCCTAGTGGGGTACGGGACTCTGCTTAGGGCGTCGCTGGGGGAGGACAGCAAGGGACAGGTTGGATCAGAATATATTATGATTATTATAATCGGCAATTTTAAAGCTATTAGCTCAGCTCGCGGGCTGGCTCGTCGAGCTAGGATCGGGAGGGCATGGACAAGGTCGTCGCGACGGACCTCGGCGGCGAGGTCGATAAAAACAGTTTGTACTTCTTCGATATAATACCTAAATGTAAAGAGAGCTATTTCATAACTTTTTCGGTGTATAAAAAAAGTATCTATACTTATAATAAATCTGTAGAGAGGTCAATTCTGTACATGAAATATATTTCCAAAATAACTATCAGGGGGTGATTAGGGATCGATACTGATGCCAAAAATGCAATCAGTAAAATTTTTGTCTGTCTGTCTGTCTGTCTGTATAAACTCTATAGAAACAAAAACTACTCGACGGATTTTAACGAAACTTGATACAATTATTTGTCATACTCCTGAGCTGGTTATAGTATACTTTTCATCACGCTACAATCAATAGGAGCAGAGCAATGAAGGGAAATGTTGTCATTTTGTTTAATCGCGCTAATCTCAGGAACCGCTGGTCCGATTTGAAAAAATCTTTCAGTGTTAGATAGTCCATTTATCGAGGAAGGCTATAGGCTACATATCATCACGCTAAGACCAATAGGAGCGGAGCACCACTATTCCACGCGGACGAAGTCGCTGGCAGAAGCTAGTCTATAATAAAAAAGAAAACGTACGTATGTTTATATGTACGTACGTTTCTTTTTCCGTTTTCTGTTTCCCGCTGTGGGCAGAGCAGGGGGAAGTGTTAGTTAGACTCTTCGATTTTAGCGTTCCAGGATGGCGATAACTCTTTCCAAAAATCCCGCGTGGTTTTCGATCAAACGGGCGTAGATAAAACATACAGAACAAACGTATTCTATTTGGATTGCGGATCTTTCAGAGGACCTCCGACCTAGACTTGTTAAGCTATACCATAAATAAAATACATTGTAATTCGTCCACGATATGTTACGTGAGAATTATTGAACAATATTAATTTGCCTAGCCTTTTCCCATCTATCTTGGAGTCGGATTCCACGTCTAACCTGATGCAGGTGAGTGCCTACCAGCATTTTAGGTGCATACAGCGACTGCTTAGGACCTGCAAAACCCAGTTACCATCTACATTACACGATACCCCTTACCTTACCATGGCTTTTTTACGTATTCTTGGCCATGCTATATATTTACATAATTATGTAATCTTATTTATATATGACTTAACTGTCACGTTTTTGTCACAGTTATAAAAATATATATTTATATATTTGACATTCAATCATCAAATATAATTATAATATAATTTCCTTTATTTCGTCTTAATGATTATTGCAAATTGTTGTTTTATGTTTTTCTTTGTTATTTTACTATTGAAGACTTTTTGCTTCTACTACCTATATAGCTTCAAACAAAAAAAAATGTAAAATCTGAGTATCATGTAACCATTAACGTATTGCCTACCCAATAATAACTAATGTTTTGTAATGCCTGTTGTCTGGTAATAGAAGTCTGTCATGCTCACTCAAGTGTCCTGCTGATGGTGGCGATGTGTATCGGGTCGTTAAGTTCCCTTCAAAATGGTTGAGCTAAATGAGGCTGATGCGCTCGTCATACTCGTGAACGGGTGCCGTCAGTCGGGACTGGTCAGCTTCTAGCTGCTTCGGCAATCAATTTTGGCTTCTCCTACTTTGCAGTTTCATTTTTTTTTTTGCATATTATATATACATTGATTTACACGATCCTCACGTTACACGACTATTTGTAACAAGAACAATTGTTTTTAAAAGAGTATCCATGGAGTTTCTTGCCGGTTCTTCTCCATAGGACCCACTTTTTGGAACCGTGCACCTAGTTTTGACGTTTTATAAGTATCTGTAAATTGGTCTACATAAAATAAAAACCTTTTGACTTTGACTTTCAGACTTTCTGGCTTTTACGGACTACCCGTAACGACTGCCAAAGATCTTTAAATGGAAACATGGAACAGGACTAACGGCTTATCGTGTTTTATGAGGCACGAACGAGTCCCGGTATGATGTGTCAGCCATCCACGGAACGATCGCGGGAAGCGCAGCTTAATCTTGATCAATCGACTCTTGTGGCTGTCACTTAGCCTGCCAGCTTATTCATTAAACATGAATTCTCATAAATCAACAATTCCAAAATTATTTGTACAACTGCTTGTTTGTGATTAGTACTAGTAATTGTCTTAGTCGTAAGTAATTCTCTTGGTACGTCGACATTATTTTGAAAACATGAGGTTGATTAATTTCGTAATAATATTTATCATTGCTTTGAAGTGCGAAGCTGATGGGGAGCCAACTACTGGGAATAATTTCACAGTTGAGAAATACTGAATTCTATAATGGAAGTACTACAGAAATTAAATGGATTTTAAATAATTTATTTATTTATGAGCTCAGAGTTTCTTTTACCGATCGAGTCCAGAACGAAGCCAAACATAAGAGAGCTAAGGTTATCGAAAAAGCGTATTAGCACGCTGAAGTGTCAGTGGGCAGGTCATATACATATGTCGCAGAACCGATTGCCGTTGGGGCAGGCTGGGCCCGGAGTGGAGACCACGTGTCGACGAGAGAAGATTGTCTGACACAAATAAAAAGTTTTGAATAAAATTAAAGTTATGACGTAAAAATGCAAAAAAGCAATATTATTGTCTCATATTTCTATTTTTGTTGATTGATGTTGACACTTGCTAATTTCAGAACCAGATAATCAAGTTGTAGAGTAGATACAACCCTGTAATAGCAATAGCTGTAATGAAGCTCATGGGATTGAAATTAGGTACTTTAACTAAATGCGAAGCACAAGAAAATGATGCTGTTGTTCCTTTTACGAAGATACAACTCCATAAATTACCAATTCCTACAAAGTTACAGCACAGTCCACACCACATTCGTCGGACAATGACAAGAACTCTAGAAGATTTGGAAAAACAGCTTAAAAAAATATTGAGCCTGAATCTAATGAAGATGAAGAATCAGAATAAGAGCTTATCCTAACTTGAGCTAATTGTGAGTAGTTATTACGTAAAAGTTTATTTGCAGGCAGTAGTAGTATACATATAATAAGAGTTAAGAGCTTGTCAACTAGAGCAGAAATTAGAAAAAAAAAATAGTCAATAAAATGTTCCAAACTTATGGCGTCTTGGATTGTATGAAAATTATGATAAATATTATATCTGGGACAGTCACCATCTGCGAAAATAAAAATTGAATTAATTTGGCGACGTATTTGGTTGTTGTCAAAATTGAAAAGATAGAAATGTAACATCCCTTATTTTCCGGCGTTTCGCTTCGGGTGAAAGATTGCGTTGTACTCAGTCACAAATATTGATTTATTCTCTTGAGATACGAACGACAATTAAGAACCTTTCGCTGTTTTTATCTCACGGTCTATTTAGACGCAGACTGTGTTTTGAAGTCGGTCTCAGGGGAGAGTGAAGGAAAATCCCAATGAGGGCTTTAAGTCTTGTACTCAATTATATGGCTTAAATTTTAATTTAAGGAAATTTAAAGTAGGTAAGTAGGAAAAATTTATTCCGAAGTTTTAATTTATTATACCATTTCGTTTTTGTGCCATAGTCGGTTCTTTTTATGGGGACAAATATTGATTTTTGATGGTATTTGTGTTGTGTATTAATATCGCTATGATAACTTAAATCAACAGCGATTTGTAGCAATAATACTTCAAAGGACTTTAGAAAGGTATAAATAATTTTAGTGGCACGAGAAAGGTAGAGATAGGTACATATATTTCACAAAACCTTAAGTCTAAACGTGCCAAACACCTAATACATGTATTTGCAAAATCCTTCAAACTTTTTGACCTTCAGTAGGTAAGTATGTCGTTCGCTTCGCGCTTTCTTATTATCTTGTGGTAAGTGCCAAAGAACGATTTATAGCCTTTACCAATCAGAATTAATGAAATTATTTAATTTGCGAACCGATATTACATAATTAAATACATAAATTAAACATGGAATTTTCCTCTGCATAATGTTATGACAGTTGGCAGTGAATTTACGATAACATCGCTATAAATATGGTAAGATATCGTCGACTTCATGAACAAGTCTTGAACAAAACACATTCGTTCGCATCTGCCTGATCGATGAAGGACGCCGGATGCAAATAGTTTTCCCAACGCTATCACTATAATACGACTTGATTGAGGTAAATTCATGTATATTTATCTTCTACCTACATCTTGTGCTTGCACCTACTAATTCTTAACTCAGTTTTATTTGAGGTGTGCTATTCAAGGTGGAACAAAGTTACGTTCATTAAATGAGGGTCTCATTTAATATAGGTACTTAGTCCTATCTGGTTCTAGTACTAGGTATTTCATGTTTATTCAAGTACCTGGAGATTTCATTTTGAAGTTAGGGTTTTTCGTGTTTAAAGCGAAGTAAGTATGGTAGTGTGTTTATTATTTCTAATCGAAATTGATTAAGGTTTTATTACTTTAGTGAACGTAGGTATTGAAATTATTAATTGTGTAACACAGACAAATAACTCAATAATTATTGGATTTTGACCTTACTTTCACTTACTTTTTAGCGGAAAACCTTTTAAATCACGGAATCTCCAAGTTTAGTCACTACAGCAATACAGGGTCAAAATAGAAAAATCTTTCCTGGCGTACCAGTTTCAATTCTGTTTTTTTTTTTAAGAAAAAGTGCGAAAAATTAATGAAACTGTGGTTGCCAGTGTTAACAGATGTTGTTAAGTGTCACGATTGCAGTATAAAGGATGTTGTTACAAATTTACGCGAGCGTAAAGCTAAAGTACCAAGTGGCAACCCTCATGTTGCAGGAGACAGCTAAATTTCGGAGCCCTTAGGGGGTAGGTACTAAAAATGTATACGTAATAAGCCACGTCGAAAAATAACAGGAAAAGTGGTGAGTGAATGTGGTTTCAGGATTCCGTAGTCAATGACGAATTCTCGTTAGTAGTACATAGTTTGTCTGTTTGTCTGTCGGCGGCTTAGCTCAAAGACTCTTAGTACTAGGAAGCTGTAATTTGGCATGGGTACCTATATGTATCAATTATGCCGTAGTGTTAAAATCATAGAAATTAAAATACAACTACACGGAAACTGAAGTCTTTTTAATCGTTGGATAGATTGTCCAATAATATAGCGGTGTTGCAAAACTATTTTTCAATTTAGGGATCAATTTGTGAGATACCTATTAAGCGTTTAAGTGCTAATTTGTGTTGAACATGATTTTTATTGGATGTTCATACATCCAAAGCTACTACTGTGAATTTGATCATTCAAATTCACAGTAGGTAGTAGCTTTTATAAAAAGGCTTAACAAGTTAATGAGTAGGTACCTAATAGCACTTAATTACTTGATTGTACCTAGTCAAAGACTATATAACCACTTGACTGCGCATACAGTGCCCCGATGCACGAAAACTATTAGCGATTTGTCGCCTATGCAGAGAGTCAGTGTTGCCAATGCTACGGCAATTACCGTGTTCTACGGCTTTCAGGCCAAAAAATCACAAAATGCACGGCCTACGGCTGCAACCCTATGGCCGTAGCAGATTCTACGGCTATTCGCAAATTCTACAGTAATTGATTAATTAACTCCGATGCCCGAAATTATATCGTCGTATAGTGCCGTCCCATTTACCCAAATATTATTTTACAGGAGATCGAGGGGAACGGCACTATATGACTGTCGATTTTTGAACATCGGAGAAGAGTCCGCGCCACTACTGTCGGTACCGGGAATAATTAATTTAAATGAAATTTCAAGATATTCAAAATTATAATTTGTTGTTATTTTTTTTCAAACGAATAGAAAAAAACAAACATTAGCCCGAATGGCGCTATTTTAAGCTTTTTAATGTTTTTTTTTCTTTTTAAGTAGTGACACGGCCCTCCCATGGTCTTTTTCCATATAAACACGGCTTTTTTACCTAATGTGCACGGCCGCCTAAAAATTTTCATTGGCAACACTGCAGAGAGTACACTACTAGTCAGTGTTACCAACTTAGGGGTTTTCCCCCTAAATTTAGGGGGTAAATACGTGGGTTGGGATTTTTTTAGGGGCGTTCTATCTTTAGGGGGATTTTTAGGGTTTTTTTTCCTTCTTATATTTTTCCTTATTTTTTATATTTCTCATATTTTTTTATTAAAATAATAAAAGTATGAGTGAAAATATTAGTACGGTTCCTCAATACTAAGAAAAATTGCATAATAAACACAAGACTGGTGGTCTGTGCTTACTGGAAATACATTAGATGTTGTTTATTTGTTTAATTTTTTTATTGTACTGTTGCGTCGACCAGCGATTTGTTAATAATGCCTAAAGAAAAAAGAAATACACTCAAAAGTGTTTTAATTTTTTTTTCAGATTTGGGAAACAGATCCAGATCATATGTCACATAAATGACGTATATTTCTTTTTTGCCCGGATATGTACTTTTTCAGTTTGGGTACTAATTTATTAATAACTATTATTTTATTTAAACAATTTAGGGGATTTTCATGTAATTGTGGCAGTTTTAGGGGTTTTTAACTTAGCTTTAGGGATAAATATTTCTGGGAGTTGGTAACACTGCTACTAGTAACCACTTTAGTTGTGTCCAAGGATTAGACCTGTAAGCACGCTAAATTAATAAAAAAAAAATCAAGTTTTATGCAATTATAAAGCATTAAAATGCCTTCATGCGCGGTGAAATGGTGTGGGAAACATTCCAAGATATCTAATTACAAAAAGGATGGCATAACTTTTCATCGGTAAGTAAACAGTAAGAAATATTTTTATTATATAATCTGATTATGAGCCACCGCGGGGGTCTTGTTAAAATGGTCGTTGGGTGATCGAAGCACACGGTTGAGCCACACGTTGATGTCTTTTGGAAAAGTCTCGTTCTTTCACTAGATAATTCTAATGCTTGTATCTCTTTCTATCCCTTTGTATTTTTATCGTAAAAATCTGTGCTGTTACCTTTAATGGCTGAAGTCAATATCGATAATAATAAAATTAAAATTAATATTTTTTTATATTTTTATAATTAGTCTTTGTAATAAAAAAAAACTGTTTACTTTTAACTTAGTCGGCGTAAGCAAAATACATTGATAAAAAAGTGCATAAACGCTACCACTCAGTGAATCAGGCGAGATGTGGAGGGGAGCGGCTTTTATAACAACGCAGCGAGCGACAAGAGGTATTGCGACTCTAGCAAGCGCACCGTTCACAACTCTTGTATAGTGTTAATTTTGATAATTGTTAATTTACTTTAATTACGTTGAATTGTTATTAATAAACTTGTTGTATGTCAATATTTTCTTATAAAAATATAAGAAGTCGGCTCTCCCTCGCCAATATCTGCATCGGAACCTTCCTGTTCCGATGTACATGTTTTCATTTTAGATTTCCGAAGATTCCGGAACTTAAATAAAAGTAAATAGATACTACTAATAGATAATACCGATTATTTTATTAGATCGGTTTTAAAATAATTGATCGGGTATAATTTATTCCCGGATATTGATTTTCATCAATTTGAAATAGAATCAACAAATCAATTAATTGAATTAGCAAGATGCGTAATTCAGAAATATGTAGATGCTCGTTTATCATTTTTTACAAAAAACAATCAGGACCCTAAAACTTTAATTCGGAAAACATATTATGTACCAAATTAATTCATTTTAAAAATCAATAATAACAGGATATTTTTTTTTTTGTAATTGATTTTTTTTTATTTGTTTATTACAGGTTGGTTTTAAATTATTTACAATATATACATTCATTGATTAAATACTATTTGATAAGATTTTAATTGAGTATTTTTCTTAATGTTAAAATCCATTTTATCGATATCGTCTATTTTCCCTTAATCAAGCACAGCAGCCCTAACGGTAGGCGTCTGCGCAGTTTGACCTTGAACCGACCAATTGCAGCCGCGCATTTTTCCTCGTCCCCCGGCCCGCAGTGGTGAGTTGTGTTCTTAGAAGAAATCGGCCTATAAGCTCTCTAGTGGATAATTTCTCTATGTACCTAGTAGTAGTAATTGATTACCTTATAAAATTAGAATTTGTATAAATTCCTGTACAGTTCCTAATAACTTGATATTTATGTAAAGCAGTAGTAAATAAAAAAAAGGTATAAAAAAAGGTATAGGTATGTAAAAAGTAGGTATGAAATGGGAAGTACAAAAACTCTCTTTCTTAGTCCGCATATTGTGACGGGCAACGACGAAACCCTAAACAGAGTGTAGCCCGACGCACACTTGGCCAGTTTTTACTTGACTTGTTAAGTTGAGCAGATTATTTCAGAGGCTTTCGCAAGCAAATTGGCCAAAATAAATCTTGTAAAATACATGTAAACATCATCGTCGTAGTAATCGCCTCCTTACTTATGAAGCTAAGTAGTTTCCCAAATTCAGTGAATTTCGTCTACAAAATATGGTATTTACATTTATGTGGGAGAAAGCGAAAACATATAGATTTTACAGTCTGTGAATGAACAAACAGAGAAGAGATCCAGGATTGGTGGCACGGTTCAGATAATCACGACACCAACCCAGGAGCCAATACCTATTTAATATACGGATATAACCTTTTCGTCTTGGTTTGTCGCTTTATCACTGAAATGCACGAAATGAGAGCTCACGACTCTGTCAGATTAGGAGATAAAAAAATAAGTTAAACGGCTGTTGGGGGCGCTTAGGGATTATCTTTTACTATTCATACTCGAGTTCGTGACAAGGTGAACGGTTGAAGACTTAACACTGATGATGGTATTATGTACAACCGATAAAAACAATAATTAATTATGTACTTAATATTGACTTTCGTAAACCATAATTATATGTGTTAGCAATCACATAGGTACGTAATGTAGCGTGGTTAGAATCCAACTTTACGTTTTCAATGACAATAGAACGGGACATACGGGACATACCAGACATAATAATTTAAACAGAGTTCATAAGGCCATATTTTAATTTAGCTTTTAAGACTTATCACGGAAATCGGAGGGCTATTTTAAGCTTTAAATAAATAAATAAATTTAGTCTTAAAGATCACGCCATTAGACACTTAGTTATAGAAAGGCTTTTTTTTGCCTCACACTAGAAATAACTCCTGTATCGTGGGTGCGTTTACAAACATTCATTACACATGCACAAACACCCAGACCCGGAACAATTTTAGTTGTCTCGCAGCGAATTGCTCAGCCACTACACCAAACGTGCCGTCAATTGCCGATAATTAGTTATAGAAAGTTTGTAGATAATTACTTACTGTTAAATATTTAGAGAAAAAGTAAGTCTGTGGTAAGAGTACTTTTTTCAGACAGTAAAAAATTAGAAGATCGTTGGAACTTTGGTATAGTTTCAGGGACATCAAATTATAAACTTCCTTTTGTAATAAATAATTGTAATGTTTAATCTGTCAATAGCATAATTTTGTCGTCAACTTTAGGTAGTCGATGTCGATGTCTTTGATGTACCTAGATATAAATTCTTTTGTACACAAAAACAACCTTATTGGACATCGTATTATGGATCAAATTAATTACACCACCTTACGTTCTAAGTCTACTTTATATTTTATTACTTAGAATTAATAAACTTTAATTTCCAAATTTTGTTATTACTGAAATATTAGATTTAAATGAATTGTTACTTAGTAACGTACAGCCATGTTATCTTCTAAGTTTAAAGTGTAAGTATCTATTTATTAGAAAATGTAGGTGTATATTAATATAAGTATATTATTTTATTGTTTACTATGTTATTTTATTATTCTTTTTTTCCGCGGTTGCACCACGTCCTGAGAGAACATCTTATCGCAGCCGGAAAAACCCTTTAGGTAACTGTCTCTAGGGTCATACCAAATTTTATCTAAATCCGTTCAGCCGCTTTACCGTAAAAGCGTAACAAACAAATAAACTCTCATTAGCTTGTACATATGATAATATATAGGATTACATTCGTTTTTATAATAATAGTTAGGATTCTCATGACCAAAAGTTGACTATCTATGTATTTATAGTCCGGCTTTGCTCAAAGCAAGGCCTGGTACCAACGTGTTTACTAAATCAAAGCCTATAGAGAATTTTATTGACTTGGTGAAATTAAAATTGATAACCTTATTTAACCCCTCTCTCTGTTATATAATTCCAATTTGCATTTGGAATACTTTACAATAACGCTATTTCAAATAAAATTTTAATTCTATGAAGTTTAGATGACGTTTTCTACACCTGCTTACTCCTTCAAAGCGTACAGGCGAGATGTTACGTTTTGGAATGGTGAAATCAATACATAGACACACGATCTTAGCTACTGCGGGTTACATTTGCTGTTAGTTATTGAAGATTTCTATTCTTTTTAATGAAGACAGATTAGATCAGATCCTGAAAAATATGCAGATATACCTATATACAAAAGGGTTGAATACCGAGCCTCCTTTTTTAAGCTGGTTAAAAATACTAAATATTGCGCTGGTAAAACCATGATGACGATTATTCTTACATATACACACGTAATATTTTAGAAATTTTGATACCTACATTGTTTTGAATATAACTTTTATGAATGAGCCCGACAAACTGCAAAATATCTAATAAAGTTTCTAGGCTTTATACGAAACAAAGGAATGATCAATTAGGCAACTCTACAAAGCATTGTTACCCTTTGATAATAATTAATGTAGGTACACTGAAGAAACAATAATTGGAACTGGATTTTTAATTTAAGTAACATGGTACTTGAAATGAAAAGCAATTGAGGTGTGAGATCACATGCATAATTTATGACATGTTGTCTGTGTTGGTAAGCTAAGTTATGTCATTCTCGCGTAAGTTACATCAATGACGCAATCGTGTACTACAGAACATTATATCCATATACCCTGTCTAAAAATAGAAGTTATGATTGCGGGTAGCTATCTCCTTATTATATTAAAACAACACTATTTTTGCTATATAGTATGTTCAAAAATAAGATGTCTTGAATAGTATTTTCACACATATACATTCACCTTGCTGATTTTAAGAAGTAGTTAATATACGTAATGGTTTAAGACTTACCAAAGTATTATAGTAATGGTTTTATCTTAACCAACTTTCTTATAATGATGAATCAATTGGCACTATTCTGAGGATTACCTCTATGATACAGGACGTATTATGAAAAGGTTCCTCTCTCTAGTAACCAGGTAGCTTAGACCCTATTCGCGGTATCGGTGGATTACTATATCGAAACGTTAGTTTTTTTTATGTTGTTATAAGTACATGTTTTATAATAAATATTTTAAAATATATAAATAACATTAAGTAGGTAAATGTAAATAAATTAATACACAATTGTTACTGTACTGTTACTGTTATTTATTATTATTGTTACTGTTACACAATCAACTATAGCCTGTTTTGAGAAGTACGAGATTTCCTTGTTTGCTATTTTTGCAAATGTAGCAAGGCCCGACAATTAGGAAGTAGACTAAAAGAAAACGAGTCGGACCGAGAAGAAAGTAGAGACGTCTGAAAGGATAAAGATTGTAAAAAGAAAAGCGACGGCGGACAAAAAGCCGAAAACTGAATAGGTTGTCTAAAGAAAATTTGCAACGTTGCTTCCACTGCACAGCACTGAGGTAAAATAGGTACGAGTTTTAAAATGTTCATATAGTGGAACTTATTGCAATAACTGGCATTTACTTTGTTATTAAGTTTTTTTATGCATTATAGGTTAAGTAAGAAATTACTGTGAACAGCTACGCTTTGTAGATTGATGATAGTCGTAGATTTTGATTCATCTAAAAAAGAACTATCCGTTTTTTAGGGTTCCGTAGTCCGACAAGGAACCCTTATAGTCAGGACCGCGCCGACCCCTGACAGCGCCTGTGTGCGAAACGTATGAAGCGCCTCTTTTTTAACCGACTTTAAAAAATGAAAAGGTTCTCAAGTCGATTATGTTTTGTGTTTGTTACGCGATTACTACACCAATTATACCAATTTTGATTATTCTTTTCTTGTTTGGTAAGTCATATTTCAGAACATTGATTTCAGCGTCTGTGGTCTTTTACCAATGTGTTTATTTTTTTAAGTAGAAAGCGCGAGCGAAGCGAGCGCGACCTTTTTCTTAAGATGATAATGTTATTAGGATTTTTTTTTAATAAATAGTAATAAAAACAGTGTTTGAAAAGAAATATAAATACCTATCGAAAGTCATCGAAAGCGCGAGCGTAGCGAGCGCGAATTTTTTTAGCATAATAATGAAAGGGAATAATATTTTTCAATAAATAGTAACAAAAACAGAGTTTGAAAAGAAATATAAATATCTACGTAATCGAAAGCGCGAGCGAAGCGAGAACGATTTTTTTTTAGCACAATAATGAAAGGGGATAACCTGAAGGCTGAAATGGGAATGCATAAGGATGTGGTCATAGTGGACAAGGGACTCACCCCGCTCTCCTTGGCTAACGAGAATTGGCGCAAACCTGTAATTCTGGATACTAAGGATCGCATGGACGTATGGCAGAGTAAGGAGCTACACGGACGCTACTTCCGGGCCCTTCATGGGCCTGATGTCGACTTGTTAGTGTCCATATCCTAGTTACGTTCGGGGATCTCTTCGGAGAAACCGAAGGGTTTGTTTGTGCAATTATGGATGAAGTCATGATGACAAGGAACTACCGAAGGTATATTGTGAAGGATGGCACGGTTGACATCTGTCGCGGATGTCACCGTCCGGGTGAGTCGATCCGACACATAATCTCCGGTTGTTCCAGTCTAGCCAATGGCGCCAATGGCGAGTACTTGCACAGACATAACCAAGTGGCCAGGATTATCCACCAGCAACTTGCTTTGCGATACTGCCTTGTAGACTATGAGGTACCATATTACAGGTATGTGCCCGACCCAGTTCTCGAGAATGATCATGTCACACTATACTGGGATCGATCTATCATCACTAACAGGACTATTTTAGCTAATAAGCCTGACATAGTGGTGATAGATCGATTAGAGCGCCGCACAATGATTATTGATATCACTGTGCCACATGACGAGAACCTCGTGAAGGCTAAAAAAGATAAACAACTCAAGTATCTTGATTTGGCACACGAGGTTGTCGATATGTGGCATGTGGATTCAGCAGTCATTGTGCCGATAGTCGTTTCGGCCAATGGACTACTCGCCAAGAGCCTCCACCAACACCTAAAGAGGCTCTCGTTAGGCAGCTGGATCAAGGGCTTGATACAGAAAGCAGTACTCCTAGACACTGCGCGTATCGTCAGGAGGTCCATTTCTCTAGAGCCCTGACCGCCGGTAGCTTGGACCCTGTCTCGTTACCGGTGGAATACTATTTTTTATATTTTTAAATGATTTAATTATTTTTTCTATGGTTTGTAAAAATATTTAAAAATGTACTATAATATGTGTGAAAATAAATAAAAGGGAATAATATTTTTCAATAAATGGTAACAAAAACAGAGTTTGAAAAGAAATAAAAATACCTATGTAATCGAAAGCGCGATCGAAGCGAGCGCGAATTTCCTTTAGCATGATAATTATAGGGAATATCGTTTTTCAATAAATAGTAACAAAAACAGAATCTGAAAATAAATTAATCGGAAGCGTGAGCGCAAACTTTTTTTTAACATGTTTTTTTTTCATTAAATGGCAACGAAAACAGAAGCTGAAAAGAAATAGGAACACGTAATTGAAAGCGCGAGCGAAGCGAGCGCGAATTTTTCTTTAGAAAGATGATTATGGGGAATAATATTTTTTTAATGAGTTGCCTTGATTGATGATGTTGCAACCTATTTTATTTAGTTTCCGAAGATGGGAGAATTTTTCGCTAGTTCAATAAGAGGTTGGCTAATCAGGTTTTGGGGGTTCCCCTAGCTTGGGGGTCCCGGGGCGCTGCCCGGCTAGCCCTTGGGTAGCTACACCTCTGCTCACGCTATTATTTAAGTGATAACTGTAATAAATTAAAGCTTATGTTTCTTTTCTGCAGAAACAATGAAAAATTCTTACATTCTGTGTAGGTTTATGAAAATACTTAGGAGAGCTAGCCTAAGCCTATATAATCTTTCCTGTTCGATTGAGGCTACTCAAAATTTTTACTTTTGTAATTGCTTTGGTTCTTACGCTCGTTTAAATTAGGGAGTACCCGGTGACCACATTTCGCTCGCGTCGCATCGCATCACATCGGATTGCGATCAAGCAATCCGATGTTGCGAATTCATGTGGGTCAATTCAAATAGTGTAAAATTAAACCACAATCATAAATATTGTCTTGGGAGACTTGTATCTACTTAGTCATCGATGCTCAACTATGAGAGAATATATAAGTGACAACAACAATGTTAATAACTGGCGCTGGTATTTCATCCGGCGCCCCTACTGCCCTGGCGCCTGTGTGCGCCGCACACTTCGCACACAGGGGCGGCGCGGCCCTGCTTATAGTTTCGCCATGTCCGTCTGTCTGTCAGTCTGTCTGTCTGTCCGCGGCATAGCTCCGAGGTTCTTGATACTAGAAACCTGACATTTGGTATGGATATGTATATTGATCACGCCAAGAGAGTGGTGTAATAAAATTTTGAAAAATATTTTTTTTTAGGGTAGCTCCCAAACACGTAAAGTGGGGATGAATATTTTTTTTCTCGCGTACAACTCCGTGTGGGGTATCGTTAGATAGGTCTTTCAAAAATATTATGGGTGTCTGAAGACCATTTTTTGGTTAAGCGAGCCATTTGCGAAATATCTAGCTTTTCAGTGCAAATTTTTGTTCGATACGAGTTACCCCCCCCCCTCTAACTTTTGAATGGCTGTACCTAGAAATGTGAAAAAAATCACAAGCGTAGTACATATAATGAACTTACAAGAAAAACTATCATGGCTAAGTAGGCTTAACCGGTTACAGAGTTATAGTCGACTAACTAACTCCTATTACGGAACCCTACTGCGCGTGGCCCGACACGCACTTGGCCGGTTTTAATCTTTCAGCCTCAACTGAATGATTCCAAATCGACTCTTATATAATAGGTTTCTCTTTAATTTAAACAATTATGTCATATTGTACTTTCATTTTGCTTTGGGATTCTGCTATAGAAATATAATTTAAGCGTAATGACAAAGGTTCGTTGGATAAAATTCATTGTAGCACATTGCTTAGCTACATATCCAAATATAGATGTCAATCCATTGTCTACGCCTTTTATCTAAGTAAACCATTTCCTTCAATTGTTCACCGGCCCGTTTTTGTGCGTAATAAAGGACTTCATCTACTTTAAAAAGAATAAAGGCACATACCTAAATCATTCTTTTGAGTTATTTGAAAATGGAAACAAAGGAAAAATGGCTTGAAGATAATGTTTTTGATAATGAAACGTGGGTTTCCAATTAATTAAAATATATGGTTGGTTCGATCGATCAAGGTTAAGCAGTGCTTGCCGTGGTCAGTCCGTGAATGGGCAATCATTATTGTCACACCGAGACTCGAATAACACGGGGGGGTTGGGAAGATGGGTTGTGGAAGTCATATAGGCAGACAAAAGTCTAGGCGCATGATGATATTAATGTCTAGTCTTCGAAAATTATTCCAGGCATAATAGCAGAGTTTATTATTGAAGTACATTTTCAAAGTCGCGAAAGTTCGTTTATAACATGACACATCTGAAATGATCAAAAAGGTAATTGGCCTCTACATATACTGAAACATTTTTGAATTTTACCTAAACTAATATCAATCTTGTAAGAAATTCCATAAATTCCATTCCAGCAAAGCCTAAAGCTTGACGAAGTTATTTAAATTGATATTTGATCCTACGTTTATTAATTTTGCTGGGCTACTTTAGGTTCAAAGAATTTATTATTTATTATAAGACTAGCTGTTTCCCGCGGTTTCACCCGCATCCCGAGGGAACTACTCCGCGCACCCGGGTAAAAAGTATCCTATATGTTAATCTAGGTTAAAAGCTATATGTGTACCAAATTTCATCCAAATCCGTTCAGTAGTTTTTGCGTGAAAGAGTAACAAACATCCATACATCCATACATCCATACATCCATACATACAAACTTTCGCATTTATAATATTATTGTGATTGTGATGCTTATTTAAGTGGCTTCAATAAATTCACGCGCCGTGGGTTCTGTATCTACTCTCTCTCTCTTTCCGCGTCTATTTTTTTTATTTAACAGTAGCTTCTGTCTGCGACTTACGGCCAGATTCAATATCCCATCAATCCGTAGATTTCCTTACTAGAGATAGATTTTTGGCATTAGTTGTATGGACCATATGATATACGTACATATAGGTATATGTCTCAAGAACTTTCGCATTTTTTATATCAGTTGATTTTAAAGAAAAAATAAACCTATCTTTGCAGCTAAAAGTCACGTTGCCCTCTACAGAAAGTAAGGGAAGAACGAGAGTGTTTTTAAACTGAAAATTAGAGTTTGCAAGGGTAAAACCGTGTTATGTAATTATAAATCGGAAATTATCGATTTGTTCCTTTGTTTTTATAGTACCTTGGTTCTTATTAAATGTCGTCATTGTAGGTCAACGGGAAGTTACCTATATGTTATAGGTTTTATTCTCTTTGCGAGTGTCTCAACATGCTGTTGACGTATTGATTTTTTACAGCTTCAAGGAACCATAAACTCAAGTATTTTCGCGTTACTGAGAAAAAGCTCTTGACAGACGGACAGTCTATCAAGAGCTATCGGACATCAAAGTAAGTATAAGTAAGTATAAGGGTTCCGTTTTTTCATTTAATGTATGGAACCCTAAAAGGCTCCGCGGTTTCCAGTGCCTACAGGGCATTGAAAAAAGTGATTGTTAATAAAATAAATTGAAATCTGTTCTATATTAAGAGTACCTATTATTATATTAATATATTATTGTAATTTTCTACATGACGTGACTGCTTAACAGGTTTTTGACCCCCGCATTGATGAAGTATAAACACATATTGCTAAATTTATATCTTAATGCTATAAAAATAATCCTTGTATAAACTACTATTGATTATTTTTCCGACCCAAATATCGACCAATAGAATTGCACCATTCGACGTCACGTGGTACAACCTACATGGTATTATACTGATAATTTTTTGAATATTTTTATGGTTGTACCACGTGACGTAGAATTGCACCATTCGACGTCACGTGGTACAACCTACATGGTATTATACTGATAATTTTTTGAATATTTTTATGGTTGTACCACGTGACGTCGAATGGTGCAATTCTATTGGCCGACATTTGGGACGGAAAAATAATCCCCCGAATACCACAAGAGCTTCAAAATTATCTGGCATTTCCGATAATTTTGAAACTCTTGTGGTATTATAAGTGAATATTTATGTAATAAATGAAAAAATATTTTTTTTAAATAGAATTTTGTAAAATAAAATATTGTAAAGGAAAATAGATTTTTTGTATACGAATACCCTCATAGTTTAACCATGTCCGTCTGTCTTTCTGTGCGCGGCATAGCTCAGAGGTTATTAGTACTAGGAATCTGGGATTTGGTATGGATATGTTTATCGATTAGGCCAACAAAGTGATAAAATAAAAATTAATAAATATTTTTTACATGCACCTCCCATACATGTAAAGTGGGGATGAATATTTTTTTCATGTATCCCATATCGTTAGATAGTTCTTTAAAAATATAGTAGGTGCGAAGATTATTCTCCGATTTAGAGATCTAGCTAGCTAATTTTCCCGTAATTTCACATATGGTGCCAAAAAAAAACTGAAAAAACCTTTTTATGAATATCTTAAATATTTTCAACATGATATGATGACAATGTTATTTTTTGGAAAATACAACTGAAAATTTTGGAAATATATTGTAGCGGGTCGTTAATTTAATATAAAAAAAGTAATGCCGTAATTAATTTACCTATAGGATAAGGCATAATAAAGTAAAAGAGTTTGAGTTAGATCATGCTCTTCCTTGACATATTGTCAACTCTGTCATTTTTACGTTCTGGCTGTGTGCCAGGGTTTGCTGACCTCAGCGGAACTGATTGAGTGTGTTTACTAGCAGCAGATAACTAGTTTATTTCCATCACCGAAACATCATATGACCCTCACGTAAATCTGAGTCAACAATTTACTTTATGACATCTAACCATTTACCGGTGATTCCTAAGGTGATGTTTTTAATTGACACCAGGAAGAACCACTTGGCATGTGCAAAATGTTGGCTCATAAAATATAAATCAGTCCATGTGTCATCAACAGATTATGCATATAATTATAATATGTGTCATATATGTAAAGATATCGTAGACGGATTAAATTAGGCCACATTAAAATAGATGTACATAAACATTATTTGTAGCATTTCTGTTTATGTAATCGATTTACGACTATATTTACTGACCTCATGTACATGAGTAGTACAAGTACATTGCCGAAAGCTCCGATACCCGCCAGCAGGATATATGTGCTGCCAAATGTGTATTGGATCCATGAATCAGGCGGAGGGAACTGCAGCCAGTGACTGTTGATCCGCAGGAGGTAGTCATCCGTAAACAAACCTAACGAGCGCCACCTGTCCACCGGCCACCTCTCGATGAACTTCGCTACTAAAGCTAACTTATTTTCAGAACCAGTCAGTGCGGTTGTCTCTATAATATCTACACTATTCTGATAAGAGGCAAAGTCATTGATAACATCATCCGTCACTTTTAATTCACTTCTTTCGTCATTCAGTTCATTTTTGAAGTGATCAGAACTCCTTCTTCGTCTCTTCCATTGCTTTAAATCATCCAAACAACGCCACAAAAAATCGTTATGACACTTAAACGGTTTCAATGCCACTATTTTAGTAATTTTACAATATATGCACTTATTTTTATCGCCTTGCATCTGAACTGTGTAAGTTTTATCCACCACGCGTGTCGTCGTGTCATAATTCAAACAGTAAACTATGTTTGAGGCCGCGACGAGAGCAAAAATTAATATACTCAGCATACTATTTACTTTATATTCGGAGAAGTCGTCGTGTGTCTATAAATTAATAGGACACAACCGTTCCCGATGGTTTCCGAGACAAAATGTTGCCGGTGCGTCACAGAGAAGCGAAACGTAATCGGCAAGGATGCGGTACTATATTCTGTATCCGACTAATCTCTTACTTTCCCAGAGAAATGTTATTGTGGGGATAGAATTTTGCAAAAATAGATCGTCCCTAGCAGACTATATTTAGACCTATGGTACAAAAATACAAAAATGACACTACAATAATAACGAAATACTCATTTCATTTATGACTTCTTGTCGAACATTGAGTTACGCACGGTAACGAGCGGGCACCACTACTCTGTTACCCAAGTGGTTAAACCGTGAATATTCAAATAGGTGGAAAATTGTGGACGTATATATGTATAAATAAATACATAATTTTACCTATTGTATATTCTTAGGGTTGTAGAACTTTATGTATCCGAGTCTCCTAACTCATCCGAATAAACATTTTAGGTCAAATAAAAATATAAAAGTTGGACATAAAACATGGAGAAAAACTAAATGTCGTCTTTTTTAACAGGACATCGTCTATCGACTAACCTAGTCTTAAATAATATAAATAACAACGTAAACGTTGCGTTCAAAATTATTGAGTTTAGTATCTATATTTAAGCTAATATTAACTATATTCGTAATCAAATAGTTTTCTATTTTTAAGCTTATTATGTCTAGTCATTTATAGGCCAAAATAATTAAAACGATAAATATTATTAATACACAGCCATGGAATTCATGAACAAATATTTGAAGATAACTAGACGAAACAAATGCAAGAAACAAGAAATTCCGAGAGCAAAGTCCCTAATTCATGTAAATAGGGGTGTAATGTCAACTGATAATAGAATAATTCTCTTACCTGAGATACATGAGCAAAACGATGATATTTCCTCCGCAACCAACTATAGTAAACAAAACATAAAATCCGCCTAAAATCTTTTGCAACGATTCACTAGGAGGTGGAAATTGTAGCCAGTGTTCGTTGATCAAATCCAAATAGTCGTCAGAGAAAAATCCGTATTCTTTCCATAACGATACGGGCCACATTCGCTTGAAATTCGCAAGTAATAAAGCGTGCTTGTTCACAAGTGTCGAAGTGTTGGCTGAATCGGTAAGGTTTCTCGATTCGGGCGAGTCCGCTATTCTATATGCCGTTTCGACGCTCGATTTGTTTGTGGACCGTTTTTTTCTATCTAATTGCATTTGCTGAAGTTTTATTCTACTTTCATAATTCCATAACTCGCGATCTTTTTTTGTGTTACTTTCGTGAACTTCGCTTTCCACTCGAATCAGGTTTGGGTATGGGTTCGTTAGCTCACAGTAGCATATTGTAACAACGGAAATAAGTGCCAATAAGGAATTTAATTTCATTTTTAGTTAGTTTTATATTGTTCGCGACGTGTCGTTCGTATGGAATCTTGCGGTGTTTTACAAGGAGCAATCAGGTCTATTTGTGTCGTCGTCGGAGGCCTGAAGACACTGGAAGCTTAGCCGTCATTCCCCGTGGGCCGCTGTGAATTTATGCTTAAGTGGATTAAAGTGGCGTGCTTTTAGTAAAATCTGTATTGAATTGCCGGTTAATATAGACGTTATTAGGTTGATCGAGTAACTACTTGATTCGCTGTTCGACCATATATCGATTTTATATGTTACATAACATACAAGATCTAAATAAACATATGGTTTGTTTTGACGTAAATAATATGTAAAAGTCACTTCTATTAGTTTTACCATTGAATATGAATTCGTTCTCAATCCGAATCTCCAATTCTATAATAGAAACATTATTAAAACATAAAAAAAAAAAAAAAAAAATTGCCAAAATTGTATTGCCATAGGAGGTATACCTACTTATGGCCCTTATTTTGCAAATTGTGTTTAGTCCTATGTAAATGGGACGAGCCTTTTGCCATTAACTGGTTACAGTTGCAGACACAAGACTGCTAGACTATATGTATATTCAGCTCCATATGCCAAAAATTTAGAAACTACTCACTGCCATTTCAAAATTTTTGGAAAGTGGAATAACACTGCTCGACCTGGGGATCACATAAGCACGGTGCTTAGCAAAAATACTTGTGATCAATGGAACGTCTTCAAGAGCCTTTATAGATACATAGATAGATAGATAGAATATGCTTTATTGTACACCAAAAATATTTTTTTTGTGTTAAAGTGGAGTTGTGTTATTTATTTTCGTGATGCTATGGAATATTAGTGAGTATATAGCAGCAGCACATACGCTGCGTCATCTGCAAAGTTATGGATATAACTCTTGGCACAGAAATATGAAATAGTCAGCAATCCTTTGAGGTATCGCCCGTTTTAGCTCGCCAAAGTCCGCAAACATTTAGCAGGTAATCACTGGTCATATCTGACTCGACATTTACTTGACGTTTACAAAACATATGACCCAAATTATTTGATGAATTTAGCTTGAATCTACATATGTTTACACAACGGAGCACCCTCAAAGTTAATGCTGACAGTTATTTTTAAACACGAGCATCAAACTCTCTCACATATGGAGATCGAGATTTTCCTGTTTACTGCTTTATTGGAGATAAACAACTCGAATGTAAACAAAACCATATCTCCGTATAAATCGGAAAGCAAGCTCATAAAGTAGCCATCAGACGTGACAGTGTGAGTAATGTGACATCCGCACATGGAGGTAACAAAAAAAATGTTAACTAGGAAAATGATTGATTAATTAAACTCGTTCCGGAATAAATTTAAATTAATACTGTCCATCTGATTATATCCTGAAAAGCTATCAAGAAATATACCTACATGGAATATGACTCGAATTAATTAACATTCGGAATCTAAATATACACTACAGAAACCTAAAACTAGTTATCTATTTGTATATAATGGAGTATTAAACATCTAATGATCGAAGTTACACGAACTTGGGGTAAATCAGAGAGAAACTTGGAACCTTTCGATTCGACTTGGATTTCAAAGCTCAATAATTTTAGAGTTTCTTGATATAATTATTGAGGATGATATTGATATCTTCATGAAAGTATTGAAATTATTTATCACGTTTCAATAATTATTTTAAAACATTTATATGGGTACATTGTGAAAAGTTGATACCCTAATTCATCTTGACTACATACAATGATAGGCCAGTGCTTTTTGCTTTTATTTCGTAGCGTTTCTTTATATTTTCTGAGAACATTTACCATAGCAATGTAAATATTTTTTTATACCATCAGAAAGTAGAGATTTCAAAGAACAAAAACTACCGACTTTTTAAAAAAAAGTGATATTTTGACGCGAGAATTTTCGACTGAAAATTAGGGTGTTTTTTCGATATTAAGTCAAAATAAGGGTGAAAAAATAATTATTTTAAATCAAATAAATTACAGTGTGTTTGGGAGATAAAAAAGTAAGTTATCACCAAATTTCGTGAAAAAAAAAAAATTATTGTAAAAGATAAAAATAAACAAGTGCGTTTCGGGCCACGCGCAGTAGGGTTCCGTAGTAGGAGTTAGTTAGTCGACTATAGCTCTGTAACCGGTTAAGCCTACTTAGCCGTGATAGTTTTCCTTATAATTTCATTACATGTACTACGTCTGTGATTTTTTTCACATTTCTAGGTACAGCCATTCAAAAGTTAGAGGGGGGGGTAACTCGTATCGAACAAAAAAATTCACTTAAAATCTAGATATTTCGCAAATGGCTCGCTTAACTGAAAAATGGTCTTCACACACCCATAATATTTTTCAAAGACCTATCTAACGATACCCCACACGAAGGGGTACGCGAGAAAAAAAATATTCATCCCTACTTTACATGTTTGGGAGCTACCCTAAATAAAAATATTTTTCAAAATTTTATTTTACCACTTTCTTGGCGTGATCAATATACATATTCATACCAAATTTCAGCTTTCTAATAACAAAAACCACGGAGCTATGCCGCGGACAGACAGACAGACAGACAGACAGACAGACAGACAGACAGACAGACGGACAGAGCGAAACTATAAGGGTTCCTTGTCAGACTACGGAACCCTAAAAACCAAAAACTTGGTTTTTTGAATTTTTCACATAAATTTTGAGGTTATGTGAAAAAAGTGTCAATCCAAAAGTTGTAGATCTTTTTATTACCTACAACTTTGCCATTTAACTTTTTTTCATAGGACTTGTAGTTTTGCCGGAAATTGAGATAAACCGTTTTTTTAACTTAAACCCCCCCTCCCCCCCACTTCCCGACCTCAGATCGCCCGTAATTTATTTTTCCTATCATTTTTATTGTATTCTCCTCCTTTTCCAATGGGTTTCATCCTACTATTATTTTTTTAGTTTTCAAAAGTTATTGGCACTGGTCTATGATTGCACATAAACTTTGTTTGGTGTCATCCTTGGTAAAAGATCAGACAGTCGGCAAAACAACAGCTCCTAATTTTTCATAATTAATTATCAGAACAATTCAAATGTCTTATTCACAATAATCCTAAATTAACTTCTTCAATTGGTAACCACTTAATCCTATTATGCCAATATTCCCAATTTGTAGAAGCTTATTGAGCGCATCGCTAATCTTGTGATTAATTAATTCATTGTGCAGTCTGGCACCGAAATATCGGCGTGGTCGCCGTTACAAGTCTATATTACAGTATTACATAATATGCTGTTGTTGATAAGAATGAAATAATACTGAGAGTGTGAAAACCAAACAAATATTATGTATTGAAACTTTATTTTTCATTATGCTTATTTCTATCTACCGGCACGGCAAAATCGGCTCAGCCGTTCTCGAGTTATAAGTAGGTACACAATTATTACACTGCACTGAGATAACGTAGCTTATTTTAGGGGAAATTTTATTAGCATCTGTTCAGTACCTAATTCCAGATATAATCCTCTAACTAAATACTAACTTTCAACATTATCTATGTATAAAATTGGTACATATTCATAAGTTCCTGGGATGGTAGCGCAGGAACTATACGTATACTAACTAGGTACTCCTAATATGGTACACATGCGTACAAAATTAGGCGTATCTATCCTTGAAAACTATTTAATAGCAATCCAAACGCTAAAGTATAATGCTTTTTAAATATTACTCCATGTCTCTATAATCGAACAAAATTACCACATAGGCATCTAATTATAGGATAAGCCAGCATTAGCTAACTCAATAATGACAATTGTGTCACTGTAACGAGATGCGTTGGCAACACTTGGCATTGAACGGCGGCATTATCTGCAGGCGGTTAATTTAGCGCAATACATTGCCAGCAATATGCTCAAAACATTAAATTTATTTGTTTTTTTTTTAAATAACTAAAGCTTGGATTTATTCTTATAATGTATGGAAATAATTTAACTGTCAGTATTCTCCCAAGGTTTTTTTATTGTACAAAATACTACTTTTAAAATGATAGTTTTAGAATATTCGAACAATATATTATTCACCAGATATTTGCTCGGACGCACATTTTGGTTTCAAAATAATAGCTGTATTTTGTACCTCGAATGGTGTTTCATTAGGCATAATCAATACGTACTTTATATAACGAATGAAATCACGGAGGGGTTGTAAGATCGCAAAATTGGCTACGGCACACGCTAGAAAGTAATCGAACATTACCGTTTTTGAAAATCAAATATGAACGGCTTCATTTTTAATCCCCGGCACAGAAGGAGGGGTGTGTGTTTTAATAGCTTTAAGCTATTGTACCGAAATATGTACCTATATCTGTCCATATTAGGCATTGTGACTTTGAAATATGTAGATGAGCTGTTTGAATTGGAGATTGTTTTTAGATTTGCAACTAGGTAATAATAAATTCAGCCACATGCCGAATACCGAATAGCCGAATATTCAGCTGGCGCGTCTCTCGTTTATTGTTCAAATGTGTGAAGCTCCTTCCCATACGGCGCCGCGCCGCCGCCGCCCCGTGCACTGCATGTTTTGACAAGTAGGTGTAATCTGTACACGTAGTGAAGTAAAAAATGAATTTATGCAAAATCTAACCATTAATAATCGATTATTGTTTCTATTAAAAAAAAATCGCCCTTATGAACATAATTCAAGGATAACGAAACGAGCGATGAAAACTTACCAAAACGGCCGAATAGTGTCTGGATATTCGCTTGAATGTTAATTTAATTTGGATGTATCGTAGCTAGGTAATTATCATATAATAATTTCAGCTATTTCGTTTCTGCAGACTCTTAACAATAGCAGTTACATAAAAAAAAATCTTTAGGTATCTTTTATTGTCATTTTAGTACCTGTCCTTAATGTTGTATATATATTTACTCAAAGTCATGATAAGATCACATGTTTATAAAACATTACATAAAAGCTGTATGTTAGTTTTAGTCCTAACTTTACCTATCATGTTGCAGCAAAGCAGTTATAAATTGAATATTTAGATAAAGTACTGATTTTTGAGAAATACAAATAAATAACTAAGATAATTACTGAGAATAATTTAGTACCTTTTTTGTTCTGCGCGAAATTCAAGCAAGCGCGTCAGTCATTTTCTTTATAGCCCTTAACTTGAAATGATACAAACAAGAAGCGATTTGCCGCACTTTATAGCCGCATACAGTAATAAAGAAGGTAATAGCGCATAAGAAGTCAGGTACTCGGTTCATTGTATACAAGTGCCGTCATACAAGCGAAGGCAATTGCTGGAATCGCTGGCATTCGTCGTTTACGACATTTTGTTACCGTAGTTCGCTTGGCATGATTTTAGTATTCAGTTCGGAAGCCGAACTTGCCTGTGTAGTGTTTGAACAGGGAAAACACGAGTTCGTGACTTTTGACAATGTTACATTTGGGAAGGTTTAAAGCAAGTTTTTTACACATTATTAAATATTCTGTGTTTGTTCACTAAACGTAAATTCATAATTTTCCATTCAGGAATAAAGTGTGCTGTTTGCTGAAAAAATATTATTTCAGGTTAAGTTTTAAAAGGGTACCTATTGCAAATACAAGGACACACACATCTTCGGCACTTTATCACGGTTATACTAATTTAACTTAATATATTTAATTTAACTATTATTTCTTGTAGAGCGTTCTTCGGTCCTACAAATGTCTAGATATTTGATGACATCAACAACTGTCCCAAACAAAGCAGGATAAATAATAGATTGCCTGTATATTGATGTTCCTCATTATTCTTATTCCGCCGAAATATCTATACTTATAATAAATCTGTAGAGAGGTCAATTCTGTACATGAAATATATTTCCAAAATAACTATCAGGGGGTGATTAAGGAACGATAATGATGCCAAAAATGCAATCAGTAAAATTTTTGTCTGTCTGTCTGTATAAACTCTATAGAAACAAAAACTACTCGACGGATTTTAACGAAACTTGGTACAATTATTTGTCATACTCCTGAGATGGTTATAGTATACTTTTCATCACGCTACAATCAATAGGAGCAGAGCAGTGAAGGGAAATGTTGTCATTTTGTTTAAACGCGCTAATCTCAGGAACCACTGGTCCGATTTAAATAATTCTTTCAGTGTTAGATAGTCCATTTATCGAGGAAGGCTATAGGCTATATATCATCACGCTAAGACCAATAGGAGCGGAGCACCACTATTCCACGCGGACGAAGTCGCTGGCAGAAGCTAGTTGAAAATAAAAGTTTGTAGTTTAAAAGGTTACAGAAGTCAAAGTAGCGAAATTAAAATAATGAAATTTTATAAGATGAAGTTGCAAGGTGAAAAGGTAAAGAAAACTTTAACTATTAGTTGCACGTACCCAACTATGAACTCGATTTAGTTTTTTTTGTTGAATCGTAATTAAATCGCGCTCTAATACCCAGGAGCAATATGAAAATACATCAACGTTCATGTAATGTGAAACACTTTTCTGTGTTATTACGAATAGGTATTACAATGTAGCTGTCTAGCCGGGTTACTGTTAAAATTGTGTTCGCCAAAAGTATAATTAGGAGAATAACGCAAAGCCGGTAAACATACCTACCTACCTGTTGAACATATGTAGACATAATTATGTTATGTTCTGTAGACATAAATGTACATACTTATACTGTATTTAAATTGTAAAAAATATTTAATGTGTAAACATTTTTCTTTTGCTATTTTTAAATAAATTATTGTTTGAATAACTTAAAAAAATCAGAATAGCTATTTCAACAAAAAAGGAAAATATTTTCAGCACTCGCGTTGGGATCAAAAGACGATAAACACAATTAAAGCTTACTACAGCCAGGAAATTGCGATGGTTTTATAAAGAAGGGTTTATTTTGTTTTATGTCACTCTGACATATTTATTTGGCAATAAAACGCCATAATGCAAAATGAATCTTTGTGTTACATACCTAACTAATAATATACACGTGAAACTTTTCGCATTCCATGTGATTTATTTAAACAAGTTCTTACAAGATAATGTAATATACGTAGATTAATAAATAGGTCGACACGCATTATTAATCTAAGATTACTTTTCAGAGACTATAACATGTTTATTGTTTATTTACTAGCTTTCCATGGTTTTCACCCATGTTTCGCTGGAAATGGACCATGGGCAAAAATGTATGAGCTACGTCCCCACCTACCAACACAAATGAAACTGGTGCCAATTGTCCCTAAAGTATCCACTATTTGATATAAAACCTTTTTTTTAAATAAATCAGTGGGGTAATAAAAATACAATCTATTATTAACAAGCCGACCCGGCGAACTTCGTAGCGCCCCATATTTTTTTTTCGTTATTTTTTCGATGTTTTAATAGTTATTCTGCCAATTGGGATAGAGACAAATACAACAAATCAAAAACCATGAAAATCGGTTTAGCCGTTCTCGAGATATCCTCACAATGCTTATAGTAAAGCAAATAAAAATATTGAGTCTATTATTATTGCTCGTTAGAGGAGCTCATGGCTAAGTAACAGCCACACAGGTCAACCGATCAAATGCACTTGCATATGCATGCAAACACATTTTCATGCTGCTGCGATTCTGCAGTGGATTGGAGTGTTACCAGTGTGGGTGACGGTTGGCTACATGCGTCGACCAGGAGAGTTTATATATAATGCCTGTTCTTGTTGACTGGTGGAACTGTGGGGGCCGTGCCGAGTTGCTTGATGTGACTGAAGGGTGTGGCCAGGCTTGCGCATTAGCTACAGGCTAGATGGTCATGAACCCGACGAAGCCATGAGTGGTTGCTGACTGGGTGACACGCTGGTTGCTGCTCGATGATGGTAGGAGGTTAAGGGAGAGTTGACAACGATGTTGAAGCTCTTGACATCAGGAGATTTGGCTGATGTTTATCACGTCAGGGTCACCAATATATGTATATATATCACATTATACACTGCCGTTCACACAAGTTAACACAGTATCAAATTCAGTTATCACCAAGTCCTTTATTGTGCACGAAATATTTGCATAGAAACGTTTGGATACTAGGAAAACCCGATGCATTTGGGCAACGTCCCCATAGTAAAAAAACATCAGCTTGATAAGATGTATCAATTGAGCTACATTTCATTTCTGTTGATGGGTTGGGACGATTCCGCCCATGGTCCTTTCCCATATAAAAATATTTTTATAACCTATAATTTTCCACAGGGCTCAAGCTATCTTCATACCAAATCACATCTTAATCGGTTAAGATCGTAACAATGAAACAAATTCACTTTCACAGTTAATATCTAACTAAGGATTTTATTCGAAAAGTTCTATTCGAAAATTGTTTTCACATAATAGGCTTTTCAACTGAGTTTATATCAGAAATGTGCCAAAATACTATATCTATAATATAGATAGATTTCTTCTAAAGTAAAAAGTTATACAAAGAATCTTTTGTTAATGTAAAGAATTTTGTAAGGGTCTTATTTTCTATTTGGAATTTTACAGCATATTTTTAATTACAAAGTACCTTTGCGTAAATAATCTCATTAAGAAGTAATGTTTATTTTTACTGTTACTTATACAATATTCATCTACAGTTAAAAATTCACTAGCTCAACTTTCCAAGAACCAAAATGTTAAGCTGACGATTTTTTTAAGCTAAGTAATTTAATATAATACCATAATTTCGGAGATGTTTTCTAGGTATCTGCAGCGATCAAAATGTAAAAAATGGAGCAATAGATTAGAGTCGTGCAAATAATCTAACATTAATTGTGGAAGAGAAAACTACATCGTGGATCACTAACTCAATCTTTGCATACAAAAATAAATGATCAATTAACACGTGCAATATGATGCGGCATTATAAAGTATTGTGTACAATTAAAAAAGAATTCAATTAGGAAAAAACTAGTAAGTACCTACGGAACCCTGGATTATTGGCAAATATAAAGAACCCCTCTATGCGGCATTAAATCTATGCACCCCGCCGCGATGCCCCGGGGACTTTACCAAGTTGTTCGCATAATCTTTATAATATTTCTATTACTTTCAGCGAGTACGGATATTGGGAAATTCTCGTGAACTTAAACATGGTATTTCTTTTAAATTGGATTGACTTAGGTAGGTACTACAATCGATTTATTCGTAAGCTTACGTTACGCCAAACAGGTTATATCAATATTTACTGATACAATATATTCTAGTTTTATTGTATTGTAATAACTGTTTTTCCCTAAAGCAGGCAGGTTAAACAGAGTGACACAAGGTGTACATTTCACTAGTTATATTTAGGTTCTATGTAATAGTAGGTGTATCTACTGTCGTTAGTCGGGTATAAATTATAATTTCTGTAAAAATATAGTCACACAAAATGATACTTTTTATTCATGATAATAATTGATAAAAGTAACACAAATTTTCCAGACTGGTCACCAAAATAAAAGTGTGTTGATAATTGTTTTCAATTTTCGTATGATCCACTTCAGTTGATTATTGAATAGAACAAAGGATCGTTTTATTTAAGGGCATAGCGGTCGCGTGACGAGCTCGCGTGACTCCATAAACTACTTCCCACAGGAGAATTGGAAGGCATTTGTGTTTGTACTGTATTTTAATATTAATTCAATCAAGCATTTACCGTTTAATCGTGTGTAAAACAAATCATGATACTTAGGACAACATACTTGAATAATAAGATGAGTAACAGAAGTACATTGCTGCATGATGCTGAAAATTTAATGAAATAACAGTAAAAAGATAATATAATATCTTCTTCTATAAAAGTTAAAAATGATTCTCCGAAATGTTTGTTCGCTTAACTTCCGAACGACTGCACCAAATTGAATTATTCTTTTTTTGTCTTAGTTAATAAAAAAAAATGGTACAGAAAAAAAATGGCGGTAGGAAGTTTGCCGGGTCAGCCAGTTCAAAATAAAGAGTACATTGAGAATTTTTAAACAATCTAATAAACTACATAGGTTAGGTTTAAGTGGGCTTGTTTCCTCAACTCTACGACAAAGCGAGTATGTTGCGTGAGAAGGTGATTAGATTATTTTATTTGATCCACCCCAGCACCTCGAGAAAAGTCAGCTGCATGCTTAGGTCTTCTGACTAATCTCTTGGATAGGTTACCGAAGTACTTAGCCCTGAATGTGGAGGCTTCAGGGCATAGATAATCTAAATATTCCTGGATTAAATAATACTTAGCACCATGCTACGATTTCATAATTATAAAACAATTATTGATGCGTCTGATCGCTGAAAGCATCGCATCCGCAAATCCTCGGATCAAATGTTTCTGATATGCGGATATGGACACGGATATTGCAATTTATCCAACGGGTAACTGCGGCGGTAAATCCGCTTACATAAGTACATATATCTACAGATCGGTTGACATAGCACTTTTTATGTTGAAGTTGGCGCTGTGTTGTGTTTGTATTGGGAGGTTCACTTGTTATTCCCTATCGTTGCTGCTTTCTTCTTTTTTAATAATAGAAAAATACTATCTTAGTTAGAGCTTAAAGAATATTATGTTGTTAATATTATTGTAAGCAATCTAACTTTTTTTCTTAGACCTTGGTATAAAGCACATTTATTTTAGATTACTAAAATAAATAACAAATTGAATTGGTTTGTTACTCATTAGGTAATTACCCGATAAAGACAGTGGTTAAAGAAGATTAATAATAATCTGTGACCGATCCCGATTAATTAATCAATAAAATTGGTAAAATGGTAGTTAGTTTTATACCAAATTTTAAAAGTATTCAGAATCAACTATTAAAAAACAGTTACTTGCACTGCCTCTATGATGCCAAATGTTTTCTTGTGACAACTATCCGCGAATATATTCAAGATATATTGTTCGCATTACTAGCGTACCTAATCTTAGACATGATCCCATTATTATAATCTTTTCATACTATACAACGATACGCAGAATGTTTGCTGATATTGTTTCTTATTGTAATATACATTACTTCTGTGTTTTCTTATGATCTTATTGTTTTCCTGTCTATTGTCAGGGTCTGATTAGCATAATGGACCCCTGCCACTCCGGTGAAATGCGGTAAAACAAAAACGCCTTTGCATGATTATGGGGCGACTTTATTATTACCTCCAAACCTTTTGGTGAAAAGAATTTTTCAATTTAAGGTAGACGAGTACCTTTATCTCATTATGGTGACATTTTGAAATAAAATAAGATGCGTCCGTCTCGTCATCTTGTAATAAAATGTGAACCGATGTCAGGTTTAAATTATATTAGAAAGTCAGTGGTAATGAAAAGGTACAAATGAAAATTAATAGGTAAATACCTAATATATTTATGTCATCTAGATGGGAAATTGTATACATGATTTATTATATCATTATACAATTTTATTATATTATATTATTATTAAATAATGTTAATAATATAAATAGCCACAGTTCAAAATATTGGTTGTTGTTGTTAAAAAAAACACCGGATAATATTTCTTAGTCAGAACAATTGAACTAAAAAAGTTAAACAAATTGCAGGCTTAGGTGACGCATAGAATTATCTACACGATAAATAATCCTAGTTGAGCCTCTAGCACAATAAATAAGTACAATCTGGCAGGTAATTCCGTAACAGTGTGAAATAAACGCCGTTAACCAAATCATAAAAAAACGTTCAATACTTTTACCCCTCTTCGCTAACCCCAATCCCTCTGTTAGCTTTATGTTAATTTATTTCATACGTATGACGGACCGAGCCGCCGTCCCCAAACCACAATTGTATGGGTGCTTACAATTTACGACATTTTACTGAAAACAAATAAACCATTATACTAATAAAAAGAAGAAAAGGAAAAAACCTTTTGTTATTTTAATTTTTTATTCGAGTAGGTATTTAATTATACTCTGACTTATAATTGGATAATTCACCCCTCACGTTAATTTAATAAATTTTTAAGGGGCTGAGAGTAATTATAAACGTGTTTCGTAGTAAATGCGGCGGTCCACATTAATTGTATTAAACATATTATTATACTTCTAATACCTACTTTTATGCAAACATGACTTTCTATAGTTCTGTTTGTTACGATTTCACGGTAAAAATGCTTTTATAATTATTGAAAATCTTTCGAAAAACGCCCATTAGAATGAGGTATATTTTTTAATGAAGAAAAAAATCTTTTTGTGTTTAGAAATTGTATTCCCATAGTTATGCTTCCATTCTACAGCAAATCGTACAAAAGCATGTGACGCACGCACATGTGTAAAAACTGTTTTTTTTTACATTTTACTGGCCAGTACATATTATTTTTAAGAATAGAATGGGAAAACAAACACATTCATTTTTTTATTTCCATGCATTAGTGTGCATATTTTATTGAGGCGCAAAAACTTCTCTCGCCGTATTTTACGTAAGGTATTTAATAATGTAACCTGTTTTGCCGCGCACCAACGCTTTTTGTGTTACGATCTTATTCAACCTCACGGTAAGTCCCGGTAAATCCACACTGAGGTTAATATTCCGCCTACATGTGACAAAATTCGACGAATTTGTAACAAGTGTTGGAACACGTATAGAAATGTCTAAATGTTCATTATACATTCATTGTTAACATGCGTTATTTTGCATGCCTTTATAATGTCTTGCCAAGTACCTACAGTGAAAACACCAAAATCTAAAAGGTATATAGGTAAAGGACTATATAATTATATAATATTGGGAACACCACAATGACACCAATTAGTATAATTAAGTGCAGATCTGCAATTAGAATATTGTCCGTAAATTATGAAAATATACGAGTGAGGTTTTGTGAAATAGTATTAATGTGTTTGAAATTCGCGATAACTGTTCATAAATCCGATTTGCAGATGTAATCTAGTAAACGTTTTGATGTGGATTGCAATTCATTAGCCGGTTAATAAAACCTTTCAAGTCTATTTTATTGATAGCATATTAATAACGTTCATTTTGATGTTTTGAAATTAGTAAATGGATGTTTACCGCAAGTTCACTAAGGGGTTGTCACTTATCATTTCATGTAACTAAGCTCAGTCGATCTGTAAATCCAAAACTCTTACCAAGTTTTTTTTTTTTTTTTTTTTTTTTCTTATAAGTTCTGTAACTTGGCAATCTGTGAAGATGTCACAATGGGCCATTCAATTGTCGTTTATATGGCTTTGTATTTTCAGTAGGAAGGTAGGTTTCCTGTCATTTGCTGTCGAACCTCGTGGCTAGGGTAGGTACACTATGGCGTTTCAGTCGGGAGTATGTGACACTTCCTGTGCCTTCAAGTTTTGAAACAAGTTCATTGATGTGTGTAGATATTCTCGACTGATAGTTTTTACTAAATTTAGTAACTTCCTGTTTGACCGTGTTGATCTTTAAGTCCCCATGTATGTATTTATTGCTCACATAGTAAGGAATGTTAAGCATGGCTCTCAGCGTTTTACTCTGGAATCTTTCAAGGATTTCAATGTTGCTGTTGCTGGCTGTACCCCATAGCTGGATCCCGTATGTCCAAATTGGTTTGAGGATAGTCTTGTAGATTGCTATCTTACTTTCTCGCGACAGTCTTGATTTGCGTCCTATTAACCAATACAGAGATCTGAATTTTGCATCTAGTTGTTTGCGTTTAGTCCATATATGTTTTCTCCAAGTAAGTCTGCGGTCCAAATGCATGCCCAGGTATTTGGCATCCTCGGCCTGTGGAATTTCCTCGTTATGGAGTTTTATTGCGGGACAGGTCTGTTTTCTAAGGGTGAAGGTTACATGGACAGATTTTCCCTGATTGGCTTTAACACGCCAATTATCTAGCCACTCCTCAACTTTGTCGACATGGTCTTGTAGGTTAGCCGATGCTGTAAGCGGATCATTATGTACAGATAGGAGGGCTGTGTCGTCTGCGTAAGTGGCCATAATCGTGTCAGCGTGTGTTGGTAGATCTGCAGTAAAGATTAAGTATAATACGGGACCCAATATACTTCCCTGTGGAACTCCTGAGAGGATTACATTTGGCTGAGAAGTTTCGTTCTTAAACTTCACCTCGAAACATCTCCTATCCAAGTAAGATCGCAGGATCGGGAAAAAGGAGTGCGGCAGTAGTTTCTTAAGTTTGAAAAGGAGTCCGTCATGCCAAACTTTGTCGAAAGCCTGACTAATGTCTAGGAAGATAGCGGAACAGAACTGTTTGTATTCTAAAGCACGACTGATCGCATCCGTGAGCCGATGTATTTGTTCGATAGTTCCATGTTGTTCCCTGAAACCAAACTGGTGGGATGGTATTGCTTCTGGTAGATAGGTACGCATCCTGTTTAGCAGTATTTTCTCCAGAAGTTTACCCAGCACTGGGAGCAGGCTTATCGGCCTGTAAGAGTTTACCTCATGGAGTGGTTTGCCTGGTTTAGGTATCATAATAACCTGTGCTATTTTCCACTAAAATGGATAGTGGGCGAGTCTTAAACAGGCGTTAAATATTGCAGTGATGTGTATTAATCCTTCTTTAGGTAGCTGCTTTAAGAGTTGTGCGTCAATTAAATCATAGCCCGGAGTTTTACCCTTCGGTAGTTTGAGAATTTCTTTCCACACTTCTTTAGGACTAGCACTTTTCAGTGGTAAACACATTTGCAGTGGCGAATCAAGATACTCATAAACAACTTTGTCGCGTTCCGGGTGTTTGCTGGACAGGGGTTGAAAGACGGCTTTAAGGTGTTCCGAGTATACTTGTGCTTTTTCAAGTTCCGTTCTTGCTCATCTACCGTCGACAGTTTTTAAGGGTGGTATGTGTACTTGAGGCCTTTTTAGTCTTTTTGTTATCTTCCATAGTGAATAATTGGTGTCTTTGTTAGGAGTAAGGTTGGCCAGTTGGTTTTGAAGGCGTTCGTTATCTGCTTGGCAAATCATGCATTTGAGTTCTTCTGAGGCTTTGTTAAATGCTTTTTTGTCGCAAGGGTATCTTGTAGAATGCCATTTTTTTCGAAGACGTCGTCTCTCATTTACTTTTTCTTTTATTAGTTTAGGATAGTGAGACTTTTGTGCGATCTGTCTCTGGATGGGTGTAGATTCTTTTGCTGCTCGGTGGATGAGTTTATTAAAAGATTCGATAGACATTTCAACACTTTCTAGACTTCTTAGTGGCATGTTCAGGTTTATTGAGTCTGTTATTTTGGTCCTATAACTGTTCCAGTCTGTTTTGTTATTGTATAATCTTTCTGGGTAGTCTATCATGATTGCCTTACAATGAAGATTTATTATGGACGGTGTGTGATCGGACGATAGGTCGGTACACTCCTCTGTGTATATCTGACTAGATGCTATATTTTTAGTAACAAAAAAATCAAGTAGATCAGGCACCCTTTTTTTTTTTTTTTTTTTTTTTTTTTTTTTTTTTTTTTTTTTTAGGATCCGAGGGCCAGTATGTGCCCGGAGGACACGGTGGAGCATACGGTGGGGGATTGCCCCGCTTGGGCGGAGCACCGCCGTGTCCTCGTAGGGGCGATCGGCGGCGGCGACCTCTCGCGTCCGGCCCTGGTTCAGGCCATGGTCCGGAGCGAGACGGAATGGGAAGCCGTCGCCTCCTTCTGCGAAGCAGTAATGCTGGAGAAGGAGGCGGCGGAACGCGTGAGGGAGCGACAGGCCTCACGCCCCAGCCGCCGCGGGAGACGCCACGGGCGTCGGGAGCCGCGAGATGACTCCCGGCCACCGTAGGCGCGGGGCTGCGGACGGTGAGCTATGGGTGGTTCGCCGTCCGGCAAGGACCAGACCCGCGTCGACGGCGCGTTCGTGTTCCACGCGCGCCTCAAAGAGCTGTCAGCAATAGCGACGGGGCCCTCCCACTGGGCCATAGCCTGCCGGGGCTGCGGGACGTTCGAAAGAGATACCGCGCCCCCGGAATACAAAGGGCTGAAGAAGGAACATGGATGGGTTTTAGTCAGTAAGAGTCTGACACTCCCACCCGCCCCACCCACGGCGGGAGGGGTCATTTGATGATTTCCCATCCGAAAAAAAAAAAAAAAAAAAAAAAAAAAGGGCCAGTATGTGGGAACGCCGTGAGCAGAACATTGTAGGTTTAGACCGTTCATGGCAACGTAAAGTTGACGGCCACGTGGTAAAGTCAACCTCGAGCCCCAATACACGTGTTTGGCGTTCCAGTCACCTCCGCAGATAAACCTATTTCCGAGTGTGTTAAAGTAGTCTTTGTAGTCATCACTGGTAATAACATGTCTAGGTGGACAATAGATCGCCGAAACGGTTGTTTCTGTCGTGTTGTCATGTATTCTTACTGAAGTTGCTTGGATTTTTTCAGTTTCATATTTTTGTAGGAGATCATGTTTGATGTTCTCTTTTATGATCACCGCAGTACCACCATGTGAATTGCCAGAAGGGTGGTTAGTAGAATAGACTAAAAAGTTTTTTATGCTAAAATTGGTTTTCGTTGTAAATCTCGTTTCAGAGATTAAGGCTATGTCAACTCGTTCTGTTTTTAAGAAGAGTTCTAGTTCTCGGCGACGTTCCGTTAACCCATTGGCGTTCCACGTAACTATTCTTAAGTTTAGGGGTTCTTAATGAGGCTCGCTACTAACTGGACCATACGATCCATCATTTTGTCTAACATGACAGTCATCATGTTTTGGAATTTATCTATCATAACGTCTAATATTTCAGAGAAATTATTGGGTTCCTTGCTGTCGGTTTTGGTTTCATATGTGTTTCTTTGGTTTACTGCTTGTGCGTATGTGACGTTTGGTTTTAGATATTTGTTATGGTTCCTGTGCTGATGTCTTCTTTGTTCTGAGTCTATTGGGGGTTCCGTTCGTATATTGTTATTTGTGTTTTCATTTATGTCGTAGGTTTTTGTTTTGTGTCTGTTCAATAGCTCTCTGTACTGTTTGTACTTTATGCATCCTTTGTAACTTGCAGGGTGTTTTTCTTGGCAATTTGCACAGGTAGCGTCAGTGTCAGGTCTTTTTAAGCAGCTTGTTGTGGGATGATCATCCCCACATTTTACGCACCTATATGGCCTGTTGCATTGATTTTTGGCGTGTCCAAATCTCTGGCAGCGTTTACATTGCAAGATGTCTTGTTTTTTATACGGTGCTTCAAATGAAATTTTAATTCTGTTAATTTGTTTAATTGTGAAAATTTCTTTATTATTGTATTTGGGCTCTAGGTCTACGTAGTATAATGGAAGTGGATTTTTTGTATTTTTATGGATTACATTTGTGATTTGCCTGACGTCGTGTCCCAGTTCAAAAAGTTCTTGTTTTATTTGTTCAGTGTCCTCAGATGAGTGTAACCCACGAAGGACCACTCGATAAGCTCTTTCGCTTTTGAGTTTGTATGTGTAATGGCTAACATCGTTAGTTATGAAATTAGCCCTTATGTGTTTATATGTATCTACATCAGTCGGCATTATTTTAACGATATGACCAGACCTCAGAGTAGTCATGGTGTATTTTTCAGATTCTACGATAGTAGAGAGAAGTTCTTTCAACTTTTTAATATCGATAACTCCCGTGACGAATATGGGCTCTGGTCTTGGTGGTTTAGAATCCTTTTGTTTCTCGTTTGGCTCTTCGTTGGTTACTGTTTCCAGGATCTGGTACCTGTTTTCCGTAGATACTGCATAAGTTGTCTTACCAAGTAACTTACAATTGCATTTTATCATATATCGTGATAATAGAAAAATACAATTTTATTTCTTGGACTCATTTGGCTTATATGATAATAATAGTTGGGGAAACATCGATTAGATTACCTAACAAGTAATACTTATTACGTAAAGCCTATAGCGGCATTAAAAAGCTAAAAATCAATTAGATACTCATTAGTTTACCTATTATAATGGTTAATCTATCCATCTTCATGTTTAAATATCCTGTACTATGCAAAAAATGCCACGCATAAACTGGTAGTTGCTTTTGGCGTTAAGTGAAACATTTTACCAAATCAATTCAAAATAAATTAAAACTCCAGGTTAAATATTTGCGGGAAAAACAAACAAGCAATTATTAATTCAGCACCGTGGTTGTGAAAAATAATTTTCGCCGATTGCTGAAGAAAATTTTAATCAAAGCTTAAGCGAGGATTACAGTTAGACGATAATGTTTAAGTAATTGGTTTCAAAGTTTAAAATCCTTTTGGCTTAAGTATAGAGATGATATTATTTTCGCTGGGCAATTTTTTTATATTTGTTAAAGTTTAAGTAATTGACGTTCTTTATGGCTTATAAAAAATCTTGGGGATAATGAGTAATAAATAATTTGCTTTTATTTATTACTCAATTAGATATTATCTAATAGTAATTTGACGTCAACTCAATGTCAACAACTAGTGTAGTTTGAAGCTTCATAATATACACTGTAAGTAAGCAAACAATCGAATTGCTGCGAGTCTAGACGATCAAATCTGGCAATGCCTGATTCGCTTATGAATGCCAACATTTTGGTACCAAATATGGATCTTCGAAGGAGCATTGCTATTGCGTAAATAGTGTGTGGACCATACCACCACCTTCAAATAATATTGTAAGGGATGATGTCGGACTCGGGCACCGAGGGTCCCTAATTTCTAGTGCACTAGCAATTATCTGGATTTTTTAAACCTCGTATTTTTTTTTGTATAGGAAAATGGATAATTACTTCATAACTGTGATACTACGAATCTAAGTTTTATTTTCTTGTAGTAATTAGGTTCATTTCTAATAGCCCTTATTATAAATGTATGATAAATTAAGCTTAAAAATGTGTATTGAGCTTCTGTATGGTAAGCAAATGACTTCCATATATTCCGTATTTATGTGAGTATATAATTTATGAGTATTGTCGCAAAATAAACCAAGAACCACTTTGTTTATCAGGGAAAATTGTTTGTGTTAGTTAACATCAAACCACTCCCATAAACAACTTTGATTAATTAACTTTGGAATAAGATAAAAGTAATGAAACATGTGAACATAAAAAATTACGATCATAACTCACTTGGATCTCAACGTTGATTGGATTTGATTGGATGGTTATGGTACCTTCGTCATGTCGTCTTGTTGTCATGAGTCGACGAAAGAATCTTAACATTACCGGAGCAGTGACTTTCGGTTTCCTTTGTCTTTTTCTTGGCATTTTTCGGGTCTATTGGTTCCATCTGCTCGGTAAAGAGTTCAGAGAGTAACTTAGTCGTCGATCACTTATTTTATGTAAACGTTCATATATTTTTGACAATTCATGAAGGACTGCTACTTAATATGGTTATGTCATAATAGCTTTATATATGTAATGTATACGTAGATAAAATGTATCCTGTTATGTATTTTTATGTATATGTTATGTATATGTTTATGCAGGTTATGAACTAAGTGTGTGCCAAACATTCACCTCCATTTGGTAGTTTATGTGTGAAAGGATTGAAAGGATTATGATGAACCTACTAATATTATAAATGCGAAATTTTGGGAGGGTGTATCTTTCACGTAAAAACAACTAAATGGATTCGGATTTTCGTCAGCACGTACGTAGTGTATAATCTGGATAACCACATAGGATACAGGATACAGATATTAAATCACGCACGAAGTCGCTAGCAGAACCTAGGTTTGTTTATTTACGCAATCAGGTGTATGACAAATATACTGCTATGGAATATAACGGCTCAAAATGCAGCGTTGCCAATTCTCGGCATATTATAATAATACAGAAACTGCCGGCATCTGTTTGGACAGGTATCCTAAACATTTTCAGGTTGCCGTTCTGACAACCTGTTGTTTAATTTATTCCTAGATGTTGAGCTCAAACTTTCAGAAGCTATCCCAGCTCGGTAATGGATCCAAATTGGCTTAATATTATAGCATCAATTACGTTGTTAGGACCAACTAGCTATCAACTACCATTAAGAGGTTATAATGTTAGACTCGTAAATATATCTTTACTTCTAGAAATCTTAATTAGTCACTATGTTTTTTTTGAAGATTACGCAATTGCTAAGGGATCAAAATTGATGAAACTTTTTACAGGTCTACAGTCTGCACAAAATTAAAATAATTAATGTCACCATTTTAATTACAACATTAAGTTAAAATAATTAGTCAGTACAATAATTATGATGACAGAATTATATATTGGTTCTGGCTTAACTTTCTACAGGTGTACTACGCCTGCTACGCCGTAGCACATTATTTTACAGTTACAAGTTTTTACTGGCGCATAACGGTTGGCCGTAGCGGTGTTGGCTTGGTGACGTCAGAGCAATATTGTAAGATATTACTCCCTAAGCTAGAATAAGTTTGATTTCTAGACAAATTGATTTAACCATTGTTCCATTATTTTGTGGATTTTGTATATTTATTTCAAAATTTTGTTTCTCGTAGGTACGGTACAATTTTAATGAAAATAGCTTCAGAAAATATTATATGCCTGAAGAAGCTAAAACCTAAAATACTTAAAACAGGCAAAATATCAAACAATGGAGTACAATAAAGTTGCGATATAACTTTCAATCAATCAAATTGTTTACTTTTAAAACGTTGTTTGTTTCAAATGTCAAAGCTATATTTAATTCTGCCCGCACAAATACCTTGATATTAAAAGTAAATAAACTCCAGTTTGAACGCGTAAATAAAACAATTTTACCAAATCCTTAACGGAACGAATGAATAAAACATGGGGTTGATACCACTCATGATGTTGTACTGTTCGCAATAACAGCTGCCTCGTACCTGGCGGTGAGGGGTTAATATTTAAACGATGACCGACCGATGCAAACCTAACCCTACAATACTACCCGGCCGTTTGTTCGTATGAAATTTATATCCATACTTCGTAAATCGTTGAATGAGGCCAGAATAGCTTAACCAAAGTCAAAAGTTTTTATTTCATAAAGAAAAATAGTTATAAAATGTCAAAAATCAAGATGCTAGATGCGCTAATCATAAGCTTTACATTATTATAAAATAACATTTTTATACTAATAATGATTAAAAGATATGGGTTAAATGATAAAAAAATACTTTAGTTATGTAAATATTATATCATTCTATTCATCTAGATTGCTTTTGTTGACCTTTCAGACACTTACGATACTCATAGATTATTTTTTTTTGGATAAAAAAGTATTCCTTTTTAACTTTTTAATTGATGATATAAAACTACTGACTGACGATTTATGTTTGTATCGTTGCAATATCTAACTATAGGAAAACTTTAATTGTGACACTTTATTTTAATAGGATGTAATTATACTGGGGATATGATCCTAGGATGGCAAAAACATTTATCGTACTCTATTAGTATTCTACGCAATGCTTCAAGAAGCATTGTGAAAAACATTTGTTACAATATGTGGCAAAAATCGTCACATAACCAACATTTGTCATACGGGTCACGCGACTTCACATCCTTCAAGGCTTAGTAATCGCAGTGAAAAATAAGGAAGAAAATATTTCAGACGCCGCAAAAACTACATAAGGTGTAGCACGTGGCCCATCGCCATCATCACTTACAGTATCTAAGTAGGTATATCGTACAAGCCCTATGGCTTGTGCACCTGACAACTCTACTTCCTTATCACCCAAAGGTAGACTGGTAGAGGACGCCTTAGGTATAAAGTCCACTATTGTTCAATATTTCTGTTCTAAAGTGTGCCTCTACGGTTAAGTCATACACAGATTTAATATATTGAGATCCCACTGTGTCTACGAAATCATATTAAACTATTACGTTAGTCCCACATGACATACAAATCAATGACGACCTTTGGGATCCCCAAATTCTGGTATCAATATTTTTTCATAATCGAATCATAGAGGTCAGATGTATGTTGATCCATATTAAATATTAATATTCAACAGCATCTGAGTCGTGAAGCCAATCAAAATGTAGCTGGAAAATCTTCGACGCATGACATCAAAGCTACTGGCAATTTTGAGTACTTTTTCCCGTACAGAGTACAGTCTATTTTCAGCAGTTTTATACGGAGGCGGGCCCCGGAGGCATTCGTGCCGTGGCTCAGGAAGGTACAAAGCAAACAAATATTCCTACCGATTCAATACCCCTTGATAGATTTTTGAACAGACAATATTGGTACAATGATAAATCATTTTCACAATAGGGACACTTACCGCTTAAGCAATGGAAGTAGTGATAATGCATAAATAGATGTATTTTCATTTATACAACAGTTTAAACTTATGAATAAATTTTCTTTGTTTGTCTTAAAATGACAAGGTTGTTTTTTTTTTAAAGTTGGATAGACGCATAAAATTTATATTATGAAACAAGTTTTATAGATTATAATAATAATAATAATAATAACAAATTTATTTCGGAATTGCTTCCATATTTTGTTAGTTACAAATTTCTTAACCTAGTGTTAGTGAAACATTTATAAATTTAATAATTACAGTCACAGCGAAAACGTAGCACTTGCTTTCGCGTGCAGGCCTATCCAATGCCTCATCAGTAATGAGTCCCACCGGCTGGCGCACGTGATTAGGATTACGTCCTAATGTTTAAGCCAAAAAAAGATGAAGTATCTTGGGTCTGTCTGATAACTCCACTAATTGCTCCCAATCAGTTTGATTATTAGCGAAATAGATGACAATCCCGCTGCGTCAAGCTATTATGTAGTAAACTATTATGATACGTAATTAGCCCCTAGCTGGCATGCAGCCTATGCATTTAATTGATAGGTGGTGAAACCCAAACACGAGAATATTCCGTCGAGTAATTTTATAATGGCGCCCGCAACAGTAGTGGAGGGTGAGTAGATAATCTGCCTTCTAACCATCAATTTCATTATTGAACTCCATACTAATAATAGCTATTTTGAACTCGATTTGGTTAATAATATTTACCACAATTAGAAACTAAACAATTTTGTAATTATATGTATGTTTGTGTGCTCATTACGAATAAACTACATCGCCGTTTTATTAGGGTTCCGTAGTCCGACAAGGAACCCTTATAGTTTCGCTCTGTCCGTCTGTCTCTCTGTCTGTCCGCGGCATAGCTCCGTGGTTTTTGTTATTAGAAAACTGAAATTTGGTATGAATATGTATATTGATCACGCCGAGAAAGTGATAAAATAAAATTTTGAAAAATATTTTTTTTAGGGTAGCTCCCAAACATGTAAAGTAGGGATGAATATTTTTTTTCTCGCGTACCCCTTCGTGTGGGGTATCGTTAGATAGGTCTTTCAAAAATATTATGGGTGTGTGAAGATCATTTTTCGGTTAAGCGAGCCATTTGCGAAATATCTAGATTTTAAGTGAAATTTTTTGTTCGATACGAGTTACCCCCCCTCTAACTTTTGCTTGGCTGTACCTAGAAATGTGAAAAAAATTACAGACGTAGCATGTAATGAAATTACAAGGAAAACTATCACGGCTAAGTAGGCTTAACCGGTTACAGAGTTATAGTCGACTAACTGAGACCTACTACGGAACCCTACTGCGCGTGGCCCGACACGCACTTGGCCGGTTTTGTTCTATAGATGATGTGATTGGTGATTAAACTTAAAAATTGCTGCAACTTATTATTATCACACAAAATAAATGAGATTGTAGTCTGAATATATGATACTTAAGGATTTTTATAATGACTTTACTTTTTACTTTCAGCATTTTCTAAATGTCGTTATTTACTTTGTTATCAAGGATCATGTTAGTAAAACAATATGTATCTAATACTTCGCGTAGGTTGTCTTTTGCCCTGTAGAAAAATAAAAGAGGCTCATTACGTTATACATTTTCCTACTATTTGGTTTAAATATAATAGGGCCTCAATGTATAGAATTAGTGAATAAGGTTAGCAAAAGACATAAAAGAACCGCCCAAATACGCGTGGGGCCATGCTCTGTATACGATTATGCAATATATTTTAGTTGGAGCTTATAATTCTGTAACTGGCGAAACCTACTTAGCAGTGATAGTTTGCCTTTTAACTTCGTTATGTATGCTACGGCTGTATATTTCTTTACATATGCAGGAACCCTTTAACAAAAATTAGTACCTATTTCTTAAACGGATTTCTAAATTGGAAATAAAATGGAAAATACTTTTCACACCCCTACAATCTTTTTTAAAGACCTATCGAGAATGCCCACACGATATTTAACTATTAATCCCCACTTTAAGTGTAGGGAACGTTACCTAAAAAAAAATATTTCATAATTTTATTTTACCACTTTGTCAGCGTAATCTAAATGCATTTAATGTAAATTACAGCTTTGTAGTACAGGGGGCCTCTGAGCTATGCCGTGGCAAAAACAAGACATAGCGTGCCATAATTGGTACGATTTGTCTTATAAATTCGAAATGAAACTTTTACATTTTTCAGCGCAGTAAAATTAAATTTACGACATTTTCCCTTTAAACGGAGACATAATGTAATGCAATAACATTTTTATGTGTACCGTTTGAGGCAGAAGCATACGATGAGTGCGACCAGAAAGGAATAACGTTGTTGTCCCTATTTAACTTCCACTTCATGACTCGGGGATATCTTTGTTGGGACTTGGGAGTTTATTTTTCACCAGGCTTCATCGTCAAATTCACCCTTATTTAAGAACAATACTATAAGAAGTAAGGGATTTCTCATAGCGATTGTAATGACAGCCTTTCATTTCACAAACATAACATAGGTATACGCTTTGAGCTGCACCACGTCGAATACGAACTGTGAATGGTTCAATATGCTTTGCCAAGGTATTTTATAATTCTCGGTTCATGTTGTCGTACAGTAATCTTTACATGATTAAAGACGGTGGAGCGTGAATAAAGCGCCTTCCTATTTGGTTTTTAACCGACTTCAAAAAATAAAGTTCTGTATTCAACCCGTTTGTGTTGTATGTCCGCGATTTTCTCAAAAACGACTGATCCGATTTGGTATAAACCGTACGCATCACGTCGTTCGATTATGTCTAGAACGCTGAACACACCTTAGTGCACCTTAGTACCGGCACTCTGTATGCCACGTCTAGCACCGCATCATCGCATCTGACAGCCAGCACAGTACTGTACAGCACAGATCAAAATAACTCTATCTACTGCACAGCAAAAAGAACTGTGCGAACGGCTACGTTTCCATAAAAGTTTGACAACGTTAAAAATTTAGAATCTATATATATACTAATATACAAAGCTGAAGAGTTTGTTTGTTTGGTTGAACGCGCTAATCTCAGGAACTGCTGGTCCGATTTGAAAAAATATTTCAGTGTTAGATAACCCATTTATCGAAGAAGGCTATAGGTTATATATCATCACGCTAAGACAAATAGGAGCGGATCACCACTATTCCACGCGGACGAAGTCGCGGGCAGAAGCTAGTTATTAATAAATTGTATAATCGAAATACGAACTTTTCTATTATTATATTGAAGTTTATTGGTTTATCTTAAAATTGAGTCTATATCGTTTACTTAACTAGAACTAGTTGATTAAACCAAATTGATTTAGGTTATAACTAAAATTGCAGATAAACAATTTTGTAAAGGACTTTCGGAAGTTCTCAAAGGCTAAGAATTTCATATGCCGCTTCACGGCAGAAAGCTTTCTCACTGAACTGGTAGAATTCCTTTGACAGTGAACTATTGAAGGTGGTGCTAATATAAAAGTTTTTGAAATTATTTGAAGTCCACAGCTTCTATTGAAATGCTGTAAATGGAATATGTGTAGAGCTACCAGCTGTTTCCCGCGGTTTCAGCCACATCCTGAAGGAGTGCATGAAGTACATCATGCACTCGGATAAAAACTATAAGGAAAAAAGAGGAACACTATCATGGAACTATCACTTCCAGGCTTCAATTTACCTCCACTCAAAATACCATCCCAACCGTTGAGCCATTTTATTGTAAAAGCGTAACAGACAGATTTATAATGTTACAGATTATTAATATTAAGGATTTTTTTTAATATTAAGGATAGAAATTAGTATAAGGAATGTTTTTAATGGTGTTAGAAATGATCGTAAATAATGAAAACAATAACAAAAGAGCAATATGTTCTATGCAATTATACAAAGGATTATGAGTTAGTCATATCATCAGCCTATTTAATATTGGTCCAATGTTGCATAGGCATGCCCTGACGAGTGCTATATAGCCTAAACTTAAGCTTGACGCGTCCAAACTGTGCCTGCAGCCATTCACAGATCGTTACACAATCTTGCCGAAGCACGTCCACAATACGATCGTTTGCCTAGCCGTAGCCGAGTCAGTTATATGGCTATGTCAAAATATTTTGTCTTCAATGAATAATATAACTAAGCATTTTTTATTTGCGCCATCGTTGTTTCTGTCATTTGAAACAACGTATTAACAAAAAGAAGAAAGGCGAAAAAAAATGCCCTGAATGTGTCGAGCGTAAAATGGAAAGGACATTGCTCTTGATTTGACAAAAACGAGTCAAGTGCCCTCGAGATTTGCTCTGCGAGATTGCGCCCAGTTTATTGGCAAGGCCTTACTATGAAAAATGCTAAAATCCTTTTAAATGCGTGTGCTAAAAATCTGCAACATGTACAAAAAGTGTCAGACATTAAAGTTTTATCGCGCGCAAACATTCCCGTATTGCTTTTATATTGCTGTTGTGGGATGACGACACCGAAAGCTATTAAAATGCCTTTACTGGCTTTTAAGTAATGAGTATACAAACTATAATAGTGATAAATTTGAACATTTATTTGTTTCTTTTTTACTTTGCTACTTGGTTACAAATGTTTCATTGACTGTTACTAAATTTCTACTTTTATTTAAATAAGTCAATAAACAGCGAACCGTACTTAATTTTGAGTTCTTTATTACACTTTTTATTCTAACTCGCACAAATGGTAGGTACTAACTCATTTTCACAACTCTGGCAGTCCAACGAAAGCCTTCGGTACTTTTCTATTTAAAGTTAAGGGAGGGTCATGAGCACTTACCAACCTTTCAGACATATACCTAGCTACATTGGTACACATAACCATAACATTAGTTGGGATTTCCGACAGTCGTAAAGATACAATATCTCGGTTACATCTGAGTGGGTCGTTATCGAATAAATCGATAAAACGACAGTTTATATAGCTGTTATATGTTTCATCATAAGTATAGTTTGAATAACCAATGTAACTTGTAATTTATTTCGTTCGAAATAGCGTTCTTGGACGTTCAATATAATGCTTCATTCGGCGTAGTCTGCAAAAGACGGCCATTATTTTTAGAAAGACAAGCAGCGAATGGGCGGGCCTGAATTTACTCGCGAGCACACGGATCGAACGCCTTCTCAGCTTTAATAACGATTTACTGCGATCACCCATTCATCTTAAAACGAGGTGATTAAACTGAATTAGTTAGAGTGTGACTCATATTTTTTTATGAAACTACTTAGTCATTAGGGTTATTGCAAAATACTTGACAATAAAATCTTGTTAGAAAGCTCATTCAGCCCATTAGCGATGGAACTCAATTATAAAAATTTAACTTACAAAGAATTTCCCGGTTTTGTGTGCGACACTATTAAATGGGTCTTTAAAAACTACGATTAACTTTTGTAAGTAGCAGCTGATGTTTACAATAACATAGTTCGTTAGGCTACATTAAACTAGGGAGCCCCTTTAGGACACATAAGGGACATTGCAATGCGAAAGTGGAAAGGTTATTGTCTACATTCCTTTTCTCCGACGTACTAGTTTTACCTACGTTGTGTTGCATAGGAACGTATGTAGTATGTATATTTCTAATCACAATATTCAAGAATACCGACGCTCCACAGAACTGTGATTCAATGTAATATAATGTTGAAATTAATACGCAATAATGTGAAAATTTGTAGATTGTATGTGTGTCCAGATCTGTAGACTGGATAGTACATTTTAGATAGTCAATTCTTTAACCAATAAGCCTGATTAGCTATAACAGTTTTCCTTTAAATTTTGTTACATAGGTACTGCTGTTTATTATTTCTTGCATTCAGATAAAAGCATTTAGCTGGCAAGGGTGCACTTGTCTTTAATAAAAATTACCATTTGAAAGAATCCCTGAATAATTTTCGCAAACCCTCAATATTCTTGAGACTACAGCGACACACCACAAACAAAAATATTGTCCATGATTTTATTTTACCACTTTGTTGGAGTGCCCTGCTGTTTACTAGTTCTAAGCCAATCTGCTGACATACAGGCACGCATGGAGAAATTTTAGGGATTCCTTGTTGACTACGGACCTTGAAAAAAATCTTTTTTTATTTATATTTAAATAATAAGCAGAATATTTTATTATATCCTCTAATTATAATTTGTTCCCGTGCAATTCCTCATAATGAAATTAACTTTCCGGATTACGCGATGTTAACACACATTATTTAATTAATTTCATTCTCGTGACCGCGGGTGCTGTCAAGGACTCGGGGTGGCGGAAAATTTTAACACTGAGCTTAAATATTCGTACGGATTTTTTAATGAATACATTTTATTATATAATGCAGATTAATTGTAGATAATAATGTTCTATGATCACAAAAGCATTAATGTAAGGCGATATTTTCTGTACAGCATTATGAATTAACGAGGAGATGACGTAATAACCAAAATTTTGGTCATATTTTTTGGTCTTCCTGAAACGTACACACTGTGTAAATATCTATCGATCAGTTTAAGTACCTACAGTCGATATATATCTAAACAATGTGTTGTTGAATATCTTGGCTGGCTCTGTAAAGTGCGCCCTAGCGACACTGCTGATAAGTCGCGTCGTCCTCGCTCAACTTTGAAGCTGTCAAAATAATTATGTCAGGCACAAGTTTCGATGTGATTATTACTTTATAATAAGAATGGTTTACAGCAATTTATTTACATTATATTCCCATAAAATCATAGGTTGGATTTTGAAAATAACTAAAACAAATGACTACATACCTCAAATAAGTTAATGAGCTGAGAACTATAGCTCAAGCTGGGAATACTGACAATGTTTCATTGGTAACACTAGCGGACTCTGGACAAAATGACAAGCGAATTGTATTAAATGGTTTTATTCCTGAATTAGAGCTGAATAATTTTCATGCACAGGATAAGTATCAATGGAACTGCGGTGAAAAATGAGTGGTCCCTCATTTGTATGCCTCATTCCGGACCGCAGGCTGCGGCCTTTGCAAACAACTATAAAATAAATATATTTCCGTTTAGTAGCCAGCTATTTTTTTCATCAATTTGTTATCAGGCGCTGAATCACCTAGGTACCTACATAAATATGACTTCTTACTGCTTTTCGCTTTATGTAAGTATAACGTTTAAATTGAATAAATTTTATTTTGAATTTGTAATTTGCGTAAAGAAATTGTTCGTTACCTTAATTAACCTTCGATTGATTCTGATTTCGGTAACCTAAGTTGACCTATATTAACTTTAACCCACATATTTATGTCCCAGTGAGCTTCATACCGCTTTTTTCCTGTATTTTTTTCGATATATTAATATTTATTCTGCTATTTGGAATGAAGACAAATGCAACAAATCATAATAATCGGTCCAGCTTTTCTTTTTTATAAATATAATATATATCTACTGTGTTACATTCTTACAGAACAATATCTTTTACTCAAATGGATTGAAATAAATCCGCACTTTGTAACGACCCAGAAGAAGGCAAAGACGGGATGTTGATCTATCTGTTTGAAAGTAGAATTTATAAAATAATGTCCGTTTTCTTGTGTAGCAACCGTTCAATACTTTATAAGATTGATGAGAGCTTTGATGCAATAAATAGCGTAACTTGTGTACATGTACAGCATTTAAACGCTTGATCAAATGTTCTATATACGAAGTTAGTTTATTTACTACAAGGGCGTGTATTTTTAAAGTAGGTTGAATCGACAAATTTCTTATATATTCTGAATGTGTATATTTTGTTTACATATCTACATAAGTTATAAAGAAAACTACCTTGTTACATACACGCAAAGTTATGTTACAAAACTCTTCTGCCTAGCTGACACTTTCATGTTCGGGGAAGTCCACAGAATGAATTACTGAAATTCTTTTTACGACAAAAAAGGAGTGATTCAGCTAGAAAAGTAACTTTAGGCATATAACTATTGGAGCTGTATGCTCCCGAAACTTCGGTCGACGCGAAAGATAATCATCTCAAATTGTGAAGTCACATAAAAATTCAATGTCTTTTGTCAGTGGTTACTGGATAGCAGTTCGTATCTTAATGGGTGACGCTGTCGGGACGCCAGACTAATGAAAACTCGTTCTCTTTGACGTTATTACAGCACTTGTACTAATAATGAAATTCAGTTCGCTGACGATGCCGCAGTCAGGATGGGAGGAAAAATGAAAGTCGTGATTAACTATACATACTTAATGCCAGCTTGATAGGAGCGTTAACTGCACGTAAACGAGGAAATAAAATGAGAATTACTGCTTTTTAATACATCAATTTGAATATTAATTTGCTGCCTTGCAGAGAACAGGCGGTTACTGCATTTTACTAGCAAAGTTTATTATATTTTATATGGGCGTTAATTAAAGAAGGTTAAACTGATTACAAACTAACGAGGTTATATCCGTATAAATCAACGTTCTAAATCTGGATATTGTGGAGTTTTGATAGACAGTTTTTTGCCATTATGGAAAACATAATAGACCTAAATAAATTCTCTGTCCTTTCGCATCTAAACGTTCATCTCGGTTGCGTCCTCAGACTTCGGGATCTTCTTTCCAGCATTTTCTTCTACACATCGTACAATCTTCGTCATCCTTTGTAGTAAGGTCATTGGCACGCATGTCATTCCTGGCGACGTCAAACGCGAGTTTTTAGTCGACCTATTCTAACGAGGCTTGAAGGAGGCGTTACGGCAAATTATTTTTTCCTACGTAACTTGACGGCTCACGGCTCTGGACTGAGTTATTCCACAACCAAGTTTTCTTGTTATTGTTTACAATTGCAACCACCCTTTCACACGTCCAATCATTGCCCTATGCCCAGTCGTTTTCTATTACTGGTTTTCCATTCTTCAGTGGCATTAAGGCTTTGCCTGAAGCAACGACCGTTGCACCTTATAACCTCAGGGGGAAAGCCTTTCACCAGAGCCTCTTCTGTTGTTCAGCAGGTGCACCAGCTTAGAGCCCCAAAATATACAAAAACTAATTTAAATAAACCCCAGATGGGTTGTATAGGCTATAAAAGCTATAAGGTAGTAATCCACAAAGGGCCATCGCCCAAAAGCGCTATAATAATCCATTTAACAAAATTGACTTTTACAATTTCCCGGCTTAACGATCTTTCAAATTATTTCTTGTATTTCTTCATGAAAATTACACAATGTTGAAAAACAGGCGTTTAATTAAATTTTGTGGGAAAACAATACCCATGTATAAAGAATAGCGTAATTGGCAATTGAAAATACATTAACGGCATTTTAATTAAAAAAACACAAAGCACAACAGCGTCCGGCATTGTTTCAAGTAAATGCAATTATAGCTTTAGTAATTTAATACGTAGATGTATTTACTTTATACGTATCTATAGAAAGCAGAATAATCGATAACTATGCGGAAACTTATTTGTTATCAAGAGCTCAGATTCCAATATCCCTTTATAATAAGGCTTAAGATTTTCTTTGCAATGTCCGCCTAAGGACTTGACAACCAATTAGTTTTGCATCACAATCAATTCTTTCTTTCAGCAGTTCCTTTTCATTACTAAAGCAATATAGAATATTTAAAATTCAGACAATGAGCGATGGACTAAAAGCTTAACGGCAAACGGGAATATATATCGCGGCGCCTCGAGTAAATAAGTAATTTGAGCAAAGAAATTCAGCAGAAATTGCTGTTGTAGTCGCTAAACTGTAATTTGGTGTAAATAATACCAACGATATTCTTTGGAATTTACGGTAGACTCTAACTATATGGAACGATGACTTCGTTATTGCAGAACGTAATTCCAAAGACAGCGTTAATATTTAAACAAAATCTAAGTAATTTATTGACTGAAGATCGCCACAAAAACCGACCTACCCAACAATGAAGTAGGAAAAATGTTCAGCTACCTTTTAGGTACCTGCACTTAAAAAAGTATCTTTCGCGAATGTTCCGTTGTTAGAGACCGCTAAATTTGTCAAGGTATAAAGGCTCATAGCTGGGACCGAACTAGTTGTACTAAATGGGTATTACCCAATTAAATGTTCGGTGCCTAAAGTTTCATTATACATATATGAACTCGAGAAGTCGTAACTAGTTTAAGTCCCTCCAGTTACCGCAAAACTAGAACACGTAGAAGGTGCCACACAAGGGTTATAAATATGCATGGATTTTATGTCGTTTCCATCTGTCGACGATCATTAGCTCTTTACAGAATTAGCCACGAGGGACATTGTTAAGTGACAATTATGTCTCGTAGTGGGAAGGCTCGGTTTGATTTATTTATAATCGTCTAAGCCGACTAAATGGATTCTTTAATTCGGAAAAATCAGAGGATATATATAGGTATGTGTGAGTAAGTGTGTAAGTAAAGTGCATTCCTAATGACTGTACAATTCACTAAATAATCTATTGATTGTTTCTGAGCTGTGACAATAGCTGTATAACGAAGTTATCATAGGAATAACTGAATCAATTACTCGCTAGACTTGCATTGTCCCACTATTAATTAATTGATGATTGCCAATTAATCTGTAATTGTATTAATTAGTTACAAGAGATACGGAACTGATCCATCGTTCTGATATTGGTAGTCTTTAGTATTTATATTCATACATTTTTAATTTAATTATCATTAATATTTTTAAACTAAATAAAATAAAACTAAAATAGTTTTTAAATTTCATTTAATTTTATAGCTCTATAGCAACTTTATTTTTCTCACTGACACACTCATGACTCTTTGACTATAGGTACAAAAGTGCCTGTAAATGGTCTAGTTGAAATAAATTATTTCAAATATGTATATTTTTAATTTTATTACATAAAAAGATAGTAGGTATTCATAGTTACAAAAGATTTTGACGACGAATGTGTGAACTGTGCTTCCTTTATAACTTTCTACAGTTGGATTAGCAAACATTTTAATAACAGATCCTATATACGATCACTTCGTTGTGCGCCTGTCCTTCCATCTGTTTGTTTGTCTGTCCGTCCTGAAAAACGTATTGTATTATAAAGTTGAAATTAAACAGATACCTAGTGTCCTTAGGAGCTGTCAAAAGATCAATAATAATGATACGGTCATTTCCACCACTTATTACAAATTAATTTTGCACTCTGAAAAAGAAATCCAAGTAATTGTACCTTATTACGTGTAGATATATTTTCAACGTCTGGATCCCTCGCTCGGTGCGCGAGTCGGCCTCGCAATTGCCTGGCTTTTCATCTCTCTGCACAAACTACACACACCTATTATCAAAACCTTTTTGTAATGTCACGTGTGACGACACACCAAAACAAAAGTTACGCTATAAAGCGACCCTTTATGCGAGTGATGTCGAACTCCCTGGTCGGGTACAACAATTTTCATCCGAATCTAAAAATGTTTCCGCATGTGGTTTCCCACTTTTGTTACCAAACAACTACAAGAGATTGGAAACCTGAAGGGGTTTTAGTGGTTCTGGTGTTAACCTTTATTGTTTATTCTTTTGCCGAACGGCAACGATGCGATTTTTTAAGTTTATGGAAAAAATATTTGGAATTATATAATAGGTACATATAGCTTATTTTTTTCGACACATGGGTACCTACTTATGTTTTCTTATTTTCGAGACAAAGTGGATTAGATTTCCTTTTTACCGACTTCTAAAAGAGGATGTTAGCAAGTCGACCCGCATATGTGTAATATTGTTGGAATTCCATAATTACGTATATTTTATGGGCAATAATTTGGGCTTCTTAACAAGTGTTTTCAATTCTATAAGTGTAGGTATTTATATATATATGACTGAACCTATGTTTGTCGGCGTATTTCTCTGGATATAGTTCCAGTCGGGTTGTGACCATATTTACTGGCTTGAACTTACTTCAACTTAAGAAATGGTGCAAGTTTCATCGAAATCGGTTTATTAGTTTTCAAGATGGTAAGTGTAGTGGACGGTTAAGTGTATTCCGATCGCTGAAAAATTAGTACGTGGTTCGTTTTGTTAGTGGCAAGATCACTCTTGCCACTATTCCACTCTTGGTCGTACACACTCACACATACAAAGGGGTAAATTAAAAACACTTACCACTAGTGTTTAAGATATCGGTTGTATTTTTTATAAAAAGTTTTTATAATTTAAATAAATAGCCATGAGATATGTTGACACAACCTTAACCCAAAGGCTTTTATTTTGGCCTAAAGCTAAGCATTGCCATCCACCGTGGCAATGTTGCCAGTCTCTTGGGTACACCCCCAGTTGACGGCGATGAGGAAGAATTTTTCGGCACCATATTTTAGGGCTATTATTAAAATATTTAGTTTATGTCTGAAAAAGGCGGTTGACTGAGCATGATGATTATTATGCGTATTATGTATAATTAAAAATTCATTTCACTCAGCGTTTTGGTGCTTAGTCATTGACGGTGGTGGCTGTATCTTTAATTAGTAGAATGAATAGTTCCACTTCGCCTGTATTGTCTTAATTATGCATAGAACACCACATCCCCTCCTGGGACCAGTGAATGGTGACGTTTAGTTTAAATCGGGAGCGTGATCGGAAGCATAACTCTCAACTCCCAAGAGTAACACTTTCTAAAGTTGCATTTACTTGCATGCTTGTAGTGGTGCTTATGCAACTACAAAATGATGACTTGTAAGTGTAATGTATACTTTAGAATAATAGTCTATAGCCGCGATAACTGAGCTGGGTATATTCATGCTAGAAGTTAGTTAATGGTGGTATGACTAATCCGACAACATGGTTACCGAAGTGACAGTGCTATGGAGTGTTGATTTAACAAATATTATTATTATAACAAATATTGCCACAGATCAGGCTGCTTGTAACCACTGAAGACCACCTACTGAGTTTTTTTAAATAAACCAAAACAAACCGTTATTCTCATCCTTTAGCTTCGTATGTGAGGTTGTCGTAAGTGCTGAGCTGGGTATAAGGTTTTTGGTTCGATTCCCAGGTTGGGCTAAGTGTAAGTGGGTTCCTGAATAGCAAACTGGACACTGTTTTGTGCCCATGTAATGACAATATACCATAGGACGGAGTAGTTCTACCCACCCCTTGGGGACTACAGGCATGATGTCATCATGAACACATTTATGTAAACCGTAATCCTACCGTAGCTGGGTTAAATAAAACCCACCTGATATTTATTTTATGTTTCGCAAAAGTTAAATTCCAACACCTAAACTTGTTTGAATTTTTCGTTACGTATATTCCGCATGAAAAAACGGTGTAAAAGTTGGTATAGCAATGCCAAGCGTTTGGGAAAAAGGTATGAAAACAAACTGAAATTGTGTAACTGCTAGTGGTTGTCTGAAATGTAGTCCCAAATATGTTATCCAAACTGCGGTATCTATCCTTTGCTGTCTGAGATATCGGTCATGTGTATTCTCAACCGTAGATGATATAAAAATAAAAATATTGGAATTCACATAGTGGTGTATAAAGTAGAAAGTAGTAGTTATAAGAGCAATATAATGAAGTTATATTATATCACATATTATAAGAGAATATGAATTGTAAAGAAAATTAAAAAAAACATGTTTTAGTAAATTCAGTACATGGTGCATTTTTTAATTCAATTAGTTTACATTTCAATAACAATGGTAAAGAAGATAGCACACCCTGTTGGAGATGCGTTATTTTTTTAAATACTCAGTCATAACCATTTAACCAACAAGAAAATCAAATTAGACTGCATTCTTGCTAACGGCCGAATTGCGCCAAAACTTTTACTGATAAATCGTAAAAAGTACGCAGTAAAAGTTCAAAGAAAAGTCTGTGACTTCACGGAAACGTCAAATTACTGCGCTTATTTCTAGCATCAACTATACTATAAGCAAATGAAATTGTGGGACGTTCGAAAGTATTACCGCGCCCCCAGAAATCAAAGGGTTTAGGAAGGAACATGGATGGGTTTTAGTCAGTCTGACACTCCCTCCCCCCATCCACGGCGGGAGGCGTCATTTGATGACCTCCCATCCGATAAATAAATAAAAAAAGTCAAACCTACTAAAAAGATATTCCCACAGCAGTATTTCACCGATCAAAAGAATAATTACTCACGTCATTTAATTTATCAGTCATATTTTCACATTAATTATTAAGCAACGTTAAATAAAACTTAAAACAATGCGTGAATGCAAAGTGTCAACGGAATGTCGGCGGTATCCCGAGGTGAAAATGGTTGTACCTTTCGTTTTCAAGCCATTATATGTTTATCATTCATAATGAATTTGTGGGTTCCTTTCTCCTTTGACGCCGTGTGTTCACAACACATACGAAAGTCCACTTTAGAATTAACAGTATTTGTTTTTGTCCACTCTGATCCTTTTTGGGTCACTTACGAACCGCTATGGTAGAAAAAGCTATATTTCTACATAATAAGGATGTGATGTGATAATTTTATGTGGACAACAAATATTAATTAGGTCTAACTATTAAGAGAAATAAATTTTAATAAATATTTAATATATTATAATATATTTTACGATCGGTCCGCTTAATGCCTAAAAGGCTACGTTCCATTGCAAACCTTGAGCTTGGACTTCTGACACTCGGTTAGAGACCAGGTTACCGTGATACGTTCCAGAACAGGAGTGGCTGATGTAGGGCAAAAGACGGCAACATTAAAATGGAACTGGGCCGGACACGTCAGCCGAATGCATCCGGAGAGGTGGGCCACTATAGTCACCCAGTGGACACCCCAGGATGGACACCGCAGACGGGGTAGGCCCCGAAAAAGGTGGCGCGACGACCTAGATGCTCACAATCGAGACTGGTGGGCTCGGTCGAAGGATCGGGAAGTGTGGAAGCAGGATGGGGAGGCCTTTGCCCAGCAGTGGGACAGCACAGGCTAAGAAAAAAAATATATATATATATATATATTTTAATCAATACGAGTAATCGAGTATACGTCCGATCTGTCTGTTTGTTTGTTACTACGACTTGGATGATATTTGGTATAGAGATAAGTAAACGAAAGATAAACCTAGGAAAGGACATAGGATATCTGGTTCTAGGGTCGTATCTATCACCGTACCGAATTTCTTTTTAATAGATTCAATCGTTTTACCCTGAAAGAATAACAAACAATTATTCGTATTTATATTGTCAGTTAGGATTTTTATACCAGAAAAGTATTAATTTTAACATTCAAATTTTTCTTTACTGAACGTTCAAAACTTGTTTGTTGTATTTCGAATCGTCAAAAGCCTCTTAGAATTTTCAATGACATTAATTCCACTGATATTCTGAAAGCTGTATGAAAATATCTCCCAAAGTAAAATGCTAGGATTAGATAGATACAAAAATGTTAGCGCGACCTAGTTTAGAGCTCAGAATAGAACCACTGTTATAGAGATTACTTCAGTCTTTTGAATCATAAGTTATAAAAGAAGGAATATATCTGCCTACCTACATATATGTATATAGCACTTATGATACTCAAAGTTTGTGGTTTATTGTGTAATTTAAAAATTATATTCATCACTTTTCTTTGTCTGATAAATAATAATTGCCTTACCGTTTACTCATTGTTTTTATTTCCAATAATAATTGACTTCAGTTTTTTTATAGGAGATTTTCAATTATGTCGTATTCAATGTATATTTTATCGCAATGAAACCAAGTTAAGTAACACTATTGCAATTGTTATTATTGCTTATTTAAGTACAAAAAGAAAATAAGATAAACATTTGGTACATGGGTAATTTAATTAATTTACCAATTGAATAAAAAAAAGTAATATACAGATGTGTGTTTTTTGTTAAAGCATTGTTGTTTAGTCTATGTAGATGTCGTATTATTTCCGCCCCATAAAGTCTTAACAGAAACATATGTAGTTAAATACTTATTTTTATTCCCTCCAAGAAGGAAAACGAAGCGAAGGGCAACGGGAAACAGACACAGCGACGCTTTGTCGACCTTGACATAAAAGTCTTCAACTTGTCCTAAAAGTTACAACGAAGCCTTACACAAATTGCAATAGGCATGAGCCTCTTATCTTAAGTATACCTACATTAAAAGAATACTGCTTTCTACACTAAAGTAACATAATAAATCTAGTTTAGTAAGAGAAACTGACATTTCAGTAATATGAATATTATGAAGTAAAAACAGACTATTTTTTTGAGAATTTTAAACAACCGCTTTTTGTATTGCTTAAGGAACTTATTCATCGTTCTGGTGAAATTAATAAAATTATTTTGTAGTTTATAGATGAGATTCATTGGCATTACTTACGCCTTATAAAACATGATTGTTCTTCTATATCTTTACTGAAATGGAATTTCCCTAAAACGGTGTTGCAAGCGAGATCTTGAGCACTCCATAACATTTTTATACCGTATGTCTATAGGTACATGAGTGGGGAAAACGCTTTGACTCTTTATAGGGCCCTCAAAACCCCTTAGCTCCTACCCTCTTGTCAAATGCTTTTTGCCTTAGCCACCCTGATTGTGACGAGAGTAAGCGCTCCCAATCGTATAATAATGAGTTTGATGGAAAAAAATGCCGATATTTTGAGAGAATCCAATACGAGGAGAAGTATTTGTTCCATATCACTAAAGCTTGGTTCTGTGACCTTTTCTGTCTTTGGGGATTATCAGTCACGTGCTCTGTTTGTTATCACGAATACAAATAAAAGGCTTAGGGCTATTGGTAAATAAAAAAGGTTTTATATTTCCATTTCAGTGTTTTCTGCAATGCTAAACGTGGTGCGGTAGCGTAAAAGCATCGATAATTGTATATTTCACAGCTGAATTACTTTTATATGAGAACAAATTATGAAAACACGAGTATATTCTTTGTTAATTCACACTTTTTCTCGCCACATCTTTTCCTTGTTTCGAACAACAAAATACCTGAAGTACATAAGTATTGCAATTTTATATAAAAAATATTGTATAGACAACCGGTGCTATTGTTGCTTTAGTCATTTCCGTTCTCATCTCACGGGCGTTGTAAAGGGCTCCAAACGCGGAATAAAATTTAAATAATGAACTCAAAATTATTTTGTAGAGCTACGACCATTTCTATAGGAAATGCTGATAAATATCAGAAAACGACATTTAATTAAGTCGTAATTTACTACAATCATGTCAACTGAAAATGTTTTGGGGTTGATGTTTGCGGCTTTTATCGGGTATAACAATTGAAAGCTTGTCTACACTAATATTATAAAGAGGAAAACTTTGTTTGTTTGTTTGTTTGTAATGAATAGGTTCAAAAAGTACTGGACCGATTTTAAAAATTCTTTCACCATTCGAAAGCTACATTATCCACGAGTAGCATAGACTAAATTTTATTATGGAAAAAAATAGGGTTCCGTAAGATACTTGGGTTTTTCGGACACAAGGTGTAAGAAATCAACCAGAAAAGTTACTTTTTTTGCGTACGCTACTAATCTCAGGAACTACTGGTCCGATTTGAAAATTCTTTCAGTGTTAGATAACCCATTTATTGAAGAAGGCTATAGGCTATATTTCATCACGCTAAAACCAATAGGAGCGGAGCACCACTATTCCACGCGGACGAAGTCGCGGGCAGAAGCTAGTCATAAATATTTAGACAGTCATGAACGAAACATCCATTGACTGTACCTAGGGTCCATGGACAACTTTATGTTCTGCACCTCACAATCGAGGTACGTACCTACATAGGTGAAAACTCGCGAAGCATTAAATAATTTCTCGTTATCTGTTCAATCGTATTGATGTTCTCCATTTATCTATTTATCTTTGTTTACTCACAATGTATAATATATCGTACGAAGTGAAAAGTTTTCTATAGCGAGGGAGAGACCGCGTTTATGAATCTAAGATGTTTTTCATGTAAGTTTGATTTATACTCGGGAGGCGTTAGATCTAAAGGCTCCGCGAATCTGACGACCCTTTTTACTTCCCACAGAAACTCAAGAATATGACTGACGATCTAATGTTATAAGAATAGGTATTGATAAATTATTTTATACATATTAATCTTTTTGCAAGTTGAAGTCTGAACTAAATATATTTTCCAAACATGGACATATAACACAGTTTCAATTTGTTTTGCTTGATACAAAATTCAAAAGAAACACACACTCTTCCATGCTCCGAAGGTTTCAGTAAAATAAAATTATATCAACGCGAACCGCAAGTGTGAAAAGAAAACTCAAAGAAAACAACTTATTAATAATTTACTTCGTAGTCGCTCGTTGCACATGAAAGTATTTTTTCAAGCAGCATTTATTTTTTTCTAAGAGCATTCAATGCAATTATTCTATAACGTATGCTGATTTCATTTAGCTGTATTGAATTTCACTCTAAAAGTTTCCTGCGACTCTTTTGAAGAACCTTCGTAGACTGTAAAGCTGATTTCTTATTAATAATATTAGAAATTATTCAATTCGATGAGTGAAATTTTAACACAATATACAAATTATAGATTCTCTTAATTACTTTTCATAGCAATTATAAAGTATTCGTTGTCTTATTTATTATTATTATTTAAAGTATTTTGGCACGCCGCGCCGGTGCTAGAGCGCGCAGCTACGTCTCATAATTTATGTGGCGAATTACACGTTTATCATGAAGCGTCGTAATTCTACCATCGCCCTCCACATTTTTCATAAATATCATATTTATATTGAGCCAAGAAGATTGCTGCCTTTTTAAATTTCGAGGCATTGACAGTTAACCATTTAGATAAATGCAGTCAAAATTCCTCGTAATTACTGCATAGTTTTCAGGACAAACCTATCAATTGTAAAGTTGATGTTATCTTGTAAAGTCATGATACGTACTGTCATACCGGACACAGTTGCAGTCACTGTAAAGTGGGTAGTTTGAGGCGAACTTTGCAGAATGTGTTAAGTTTGTAGATAGCGCATTAAGTGAACCCGCATTATCCGAAGTAGTTTGTTACTTAAGTAGTAAAAGGTTTGTGTTGTAAGCTCTGGGAACACCGGTCAGATGAATGCGATGCGCTATCGACTCGCGTATTTATACTCGTAGAGGGAGGCTGCGGGATACGGACACAGACCAGACAGCCACGCGCGCCGGCACGCGCCCCCTGGGACACCCTCACTATTCTTAATACTTTTGTAGAAAAGATTTTTGATGTCAAGTTTAAAATGCCTATCGATAATGCTTAATTTCGGAAAAGCCAAAGAACAGTTTATGGTACATAAACAGCATAGTTTAAAAAACTGTATCAAATAAATATTATCTTGGGAACATAATTTTGAATAAAATATATATATCTGAGAGTAATTAAAACATGTTTTATATCTCTAGAGCACAACATGAATCTGCTTACAATCATAAGATTTTACAAATACGTACAAATACAGATTAACTGAGATGTATATCTTGGAAGGTTTTTTGAGATATGTAGGCATTTTAATTACTTATTATTTGTAACAATTACAAAAGTTTCTCATTTTGATATTGTTTAAATCTAAAAAGCAGTGTCAGTTCTGCGTATAATATTATGCGCTAGGTAGGTTAGGGGGCGCGCGGGGGAACTTCGGGGCGCGCAGGGCGGCAGTCAACGACGCGCCGCGCCCGGGCCACCCGCCCGTGTACCCGAGCTTTACGTAACGATGCCCGCGCCGAGCTGATGGCCGCGATCGTGTGGTGGCTGGCGGCCACCTGCCTGCTCCGCGCCGCCACCGCCGGCAACCCCGACGCCAAGCGACTCTACGATGACCTCCTGTCCAACTACAACAAACTCGTCCGGCCCGTCGTTAACACCACCGACGTGCTCCGAGTCTGCATCAAACTCAAGCTCAGTCAACTCATCGACGTCGTAAGTGTTACATTCGTCTCCTGCGGCCGCACGTCCGTTGCGTCCCCTGTGTAAACATTCAGACAGTCATACGCTTTTGGTATGCATAGCCACCAGACTGACCTACATCGAAGACAGCCGAGGGTGCAGTGTGGACGCATACCTTGCTTGCACTTGCGCGCCGCATTTGGAATTTAAATAGATGTGAATTGCATCAACGCCTTAGGCAGCGACCCAGTTTTTTTACAAATTCAAAGCAGAGTTAAAAGCATATGTACCTAAGTGATAATGGGTATATAATAGCAAGTGTCGTATTCACACCTCCTCCCTTGATCGCTACTTTGGCCAGGCGCCCCTCTGTCTCCCTCCTTATGTATTTCAAATCAGACCCATAAATCACTCGTATAAAAGGAATTGTATTTCTTTCGATACATATTCAATTTTCCTGCGTGGCCATAATCCTCACGAATCTTTTGTGGAAGTAATTACCTACATTTCGTAGGTTCTGTATGTGATATTAAACGTATGATATTATTATGTAAGCTTTTAATGTTGTGCCCTTTATGTGACGATGTAATTATCGTTAAGCACCTAATTAGCTCACGCGTATCGTTCAATTAAATCGTGGGTTCTCACTTAATAATACCAATAGGCATAATAACTGATATCAATTAAGAACCTAATCAATCATGTAAAGTCGGTCGTTAAACCAAGTACATAGGAACGTCGTATCCGTTCTTATGTCACACTTTTTACATTTACGAGCGATTCCAATTTTACGGATAATAACTATCAATTGTTATGTACTGACTATTGAATTATTAGTAAGATAATCAGAATGGGAGTATGAATGAACTTTGAGAATTTTGTTGCAACTTATGTAGGCAACATTTTATCTACAAAGAATGCAGCTTATTAACAGTTACAGTCTGTCTAGTATTATTTAAAAGCTGTCAAACAGAGCCACGTCATGGTATATTTTCTCATTGTTTTGGCATTTGGTTATATCATTTAAGTACTTTTTGAATTACTTATATTCTACAATATATGAGCAATTAAGCATACATGAGAAGATCACATTCTAATCATTGTTGCTAATAGATGGTTCAACCTAGAACTTCAATATCCAATGTGACATATGTATAAATAATTATTAAAACTATTTTTTTTTGTAAAACCGCGATATACAACTGAGTGTAATTGATATTATTCTATAAACTGCAAGAAAGTCAATCAGTCACCAAAGGCTAGCGCAGTTCTCTATTACACTACAGTGAACGAGAAAGTCATTGAAAGCGTCGGAAGCTCGTAAATGGGACCAGTACAAAGCGTACTACCATGTATGCCAGGCACATAACCGAGATATCAACCGTAACTACATATTATTGCAAATACGTTGATCGAGATTATCGAACCGGAGACACAGATGGCCGACGCTGAAGCTCTGGTTATCATTTCCACCAATCATGGATTAGGATGAGATAAAATTTAAAAACAACAGTGGATCAGTAGTAGAGCAAAAATACAAATGCTAATTCGATAAATTGAAAGTAAAATGCCTTGAGACATTATTATCGAAGATATCAAACATATTCTGCTTAGGTACTTCTTTTAGTTTTCATTAATATTATCTATCGTCGAAAATATACTTCAAAGACAAGACGATCGGACGTATATGAAGTGGAGATAGAAATAACTTTTCTTCATGTAGGTAACTTGATGATAAAAACAAGATGATGAGAGAATTAGCATGAAATACACTGTAGTATATAGTATACAATTTGGTCGAATTTACACTGAATAAGTCTTCAGTGTAAATTCGACCAAATTGTCCTTACAATATTTAATAACGATAATACACACATTTTTAAATGAGTATCTTTAATATTGATAGTAAAACATAGTAAAATTAGTATCTTTAATATATATATGTACTATAGTATTCTTTTAAAATATATTCAAAATATTATCTCTTGCATTATTTACCTCTCAATTATAGTTTAACACTTCACTGTCACCCGTCCACACACGTTAGGATCACAGAATTGTGGTGTGAGTGGTAACACTCGGACAGTAATAATATCTGACTGTTTTGACAATTCAATTTAAGTTTATAGGGTATTTTGATATTCAGGACTGCAATCCAATTAGTCAACTTGGACGTTAAACGATATTTTTAGGTAGGTGCCTACTGAGTACCTAAATGGTATTATTTATTAAAATTTACATATTTTTTTTTTCATTTTTTAATTTGACTTATTTCCAATAATTCACTGCGTATTTTTAAAAAACTATTCCTCTCTCTATCTCCATTTAACCGATAATAATATACTGTTATCACATAATACGTAATATACATAATTATTATTTTTTTTCAACGTCAATAAATATAATACATAAATAGATGCATACATACAGAGTGAATGATATTTCATGTGTATACCTTCCTCCTTGTATTAACAAATACAAAAAATACTAATTTTGATTTCCAAGAAATAATATATAAACAATATGCGTAACAGAATAAGTTAATATAATTTTGTTTAAGTATAAACAATGTACAGAGGTATTGTAGTTATTGTTTGTGTCACAAATAAATATATCGAAAGATTATTCTGTGTGGAAAGGGGAAACACAGACAAAACTCATAATATCCGCCAGACGTCGACGTGTACATGAGCATCAAGCTTTACGTTTTGTACGTTGTTCGACGGCTGAGTTTTTATATACATTCAATATCAAGAGAACGCACAAGCCGATTGTTATTTCACGCTGAATTAAAGTTTGTATGTGAATTGAAACATCGTATTCATTTGCTTATACTCACAAAATAATTATTGATTTATTCTGGGGCATGACAAATTATATATTTTGGTAAAGTTGGGCAAAGGTCTGCTTATATCCACACATCTATATTACTGAAAAACTTAAAGGAAAAATTTAATAAAACTGCCATCAATTTCATGCTACGCGGAGGCGCTTGTGACTACGACGACAAACAAGGCAGCCATTTTGTAACATCACTCCCTACAATATATAAAGTTTTCTGTAGTATCTTCAGAAATCTCAACTATCTGAAACAGCAGGTGAAATTATAATTACCAAGGTAAACAATAGAAGCAGATTTGCTAAAGCGGTTAAGCTTATAGTGTGGCAGCCGCACCGCAACGTTTTGTCATTACGGGCTCAGGTCAGCCGGCTATAAGCGACAGTATCGCAACGCCAATCCTTAAACAATGGCGGTGTCCCCGACAGCCGTCATCTAGCCCACACGTGACTCCAACACAACGTCTACTCACGTCCGCGGATAATGGGCTTATTCATGAATTCTACCGATATTATTATAACTTTCTGTAACTTTACGAGTAATGGAAAAGGATGGTCACCCCTCATTGCATCCAGATGTTTTTGAAATTTTGTTTAATATCAAATAAATAGGAAATTACACTTCAATAAAAAATAGAAAATTCCTCTACATCCGTATAAATCACAGCATTAGCTCGGCGTATATTCAATTATGTATAAAAACAACAAGTAAAAAAGTGTCCCGCGAATTTTCTTCTGGGAAATCGGAACATTTGGTTTCGTGTCTAATAAGTTCGCATCTATGGCAAACTTTTTTCAAGTGAAAATGAAAAAATACAAAACAATATCACAGTAGGTACTCGTCGTAGCGAGGGGAGGATCCACATGGACTTTTTTTTTATTCTTCACAAAAGCTTGCCGTTTAGACAGTCAAGAGCTATTGTGGTAATGGAATTGCCTATTATGAAATTAAATGTGTTTCAAATATAAAATACATAACGGCAACATTCTTCTACCTACTATCTAGTACTGTTTGTCTAGTAAAATACCGCGAATATATTCTTTTCACGCGTTGAGTTTTGTTGCGGATACTTTTTAAAAGATATAATTGAATATTTGAAAAATACATATTTTATTGTTTTATCCCATATAGGTAATCTATTGACCTGTTACAAATTCTATAATATATGTAATGGCTTCATCATACATATTATGTAGTTATGTGTATTCCTGTCCTGTACTTTATTTTTTATATTAAATATACACCTATAAGTATATGTTTAGATGGTATGTTGATATTTGATTTTGATGCCATAAAGATTTTGTGAACCAAGAAGTTAATTCACGTTATAAACTCTTAATAATATAATTGATGTAATTACCTTAAATAGGTTTGGTCCGTATTTCACAAATGAAAAACTAAGGTATAAGAAAGAAGGAACGAAAGAAATTTCAAACTAAAACAGTTTTATTTTATTTTTAATTTATATAATGAATAAATATACCCATCATCACCATTATTTAAAATGTTGCTAATATTTGCCTCTCAAAATAACTACATAACAATTTTCTAACCTTGTGCGGTGTGTATAATACGTGAATGATATCAGAAATTCTGTTTATAAACTGGTGAAAAGAATAATAAAATTATTAGGTAATCCAGACCATACGCTCCTTAAAACAATTAGTGGCCATAACGCTCAGGTAGAATACAAGCTACCTAGTATGTAATACACAACCACTATAAAAAGTTAGTTCTTTGTAAACGCTTTGTCTTGCTCTACTTATTTACTTTGGTTTTAAAAGTTTCAGCTCCGTGCCCGTTCTAGCACTTTTCTGAACATATATTTGACTTGCGCATAAAGTATGAGCATCTAAGATTCGTGAAAAATAGTTTATTATCTACTTATGTCAAACCGTAAATTTTCATCGAACATGTACAACGTTCACAATCTGTCGGATTTGTTAATATATTTGATTAACAATATAAATACCAATCTACGTTACCTGTGGTAACTAAAAAAAATCAAAATTTACAAATAGAAAATAAAACATTCAGTTATGTCACAATTGTTTTTTATGTAGTTTTTTCAGATAAGAAAAATAAAAGTAATCTTACTTGTAACTTTATTATAGTAGTTTAATAATTACATTACACTTTGAGATTGTTCACTTGTCCAATGGTAATACTTTAATTATACCTACTATAAATTGCTTTTCATCAATAACAACTGATATTTCAGCGTTTTGTTAGAGACCAGTATCCAACATTGTAGAAACCACAAAAACGTAGTCATACGCTCTCTGACTAATGATTGACAGGTAAAAATGGCGGCTTGATGCACATGACACTCAACCAATCAACGCGCAAGGTGCGTTCCGTCGTATTCAAGTATGTTGGCAGTTCACAATTTTACGGTTTGCGGGTTAGGCCTATGTTCATGTTCATTGAACGATTCTTGAGAATCATTTCAATCAAGTCTACTCTATGCGAATTCTCATGTACTACATGATTTACAGTAGTCCCTGAAATTAAATTAAAAGTTTAGCTCTATTTCCATAAAATGCTTTGAAATGTGTGTTTTAAATTCTGTACCTCCCGTGTTCTACGAGAATTCGTCAGTCTAACAAGAGACAACCAAAATTCAATAAAATGTTAAAATACAGATACGAAAATATACCAGCATTTTTTAAGAATATATTATATTATCTTCAATCATTTGAGAATTAAATGGAATTTGTAATACTCTGTTCATTTCGTTAAAACATAGTTTTATGATTTACGAATCAGGTTTTTAAATATTTTATTTTTAGCTAAGAGTAAAATCAAAGTTAATCAAAATAAAAGCCGACTACGCGCCTATTTGGCTACCTAAAATAGGTCACAGATCACAAAAGAACTTTTTAACTTTGTCACAAGACCGTCATTTTTGTCTGAACTTATCTGAATGAATTAGCTCGAGTTGTGGATGGAGTTGTAGGTACTTTGAATTCACTTAAATATTGTGTTGAACATGTAAGCTTCACGAACTAATGATCAGGGGCTGTATCACTACGTGTTTATGCAATCATTATTCAAGTTTGAGAGCGTGACACAGCTACTAACGTCGTATAGCTCCGTCTCTTTTTCATAACAAAAATAATCTTGTTATGGCACGTCATGGTAAGGCCCCTGGACCTCCATTTAAAATATTAATGTAGGGTGTTTCGCTTTTATAAATATTTTGAGCCATCCATCTTTTAATTATATTAAAGGAACCACAATCACTCAATCATTTCGACCGGCATTGTTGTCAGGTATGTTGGTTTGTATGTATTTAATCTTGAAAGGAAACCTTGATCTTTATGATTATTTATTGTTAATGTTTCAAGTTAAGAATTAAATACTGATTTAATCATTATCTAGATATAATTATGAATAAAGATCAAATACACTATAGGTATAAACTGCATTACAGACACTCAAATCCCATAAACTTCGTACCTACTGCAAGGGTGAGCACGGCCGACACGCAAACACTATTACACCTACAGGGGCACTAGGCAGACTTTAATTACTAATAAAGCAAAGCTGTGTCAGCCAGTAATATACCACCTGATACCGCTAGGGCGAAGATATACAAAAGTGCCCTATTTCCACAAAGGGAGAGAGAGGGAGAAAGAAAAAAGCCGGAATAACTTGTCGGTTTTTTCTTTCATTAGTCTGAAAATGTCTTGCTAAAGAAAGGTTTTAAATGAAATATAAGTACCTACTAGAAAAGGCATATTGCGGGCACTGTTTTTTAGCAAAGACTCCAAAACATTTTGATTAAACATACTTCTCTGTTGTCGGAAGCGTTTCAACCGAGTACGCCGTAATATGTTTGTTTTAGTTTTGTATTACCTATTATTTCTTAGTTTAGTTTTTATGTTCTTCACATACGTACCTATTGATACTATATAATATTTCTGTATTGTTCTTTGCTTTTTATGATTCCAACCGTCCATTTTTCATAGAAAGCAAAATTCTTTAACTCACAATTAGGGAAAATGTTTTCTATGTACTTACAAGAACATTTTGCTCAATTATCAACACAATTTACTGCGGTTGTACAAGACCGTGTGCGCTGCGTGTATCGTTACCAAAACAAAATTACCTTTAGTCTGGTTGTTCCCCCTTTGTTTAATATTTTTCAGGTGGGCGCATTATCAAGTGTATTTATCGCATCCTTATGGAAATATCACAGCAAATTTTGTGAGAAATAGATTATTATTATCATCTATGAAATAACTTCGAACAACATTATAGTAAAGTTAATGTAGATTAATCAAACTCACTTCCCAAAAGTAAATTGAAACTGGTTTAAGTGGATAGGGACGTATCTAATTGAAAATAGGAATGTTCAGCGTATAGCTTTACATGTTGCAAACTCACGTCGTAGGTAGGTGTAATTTAAAATGAGGCTATGCCATGCATTGTACGGTGCAAAACCACGGCTACTTTTAATTTCCGTCTTCAAGCGAGCAAGCAACTCGGTGTGGAATAAAACAACTAACACATATCACGTTTCCCTCTTTCACCGACCGGCGTGAAAATGCTAACATAGCGTAGCCCTTACTTTTTATACGATTTTCATTTCCGTGTCAATCGTACAGTTTCAACACTAGCTGGAAAATATATTTTATTTTAGAACTTTTTTTGTGAAGTACTGTCTAGTTTGGGTTTGTTGTTCTTAACATGAATAGTCTATACATTGAATTGACTAGGTTTATGTTTATTATTGTGACAAAAAACATTAAAATAAATATAAAAAGTAAAAATAGCTCAGGAAAAGAACACCGCTACATTGCGTAGCTAAAAGCATTTTTCCTGGGGCTTAATTGGAGACGACGCAATTTATCTTCGTGCGGAATATTTTTCTTTACTCCGGTCAATGTAGTTGCGGACAAAAAGCAAACACAGGCAAAGTTATCCACACCTACGTTGGGATGTCGTATAAAAGAAATCTAATATCCTTTGGGAAAACACAGTCGGTGATAGCACAGCCCGGTGGAAAATAAAATATTCACCGTCAGAGATTTCTTAAAGATAAAAGCGACTTAAAATGCTGTTCAAAATGCTACCTAAGTACCTATCTCATAAAATTATGTACTTACGACGACTTGGAATACGTATATCTGAAGTGATAAAATGATATGAATGATGAAATTGTTTGATCGACGTTACAGACGTATACGAAAAATATGACTAACAAAGACACAACAATATGGTTTTATTACATAATGGGAGGGATGGGACGTGCGTTGTACGGAGATGTATTGTATTATTTGACATGTATTTTACTCTTTTGATGTAACCGAAGTAGCTACCTCGTATTCGTTTTTTACACAAAAGAACTATTACTGACTTATAACATGTAAGACAAGATGTATTTTATAATAACTATGGTTCAATTATCTAACTCTCTAGATCGAAATTATTATTTTGAATTATATATAGATAGAGTTCAAATAATAATTTGTACCTATAGTTAATTCAAAATTTGATAAAGTATATAATTTTCTTCACCAAGCTAATTAAAGTTTTTATTTACTGTCAGCGGAGCTACAGGTTATATGTACATTTTCAAGTTTAATCAATCGAGGGGTAACGGGCTATTTGGTTTAAGCGAATTTTGGATGATATTGTGTTATATATATATTTGGAATAAGCGATTATTGCTGATTCCAAATATATAACTAAACTAACCAAATATATATATATATAACTCAATATCACCCAAAATGTCGCTTAAACCAAATAGCCCGTTACCCCTCGAAATATGGTTTTTTATACCGTTAAAAAGTGATGTTATAAAGAGGTAGAGTTTGTGGGTTTGTGAAGCTGTAGGGGGTAATCTCTGGATCTACTGAACCGATTTAGATAACATTTGGTATAGAGGTAGAGGGGGGACCCTTTATACGTTTTATCCGGGTGCGTGAAGTAGTTCAATCGGGATGCGGGTGAAACCACGGGGTGCATCAGCTAGTTTGTATATAAACCCTTCACTGGTGAATGGAGGTTACATTCTTAAGCTTGGCTAGATAGACAAACTGTTTATTACTATCACTATTTCTTGTAACTGCGAAATGCAAATTGCAAATCCGAAATAAGAATTGCGTTGTTCAGTGCCTCAATACCTAATGATCATCTTAGATAATGCTTATCCCTTGTTTCTTTGTTCACTAATAAAATTTGGTGGCTTTTGTCTCACAACAACTTTTCCGTGAAATGTTTATTGACAAAGTTTTGTGATAAGCTGACAGCGGAGATAGGTAGCAAAAATCTTCAGCCAAAATTCATATTGCAAATGTTTTGATGGATATAGTAGATAACTGTTGAGAGCCTCTAACATGAATCCGATGTGACAATTTTGACACTTCTGTGGGCCTAACATGAATTACTTTCAAAAAAGTATTCATATCGATTTTTGTATAGAATTTACTCGCTTCATAATATTTACTATTTATTTAAATTGATGACTTTACCATATCTTTGGATGCTGCGCTTCCTGATTCCAAATGTGTACTTTACACAATATCGAAAAAATATGGTAGTTACAGCCTTTCTTTTTATCACAGCAGAATAGTAAGCAGTACGAAATGACCATATACTTTTTTGAAAAAAGGTAAAGAATCGCTACTGGTATAATATTACTTTAAAGTTCAACAAAATTTACTTTTACATAAGACTTTTCCACGAAAACTAGACAATATTTTGTTTAAACCTAACCTATCTTTATTTTGGCAGGATACGATGGAACCGCGCTCTCTAGAATAAATTTTCTTCGACGTTTCCCAGAACAGCAACCATTAATCATCTCACTTTATATCGCAATGTTTAATGTTTCAACCCGTATTATAGTACTAATATAGTAATAATACGGGTCATAATTAAAATACTGATGTGATGCAGGTTTTTCAATAGGTTATATGTCTATGGTCATCCGTCTGTATGTTACGAAAAAGCTTGCATTATATATTTTGTTCGAAAATAACAGTGAAGAATAACAAATTATTTCATGAAAACGCTCTCAAGTTTTAGCTATCTTACGCGGTGTCCTGCGTGAGCGACGAACGCGACGCTGCGAACGCGACGAACGCGATCAACTCAACGGCTACCCTACTTGCGGCCTATGTGACAGTCGCGTTAGTCACATTACGTCGCGACGTGTCGCGTCGCGTCGCGTCGCGTCGCGTCGCGTTCGTCGCTCACGCAGGACACCGCGTTAGCGTTATTCTAAACGAAACTGATCTGCTTTGCTGACAAAATAAAGAGATTAGCGTTATTACTATGGGTTAATACTATGTTTGCCAACATTACACCGACTCGACGCGTAAATTAAACCACACAGTCTTGAATCAAGTTCTGCGTACGGGCCTCAAAGTGCTTATGTTTGACTTCGTTTTGTTTATTATTCATACGAGAATGTCGTAATATAAATTATGTATCGGAGAACTAAATAAAGGTTTTGCAAAGTACTCTCTTGCGTCAAGTTTACGAAACTTTCAAACGTACGAGTAAAGGAATGTACACGTGAATAAAACCTAATTTAAGTTACAAAAAAGTCGCGAGCAAAAGAAATTTCCGCACAGTTCGGCACCGTATACTTTTAGTAGTGTTGTATTTTACAGTTTTGAGTATACGAAATGTAGACTATGCTCCGCTATTCGGGATACAAAAGATTACTTTCGTTTGTCATGAATTATTCATTGTTATTTAACATTATCGGAGTAGGATTTAACTAAAACGGACAAGGGATTGATTTGAAGGTGAACTTGAAAACAACAGATTATTATTATTAAGCTCAGAGAAATATTGTTTTATCAGATGATCGCGTGGTTGGTGTATCGACAGACATTATATAATGAATTTCTTAAATGACAATGATAATAATTTTATTAAACTCATATTTTAGTACGGTTAAAATTTCCTTCTTTTGAATAGTTAAAAACATGTGTTTGCCCAAAATATGTATATTAATTGTATGCAATATCAACGGAATTGGGACTATAAAGTATTACAAATGTCGATACTAAAAAAAATGCTTTACGAATGTCATAATGATACTGTATGTAGCTTAGTATTAGTGAATTCCTACAAAGCGCTACTGCCTATCTGACCTCAACAACCTAGTTTTACCGGGTAACCCTTGGTAAGACTTTTTCTATCTAAGACCGATTGTCGACTTTTTCAGCTTCTAATTACCCGTAACGACAGTCAAAGACATAACATGACTGCAAAACATTCTTAACTAAAACGTAATGTTTACTTGTAATTTCGCAAATATAAAAGTTGAACCAGTTTGAGTTCTAATAATACTTCGAACGTGCTTGGAACCCTTCTAAAAATGTTAAATAAAGCCATTTTTGTCGGCCTATGACGTAATAACAGGGTTTTTATTCATGCTGTGACAATAACCCTTGAACGTTAAGGCAATATTGGCATTTTCATCCTATAAATACCAGTAAGTTAATTCAGTTCAATTTCGTTGTGATATGACACGAAACAGATTAAAGTATATTATTTTCTAGTTAGGGACAGATTAGTTTCAACAAAATAGAATAAGAAAATGTGTATGAATATACATCCACTTGTTTCATCATCACTATAATGATGTTTTAAAGTAAAGATTTTATTTACGTCATACTTTTGCCTAATGTCGTTAATTAAAAGATGAATCAAAATGCATGCTAAGTTAGTTATTTACAAGTCAATAGGTACAAATGAAAACGTTTGCCGGCGTCATGATAACAACATTATTCTATACCCAAGGTTGCCATTATGTTGGACCATTACCACGTTAATAGTTACCGCGAAATAGACCCTGATCTCAGTATTCCTATAATCCCAGGCTACAGCTATCAGGAAACACAGACTCCGGCAAGAAGTTCTAATCCTTAGCGGCACGCATAATTAATGTGTCAGCGGAATGCTTCGTGCGTGTATGTGGAATTTCAACCATATAACGTACGCCCTTAGCCGTACGTTTGGTCGTGTGATGATGAAACGGGCTTGGGGGAATTAAGCTGTGTAATTCCAACGCACACTTGCGGAAATGTATCCGATAAAACACCGATAGGCTCGCAACTTGATATTATGTTTCTTTCCAACGCACGTTCCTTGGATAAAAATCCGATACACCTACTTATGTAAATATTGAAATATGTTAACGGTATTATTGTTGAAATATCCGCTAAACGAACTAATCTATATTTTTTGAGCAACATTTCTCAGTAAAGCGAAATAAATACTAGCTAGAAGTCGACGGAACGAGGATAAGACCAAAGTCGTTATTTACAATGAAATTATTTACTTTTGCAGCAGTGCGTATATATGCGGGTATACCATGTATTAGAACGGTAGTTAATGTATGTTTTTTTTTGTCTAACAGAATCTGAAGAATCAGATAATGACGACCAATCTGTGGGTGGAGCAGTCGTGGTATGACTACAAGCTGCGCTGGGAGCCGCGCGAGTACGGCGGCGTGCACATGCTGCACGTGCCCTCCGACCACATCTGGAGACCCGACATCGTGCTCTATAACAAGTGAGACCTAATCATGTCTATTAGCTTCACATAAATACTTCAATTAAATTGTTGTTTGATAAATAAAGGTGGGGCAACGAGTCGTGGTACTATTATATAATCTAACATTTGGGATAATGTTTAAAATTTTGTAATTATTGTCCTCTAATCCTCTACAATCCTCTAGTTATATGGTAGTTTTTTCATCTCTGTCAAGTATATTACAAAGTAAGACAAGTAACGTGGTGTAGCTACTAACAGTCAGATCTAGATTGTAGATACTTTGTCCCTTGATAAAAAACTCAAGAACGCACAAATCTTCAGACGAAAAAGCAATTTCTATTACCGTTACGAAAAAAGATAAAATACAGGTACATTTTTACCGAGCCCGCATACTCGTCTAATTTCCCCGATAGCATTAAGAGTTTTAAGGGAAACTCCAAGATCTGCTTAAACTTAATATCGGACGATTTGTTACCAATACCTTTCCCATTTCCTTTATATTTTCCAAGGGAAGTTGTGGGATCGATACGAACTACAAACAAGTCTGAGTTCACCAAGTTAAACTGTTCTAACTTACTAGTGGAGAAGCTAATTACGGAAGAGACGGCATCATTTACCGTGATTCTGTCGCCGGCTATATTGCCTCTAATGAAAACGAAAATGTGCTCACTACGAGGTAACACATGTAATTAACTTTGGATCGAGTTCGGAGAGGAACGGCCAAATTGGGCAATCATAATATAAACATATCGGGATTAATTTTGCAAACAGCCAAAAATAATATATAACCTTGTTCCCCTTTTTAATAAAGATATTTAGAAGTATGTAGAGTTATTTCACCGTATGTTCGAGTCTCCACTACTTTTCTAGTGTGTATGAGATATGCCTGCCTCCAAAGTGTTGAGAAGTGTTTTACAAAAGAAGCTAAGAGCTACTCGTCTGAACCCTGAGCGGAGTGCGGCACGATTCGTTGCTTCACCAGATTTATAAAATGTACCAAGTTAATACATGTTAAGACATTCCATTTACAATTATTTAGTGCTAGTGCCCATATGTTTTACACCTACACCATCGAACCACCCTACACTGACATCCTCACAAACACCCGCTAACTATTACGTCAAAAGCAGATAGTCATGTATTATTTCAATTGTTAAACTTTCGATACAGGAAAAATTAAAAACTAGGTTATATTTATAAAATCGAATGAAATTTACCGCAATAGAATTTTACGTCCATAGATAAAACAGCTAAAATTCGTATAACTTATCTGTAAATATCAAATTGGATTAATTGAAGCGTATATTGCAAATGTAGAGATAAAGCAAGCCTGTAAACTGGTCGTATTTTACTTACAGTACAATCTTAGCGATAAAGGCTCACAAAAGCATAGCATTGTTCCACAAAAGCCAATACGCCGTGAGTTCTTCGTTGTATCCGTCCTAATTGACGAAGGTCCAGAGATTACTATGTAGGTACCCTCTTCCCTTCCTCTACCGGTCGCGTTTATTTATCGTTAATGCCGAAAATTGGATCCCTCATAAAAATTTAATTTCCTGAAGATTGAATTTATAACTTAATTTAATGATTTATATTCATACATCTATTCATTCTTAATTTGATATTTTTATACTCAGTAGATACAAACTCAAATCTGTTAAAACATTGAGATGTTTTTAATATGTCAAATAAGTTTGAAAAAGAAATAAGTTCTTATAATAAAAATTTCATTAAGTGTGAACTGTGAATGAGTAAATAAACCAATTTCATGCTGTCCCGGATAACAATAAGTTTTAAAAATACTACGTGTATTTTCATTATTGCTTATAACGTAAATAATATTGTTATAATTAATTGCTCTGTTTTTTTATTGACTGTTTGTTATATAAAATAACGCGAAAATGTTTTGCAATTAAGGTTTATCCCGTGAGAGTACCTATGTGTACTCCTGAAATCCGGGCTGCAGGAAAATCAAGCGAACAAATACGAACAAACCTTTCTCTCGCAGTGATTCTCATCTTGCATATTTCACCTTCCAGTCGAGCATATCGATTTTCCTCTCTCATATCGATTTCTCTCTCTTTAAAAATTTTATTATAATAATTTATTTTCAAATGAAGAATATTAGTTTCAAATCTAATATTGACGTGTAATAAATAAATATATAATATAACAAACTGAAACGTAACTTGCGAGTTCAACAATAAATCTAAACTAAACTTTGATGAAAGTAGTCTTTGAGATACAAGTTTTACTTGGGTATTGTGCTCGCAGTTGGCATTCATTTTGTCGCAGACGCCACCTTGAGGCGTCGGACTTTGATAAATGGCCGGGACAGCAATCGTTACTCATTTCCCGTCCCTTCCCGCGACTGTGCCCCGTCCCTTCTAATGTGCACATTTTTGCTTCTACCTCAAACCTGGCACACCTAAGATGAAGACCCTTTGAATGAACGGTTTGCTATGTATGTATGGACCCCTACGTTGTGATTTGTTAACCCTTATCATCGAATTTGGCAACCCGTTCGTCTTTCATATTTTTGTTGTCATATTTTGCCATTCTTTTTTATGGATGTCTGTCGTTTCATACACATCGTTTAAAATAAAATATAAATGAAGAAAATAAAAAGATATTATCAATGATAATGCATGTTTAATGTTGTGTCGTATTGTGCAAATTTAAACAAAGAAAAGTTTTAACGTATTTAAACACTTTCTAATGTATATTGATGTGATGTCTTCGGAGGCGTCGTTAAATAAAATATAAACTTAAATTAACTGTTAGTATAATATCTATTTAATAAATTGTTTTCTTTCAGCGAAACTAAATTTTATTATGTAAACGCGTTGAATAAATGTACTTAATTATTTGTTAAGAGTGACCATAAATTAGTAGTAATACAAAACAATGTAAATCTTCGCTGTTTAGATCGGCACATATTGTATTGTTGCAGTACAACTGAATAAATAATTCAGCACAAATACCGACTACACTAAAATACGTTGTATTAATACGTATAGTTAGCTATTGCGCCATTCAAGTGTAGGTACATGTACTATTTTGAATGGCTAGAAACTGGTAGTGATACAATGATCTCCGCACATGGTCCACACACAACATACTCGTACTAACGCACTTGAGGGTATTTGGTGAGACACAAATGAACGGTAGGGCCGCGAGACGGCTTGTAAACGTGCGTTAACATTACAGTGCCGACGGCAACTTCGAGGTAACATTGGCGACCAAGGCGACCATCTATCATCAGGGGCTGGTGGAATGGAAACCACCCGCCATTTACAAGTCTTCCTGCGAAATAGACGTGGAATATTTTCCATTCGACGAGCAAACGTGCGTTCTTAAGTTCGGTAGCTGGACGTACGACGGATTCAAGGTAATTGCGTGGAGCTCCGTCACCGCTCTCGCTGACCGCTCTGTTTGTCCGCAGCGCCGACGGCAACTACGAGGTGACGCTGATGACCAAGGCCACCGTGTACTACAACGGAATGGTGGTGTGGCAGCCGCCCGCCGTCTATAAGTCCTCGTGCTCGATCGACGTCGAGTTCTTTCCTTACGACGTGCAAACCTGTGTGCTTAAGTTAGGCAGCTGGACGTATGACGGCTTCAAGGTGACGCCCCGCTGTACGCTGCTTGGCGCCGCGCGCGCGGGCCGTAGCCGTAGGGCCCGCCGCCCCGGCCGATGTCCATGCAATAGCTTGTTGGCTCGAACGTAATTCGTCGTGTAATTATATTACTTTTCTGTCCATGTGGTATGTTATACTCACTTTTACATATTGACTGTAACGACGACGCTAGAGTAGTGGCGAAGAGCGTGCGCTCGGTGCCGACGCCCGCTCCCCGCCCCCGGCTCGCTCCGTAGCTCTGACATGTTGCAAGTTTACATTTCTATTGCGATGGTGATGACTTTACGTATATGGAGTAGCGGTATGTCGACGTGCGTGATCACGAATGCTCCAGTATATCCTCGACCGGTCCACTTAGCTCGTTCGGCCTTCCTCGCTCGACACGGAAAGGTATAAAATTTTAACAGCCAGGTGATATGGGATGCAATAATTTCACTTGATCCGTTCCCACCCGACACATCCCGCTCCGATTGAGCCTTTCCGTGCTACACGATACGCCGCGAGTGCAAAGGTAAATACCACGTAGATGAACGATGAGCTAACAGTCGCATCGGTACGCGGAGCGGCGTCACTCGGAGCTGCCACACCCTCCCATAGCTGGCTCCGCTCGCGCCACACACACACAGACACACCGCCCGCCACACGAGCTTGCTGCATGCGACCCCGTCAGTGTACACTCCACTCACCGCATGACTCTAGCTTGTTTCCGAATCACTTGCATTCCCGATCACGGTACCAGCGCGCGGCGGTCGCTCGCCGCTCGACGCGGTCGCGACTCTTGTACACAGCTTCACACGATACCTACACGCGAACAGGTTTAGCACAGCACGTGAAACGAAACGAAGATGAAAATCACACTTGTTGCTCTTAACACTACCGAGCATAAAATAGTCATCATGTTGCATATTTTATACCTTTCCCTATTAGCGACTCATACTTACTGGCTGTACCTAGTGTGGTGTCGCCGGCAGTCCATTGCATGTTGTCATTACAAAGAAAGCCGATACCACTCCCGATCTTAAACACGGAGTTCATAATGCACAAAAATCTAAATGTGAAAGTAGAACTCGCCGTCTCGTCGAAGCGTCGAGAACCCTCGGGCTATCGAGGAGACGGTCGTTGCATGCTATTACAACACTCGAACGAAGCACACGTCTTATGCCAACACGTCGCCACTATAACAAACTCAATCGTTGGTTTATTAGACACAAGAGGCACGAGAGATCCCAGTTGGTATGAGGCGGGTCGCTGAGAGACGCTGCGTCCGCGCGACACACACACGCGCGGCGGAGCCGGCGCTTTCGACCTCCTTATCAGATTTTTTGACGAGTCGTTGAGAATGAAGTGCGCTACTTCCGAGATACGAGGTAGTGACACGAAGTAGTGTGCTTATTCTACGCGATAACGTTAAGGAACCAGAACAGGGAGGTCGTCCTCATCCTGTTTACTCTTGTCGAAAGCTCCACGATCACTCGTTATATTCGGTGTTTTCTGTGTTTTCGCGTTGTTATTTCTTCGCATGTATCGAATTGTTGTGACATGTCTACATTGAAGATATATGTGTCGGTTTGTCGTTAAAGGTTTTCATCTCAGTTTGTACTCAGGTACATCCCACTTGGCACACTCTGTGATATTGTTTTCGAGGCATCTAATGCGAAGACCTGCTTGGAATATCTTTAAACAGAGAGTCCGAGATAGTGAAGTACACAGTTACAATGTCTGCGTTGGCAAGATTTTATGGGATTTTTATCTAGATAATTCAACACATTGTGTGACAGGGTGCATGTATCCATTAAAATAAATATTATTACTAAAAAGGCAATGAATTAAACATTAATAAATAGATATAACAAACTAAACGCTATCTCACAATGGAGTAAAAATAATATAAATGTCACTATCCAAGATGGCTGATAGTAGGTAATGATAAATTACACATTATCACGTGACTCAGTAACATAATAACGTAATTTACAAATGTGCCACAAGGCACTTTGATGACATTTAGATTTTTTATTCCATATGAGATACTAATAAGTAGAACTAACCTGCATCATTATAAACGCATATCATAAGATTAAACAAGTAATAGCAACTGTGTTAAATTTTCTTATATATGTGTCTTTAAAAGTTATCGATGTGTATTTAACTAGAGTATATTAATTTTAAGCTATAAGATAATATAGTAGGTACCTAAACTATATTAATAACATAATTTATTGGCACCGGAGTTTTTTTATAACTAAAAACTTTATGAGTAAGTATTACTTAATTTCTTCCAGAGACGTGGACACAAAATGTTGTGAAAAAAGATAAGTAAACGTAAATTACATAAAGAATTTTGCACGACAGCAGAAACACTTCAAGTAGAATTTTACACAATGTAAAAGAATCCTTGTTTTCAAATGAATAGAATTTACTTTAGTATTGCTGTCATTTCCTTTGAGGTTTGCTTTTAACGTTCGGTTGCTTAAGATCAAATTCAATAAGCTTGAATATGAATCCTTTTTCAAAGCTCACAGAAAAGTGTGATAAGTGCAATCAAAACAAATATCCCTTCTGCATTCCCCCGCATTTGAAATTCAAATAATTTTTGTTCATTCAAGACGTAGGTTGATATAAAGATGAATTTATTCATTCAACTCCGGTGCCTTGTGAATTTTCACGTATGTTGGGACAAGTAAATAGTTTTTTGAGTTGGTATGTACACAGGTGGACCTGAGGCATATGGATGAGCAGGCTGGTAGCAACGTAGTGTCGGTGGGCGTGGACTTATCCGAGTTCTACATGTCCGTCGAGTGGGACATACTTGAGGTGCCGGCTGTAAGGTTCGTAACATCACTCCTTTACTTGCAATCACTCTATTTTCTTATTCATCGTATCATTACAAAGCAAGTCTCTTCAGTCCACGTTGATCAGATTCTTACAACGCCGAAGCTTTACAAAAAAAAATACGGTTTAAAACTAAGTTACCTAAGTCCATTACCTAAGTTAAAATGTAAGTACAATTTTATTTCTTTCAGTGATGCTCATGTGATCCAAGTTAATATCAGAAAATATCATCAACTATTCTTAGATCTACCAATAAATTTAAATTTTCCGCTCATACTCTACACAACAATAAATAGGATGAAAAATCTTTTTACATACTTTTGCAAAAGATATGTTCCACGTTACTCGCAGTTGATCTCACCGTAAAATAATAACCAGTACACAGGCGTGACAGATGAGTTCAACGATGTTCTCTCACATTTACTTGAATAATGTAAACTACGAGGCAACAAGGTACTCCTGGAAATATAAAAGTTTATCGTACGACCGTTTAGTTTCACTTACTGTAGGCGGCCGGCAACGGCTAACTAAATGACCGTTGATATTTATGTTATTTCGACATGGAGTCATTTATACACTTTACACCATTTTGTTTAATCGCCTCGTCATTAGTTGTTAACGATTATTCCTAAATTTATACTTTTCAGTTATTTACAATATGTCTCTTTTGTCGTGAATAAGATTTGAGTGTGGCTTTTATGTAAAATTTAAAAAGTAATTGAAAAGGCAAACCCGGTATAACAACAGTGGATACGTCCCGTGGTTGTGAACAAAAGTTAATTGGAGCTCGATGTACAGCGGTCGTTTGTCCTCAGCCCTCGTTACCGGCTACGGGCCGTTATCCGCCTCTCGAACAGACGAGTGTCATTATTAACCCAACGTCACTTGCCTCAGCATCACTTTCACGACGTGTATCCGCTTTGCCACGTTGAGCTACGCCTGCAACTAAACTTAGGCTTCGCGCGCCGGGCGCCGTGTTTCAACCTCATTTAGATGCGTAGCTGTTATAGCTGAATAAGATGTTCCGATAAGTCACGTTGTCGAAGGTTGAGTACGTATCCATAAAATAATCTAATGTACTTCACTAAAAACGCCGAGCAAAAGCTTTACTTCAATGTATCCAGGCATATTTTTTTTTATTCTAAAGGAATTTTAAAAAGAAGAGGTGCTCAGATTTAAATAATAAAGTTGTAAAGAAGGCATTGTAGTCCGTATAAATAAAATGTTCCAAAAAAATATCTCAGCTTTGTAAAAACTGACGTTTGTGTAACTCATCGAAATAAAAGACGTTTGTGAAAATGTTGCAGCAACAAAGGCCCCAGTAGAAGCAACAGAGCAAAATCTACTTACATTGCCTCCGGTAATGTCCTTTATACATATTCTGTAGATGTACCACAGCTCGCGGCTGACTCTTACTCGCTTTGAATAAAGTTCGCATTTTCACGTTAACAAAGCGATTGCAACTGTAAAATTGTCCGGTACTTTTACAGTTTATACATTGGTTTCTAAAGAAGCTGACATAGATTCTGTGGAAAATTTTTGTTTGTAACGACAATTATAAGTGTCTCAGCAGAAAATTTTAGACATGAGCATCTGTAAATAGACCTAAAAACAACCAATAAAACTGTTCAGCACTTGGAATACTCCTAAAGTTTTTCACCTAAAATAAAACTCTCATATTTTATCACCGTGAAATATTATATCATAACTTTGCATATGGAATGTAACCCTTCGTTTGATTGACGGATAGCTAGACGGTCGGGACAAACTGCGCTTTTCCATATAAAATGATTTCCCTGGAAACGATATAAATACCATTTTCATATTCCTTCAAAGCTTTTACGAGCTACTCTACAAAATTACCCGAGCACATTTCTTATATGAGCCGCCCATAAAGTTTTGTTTTACTTTTTAAGAGTTTGGGTACCTCAATTATAACAGTAAAGTAACAGTAAAGAATTATAATGATTTATTGTTGTACAAAGGTTTGGAGATATGACTATAGCTTATCGACATTCCGATTTCTTACTATAAACTGTCTGTTTAAACCTTTGCATAAGCTACTGCTTTGCTATTAATAACTTTGATGTAACTGCTTAATTGCTCACTTTTAAATATAGTAATAATAATAAAAAAATATCCAAAAAGTACAAAATACATAATAACACTCACATAATACCTTATCATTCGTTTTAATGACTGTATTTGGTATTATTATACGTTTGTTACTCATTATTTTCTAAACACGTTCAGACTGGATAGAAAGGTACTACGAATATTACTCTAAGAGTTTTAAAAAGTGGTATTGCTTCGAATTGATGTTAAATAAACGAATCAACTTGAAGAGGAATCTAAGACGAAAAAGAATAGCGAAGCTTTTCTACTTCCACTCTTGTTAGGTTACCGCCGCGATGTGAGGCATCGCGGTTTTACACGATTCCCGTATAAGATGAGATAGCATGTTTTAAAGCAGAACTTGGTTTATTAATGTGCACCATACAGTTTTTCTTAAAAATAACTTATATCCATCCATCCATTCTACAAAGTTTTTCATTTATTATATTAATAGGTAATATGGTATTTTGTACAGAAATGAGAAATTCTACACATGCTGCGACGAGCCGTACTTGGACATCACTTTCAACATTACAATGAGAAGAAAGACGTTGTTCTACACAGTGAACATCATCATCCCTTGCATGGGGATATCCTTCCTTACCGTCCTCACGTTTTACCTGCCTTCAGATAGCGGAGAAAAGGTAATAAATATGTTTATATACAAATTTCATTCTTCTGTACGTACCTATGTATATTTGTGCCTGAATGTTGATGATGGGATTCACATTGGGTCCCGGTAAAGAGCACTGCGATAGGGCAGGATAAAATCTGTCGGGTCTGCTAATATGTTAATTGATATATAATATTTCAATAATAAAGACCTTCAGATAAGCTAAATATGATCTATAAAATAATCATGTAATTAGGTATCACTATAGATATGTGAAAGTCAAATATTGGCCTATTGATACATTTTGGACACCGAAATAACTCAGCGAATAGTTAATGATAGTTTGGTAAAACAGCCCCGATGTCGGAAATTAAAGTTAGTTACAAATTTCTATTTCTCTACAAAGAGCCAAGTTCGTTTTGAATAAAACCTCGCTGTGGGAATGGGTTGCCTGGCGTGATATATGTAGGCACGCTCTAGAGGACGATATTTGATCTGGACAAAATATATTATACTATCTAGGGACCGTCTCATAGGCTTTGAGTAGTAATCTCAGTTTCTTGGTCCTACTGACAAATCGAAAAATCAATAAAATACCACTTAATTCGAATCTCAACCGTTAAACAACAAATTTGCACTAAGTTTTTATGAACAAATTTTGAATTATAGAAAAAATTATCGATGTCTGTTGACTTTTTGGGAGTTATAAAGTAAAATCTTTTTTCTCAGTGACTTGATTCTTCTGAAGTCGTAGAATATGCGTGAATGTATAGTATTCGTTGTTTTTATAGCTATTTTTTCAGTCAAAATACAATAAGAAATATAGCCCTAATGAATGCAATGCAAGTTTTTCATTATATTAAATTATCCTACATGAATAAAATTTCCAGCGCGTTTCATGTTATTGGAGTGAACTTCTAAAAACAAATTAACAAAAATTCCGAGCGTTTTGTCGACAAAGTTTTGGCCGGTCCGTAAAGTTTCACAGTGAATATTGTTACAACCGCTGAGGTTCAAATTGCTCAAATACGATTACTCAACGTGCTCTTTTATTACTCTCTTGTGATTACCTACCCCAACGTAATAAAAATGTATTTCATTTGTATATCAAGCGTTCAAGTCGAGCTTAGTTATGAATTACACGACCCTTCCCACGAGTATCGCGGGGAACATCCGAATTACTGTATCGACGTTATGTAAAACATTATACTGTTATCTCTAAATATGTCGATCGTATATTACTATATTTCTGCCTTGCTTGTATCGCTTAAGAGATACGTCATAAATTCAAGCCAGAACGTCCTTAATCATGGTTTTTTATTTGTTGTTTCGAATAGCAGAATAACTATAAAAAATATTGAATAAATGAACAAAAAAAAATTATGGGGCGGTACGAAGTTCGCCGGGCCGGCTAGTTAAATTAAATCAAATCAAATCATTTATTCAAAAATAAAAGGTAAAATACAGTAAAAATCTTAGAAATAATAAAGGTATAATAATGTTAGGTGCCTGTACTAGGATAATCCTGTGTTACAGGCGGTATTGGCTCTTACAACGTTCTATTTGTGGGCAAATAGTTATTAACAATATTTAACATTAGAAAACTTAAAATAGAGAAAAAATATTAATTATGATATAAGTAGGTACTTAATTCACTTTAGTAAAAATTAGGTTACATTGAATAGTTATTTGTTATATGATGATTCCACGTATTTAGTATATAAAATGTTAGTTACATTAATTAAAATAGCTTTTGCACTTTTCAACATAACATTAGGAAAGTATTTACGTCAACTATTGTACGATAAAGTGGGTTACTGTTGATTTTGCATAAATCACTTGTATATTTATTTGCTGCGGGCGACTAATGTGCTTAGACAGCGATACATGGTAAAAGTATTGTTCCTATATTATAACTACTCAATTACACTAAGAATAAATAATACTTTAGACGCTCTCATAGTCAATAGAGTTGATGAACCTATATTCTGCAATTTTCCTAGCAGGGCACTCGGCATCTCCAGTTCTATGATTGCAAGGCTTTTTAAAGCGTGAGCACGTAATGAATAAACAAGCTCTTAGAATATTAACTTTACGTAGTCCCACTAGACTACCAATTAATAAAAAACTTCTGAACCTATTTGTCAAAATTGTTAATTATTTTATAACATTCTTTAGCTAAGAATTAGTCTAGTAACAGACACAACTGTTTTTAGATTATTTTTAAAATATTTTTTATTTTGCTACGACGTAGCAAGACGCTGCTACGCTGTAGCGTCGTAGCTACGATGTGCTACGCGTTGAATCAGTCCAATATATACTTTGACCCTCAACAGACTATTTCGTTGATAAAAATTTTACTTTTTTGGTAGATGTTAGTTTCTGAGTAAACATTTCTAAAATTAACGAATTTTAACAATAGCAATGTATTTTATTTAAATATTGTTAACATTATGGTCGTATATCAATAGGGTTTCTTGGTCAATTTTAATAGTAGCACAGAGACACCCGTGGTTTCACCCGTGCTCCAAGGGAAGTACTTTACCATCTCCAGGATTCTATCTATCTCTGTACTAAATTTCATGCAAATCGGTTCAGCCGTTTCACCGGCTAACAAAGTCAATTTCGCGGCTTGGATATTTTCTGGTAATAATTATTATTTGTAAACGTTTTAAATTAATATTGTGTAATCAATGAAATGCACCTCAATTATCACCACCGAATGATCACTTATTTAACGCATATCATATTAAAATTTAACGTTCACGTATATTCAAGCTGTTAGAATAAAATTCTTTATATTTTCTGAGCGGTGCATTAAAGTTTTCATAGCTTACTTTACACCTTATCTTCCTGTCATAGAAGTGAATTCAGATAGTGCTAGCGCTGCACTTGAGTTTACTGAACTGTGTTAGTCACCGACATATACCTGTGTCAAGCATATAGTGTATATGAAGGTTTTTGTTAAAACAAAAATCAGAGTTTCTCTAAACAAGTGTGTCGATATCTCCTAATCCGTGTCTTTTTTCGCTTTTTAACGCACTGCATATTACAGCGACGTTTGGCAAAGCAAATAACGAATACATGTGCAGGATGCTATTCGATGCAATTAATGATTTATACTAATGAAATACGGTCGAATTTTGACCACTATGCAATCACTAATATATATCCCTATTCATGTTATTATTGGTCTGTAAGCTACCTTAAAAGATACTATAAATTATTAAAAAATACTTAACCTTCCCTTTGCCCAGAAATCGGACCCTACAGACTATTAATAGTTATATTAATATTTCATAAACTAACAGTGGCTTCGGAGACTCATCGCAATCATGAAATGAATAACTTTGTCTATCATGTTTATTAATAGAAGATTGAACAGAGGTTCTATCAATTATGTAAGATAACTATTTCATTCTCATTACGTTAACTGGTATTCATTTGTGATAGCGCTGTATCTACATACGTACTCGTTTACATATGTATATTGAATAATTCTCTTGTGTTACGAATTGCCGTATACACAAATATTGAAATGGTAACAGTAATTAGTAACAAATAACTCGAAATACGTAGTCTATAAATAAGGAGATACAATAACTTAAGTTAAAACAAAGGTATTATTAATATCTAGTATTATTGTATGACATAATAAATAAACATTGAGTGATCCTAATACAGCACTGTAGAATGGAACTCGCAAATACGCATGTAGGTTGGGATTCGAAAGCTATGTGATTCTGTCGTTATATAATACGAAGTACCTACTTATTAATTTATAAAGAAAATGTCTTAATTTTATTTTACCGAACTAATATTTATTAATATATTTAAAATATTAGTTATTTTAATTGATAAAATACTTTTTTTATAAAGACTTTTTTAGTTTTTTGTGAGACATGAATTCAAATCATAATATTTATATGTATTTTCAACAGGTAACCCTATCGATCTCGATATTGATCAGTCTCCACGTGTTCTTCCTGCTGGTAGTCGAGATCATCCCTCCCACGTCACTGGTCGTGCCCTTGCTGGGAAAGTACCTCATATTCGCAATGATTCTCGTGTCTATCAGGTAAGTAGCTCTACCAGTTCACAATAGGACATATTTGTTGCAAAAACGGACTTGTCAACTAAATTAGTGGTTAGTAACCACAGACCCGGAGGTGAAGGTTAGCCTCGAGAGAACTCCCCTATGCGTCGACTTTACTTGAAGCTTTATCTTATGTCCATAAGGCTCGGTTCCGTTACTTCTATAGTTACAGAACCAATGTTTTCTGCTATAATTTAGAGACATAATGCCAGACGGTAAGTATGACATAAGAGAAATTTATTACACGCTTCTCTCTTACCCCCTACAGTCTACAAGTATTGTTAATTATTGTGTATGTTATTCGATGACGTACCGGTATTATGTGCTCAGAGGAGTAGTTTAATGTTTTACGATGGCATTCCTTATAGCGGCCGTGACAGAGTCATGTTCATGTAAACCATGGCTTCTTGTAACTACGTTATTATCATGTTTCATTATAACAACATAACATTTGTGTTGTATAAGTTGAGGTAATATTTAAACCTTATTAAAGCAAGCTAGAGTTTTTATTTATTTACATTAGTTTGTATGCATATCGTATGGAGGAGGTTATCTCTGGAACTAGAATTCCAATTTTAAAATTATTTTCTTGATTATAACTCCTAATTTAATTTCTGCTTACAGCGCTAATACAAAACTTTAAAAATATGTATAAAAAAATATTAAGACGACGACTACCGCCAATGACCTTGAGCAAATGGGCGGAGCTTGAGCTTCCCCCCCGCGACCTCGCAATGCACACCGCACGGTTGTCATTTTATATTTTGAAGAACTTTGACGGGTGACCATAATATTATGTAGAGATTCTAAGGACAGTCGCATATTGTATTTTGATATGCATGTCTAAGATATAAAAATCGAAATACAAATAACATCTGTCTGAGTAATACTTCGGAACACTAATTTTAAATTTCCAACCCCCACTGCATACTTCGTTTGCCAGAAAAGCAAAAATATTTTCAATTTCTTTAATCTGCAAAACATGTTTATCGATCTGAATTGTTACAAGTTTCAAGAAAAAATTCTGACAACTAGCATTCTTGAATTAATCCGCTGTGAAAGATGGACAGACAGACAGACAAAATCGCACCATAGGAGTTAATTTTTAGGCCATATTGGTGTCCACTTTGAGCTCTTCTAACAGAAATGCACGCAAGTTTTTTTCATATTTGCATTTTACGACATCTGCTGCTTCTCAAATAACTTCAGCTCATCTTCACTTGTATAGGAAAATCATATTAGTTTTGTAAGGAGAGCCTGGAAGCCAGTTAATTAGTCCGACGTTTCTGATCCATCTGTAAAGTGTCCGACCAAACCTTTGGCATCAGCTTTGGCCAAACCATTAGCTTAAAATTGGCCTAAGTTGACACCAACAGAACCGAAATTGAATAATCTATTACGTTTAAAGACCTAAAAGTGAGTGAGACTGTATTACAAATGATGTTAATATTTCAAATAAGCTGCAGGTAGTTTTATTCATATTATTAAGTTGATACACCGAACATATTAGTAAAAAGTCATTGTGGCTTCTTTGCTAAGGCACCTGCATCTCATTTATGAGTATGCAGTTTCGAACTTCGAAACCTAGAAATTACGAATCTGACTATTCCAAAGTTTTACATGCACTTTTTTTAGTATAACTACTATTATGTATTCTGTGGTATAACTTAGACACCATTGACTAACGGTGAAGGAAAACATCGTGAGGAAACCTGGACTACACGGTCTGAAATCACCAATCCACCTTGAAAAAGCGTGATAATTAATGCTAATGCATGTCTATGTCATACCCAAAAGTGGGATAGTAAAGATTCCGATTATGACCAGGATTTTTAAAATTTTTACCTATCATGAACAATAGAATATCACCCGTTTTGGGCCCAATTTTGAAAGTGCCGCAAAGCAAAAATCAATGCAAAAATAAATGTGCTAAATTCGGATATAGACTTTGTCTGAATGAGAATTAGCTGTTACATTTTCAAGCACCAAATTTGTACGACCCTTTTCCACGGTTTCATGCATTATTGAAGAAATAAAGTAATGGAAAAAAATCCTACCATTGTATGGCATTTCGATAATCTTTTAGAAAGATGCAATATCGATTTTTGACTTTGAAACCATTTATAATTACCGATTTAAATATTTTTGATCTTTATCTTTTTACCTTATATTACTAATATAAGGTTTTTTTATAATATATTTTATCAGAAAAACTCACCGCAAAAATTGACAGATTTTTTTATAAAAAGATTATTAAATTGACATGCAGTAGCTCAATTTTCATTTAGTTTTCTTATGACAATTCATCGGAATTCAAACATAACCTTGGAATTCGAAAATGGTCGAAATACCATATTAAGAAAAGCATTTAAGAGAAAAATGTACGGAAGTCTAATTATTTCAGAATGTTTGTTTTACAAACTACGGAGAGTTTTTTTTAAATTTAATTCGTATACCAAAAGATGTCGAAGAAAACGTAAAAAATATTAGAATATGCATCAAGCCTTTATATCAAGCCCTTTCATAATTATGATGTAGAAACTACACTTTGTAATTTTAATTCCCATTTTTCCTCGAAAGTAATAGGTAGTATTTTTCTACTTTATCCATTTGCGATATATTTCAACAATTATTCCAAATCGATAAGGTTAGTTATTCCTGAAGTAATTATCAGCTCTGACAGACAGACAGAGAAAGTCGCATCCCATAAGAGTTACTTTTTACCATTTTGGTTCGGAACCTTAAATATACTATTTGAATATATCTTTTTATTTTTTTTTCGTTTTCAGTTCTTCTGTCTTTGACTCCTGGACCAAAAATTAAAAAAGATCAAGTCCTTTTTATTTATCAGGGCTTTAGCCAAAGAATTAAGCGATTGCCTATTAATCGGCTTAGGCCTAGCCAAAAATCGACGTTCTGTCGGATACTATTTGGTGTTGAAAATAAAACATAAGAGTGACATAGTGAAGTAGGACCTTCATTTCTAAAACACTATGCTTCGTCTTATCTTTTAGATTGTGTGTATATAATATTATCCCACATTAGATACCTTGACTAATAGATTAATATGTATATCATATGTGACTGCTTACTTGGCGTTTTTACTAAACTTCGAAAATGGTTGCTATGTAAAGCATCACTACCCAATGTTACCAGTAAAAAACCGGCCAAGTGCGTGTCGGGCCACACGCAGTAGGATTCCGTAGTAGGTCTTAGTTAGTCAACTATAACTATGTAACCGGTGAAGCCTACTTTGCCGTGATAGTTTTCGAAAGTAAGTTTTTTTTATTTTTGAAAGACCTATCTAACGATACCCTACATGAAGGGTTACGCAACAAAAAAAATATTCATCCTCATTTCACGTGTTCGGGAGCTCCACTAAATTATTTTTTTTTTTATTCATTTTTACCACTTTTTCGGCGTGATCAATACACATATCTATACTAAATTTCAGCTTACTAGTACCAAGAGCCTCTGAGCTATGCCGCGAACAGACAGACAGACGGACATTGCGAAACTATAAGGGTTCCTTGTCGGACTACGGAACCCTAAAAATAAAACTAATGTAACCAATCCAAAATAGGAAAATGGTCTAGCTAAAATAGTCAGACAATACAATACATCTTACAATTTTACATTTTTTACAATACTCTTTTAATAGCGTAAGCTTATTTTTTTATCATATTCTGCATTTTTTTTTAAATTTGTCTCGTAGCAAAGAAACTCGAACCCAAATTCACGTGTTTAGAAAAATATTTTCATTGGTAATAATTTAGAATAGCGCCACCTTGTTACCCATGGATAAACCGTTTTATTTACAAACCATTAAGTTTTGTTCTAAGATATTATCCTATGCCCTGACTTATAGCTACTATTTCTATAAATTCCAAACTATTAGGAAATATTGTAACATAACATGAAAGAATTTTAATTTTGACGATTATCTCCGACCTACATGTAAAATTTAAATGAGGTATGCAATATTCTCGTTTTGAATACGCAATGTATTAAAAGAAATACATATTTAAATCCTAAAGTACATTTAATTATTTAGTAAGTCAATAACAAAATATATTTGTCCTGCCAAATTTAGATACACACATTTTAGATTATGACAGATTATGGATGATTTGGTTTGAAAACACGTTATTCACATCAAAAAAATATTTTATCCGCATGTAGTGCCTTTTCAATGTAATAATTATAATTCACCAGTCATCTTATCACAAATATAATAATTTATTTACATCGTAATGTGCTCGCTCTGAGTGACAGCGTCCACCCGTGACAGTGGTCACAGACGTACTGCCCCCGTCGCCCGGTGGAGCCCCTCCGTAATTTCAACTCAACGTTTTGACAAAAGCACAAAAATTGACGTAAATGTACGATTTAAAAAAAATATACGTATACAAAAAGACAGATAATTAACTTTTCTATAAAATGGTACAGGTTTCATTAAAATCCGCTTGATAAATTCTATGTAAAACTCAGTTTTTCTTCTGCGTTAGACCTAACTTCATGATTTTTTTATACAATGTTATAAATACATACTTAAAAAAAACGTTATACAAAATTATCAAGCATATGATCTAGTTTAGTATATATACTTTTCAAATCATGAAAGCAAGTCGTTAAAGCGTAATCATTAGCTTTAAAAGGGCCAAAGTCGTATATCGCCTCCTTAAAACTAATATATTTATAACAATACTGACCGTATAAGTTGAAAATATTTTAGATAATATGTTTAGCACTACTTCCACACAGTTTTATGTACCTGTAACTGAAACGTGCTCTTTGATAGTTTAGACGCGACGTTACGATCCACTACAACTGTTTCAAAAAGTTTTATAGCTCTAAAGAGGAAACGGAGCAGTAGACTCTCGGGAACTATTTCTTGATTAAAAATAAATAAACAAGGAAGTCGATGTCGTTTTATTTAGTGAATGTAATAATTTCGCAAATTGAGCAAGGAGGGTGTTTGATTTAATTCTTAGTTCCCCTTTGATCCTTGTCACATAGGAGGGAACAACTAAGGTAGGTAGATATACGTGGGTGTGTGTTCGGCTTATTACACATTTACGGTAATCCCTGGTTCCGAGCATTGCTCTTTATTTTGTTTATAAGACAAGACAAAGGACCATTTGTTACAAGACTTTCTTAACGGATATTTACGAGTGTAACATTATATTTATACCATGTACATTGTACGTATGCCATATTCGATATCATACTTCCTGAAATAGTTTTTTTTCTAATACGTATACTGATTTTTTTAAATTTAAGCATAAGCTAATAAGGTTGTTATTAAAATGACTTCAGCTTAACTTATTTGAATTGGATTTCAGAAAATCAAAGCGCCATAATACTTAATACGTTAAAGACCAAAGTAATTTATTTAAATATGGCTCGGTGGGGGTGTGCCAGCTACCACATTTCCATATAAATTAAAATCTGGTTTCTAAACAAGATATTTGATTGCGTACTCTAGCTCCAAGAAAATTAAATTTTTAACACCCCAACCTCGTTTTGAGTTAGGATAATTGGAAACCTTTGTAGTGATTCCAAAACTCACTGAAAGATTAAACTGAAGCTGAGAAAGGCACTTAGTAAATCTATTAAAGTCGCAAACAAGCCATAGTCTCTTCAAATGCACGCAATCGAGCAAGCGTCTTCAGTAAGGTTTATTTAAACAACAAACAATAATTACGTAGCGAAGAGGTTCAACAATAACACACTGTTACCAAGTAAACTATTCATAAATAAACCGGCTACACGGCCGTGAAGCAAACTACCTGTTCAGCAGGGAACTAACAAATTACCCACAGTTATTTGTAGCGAGCACTGTTTTGTTTATGTATCCTATGAATAAAACTATTAGCATTAATAATTTTGCTGTATTTACATTTGGTTCGTTTGTCATTGATCCTATAAATATCATATGAGCATGATCAATAGTGGAAATTGCGATTGTTTGTATGATCGGTAATATAAGCATAGTATTAGCTCATGATGTAGCAAATGCTTCTTTAAAATATTCAGCATTTCCTAATAACTGCTGAGCCAATCACATTCAGCGATAATGTAACTTTCTTAGCTATTAAATCTGTACAGTGTTTTTATAAACTCAAGTATACTACAATTTACGTAGTCAGGTGTAGGATGTTCCTAAATTCTAGGATAGAACATAAGTACTTTGGTCATTAAAGTTACTGTCAAACCCATGCTATTAATTGTATCCGTGTCCTTGTGTAATAAAACCTTTTATTGCTTTTAGTATATGTGTGACGGTAGTGGTCCTAAACGTCCACTTCCGTTCACCGCAGACACACCGGATGGCGCCTTGGGTGAAGCGAGTTTTCATACACATCCTGCCACGACTACTCTTCATGAAACGACCGCAGTACAAGTTTGACACAACAAGGTGAGCTCGAATACTTGCCGTATCGGAGTATCTCACCAAACTTAGTTACAATCTTGGCAATTAAAGTCAAATTAAGTCGGACTTTACTAGTTCTAATCAGGATCTCTGAGTGAACGTTGCCAAGTCCGGCCAGTCAGGCGGGCGACTCGTAAATCCGACCGCAGATCAGAAACAACTCTAAATTAATTATAAGTTTAAAAGACTCGACGCGCGCGGCCGTAGGAGTCAAGCGTTTATTTCTCGCTTTTACTAAAGTTTAAAGCTTAAAGTGTCGGTGCGAATATAAAGATTACGTTCCGGAGATTTAAAAAAAAAACGGTATATAGGCGACAACTTGGCTTGTCGTGCTCCTGTTTTATGACGAACCATCACTTTGAGGTGTTTCAGCGAGATTGCTGGGGCTTTATCATTTTTTAGGGTTCCGAACCAAAACGGTAAAAAAGAACCCTTATGGTGCGACTTTTTCTGTCTATTACAGTTGATTATTTCAAGAAACTACAAATGCTATATATAGACTTAAATATTTGAACAGATAGAAAGAAAATTATTATATGCATATTGTTCATAATATATACTTCAAATGGAATAAATTTGAAAATATTTCTTGGTTATATGGCGAGAATTGTTGGTTTGAAATGTTAAAGTGGTAAAGGTCAAATGGCATATCAAATAAAAGGGCATTTTTTTCTTTTAAGTCCTATCGTTTATTTTATTTGATTAATTATAAAAGAATCGTAATTGTATACCATACATTATCTTTGCAAAGCGAAAATCTGAAATAATTAGAGTACTCAAAGGTTAAAGCAAAAATAAAATGATGAGTGTAAGAATGACCTACTTTAAAACTGATTCGAGATAGGCCAAGTTCCTTTGAAAACAAACTTAATTTTGCGGGCGGTAGTAAACAAGACAATTGGACTTTACAACGTATTTTATTTCTTCCAAAATTGGGAAACTTTTGTGCGCGAGGCCAATGTTCATAAATCTGTTATATTATCTAAATATGATCCACACACTTGCACACCGCATGGTACGGAACTTAATACCGAGCTTTATGCATTAACGGTTGATTGTAACAGAACTATTGATCCGCCAGCGCATAGCTATTATAAACCACAACCGTTTACCACTCGTAGCCAGCTTCTGGTTACGCTAGAATGCCTGAATAGCTGTTGAGTAGTATATGTCTGTCAGTTAACTGGCTCGCGAATATTTCGTGCGGATAGATACTCGGTAACGTAATTCAGTTACAAATGGATGTCTGTTAACTAGAGGTATAATAGCCGCCGCCTCGATGGTTACCGAATATTACGTAAATGGATTTGTGAGGCAGATCTCACGCTTTCATCGGTTAGATTCCTCATAAATCTATCTACGAATGTAGTTTTCAGAATTTAGATGAATTATTTGCTTAAATACTTAATGAACAGAGACTATCTATAAAATTCTTCCCTGAATGAGAAGATTCCTTTGCCCAGTAGTAGGACTGAGCAGATTAATAAATCGGATATATAAAAATCAAAATAGAATGTTCGATTTTATGAATAAATTAACACAGTATGTGTGTATGTAATACTTTATGATAAAGGCATTTCCAAAATACCTATCTCCTAAGACAAAGTATGAATGATGCGTGTTTAAATATTTGTTAATGGACTTTATAAGGTTTGGAAGCGGGTCACATACAGATTGTTTAGGATTTATTGACCGGTCCCGATGTAACCAAAGTTCACTTTAAACATACAAAACGCCTTCGGTTGTTATTGTTTAATTTCGCTCCTACATTACAATAAAATATTTTTAACAATCAAGATTTTGTTAAACAACCCTAAGTAGGTAATAAAGTGGATTTCATTGAGCTTTATTCTTATCTCTCGCTATTCTCATCGTAGCGCTCTACAGCGCCTACGGCGTAGCACAAATATAGGTATTAGAAAAATAATAATAATCTAATAATATATCATATTTTTGACTCTGCTGATTTAGAGTGGTCTGTTTTGAAACGATATACATATATGATAATTAATCTGGTCATCATCAAGTTTCACAAGGTAGGTTCTGACTTATAAAAGGTCAAGGTCTTAAACTCAGATTATTAATTAGGAGACCAAACTATAAAATATATAGGACTTCGTAATCCGACCCCAATATATCCCTTACGGCGGTGTCTAGATTATTATAGGTACTCGTAGATAGATACGGCGAGTTTCGCAAAGCAAAAAGCCAAGGAACAAAATCGAGTTACTGAGTAACTGACCATCGAAAAATCTACCGTTGAAAATAGCTACGCATTCCACGGGATTCTATGATAAATAATCTTATACGGTGCAGGCTGCCTGCCTGTGGCTAACATTACCCGCGTATTAATTAGGCGAGCTTAGTCACTCAATTCTTTTAAAAAGTTGGTTATGAATCTCTAATTATATATGTATCCTACCGTAAATAGAGTAGTACTTAACATTATTATAATCAATTATATAATGTAAGCCCCTGACTAAATACGTTCCCCAGATCATAGAATATCTGTCGATCCAAAAGTTGTCTGGAAGAAATAAATGATTGCATTAAGACTGCCTATTGCACCACTTTTATTTTATGATCCTTTTTATACAGACCCTTTAATAATTTGGTGTACAATAAAGAGTATTTTTTAATGGATCTGAACTTTACTTTGCATATTCATTTGCTTGGAATTCATTTTATTTTTAATACGTGAGGCCGGCTTAATCGAGAAAAAAGAGATTGCGCATATTGCAATGTTATAAAGTCACTAATGTACCTTTTACTAGTTGTCAATAAATAACTACTAGAGAACTGATAATCGAGCCGATTTGTGTTGCAGTGTTTCACTACATTAGCTAAGCGTTTTTAGTCACCTGCGAAACAGTGATCTATAGTGATATCTTCTCGGCGTTAAGTATATACAGTAAAAATATGTATGTGCGTGGCAAATTGCGACTTGCTGACTACTCGTTAGTTTCCAAAAGTACTGGTAGCCAATAATCAGATGATAGTACCGGGTACCACAGATCGCGGTATACGGCGTGCGGCGTGGTGGTGCGCTGTGGGGGTACGGCGCGGCCACTGTACCCGTACCGGTTAGCGGCAGCTGACGACGACTGCTGCGCGCCAGGCGCCTGGCCGCCGCCCGCTGCGCCGCCTCCTAGGCCTCTCACGCGGACGCCTAGCAAAGAGGACCTTACACATACTACCTACCTCAATTCTGGGTAAGACTTAAGTTGTTACTAAACAAACGTCAGGAAGTCCTGGCCAGCGACTGTTGTGTCCCGGCCAGACGGCTGTGTTCTGGTTTAATATATCTGGTCACAGAATGATTGAACGGAAAATTCATTGCAGCACCCTCCTTTTGGTAGTAGAGGTTATATTGCAAGTAAATTCAAATCTGAATAACGAATAGTTGCGTTTAAAAGACTGAAAGATGAAAACTGTACACTTATCAATGGCGATATTGTCATTTATACAACGTACGAAAGTCACATACATACGAGTAGTACATACATTTGGAAGACGCAAACTAAAACCATCTTTACTCTGTTGTATTTTAGGATGGGTGACAGCAATAGATTCGGCGGTAGCTGTCTGGTGCACGGGTCGAGTGAAGGCGGTGCGGGGACGGGCGCGGGACTGGCGGGCGGGCTTGCCGGTGGGCTTGCGGGTGAGGATGAGACGCTCAGCCCTGTCCCCGACCCGCCGCCCGGCTTCAGTCACTCCGCCTGTCCACCAGAAGTGCATAAAACATGCTTCTGCGTACGCTTCATCGCAGAACATACGAGGATGCTTGAGGACTCTACTAAGGTTTTTATTAAAATGCTTCTTTCCTTACCTTAGAAATTATTATTATATTCCTAACCATCAAGTCAAACGTTTTTGTGCACGTATGTTGCAAACGTTAGTTTTATAATTTTCTTAAACAATAATAATTCATACATTCTGATATAAATGTACGGGTATTCTATCTATCAACTGTTCAGGATTATTCTTCTCGTTTACCTAATAGGAACCTCCTTAATAAAAATTGATTCTCATTCTCCGATACGATCATGCACCGCTTAGGTACATTCCGAGTGTATATCGAGAGCTTAACGACGCAATAATATTTTATATTATTACTAATATGGTCGGTTACCTTTCGCGATTATTCAGTCAACGATACTTGCTTAAAGTACAAAAGTATTGCAATATCTTATAGGAAAAGGGGTAAAGTCAAATGACGTAAATCTGCTGCAGATGTTTTAGTTTGTTTGACTATACTAGTAATACTAGTAACTGATTGACTTAATATTTGATTTAAAATAGATGAATGAAAAAGAGACTAACTTAGAAAAATCTACAGTTTCGGTTATAAATGAATATTTAAACCTAGTATGTAATAAAATTAAAAGAGAGATGAGAGTATGTACAAAAAAAGAGTTTACTACAACAATATAATTCCAAAAAATTTACTTACTATTCTATTCACAGGTAAAAGAGGATTGGAAATACGTAGCGATGGTGCTTGACCGTTTATTCCTGTGGATCTTCACGCTAGCTGTGCTAGTGGGTACCGCCGGTATCATCCTGCAGGCGCCCACGCTCTATGATGACCGAGTGCCGATAGACAAGCACTTCAACCAGTATGCTACCTCATCGTTAGTGCGGTGTCCACCACCCTCATAATGTGGTAATTTTGACGCCAGATGTTTACAGAAATATGACGTCAGTGCCAAGTATCAAAATCATTTGAACTACCAAGTAACTGAGATAACTTTACCTAAGTACCTGCTAATGCAATATTGTCTGAATAATAATAATTGACTGACTGACGTCATATTTACTATAAGTATGTCTAATAATATGGTTATTCAATAATTATAAAAGCAACGGTGTCTTTAAAGGTGCAGTGATTTGTTTGGGAAAATCAGTTACCTATATAATATTAAAGTCATAAAAGTACTCAGAAGAACAGCATGTACAACAATATTCTAGATCATAACGATTTTCGTGAACAAGTTACGGTTAGACTATTAAACATATTGCGTCGCCGTTGCATTACAAGACCCAACGCACACCCGTCCCGCCCGGAACGTGTTCTATTCCACGACACGTAACTATATCTGTCTGCTAAACTTTACGTATTAATCATAAGTACTTTCATATCTTTTCTAAATATCTACTCTTGCACCCAACATTAGTATTAGCACATATCCATGCTCATTCATTCTGTTCTCCCATGCAACAGTTCGAGGGCATATCAAATTGCTCACACTAACGTCTCACGTGACAATAAAATGTAGCAATTGTTTCATATAGTTATATCTAATAGCATTGTAGCATCAATTTCGAAAGCGACTTCATGGAATCATTTAGAGATATTATAGTCTCTATGAATAGTAATAAGAAAATGAACGAAACACCACCATGTTAAATGTATCTGTGTTCAAAAACGTCATTTAGCTAATTAGCATACATAATGTAGTAGCACCATTGTCTGAGCTCAGACCCCAGAGCCATAGACCGGCAAGTCTGCTTTAGCACCTCGCTTATTCATGTTATACTAAAAACATACCTGCACAATCGACAACATTAGTGCTAAATGTAGACATCGAAATCAAAAGTAATTATAAGTAATTCATAGGCACTAGCGGTAGTGTAAGTCTATCTTGAAATCATACTGAAACTATTGACTAGATATTCTTCCGACTCTTCTATTTTCTAAGAACATTACCTACCTACCTACTTTAATTTGTCGTAGAATAGAACATGTACTTTAAAAAATAAGAATATCGATTTTATTATTTATAAGAAAAAAAAATAGTATTTGAAACCTATGAAAGACAGTAAAGTATTTATAAAACAATTTTATTGTTGTTTTGAAAGAACGAGATTCTGTTAATAGACTCAATGAATATCGTAACATTTTACAAGACCAGTGTGAAGAAAAGTATCCTTATGATAATAAGTACAACATAATGATTTAATTTAAGAAGATAATTGCTCAATTTTAAAATCCGTACTTTCCTTTTATCTGCTACTGGTTGTTTGGTATAGCAAATCATTTTATAAGACCCACACAAACATTACTTTACACCTACCTATATGTGCTTTACCTTAATTAATCAATGTTATTGATGTTGAGTATAAGTACATCCAAGTTGATATTGGTTACATTATTGATTTTTAGTTAAAGTTTTTATGTTGTTTATGTAAATTTGTTATATTATATTATAGTCACTGTAAATAAAATTAATATAAATATTATATATTTGAGGCACGCGTCCGAGCAATGACGGTGCCAAACTTTCGGACAGGAATTGAAACTATTTATTAATTGAATATGAACAATACACAATAAATTACCAAATTTTAAAAAATATTGTACAAAAATAAATAACGAATATAAAACATTAAAATTAAAAGCTTATGTACTGAGATGAGACAAAAAGATATTATGATAGTAATCATAGGCACATAGGTGATATACTACCGCATGATGTAAGCTCACTAATGAAATGCGAGGTTATAGTCGAATATTGAAAAGCTACCAAGTACATCTCTAGCACCCATTAGTTTAACTCTTGATCAATTAAAATATGTTACATATGTTACATAGCCAAATTCTAATTATTATCAACATTCATAAACCGTAATACCATACAATTTTATATTGCTTTTTTACAGCATTTGAATATTCGGCTATACGTACTTTTATAACTGTCAATAAACGAATAGAAAAGTACTGGTGCATAGTATAGTACCCTGTAAAACATTATTAATCTTAAATAATAATAATAAGGATTTACCTAACACATATTGACTGCTCGCAGTAGAGTAGCGCAGCTCAATTGTAGAAATATAAGTTTGTAAGTACTTATTTATATTGTTAATAAAATCGTTATATATAGAATTTTCTTTTTTCTCCCTATCCAAAATAAGCTGTTAATTTGCACTGTATTTTACGGTAAGTAAAACGCTATAATTGAAATATATTCAACGAAAAACATTAAGAGTAGGTACATTTCTCAATTAGCTACGGCCTATTTATTGTCCTACTGTTGGGCAAAGGCATCTCACATAGAGAAGGCACGAGCATTGATCACCACGCTTACTTTAGGCTAGGGTTTCAGATTTTTTAGTCCAAGATTCATCGCATTGTTTTCCTTCACCTACAATCAATGGCTGAAAAAGTTATATTGGTTCTTGCCAGGTTTTAAACCCGTCTCAATCGTGATTGAGAAGCGGATTTTTAAGCTTGGAGCTACCACAAATTTCCAATTATATTAAGATGAATGCATTAAACAAGTTTCTCCCTACTCCAAATCCAAAACAAATTCTTTGGGCAACAAACCTAAAGAAAATTTGGAAGCCTCATTATACAATATCAACAAGAATGGAATTTATTGTCTGACTAATATAAACTAAACAAAAGTATTTGACCTTTTCAGATCGTATACATCTATCTACTTGATAACAAAGTAAAAACATTAAGCAGGGAAAAAAAATACAATTAATTATCGTCGATTACTCACACTTATAAGCACTCGTTACGCAGTACGGAACAGTACTTCTGGCCTGGACCTGGACAGCTATGTGGTAGTCGCTAATCTAGACTCCGCACACACCGATGCTTTGATGTGGTTGCACTTATATAAACATTTTTCACAGTGGAAATGTTTAATTGTTTTCAAAGAAAAAAGAAGACTAATTAAAACAGAAATCATTTACCCGAGTTTAATATTCTTGGATTGTTAAATATGCTCTTTGCACCGAAATTGTTTTTGTTTTGAAGAATACTATTTATAATGCGATCTGATAATTTGCTATTCTCAATAAGTTGCCGGGCCTCTTTTAAAGCACGCTGATGTGCCTCAGAGTTCTTTTGAGGCATATGAAAGAAAGAATCGTAGTCCAACGCTAGGTTTTGATAATCATTGGCACGAGCTTTGTTTGGTGGTCTATATGTAGTTAAACCTCTTGGTGGTGCATATGTGTTAGCAGAGAGCCTATCAAAGGAATACGGCGAACGAGGAGGGCCTTGAGGTGTCATTCTTCGAGGATCTGTGGATATTCTTGCAATAGGCCTTTTTCTATTATCAGCCTTTATAGGTACATCAGATAAATCAAGAATTTCATCCATCGTGCTAAACGGCGATCCAGAATTCAGTAGGTGTGCAGTCATGGAATCTAAACGATCAAACACGGCTTGATCATGCGCGTCTATATGAGGCTGCTGATTGCGAACATTGGGGATCAGTCTTGGAGTCACTATATTGGGATCCATAGAAATTTGAGTAGCCCCTACATTCGAAAAACGATTGCTTATTGTATCACTTTTTCCGACACCATGGTAATTGGGTATTACGGGATTTCGATATTGTTGATTAAATGCTGTTTTTTCGAAATTGCGAGGAGTGCTATATGTTTCTTCATGGTTCAACGGGAATTGTCTTGAATTCAATAAACCCTCACTTGTTAATTGCGAACCAATAAAGTCATTATTTCTTCTCGGCGCTCCGTGCGTATCATGGTTTTGTTGGTTTAACTTATTTAAGGTCCCTTTACCAATACTTCTCGGTGTCAACCATCCTTTTTTTAAAGGAATCGTAGATTTTTCAATTATGGGAGTATTAGTTACAGGTGGACCATCTGTCAATGGTGCACTACTTATTATGTAATTAAGGTTTTTGGAGTACTGTAAAATTTTTGGAGTACTAGACAATGTCTCGTCTGGTACGAGTATCGTTAAGTCCCTAGATTTCTCTTCAAATCTAGAAGCCGTTGTGCTTTCAACTGGTATTATAATTTCTCCGACGGACAAATTTTCTTCTACTAATGGAAAAGTAGTGCTTGTTGCTAAAATCTCATTTTTTGTTACTTGGGAAGTCGTCTCTATACTTTCGATTGTTGGAATGTTATCCTCTATGGTTGTACCGATTGTAGTATAATTCAAATTATTGTTATTTTCAGGGAGGATAGAAATATCATCATTTTTTGCATATGCGATGCTTCGATGTGTCTGAATCATATCATTAGAAAATGAGTTTTCTGCTTCTGGGAGTGTAGTACTAGTTACAAGGTAAGTATTATAATCAGGGTCCATTAATGTCAACGTTGATGATTCTTCATTTATAGTAGGCGTCGTTCTTGTAACGGACTGAAGTATTTCACTATCCAGTGTGCTTTCTGTTATCGGAGAAGGTGTACTTGCTACAAGGTTAACATTGGAATCGGTGTCAATTAATGTAGCCAGAGAGGCTAATGGTGAATACGTAGTCAATATTGATGGTTCCTCATTTTCAGTATCAGTAGTGCTTTCAACTGTCTGAATCTTCTCGCTTACATCGGAACCAGTATCTTTTAAATTAGCCGCAGAAGCTAGTGGTGAATGCGTAGTCAATATTGAAGGATCCTCATTTTCAGTATCTGTAGTGCTTTTAACTGTCTGAATCATCTCACTTACATCGGAACCAGTGTCTTTTAATTTAGCCGTAGATGCTAATGGTGAATGCGTAGTCAATATTGAAGGTTCCTCATTGACAGTATCTGTTGTGCTTTGAACTGACTGAATCATCATCAGTGTGCCGCCTGTATTTGGTAACGGTGTACTTGTGACAAGGTTAACATTGGAATCAGTGTCTATTAACGTACCCTTAGAGGCTAATGGTGAATACGTAGTCAATACTGAGGGTTCCTCATTTTTAGCAGCAGTATTACTAGCAAGGATTATGATCTCTGAAATGGTCGTTCTCCCTATAGAACTCGAATTGCCTGATATGTTTGAAGATATAGGTTTGTTTAGCATCAACGTCGATTCTTTAATAACACTGGTCGTAGTTGTATCTGCGGCTTGAATAGTCTCACTAGATGTGCTTATTGGTGTTTTTGTACTGATTGTCATAGTATTTAATATATTGGAGTCATTGACATTTGCGGTATCTAATGTAGTTACTATTTCTGTCACTGTTACGAAATCCTCGTTCCTAGACAGTGTGGTGGTTTCGAAGATTTGTGTAGTCTCGTTTTCATTGTCCTCATTGATTGATGAAATTGGCAAGGAGGTACTCTTTATTATGGTCTTATTTGAATCATGGCTGATTATATTCGTCATAACATTTTCCCCGTTATCAGATGCCGTAAAAATCTCTAGGGGTTCGTTAGTCGTACTTACTGGTATTTTGTTGGAAATATTTTCTTTAATAAATTCAAGATTACTTGCGAGATCATTTGTAGCTAATGAAGTAGAGTCTTGTTTATCTGAATACTTAGTAGTGTGTTCCGGTTCAATAGTCTCATTAACATTCGTCACACCTTCATTCAAATTATTAATCATATTTCGAATAGTTGTGAATTGGCTTTTAGATGACATTACCGATGCATTGGTCACAACACTAGTAGTAGTTTCGAAGCCATGAATAGTTTCACTTCTGTATGGAGTTTTTGTGATAAAAAATCCAGTATTTGCTACTAAGACGTCATTAAACTCACCATTGTGAGAAGGCAACGGTTCATTTACAGCAGTTGACAATTTGCTGTTGATATCTGAATTAGTTCTAGATCTCATCATGTCAAGCGACTCCACGACCTGAGTTTCTTTCTTGGTAAGTATGCCTTGCGAAACTATAAAAGGATCAGTAGTATCTCTTAGCTTGTCTGTATTTAATGCAATTGGATGTGTGAGGTTATAATCGTATCTATTATTTGACAGCGAATGGTTGAAAATTTCCTCGTGCTCTTTGATTTTCCCTTTAATTTCACTTAAATGTCTAGACTCTTCTTCTTTCCATTCTTCCAACTGTTGCCGTAAGCCTATAAAACTGTTATTCGAATTATTTTCTAAATCTCTCAGAATCTCTTCAAGTTTATTATTTTCATTCGCTTCAGTTGCTTCAATTGCATCCAGTTTATCTAAAACTTCATCAATTACTTGATGAATTTCAATCGCTTCTGAAATATTTCTAGCGTTTTGTTCTCTTTTTTCTAAAACTTTGATTTCCTGTAGGATAGTATCTACCGACGGCTCTGAATCCCTTTTTCTGAAGCGCTCGAAATCAGTATTCACCTCATTTGTCATTTTTTTAATTTCGTTCTTCACCAAATCGCTGACATCTGCCAATTGTTCCGATTCTCTAGCCAGTACATTTTCAATATTTAGTAAATTTTCATGAGGTCTATAATCCCCAAGAACTTTTAAAAGAGTTTGATTAATTCTTGTATCAATTTCAGCGGGAATTATTTTTTGAAGATATTCCTCACTATCAAATTTTATTGAAACTTCCACTTTTGGAAAACTTTCGTTATGTCTAGCGTCATTCTGTAAATCAGTTTTGTTAGTTCCTTTTCCACATTTATCATAATAACGTATTGTTGCATCCTCACTCAAAGATAGAACGTGTTCCACGGCCAGAATAGTGCAGTCTACAGTATCTTTGACATCGGTTACTACGTCACTTAAAAGTTTTCCAAAACTATTCTGGACCGATAGTAACGCGCCATGAAATACATCGAAAAATGAGGCAGACACCTGGAATTAATAAAAATGTTTAATGCTTACATACACATATTTCGAATCGTCAGATCTTTTGTTTTCCCGGAAACACGCACCTGCGTAATCAATATAGACGTAATAATCACTGAAAGTTTCATGATGCACTTATTTTATCACTTGGAGTATCTAACGTATCACCACCGACCTTTTTCAGACACGGAGACAGACTCGTCGCGACCGTAATGTCGTCCTTTCAATACTCCATAAAAATTAGTTTTACGTCTGTTTGTTCAATCAAGAAAGACACGCGCTATTGTTACGTTCGTACACCTGTGCTAATATTTAACGTCACACCGTAATAAACCGATTATATTGTTTTAAGTACCTAAGTCATAGTGGTCGAGGGGATACCAAAATAATATTACACGCTAATATATCATTAAAGTTCGTTTATTTTTGAGTAGCTTAATACAATATATCACAAACGTAATTCTTAACTTGATATATAACACTCAAAAAGTGATTCCTGATTTTTACTATAAATCCTTCTTATATTATCATGACAATTACTTTAATAAAAATATTTTAGTCTATCTAGTTAACAAAACAGTTACACAAATAATATTATTGTCAGATATTTCATCATGATACGTACTGACAATTTCAAAAAACCATTACATGACTGCACTCTGAATATTTTGTCCAGAATAGTTATATAAAGATTAGCTCAAGTGTTGGGCCTAAAACATACTCTTCAATTAGTTTTTCTTATTTTTTTTCGCAATTCGATAGCTAAGAGTGTGTACATTTTGTAAAGAAAAGCTACACTTGTAACACGTGGAAAGAGCATTGCAAAAAGACAAAATTAAGTTTCTTAACACGCTTATTTTTATATTTCAAATTTCGGCACACTATTGCAACACCATCTTATATATGAACGATTTTGTCAATAACCTAATAGCATACACGTTATTGCAAATAGACGCATTTTAAGGCGCGTAATAACTACTTTTTAGTTTACTACATAAGCCATTTAAGAACACACTATAATTTAAACAATGAGACATTTATTACCAGCTGCGCGTAAGATTTAGTCACCAATTTCGTATATAACAAAAATTTGGCACTTCTTGAGCAATATTTTCAGATTCCAATCGTCCTATGATAATAATCGTTACTATTGGATATTTTTAGAGTTTTTTAAATCTATAAACAAGTTTGAACCCAAACAATTTTGTAGGGATAATTGTAATACTAGAGTGTGGTGTATAATTATTTTTCCAAACATGATGTAGATGTTTGTTAGTTTCAATATTTTTAAAGGGATGAGTCAAATGTTGGAACATGGAGATGCCTGTTACTGATTAAACATGTTAACATGCAACTGATTAAAATAATATACTAGTTTTTGAAAATTTTATAGTTAATAAAGTTGTGTTTCAAAACATGTAAAGAAAGAAATAAAATTAATTGGGTAAAATAAATATTAACACTTGAAAAATAAAAAAAATATGAAGTATCAAAATACATTGTAAACAATTGTAAATAAATATTTATAAAATATTAAAAAGCGCATTGTACACGTGTGGAATGTAAAGTATTGAGTGTATTCCACAAGCAACATGATATCACTGTTTAATTTTTACTGGCAGCTTATTACATGAAATACTGTGAGAATAATATTTACATTGATGTGAGCATTCCAAACATGTTGGACAATATATCAAAAAAATGCTTTGTTTGCAGCAACCTGCTGTAGTCTAAATTTTTTAAAGCTTAATTTTTGGGCTTCAAACAATATTTTCTTTTGCTTAGTTTCAATATGTAATAAGTATATTTTAGTGTTTTATTCAGCTTTATAATAACAACTATTTATTTTATGAATACTGTTGAAATATAAAAATTTGGTTGTGAAAAAAAAGTTAATAAGTTTAATAAGCCCAGATTATGATATGAATAAATACGTGGTTACGTAAAGAATAAAACTCTACTACCAAAATACTTCCAACATACTACTACTTCTTCTTAAATTTGAACACGTCTTATACAACCATGATAATATTACAAAAATAAAATAACACCCCTCAACTTTACGATTATATGGCAATTTATAAAAACTTTCCACTTCATACCTTCACGCTCACAGGACATTTCAGGCTTCTTCTTAGTTAGTCATAATCACGAGACAATTACAATTGTTCTTAATTAATTAAAACTAAATACTGTTTTACATATTGCTATACAAATATCCTTAACCTAATTTCATATACACCATGAATTAAAAGTTTTCTTATTATTGTTTAGATAAATATTTTAGATGAAAAGTGCTGGTTTGAGTGAGAATCTCAAATGTTACAAGGCCAGCCCGATGATGAACGCGGTGGGAATTATGGTGAAATAGATTTAAGATTATCATTTTTTGATATAGTTGAGAATAAAAATCCCAATAAATCATAGAATTTCAGTGCGTTATTAACAAACCGCAGATTGTCCCTGGATGTATTTCTATAGAGTACAGGGATAATCGCCGGTTATGTGTCACCACTACCTGCTATTAAAACTGTCTCAAAGGGCTTTAGCTTGTTTGTTTCAGCCCCGCGGTTGTATAAAATTATTATTCATTTTAATGAATCTACTAACATAGTCAAACTAAAAAAAACACGGTCAAAAATACGCGAGATAAAAAGTATTCAAGATAACATGGTGAAACCAATTAACCATGAAAAATAAACTGAGCATGCATAGACGAGCAGTATAATGAGTTGCTTTTACTGTTTCTATGTGTTTAAATTTTTAACGGTTGTTGTAACTCAATTATATTTTGTAGAATTAAAATTGGTTTTACTATAACTATCTTCTAGCGTTCGCACAAAAGAGCATACGAGATCACTCCTAAACTTCACTTATAGATATTTCCACATTGAACACAACTACGGATCATTTCTAAAGATCATTATCAAAATATTTTACTCACATAAATTTTTTCATAAAATAAATCTTGATTTTTTCACAGTATCTGTACTCCGACGACTTTACTAGCGGTATTAGTTATCTATGAACTTCACCCACATTTTATGTCAAGGTTGGTTCGAGTCATTTTCTTCGTCACTCGGTGCCAGTGGGGCAAGAGGAGGGTCCTCTCGTTTAGGTGGCGCGGGTATGTCGAGGGGCTCCTCGTCCCGCTGGGGCGGCGGCGGGGCGATGTTCAGCTTGGGCAGCGGCGGTATCGGCGGGGTGGGCGTGTCGCCGCGCGGCGCCGGGGACTGCTGGGTATTCGCAGCGGGAAACCCATTGGTCATGCGCTGATAGTGTGGCTTCCATTTGTTGGCAGGCGGCGTGTAGTTCAGCCGATCGTACTCAATTTCTAAAATATAGTATTAAAAATGCGTAAACTCTCTTATAAGTACGTTTATGGATGTTGTTTCTATGATTACTGGATATATGTTTGATCTACAACAATTTGACAAACAATATGTTACATAGTTTCTATTGAAAATAACAATAATAATTACCATATCCCTCCTTGTGTTTAATTTCATCATACACATGGTCCAATTTATTGTCATCTTCCTCATATTGGTACAAGTTAGGATTGTTCGCGTCTGCATCTTTGTTCTTCATACAGGACAGCGGGTCGTAGCCTTGAAAATAAATTGGCATAAATTAGCATTCACATCAGACATTTACGATTTAGCCACAGCTATCAAACTCGCCAAATATAAGTTAAATATCATTCATAAATTCTTTTGTTTTCATCTATTAGTTGAGTGGACACAGTTATTTAATATTCATGTGTCCAGTTCTCGTACAAAAAAATGTATATTGACTTTATTTGTTTTATAGCCAAGCACATGTTCATTATTTGTAGCATTTATATTTAACTTATCTAAATTAGGGAAAAGTTTAATGGAATACTTGCCTTAAGTTAAAGAATAAAATATTCTTTATTATGTACACCAAAAGAAAAACGAGCTAGAAACATTATAATGAATGTTTAGCAACTCTGTAACAAGCCAGTCGCTATTCGCAGAATAACAAATGAATCACATATACAAGTTAGCACTTACTGTCAGAAGAACTGGTTGCCTTCATCCTCAGCTTTTCCATAGTGGTGTTATTAAGCTTACTCCCTGGGCCCAGGTTATTGAGGATGGCATTATTGAGCAAAGTAGTTGAATCGTCGCTACGGGTCGACCCTTGGTATGAATACACTGGGTTGTCGAAGTGCTGTTGTTCTGTTTAAAACAATATGACCTTAGTAAGATACAGCTAGATTAAAAGTAACTGATTTTAATAAATGTAAAAATTAAAGAGTGAAATAAGTCAATGAAGATAATAAAGGTTGTATATGGTTACATCTAGGTTCCACTCTTAGGAATCGTAACACTAATAAAAAATGACACCAGCTAATTTCGTTCTTTTTTGCATTTGGTCTTATATGATTGGCCTCCGTAACATAGAAAAAATAATAGTGATAACTGACAAGACACGTAAAAGTCGTTACCGGGTTGTGAGTTAGGGTCGGCGGTGTAGTGGACGTGTGCGATCTCTCGCTTGAGGTTGCGCACTCGCTTGCGATAGTACAGCAACACCAATATCGCTGTAGCGGCGCAGATGAACGCTAGTATCACCATCACTACTGTCAGACCGGAGCCCGATGTTTCTCCTAAAAATAAACATAGATATAAAATTGTGGTAAATATTTTCTTCTGTCCGCGACTTCTCCTGCGTTGACTTAGAATTGGGTGTAGTATCTATCTGGATAAAAAGTATCCTGCGTGTTAGTCTAGGTTATAAACCTATTTTTATCCAAATCTATTCAGAAGTTTTTGCTTGAAAGAGTAACAACATAGATACATAAAGCAATCCTCACAAACTTTTAGTTTTAATATAGTATAACACTTTTAATATTAATAGGCTTTTTATGGCGTTTGTTTATGTGTATAACGGACATTTAGAAATGCATATCATAGGTCTTTTCGGTAAAAAGGTCCTTGCGGACTCTTCTCTCGACTTCTAAAGGTTATACGCTATAACCTTTCTCAAGCCTTGTGATTTGTTCTTGTAAAAAAAGTGGAGACATTTTTCGATACTCCGCTATCGCAAAACCCCGCAGTAGAAATATTCTGAACTGATGAAATGGGGAATCCCATTGGATTTCTGGGAGATCGGGTTCTTCCTGTCAATAGTTGTTTTAAGCATACAAATCATTTTTTCAGTTCATTTTTTTTATTTGATAAAATTAGTTTAAGTAACCCAGGTATTCATTGATAAAGCATACTATACTCACGCGTATCGATTCCAGTGACTATGGCATCGCTGGCGTGTTTATCACAGTGCTCTCCTATGAAGCCGCGATGGCAAATGCATCCGATGACCGGGTCGCACACCCAGTTGCCCTCGGACGAACAGTTGCAAGCCTCCATGCAGTGGTCGCCGAAGTAACCCTCAGGGCAAACTAATAAATAATAATAATAATAACTGTTCGAATAAAATAAATTAAATTGTAAACATTTCAGTTTGGCATCTGTTGCAGTAATTTTTAAGTATTTGAGCATTTCATATTATTGATATAAAATAGAACATGTGTTTTGATCAAATGACACATAAGAGAAAGAATAATTAAAATACGAAATAGTACATCGCGTAACCATGATCCCACTACCAGTGTTGCCAACTCGATATCTTAGGTAGGTGCTAAATGACATCTCAAATAGTGCTAGATTGATAAAAAAAAACAAAAACAGTGCTATTTTTTTAAACATGACAAAGAAAAAGATAAAATTGTTTAATTGTGGTTTAATATGATAATAATTGTTTGTATCAGCCAATAATTACAACAATTATTTCACACTACATCCAATCATCTTCACTATCATCTGTCTCTACTGCTGTTTCTGCTTCTCATTGTACTGACGCTGAAGCCGCCGTGGAAGTAGAAGGTTGTTCGCTTTCGAACTTTTTCGTTACTACTCCTTGCGTGGCTGCGTTTTGTTACGGCTACCAGAGAAAATCCGAATGATGTCTGTTTAGTGCTAAATTTAGTGCTAGGTGCTGAATGTTAAATGACAGTGCTAGAATTGCGAAAATAGTGCTAAATCTAGCACCGAAAGTGCTAAGTTGGCAACACTGCCCACTACTACTCAAGCAAGAGTTTCGGCCGAAAGGTGTGCTGTATCGGCGTTTCCGCGGCCGGCTACGCGACACTTCGCAGCGTAACACGATGGCGTCACTTCAAGTGCTCTAGTTTTTTAATTATTTTGTATATGTATTAGTTTATAGTTATTGTTTTTATATTTATATGTGTATGAGCCTTAATTGCCTGAAATAAAGGATAAATAAAATAAGGTGTAATACGTACACTGCGTGCAGTAGTGGCCGGTGTAGCCGGGCGGGCAGCGGCAGTAGCCGTCGTTGGGGCGGCAGGCGGCGTGCGGCGCGCAGCGGCAGGGCTGCGAGCAGCCCGCGCCCCACCAGCCCGCGCCGCACGCGCTCTCGCAGCGCCGCCCGCGCCAGCCCGGCAGGCACTGGCACTCGCCTGCCGAGACAACCACACTCTTACTTTATATTATGTATATGCTGATGCACATACTAAATAAAAAATAGAACTTCAACTAGTGGCTTAGTGTTGAGAATATATTATTAAGTATAATGTTTATTGTATTTTTTTTATTCAAACTGAAGCATCTACTTATTTGTCAGTATTATAGAATAAAATATAACAATAATGGAAATTGTATTCTAACTCACCAGTAACATGGTGGCAATCCGCGCCATTCTTACATGTGCACTTTTCTTTGCAGTCGATGCCAAAAGTGCCAAGCGGACAGGGGTATTCACACGTTACGCCCGTGAAACCGCTCGGACAACTATACATACCCGTTACGGGATCACAACTCGTGTTACCTGCCAAACGATAACAGAGTTACGTAACCTAAACAAATGTACTAATTAGTTTACAAACTTTCGCTGTGAAACATACACACCGAAAGTTTACTGTTTCTGTAATCTTAAATGGCTATTATACCAGTTCAAAATGCCGTAAACATTTGACACGATAGGTTGGAGTAAGTTATTGAAAAAGTTGCAATCCAACAGCCCTATTATCGGGTCATTGGGACGATACAACGTGCACCACATCTAGATATATACAGTTCTTCTTTTCCTCTCTTACTGTATGTATCGGTCCAGCGCAAGAATCTGCAATGGAGCGTGTTTAGTTACCAGCGGGAGAGTCGGGGCACAGCTGGGTGCAGCCGGCGCCGTAGTAGCCGGGCGGGCAGGGCGTGGTGCAGTCGTCGCCCGTCCAGCCCGCCGCGCACTCGCAGCGGCCGCTGGACGCGTCGCACGAGGAGTTGTTGCCGCACGGGCAACGCTCCGAGCAGTGCTCGCCGTACCGGCCCTCCGCGCACTGGGTCTCGCACCTCACACCTGATCATCACAATAAATGTTACCCTCTTCAAGTTCTCCCATTTGAAACTACTCCCTTACATTACAGGTACAGTGGGTCCAGGACTGAAATGGCGACGAAGTTAAACTTTATCTTATATTATTTTTTTATTTATATGCTACAATTATGACCGATACCATGTATCTGAATAATTAACATCGAGTATTGTGTACAGCCGAAACCTATTGGGCGAAATAAAGCGCTATTTAAAACACTTACCTACTTATTAAACAGAGAACAATATGTTGCCTATTCCCTTCTTACTTCACATTATCTAATAAATCAATGGCTACGCTAATTACTTCAATTGAACATTTTTGGCATGGCAAAATAGGTACTCATAGAATCACATACAATGATTTAACCGAATTTCAACAGTTCTTGATACATATTTGAAGATGATTATTATGAGAGATCGATTATAATGAACTTGGTAATTAATAATAATCTACATTATGATATTGTTACATATACATTATATGTATATTATTCAGTTCAGTCACTTTGCCGTTAAAGCATAACAGACAGACCGGGTTACTTTCAGATTTATAATATTAGCATATGGACGTTTTGCCATTGGCCTGAAAGTAGGCAAGCCAGCATCATGGGTACTTATTCAGTGTTTACCGTTACTGTAAAAACCACTGGACTGGCACTGGAAAATTAAAAACACAAAAGAAGTGTACCCAGCAGAAATATTTTTTATTAATGTTCATAAAACAGCACAAAACTTATGATTTATTGTTTAATCCCGGGTGTGTTTAATACTGCAGAAGATAGCTTATTGACGTAGGTTTGTCCTTGATTAATCGATACTTCCCATATCGCTGCTGTATCATATTGAGATTTCTTTTGACTGACCAAAGCTACTATTGTTTTGGCATTAGCCACGTCTAGTCTATTGAGAGCGTGTGTCACCATCCAAATGATGAGGTTAGGGTCGGAGTTCTCCTTGTTTAAGTTCCAGGAAGCGCAGCTGTTGATAGGTATTTGATTCAAATGATCGCATTCTTCAGACATAACTTCGTTTAACAGAGCATAGCGATCGAAGTCTCTATCGTACTCCCGTTCATCGTTATCAAAATCGGCTGCTGTTACGCCTCTAGTGTCACCTTTCCTCAAGTAAAGTAGTTGGAACGTATCACCCTCACTAGTGATGTCCCTGTTCGAGATGATTTTATCTTCCTCGGCCATAAGAATTGTATTATTATTGGAGTCGCACAAGGTATCGTAAAGTATGGCAGTCCCCAACAAATCTGTCATAAGGTAAACAATGTTATAGTAAATTGCATTGGGGTCATACATACCTGTCCTAGTAAGACCTGAATCAAAAATATCAAACGCTTAATCACAAATCTAAATGTAATGCTAACTAGCCGTCAAAAATATAATTTTTTGTATATAAAAATAGATGATAGTTTTTAATTATTTTTTTGCCTAACTGTATTTTATGTATTATATCACAGTTTACATACCTGTATATTTTACTTTTAATTCCACGGCTGAGAACTGTGTTAGTTTCCTTTGCATAAATCATATGATGTTGATTTTTATATACCAAGCGACGGCATTCCGTATTATGAAGCATAATATTAGAGTTGTACAGCAGGTCATTGTTTGCCATGACCCGTAAAAAGGTTAGGCTACACACTATCAGAATGTAATAATCATCATTATGTAACGTTTATTATCGCTTGCGGCAAGCACACGTCTATAATAAGCATTTTATATACTTCTTATTTGAATTAGTCGAAATTTCAAACAAATACAACCGTCCAGCCTGACATGAAATAAGTTCTGCAATAGGTTGTAGGGACACAATGATCTATAAGGAGACACGGACTGCTGACGTAAGGGTTTGGCAAACAGACGCGCGTTTGTATTAGCGCGCCGTAGCAGTCGTCTCCCCACACCCATTTAGTTAGGTCAAAATGACTTCGTTATGTTAGCGGTAAATCGACATTGTCGTAGAACAAAGTCGGATCTACAAAATAGCTACTTTACAGGAGAGCACTTTAAAGTTTTGATTTTCTTTGGAACGTATTGGAAATACAGCTTTTCGGAAAGAACCAATAATTTTTTTTCTTGCTTATATCGATAGATTATGTTTAGTTGAAGCTGATTTTGAAAACACAATTTCATTGTATTATCACATCTGACTTTGTTCTACGACAGTGTCGAAATATATTTTATCCATCATGTGTCCCTTATTGAAGAGCATCATCATCATCTGCCTAGCCTTTTCACAACAATGTTGGGGTCGGCTTCCAGTCTAAACCGGATTCAGCTGAGTACCAGTGTTTTACATGGAGCGGCTACCTATCTGACCTCCACAACCCAGTTACCGGGTAGCATGACACCCCTTGATAAGATTCGTTGTCAGACTATCTGGATTCTCTTTACAAAGCTGGTTGTCAAGCTGTTGAGCTTTACTTGCTTTCCGAGGTACGGGGGAGTCTCGCTATTACATAGATGGTCACCCATCGACGAACCGACGGCGCCAAGCTCAACTTAACGCAGCTGTTACTTAGCCACGAGCTCCTCCCCTCGCATACTCCCCAGTAGGTTGCGCGTACTGACCTCTCCAGGCGCTCTCGCAGATGCACTGGCCGGTGACGTGGTGGCAGCCCCGCGCGTTGTCGGAGCAGTCGCAGGCGTGTGCGCAGGCGTGACCGAAGTAGCCGGCCGGGCAGCGCCGCTCGCACCGCGCGCCCGAGTAGCCCGCGCCGCACACGCACTCGCCTGCGCGGACACCTCAGCGTTAAAACTCAATACTCTCTTTTTAGGGTCGACAAGGAACCCTTATAGCACTTTGTCGGCGTGATCCATACTAAATTTCAGCTTTCTAGTGCCAAGAACCTCTGAACTATTCCGCGGTCAGACAGACATGGCGAAACTGTAGAAGGAACCTCCTAATGTGTATGTGTCCCTTAAAAAAATATTTTTCAAAATTTTATTTTACCACTTTGACGACGTAATCATGAGGCATATCCATAAATTTCAGCTTTCTAGTACTAATAACATCTGAGCTATGACGCGGACAGACAGACAGACAGACGGACATGGCGAAACTATAAGGATTCCTTGTCCACTACGGAAACCTAAAAATTAATGAATATATGTCACTAACTAACTGGACATTTACATGTAATTAATTCCAAACTGTTTTATTCTCCCTACGTTGACGGGAAAATTATAATACGTACCATTCACGGGATTACAGGGAGCATCATTTTCACAGTTGCATGGTTGTCGACAGTTTAATCCAAACGTTTTACCGTTGCAGGGGCGATCGCATTTAAGACCTTGATACCTGTAATACAAACACAAGTAATATTTATTAAACAAAATACAATGGTGTTACAATTGTACAACATTGTATGTTGGAATGTGGCAAGTTTAATAACAATGTAATGTTTTACCGGTGTAAACATAGTATTATAAATAAATATCAGATATTTTAGTATAATATAACTGACCCTCACTTTTATATAAAAAAGGATTAATGTTCATTAGTCTCGCTAAAACTCGAGAACGACTAGGCCAATTTAGTTAAATTTCGGTTTTGAAATGTTTGTCGTAGTCCAGAGAAGGTTTAACGGGTAAGAAAAAGTTAAGACACATGTAGATATTACGAAGTAAGTACACAGGGTCATCTAGTGTTTGATAATACACAAAACTGAACCCATGAATCGTGAAAAAAAAATGTTTGCGTCTTGAAATATAAAACAAGCATATCCCAAAATAATAACCTGATATTGGTTATTATTTTGGGATATGCTGTCGGGAAAATAACAGATAGCTGTATGTATCAAAGATGTAATTATTTCTTTAAATTTTGTTCATGATTTATTGAATCAGATTATACCTATACAACTTTGTTTGATTGGTAATAGTTTGACTCGTTCGTTAGTCCGGTGGTCGCAAGAATGACTTATGTGCTGAGGCCATGGGTTCGATTCCGGGGTCTGGGTAAGGTGGGAATTAGTATATCAGCTCGGAATCTGGATTTGTGCCCGATTGATAGCAATAGGCTTATCCAATACATATTACTTATTCTTCACAAATACGTGTCAAAATTTTCGTTTGTTTTTTTACTTTTGCTGTATTTTAATCGATTAGGAAGATATTCTTAATATATTCAAGCGCATATTGTATGTTCATAAGGTTATCATATGTATATTTTAATTTTTATGACCCATTCATACTACTTATCATAACAATGGCACGTGTCGGGTGACGCAATATTAATAAATGATTAACTTATAAAGAAACTGGTTACTGCGTTTATCACATGTAACATTTTAATAGTTCTACATATCTATTTTATAGACCTCGGAGTCACATCTGAATCTTACTCGACTAATACCAATAGACTATTGAACACGAAAAAGAAATAACGCTTGAAAACAAGGACTGAATAGTTCTTACTTGCACAATAATGTTAGTATTGTAACACACAGCACTATTTACGGGAATCTTCGATATCTAAAACTAATTTGGTTTTGATCATATAAGCAAATATATTTTGATCACAAAATTTAGACCATAGAAAATCTGCCGGGCGCTAGTCAGACGCCCGCACCTAAGATTCAAGTACCTCGGAATGAAAAATATACACCAAATTATTTTTTTCCCGATCACAAAATTATACTTGTAAAAACCAAAATGTATAGTAGGTACGCAATTTTTAGATGTATTCCTTTACTTATACATTTTCATTGATGGTAAAAACGGCCGTTTCTTTTTACTGCCTTGACTAATGAGCTTGTTTTTTACAGTTAATGGCACCGCAGTTAAACGTTGCATAAGAATAGAACTGAATGTTTAGTACAGTCCGAATTTAGTAGCGACCAATTAGTCTTACCCAGGTTTGCAGTCACATAAGCCGGTCTCGTGGGAGCAGGTAGCGTTGTTGTAACAGTCGCAGGTATCGGAGCAGTTGTCGCCGTAGTACGGGTACGGGCACGGCTCCTCACAGCGCAGTCCGCGGTACCCAGGCGCACAAAGACACGATCCTACGTTGAAATACAATATTACATGAACAAATTACCACGTATATCGCCTTACTGGCATGCAGATTTTCTCAAAAAATATCTAAGTTAATACATTCACTGCGCGTTTGTAGACTATAGTTAAACAATCGCTATGTACAATATATGGTGCATTGCACTGGGAAAGCTTTAACGTGAGTAATTAACACCACAAGCCAGGTAGGCGTTTTAGTAGTGCTGACCTAAAATTTATGAACGTGAATATAATTCGCGCTAATCACGCTCATTTCAAAAAATGCTTTTATGACTCTTAACTTGTAAGGTGGGTAATTAAACAGTGTATGGAGTTATAATAAAAGTATTTTTACCGTTGACAGGCGAGCAAAGTCCGCTGTTCTCGCAACGACAGGTGAATGCGCAACCCTTGCCGTACATCAGCAGTGGACACTGGCGCTCGCATGTCTCCCCGCCCCATCCTGCCGAGCACTCGCAGGCCCCCGTCCACGGATCACACCTACCACACAAATAATTTGAATAAATCATTATTATTTTAGTATTTTTTTAACTGATTGCATCACCCAAATGTCGAATTATACATACGTGACCTCAGCCTCTAACAATGATCTCATGTAACAACTTAAAATTTTACTTAATATAATAATATTGTATTTATAAAAAATATGACCATATGAAGTCCGTCGTCTACGACAAAATGCAAGTGATGATGTAACTCACCATACTCAGACAATACAAGCATGCAAGTATATTATTTGCAACAAATAGGAAACTAAAGCATATTCATACATATCAGTAGTGGCAGGATTACACTCGCAGTCGCGGTCACAGTTAACGCCCCACTTGTTAGGCGGGCAGGCTCTGCGCTGGCAGTGGTCGCCCGTCCAGCCCGGCTTGCACTTGCACGACCCGTCCTTTGTAGAACATTCACCGTTGTGCTCGCAGTTGCATTTGCGGGAACAGTCCACGCCCCAGGTACCCACCGGGCAAATCTCTAGGCACTATAACATAAAAGTTATAAGTGATAAACCGAGACAAAAGATTCAACGGTAATTAATCAAGAAATAATACAAATATACAATTCCTTATCAGCGCTAACAATAAGTAGTACTAATTTGGAATGTTATTGTCAAACTGATAGGGAAAAAATTATAAAGTTCCTAGCTTATACCTTTTCTCCAGTAAATCCAGCTTCACACTGACAGCGGCCAGTGACATGATGACAACCAGCTCCGTTGGCACATTCACAAGTCCTCTCGCATTTGGGACCCCATCTTCCCGCTGGACATCTAATAATAGATTAGACAAATCGAAAATTAGTCTTGTAAAAAAATGAGAATTCAAGAAAAAATATTTTAAACGTTTGTCTTATTCTTACTTATTAGCGCACACTTCCCCAGTCCATCCTGATGGGCATTCACACGTCGACATAAAGGTACATATGCCGTTATTTTGGCACCGACACCTCTCCGGGCACGGTCCATCGCTTGGGCAAACTTCTTCACATCTAAAACAAAGATAAGACAGTTAGTTCCTTGTTATGATGTGTACGCATGTTTTGCAAACATCATCAAATGTTATTCATTGCGTGGAATATGACAGTAATATTTGACAATTAATATTTGTTTTAAATTCTGATACATTTTTGCTACACCTTTTGTATATTATAATATAGCATTGCATAGCTATTTCTATATATGATGTTCCTACTTTCTTTTTGTATCCGAGTACACTCAAAAAAACTTACTATGTATGCACATACGACACAGTTATAATTTTATGTGTGATCTCTGGCAATATGTCATCCTTATTATGCGAAAGTTTTCATTCTAAAACGACTGAACAGATTTGGTGAGGACTTAAACCAGGGGAAGGATATTTTTTCTCTCTCAGGATGCGGTGAAACCATGAGCAATGGCTAAGTACATTATAAGTTCTATTATGAATATCTAATCGGAACGCTCCTGACTTAAATCATCAGTTACTAATATTTAGAGAGTTAGCATTTTTTTTTAGATGGTAAATCATCTAATGTCCCCTCCCGACGGGGGTGGGGCGGTTGGGAGTGTCAGACTCTTACTGACTAAAACCCATCCATGTTCCTTCCTCAGCCCTTTGTATTCTGGGGGCGCGGTATCTCTTTCGAACGTCCCGCAATAGAGAGTTAGCTTGTGATTATATTCTCTCTCCAATCTACCGACAAAACGAGCGAAGTTTTATTTAATTTTGAAATGCTTTTGGTCTAAAATTATCAGTCGAATAAATAATTTCGCGCTAGCACTTTTCCCAGTGACTATACGGAAAGTTGAAGTTCGGAAAGCCTAACTGCAGTAATTCACTTACAAAGGTCCAGTGTATCCCTGTAGACAGTTGCACGCACCAGTAGCAGGGTCGCAGGTCCCGTTATTCTTACACTGGCACAGCTCATCGCAGTTGTCGCCGTATGTGGGGGGGGCGCAAGCCCGCTCGCACGCGTCGCCGCGCCAGCCGGCCGTGCAAGCGCACTTGCCCGTCAGTGGCTCACAAGTACCACCGTTCATGCAACTGCACTCATTCTGACAGTTACGTCCCCATTTTCCGTATGGACATGCTGAAAATGGTAAATCATATGTAAAGCCTTGTCTTGACAACATGTTTCGTTAAGCAAAAGATTAATGGCTGTGTGTATAATTGAGAAAATGCCTGTTTTAATAGATGAACGAAGCATTGTTTTTGAAATGAGCTATGTAGAGCATATCGCCGTTAAAAATAACTTTTTCAGACTTATACAACTACATTGGACTATAAAAAACTGAATATTTTATTTACTGTATTAACGGGCGTTTCCGACAGATTGCCTTTTTGATTAAATCAATTAAAATTTCGTTCGTTACCTAGATTGCGATAACTGAAAACCATATAAATTGTGCTACTACTTTTGCATACGACTCATTGTTAATACTACGGACAAAACAAATTAATAGCCGGTCAAAACATAATGTTACACATTCGTAAAAAGAATTAGATTTCCGAAAAAAAATATGATAGAATAATTAAACAGGCCTACAAAAAAGCCACAAAACAAAGCCTTCCTCGGGAACAACTAGACTGAATTCTACGGGGATTCGGCAAATATCACGCTTGAGCGCTTTAAAACATAAGACTGTAACATGAGCGCCAAGATACATATGTATTCCTTCACTGTCATAACCTGGAAATCTTTAGCGAGGGACAAGGAGAGCTCTTCCATGAGGACATTTAAATTGTGAAAAAATGGGCACCTTGATAATGAGATACCCATATGATGGGCAGACTCTTGCTAGGGCCTTGGGTTTTCCAGGCCGAAATCATAAATAGTTGTTTTTCAGCGAAATCGATTCGTTCCTTAATTTTATAAACAAAACTTGATCCAAAACAAAAAGTGCACAAAAATTTTTAGGGCACCTCCCAAGGTGCCCTAAAAATAATATTTTCAGTTTTATTTTACCACTTTATCGGCGTGATCAACATGCATATCCATACCAAATTTCAGCTTTCTAATCCTAAGACTCTCCGAGCTATGCCGCGGACAGAGAGACAGAAAGATTGACGAACATGGCGAAACTACACGGGTTCCTTATTGACAACGGTACCCTAAAAGTATGTATAATTCGTAAAAGTTATTATAATTGTAATTTGTAAAAGTAATAAAGACTTGAACTTTAATGCAACCGGCCGTTTAGTATCAGTTACTTGTAATGGAAACTTAAAACATAATATGGCCAATATGACTACGATATCTATTCATCTGAACTCGCATATGTCACAGACAGCCTCATCACATTAGCTACATCCTGTTTACAGCATTATTCATAACTGTAGTTGAGTACGGGGAACTCGCTGTTGACAGTTTCTATATAAAAATGTGGCTTACATATATCACAGGCGGGGCCCCCGTAGCCATGCGCGCAGGCACATGTATTGGGCGCCACACACTTGCCGTGGACACAAGACTCCACGCACACAGGCACGCACAGCTCCCCTGCTGAGTCGGGAGCGTATCCTGCACAGCACTCTTCCACTGGTCTATATTTCACCAGCGTCTCAGTCTTAAATACCTCCCGAAACTTTATCTTATATTTCGAACATTTTGGAGGAACATTGAAGCACCACGTGTACTCCTTCACTTGGTATGGCTGCTTGTCTGATACACGTATCGTCGTAGTGTAACTAAAAAAAAAAATTATTTATTGCATAAATTATATTTAATTAACGTACAGGAAAATAGTTTCCGGTGCAGATGTGCTAGCTACGTAGTTACTATTTATACTATAGACGCAAGTTAATTTATAACTAATACATATATCACTTGACTGATGACTCAAGTAAATGATAAAAGTAAAACAGACCATTGCAAAGTCTTAAGGTTCATTGTCAATTGATAAAACATGCACGAACGGATATCGATAAAAGTAACATTGAACTGTTTTATTCACAAACGCCTACAAGTGGACGTAACAGTGCGAGGGACGGAAAACTTGATAAAGTTAACTGACCCGATGAGTAACGATACTGATCAACGACAATCAGCCACCCCAGCATTCGAAAGTAAATAAACAATGCCCTCACTGAACTTATATCTGGTGACAGAGAACAATAAATGTAATGCCGTAGTGAGAATTCTTAACATAAACATTTATTTTACAAAAGATAAGTACGTGACGAAACTCTAACTATAATGTACATTTTAATAACTGTTATCATTTTCCAAGAAATCTGCTTCAGATTACTTTTATTCAAGTGCCAATACATACAAAATCAGTAACAATAATAGAAATATAAGGTACCTACCTCACTAAATTATAAACAGTATTTTTAATAGGACGCTAGTTTTTCCTACAACTATTTTTTTTTAAAGAAATTATCTCGCCCTTTCAACAGTTCATTTGAACCAGCAGACGGGATTTTCAGCAGTTATAGCTATGAACTATCCCGATTATAGTAACTTCAATTAAAAAAAAAAACACAACGGAATCTGTTCATCCATTTGGAAGCTATGATGCAACAATCAGACAAACAGACATTTAACGGTTAAAATGATATTTAAAAAATCATATTCTTGATACATCGTATAGTAGGTACCTACACTCGCTGTTTCCCGCGGTTTCAGCAACTTAAACTATCAAGAGGGCCGCACTATTCTGTGGCCGCGCTTACAGCGGTTTTCCTATATAGTTTCAGTTTTCCCTACTGATTGGCATTTTTATCGATTAATAATTAATCGCTAATGTTTTATTGTTATCAATTGAGCATTTGATTGCAATGCCAATTAGTTACTATTGTTAGTATGTCATAATTGATGAAGTAATCGCGTAACAAACATACAAAAATAATACGGTTCTGCGTCACGCCGCCTCAGTACATCATTGCAGACTAATACAAGTACATACATCATTTCGAGGTGTGAAATTAATTTATGAAATCCGCCATATCTCCCAAGTTGAAGCAAAAATAAGCAGGTAAAATTTACTCTATAATAGGTACGCCTACAAAACGTTTACCGCTGCGGCCAACTTTTGATAAAGTGTACATTACTCATACTATTTTAAAGTTAACAATACATAATTGCTATAGGGAAAACTTTAAGCATTGTGACTCGTCTACCGCAATTAATAAAATGTCTCTGGCACTGTACTCAATTATGATTTTTGCATGATACTTCTGTGTATTACTTTTTCATTCAAAATCTACATAATGGATTTAGATGAAATCTCGTACACACATAGTCTGTAACTGTATTAACACATAAGATAGTTTTCATCCGAGTGCGCAAAAGTTGTTCTCACGGAATACGGGTGAAACCGCGTGAAACATCTTCATCTATGAAATACATAAATGAATCCCTATTTCCCTTGGTCAAGCTATAAATTGAGAAAAACTGAACTGATTTGGATGAAATTTGGGACGGAGATAGAGGAAGACGGTAATAGGCTACTTTTCATCTGGGTGAGTCAAGTAGTTCCCTCGGGTCTTAAGTAAACCGCGGGAAACAGCTAATCTAAATAAAATTTATAAAAGGTTAGTATTTATACAAGTTTTTTCCTCCCTATTTGAAACACAACCTACACTAACAATAGTAACTAATTGGCATTGCAATAAATTGCTCAATTGATAACAATAAAACATATAACGACTAATTAATAATCCGATAAAAATGTAAATCAGTAGGAAAACTGAAACTATAGGTAAGCCGCTGTAAACGCGGCCCTCCTGATGGTTTGCGGGACGCGGGGCGGGACCGTGCTCAACCAATTAACTAGTGTCTCGCCACATATTGTCGTTGTCCGTGGACAGCGACAGACCTCAATAAAATACTTCGCTAGTTAGTTTTCTACTGACGCTAGACACGGTAGATCATGTTTTACATTGTCGTGATCTGAAGATAAAAGGTCGCGTGATGAAGAAAGTTCAAATTCTGATTAAGGTTTTCTTTTTGTTTCTTACTTCGATTTGCACTAATAAATAATATCTTTGACCGTTTATTTAATATATCATAATTCATAATTTAATGGAACATAATACTTAGCCGGATAAATACTCAAAAATTACTTTGTACTGAAAACCAGAATATGAAGTTCAATTATTTGAGATTTATTAAGATAAGCCTAGATAATCTTCTGATATCAGTAACTGTGTCGTATCGTATAAAGCCGAACACATAATCCCGCAAAACGCCAGAAGAGCCGCGCTTATATATGGCAGTTCACATAAAGTAATGGAATACGAATGTAGAGTTGTTTTAATTTAAATAGTACAGGGAAGATAAATATACGAAGTCTGCTCTAAGACGATAATTTTAAAAATTTAAAACCCCATCCAAATCAGATCAGTTTTTGAGAAAATCGCGGATATACAAACATACATCCTACGGGTCGAATACAGAACCTCCTTTTTAGGGTTCCGTAGTCCGACAAGGAACCCTTATAGTTTCGCTCTGTCCGTCTGTCTGTCTGTCTGTCTGTCTGTCTGTCTGTCTGTCTGTCCGCGGCATAGCTCCGTGGTTTTTGTTATTAGAAAGCTGAAATTTGGTATGAATATGTATATTGATCACGCCGAGAAAGTGGTAAAATAAAATTTTGAAAAATATATTTTTTTAGGGTAGCTCCTAAACATGTAAAGTAGGGATGAATATTTTTTTTCTCGCGTACCCCTTCGTGTGGGGTATCGTTAGATAGGTCTTTCAAAAATATTATGGATGTGTGAAGACCATTTTTCATAAAATATATAAGAAAATTGGTCACATGCGTCATTTGAGCATTGGTGGATATCATACGCCAAAATCTCCTCATGTTATAGGTACGGTCAGTTTGTCGAATCGTTATTAACTTTTGTAAGCTGACAATCCAGGTTAACGTAGGTCCTAGGACTATGACTGCTAGAAAACGTAGTTGATTTCGTAAACAATTACTTGAAAGCAATTTTTTTTCTATTCAATAGGGAGGGATAAATAAACAATACTCACGCTTCTTGTCTGGTGCAGACATTAGGACCTTCCAGTAGAGCATAGGTTATGCCCACGAGCGCAAACAACACGCTAAGCACCGACCACATCTCGACTTCAGTTCACGCAATATGACGCCGTATCTCCATAACAAATCTATTGTTTTGGCGTGTTTGCGTCACAATAGGCATTCAAATATGATTCCGTTGCACTTTTTCTACGACTATTGCGAAATATTGCTTCTGGATTTTACCTGAAAATACAGACAGATATTATTCATCTATGAATGAAATATTGATGTTTTCATTATAAGGTTTTGTCTCTCCATTGTTTTAAGATTAAATAATCCCGACATTAACGTGAATAGCTCAGGATATACTTCTGGGTCCTAAATTAACACCTCAGTGGCGTTTCGATTCAGTTCCAGAATAATTTTATTTCATGCACTAACTAAGTGAAGAGACCGAAAACCTAGTAAAGGATAGTATAAAATTGTCGTGGGAACACAACAATTTGTGAGGTCATCAATATTTTTATTACAATACGAGCCCGGATACGAATCGTTGATAACACTCACGAATCGGTGCATTTCCAATCACAATAAATACATTTAAATTATATAGTTAAAAGTTTAGAAAGGAATAAGTAGGTTACGAAAAATTACAGTATTTTTCGCGGATTTAATCTATGTAAATAAAAGAGGTGACAAAAATAACTGACCTAGTTGAACAAAAATTATAGATGCTTATAAAGCATCCGGCAAAGCATTAATACAGTTTCAATAACAACTAAATATTAAATTGCAATACTTATTTATATTAGTGCATAACATTACAAACGTCAAAACATCGCAAACGGTGATTCAGTTAGTTTTATGTAGGTTTGCGGGTAGATATATACATGCATGTTTACAGCAAACAAGAAAATCTGTGGTTTTGCACTGGACGTGCACACTTAGTTGGTTTAAAAATAGGACATAGAAAATAGATTATGTTGTATTACTATGAAATCCAGTTAGACTGCATCATTATTACGTACAAGTAATATTGTTAATTACCATTAAAGCGCAGCATTTGACAAGCTTATTCGTTTTTATAAATGCCAAAAAAAACATTAACAAGCACCGTCAGTCTTGTCTGGTAAAACAATTAAACAAACTCTATAATCATGACTAAAATCTTTACATACGTGTCGTACAGCTATATATCTCATCTTTATATAACGTAAGCATAATTCTTACCAAATAATAACGTGTTTTTATATTATAACGTATGGTTTGTTCACTTTTATTAAAGGTATGACTTAGATTATATACATGTATATAAATCTAAGAGGTATGAAAGGTATTTTTGTGCAGATTTTATTATAATTCTAAAATTAAAAGACATATAGGAAAACAAAAAAATATATTGTGCAAATTAAGACCTTTTAAATGATACTCCACATGACCTAATAACTATACTTTAAAATTTTAAACCCCCACTTCCCCCACTTTTTCTATGTAAGCAATATGATTTTTCAACTTTTTTCGTTTGCAATACGCATGAACTGAACAATCGTTTATAACTGTTTCAAATGTCAAGAGGATGGCATCAGTAGTTCCTGAAATAATCATCCGTGCCAGTGACACGACGGACGGACAGACAGACAGACGAAGTGAAACCATAAGGGTTTCATTTTACAATTTTTGGTACAGAACCTAAAAGTTAGTTAAAAGTTTTTAGTACGTAGTGTTTCTACGTAATTTATTTAATAAAAATGTTTGCAAACAAAATCTTGCCGATTTTATCCGTATATATTATCTTTTGTGCAAGATACGCAGCTGATGCATACTACGTTTTTACGTTTCGATTTATTTCTAGATCAGCAAATATCTGTAGAGTGGACCTACTTATAAATAAAACAAGATACGAAATTAAAAAAGCTACGTTCGCAACACAGTCGCTGCGCATATCAACCAACCAACGCAACGGAGAGTCAGTTCAGCAAAAATAAATGGTCCAAAAGTAGATAGTTTAGTCAAAAATATCCTTCTTTACGTAGGCTAGCAGGAGTGAAGTCTTCGGGTGAATTAAGGATTATTGGCCAACTTGGATTATACAATATGGCAAAGAGAAAGTTTTAAAGGTGTCTAAGTTGCACAGTTTGTACCTATTTGGAACTTTAAAAAATGTGAAATATTTAATTTACCTATTTAGTATTTCGCCAAGTGCAGATCATGTCTTTCATGTGTTTATCACATTTAATAATCTGCGTAAACGAAATTTAATAATAACAGATAACTATGTTTCGACTTTACCCCGACAGGCATTCAAAAGGATGCTACTTACAGTAGGTAGGTACGTGTAAACAATAAAATGTACAATACCTAATGACTAGCGATAGTAAGCGTACAGTACTTTTACTAAACATTTAATATATTTACGTATTTTACCCATTATATTTTATGGTTATTCCCCGCTTTGTTACAGTAAATAATTAATGACGGAATAATTGTGGTAAAGTTCAGATGCTATCAAAAAAAAATGGAACAATAACTGTTATTAATGCGTACCTACAACTATCTAATTAGTGTTGATCATGAATGGCAGTGGTAACACGTTAGGTACCTATATATAGATATCTTTAATTACCCATGGCCTAGGGCTGCCATCCGTCCGGGTTTCCCAGGATTTGTCCTATTTTGAGGGCGTCCGGGCGGGTTTTCTAAGAGCGTCCGGAGAAAACCCGGACACTTTTTACCTGATATCCGATCCCGATTAATTGAAAAGTAAGCAATAAATTGAAACAATAAAGTGTCCGGGGAAAAATCAAACTCATTCAAAGTGTCCGGGGTTTTTAGTTTTAGTCCAGGGTCGACAATTTGGGTGGTGGCAGCCCTACCATGGCCCATGTTTATACAAGTAGGTCAAACGACGCACACTGCTTATTTAACAGAAACATGAGCATGAGTAAGTAACATTCTATGGTCGTCGCGAATATTGTCAAAACAAGAGTCAGCGATGTTTGAAGACTAAAACAATTGAGCCTATCATGCCATGTGTAAAACAGGTCGCCGCGCCAAAGTGTGGGCATGGGTAAATATGCAGACATGCGGTGCAAGGAGTGAAAGTAGAGCGATTTACTGTACCTACCTACTACTGCGAATGCGTACGCACTCGTTGCTGATAATAAATAGTATATTATGCTTAGTACCTACCTATTACAATTACAACACGAAATTATTATTTGTATTTTAATGTTATAGAAAAAAAAACTATATAGGTATCATAATGATTAAACAGCAAAACCGGTATCATTGAGTTTGAAAAGGTGGGGTAAGGTGACTAAAGAAGAATAATAGAAAGCAAATCGTAAATTGATTGTTATAATTATTTTCTGTCTGTTTGTTTGCTAGGCAGATGTGCCCTAGCACAAAACTACAGAGCAGCTTGTCATCTAGTTTTCACAAGTGGAAATAGAATGTATATTTGGGAACAAAAAATAAGTTTGTTTCATTAAAATCGGATATCGAATAAAACCAATATAATATAGTCATTTTAAGATTCAACATTTCAATAAATTAGCGCGTGCGAAGTCGCGGACACATTCAAGCTAGTATATAATATATTATAAAATAAAGCAAAGCTCTCAGATCTCATATCTACCATGTGATGGAAATAACGCTACTGGTTATTACATCGAAAGAATACGTATTGAATTTAAACACCTTGTAATATGATGTGTTAACAAGATAATGCTCTTGACTTGCACCACATACAAGGAGTTATTATCCAAGCAAGATATCTGGGTCCGCCGCGAATGCATCCGCATCGCCCGTTTTCATTCCGGATGTAATGATAATATTTTTTTAGTGAAGTATACCTATTTGTTCTATATTAAATCTTGACCAAATAAGTGATTCAATAAAAATGGAATTTATAAATCTGCAACTTTCGAAACTCATTTCTTAACACATAGTGATTAAGATAATATTCTGAACTTGTAAACAGTGTGCTGATGAGTCACTTGTGATAAACAAAAGATAAGTGCTGTTCTCACTAGACAATGGCAACAAACTGTTCCAGGAATTTACATCAAACTCACAGAGCTTCTATTATGTTTTTAGAGTTGTACACCTGAAGGGTGCCAAAAGTGTTTTTAATGATTTTAAATTACCTACTTGTTGGGATGACAGTCTACTTATAATTGCTTAAAATGACACTTTTGTTATATCTTGTGATTTTGTACAATTAGAAATAAGAAACATTGTAAGACCTGCTTCAATAAATTTAAATGGCATGTTTGTTTTTTAAATGTATACTACATACTATTATTGAATGTAGACATCACAACTGATGGTAAAAAATTTAATAACTAAAATAAACATAGTTGTTGAAAATGTGTTTAGCACATGTTGACTGTGCTAATTATTAGAATATCGCTCATGTTCTGATACAAAAATAAAGATAACTATACATCTGCTAAGCACTAGTCAGCAAACACAAGTTAAGTTTTTGAAAGTAGCTCACTACTATTTTTCCTTTTTGTTTAGTTGGTGCTACCAGTACCAACGATGATAACTGCTGTCAGGCCCCTTAGGGCTATAATTATGATGTTAAATTACCTATATCCATCCTCGAGAACTATGCTAGCATATTTTTTCTAATCCGACAGTTAGTTCCAGAGATTAGCATTTCAACTCTTGAGCTTCATCCAGTACAATAATTATAGTAAACTAGGAATATATATGTATAATAAAATGAATAATTATTTTTACCTATTTAAAATTATATCTTGAGAATGGCTATAACCGATTTGGATGGAATTTAATACAAAAATAATGGAGATAGAGCCTGGAGATGATTACAGGCTTCTTTTGTATCCAGGTTTGTCTCTCAAGACACAATATAGTTCTGTGTAGTATGATATGCATATTTTGCACCACTTTAGCCAAACATGTGGATGGTACCCTGACTATAAGCCCAGTTGAAAACCAGCATTAGGGACCAGCTGTCTGGCATAATACTGAACTGGGCCTATTTGGCACAACAAGCATAATGTGTTTTACTCATTACTTGTTATCTTTTAAGTATTGATATTCTTATGTATTATACTGTGTTGTTGTATCAATAAATGTTTCTTTGTTTCTTTCTTTAAGTTCCTACAGACATAAATTGATTTAAATATTATATTACTAGCTTCCTGCCAGCGGTTTCGCCTGCGATGTTTTATACTATGTAGTGATTTACTATTGAATGATACCAAACAACCATTGATTTCTTAAAAAAACAGTAACTAACTACCTATTTCATAAGTGTTAATAATGCAATAATCTAAAAACACTTATGAGGCATTAAATTGAAATTGAGAAATTGCACTGAAAGTAGGCAACACAAATAAAAACTAGGTCATCCATAGAGAAAGTAAAAAAATCTACTAGGCTATATGTATAGTAGTATAGTATTAGTATTGTACTACTTTTCCATTTGAAAGTGGCACAATATACTAATCCCTAAAAGAATATTCAAGTAATAAGCTTGTTCCCAAACTTATAGTATTAATGCAAGTTTATCAGTTACACATTAAACTCTACTAGGGCAGCAAAATAGTTTATTTAAGCATTTTTTTATAGTTAAAAACTACTCAACTGCTTGTACTTGCAGATTGTACTTCTCAAAATTGGTCATGATTACTACATGATATAATCTTATCTTGTATACATATATAAATATAAACATAATTAATATTAATGACCTAATATGCTTTCTACTACAAAGGTTAAGAAAAAGAAATATCTATAGAAAATCCACAATAGATAATTTTTCAATAGATATCATCCTTTATTATATTCTTAAGAAGTACACTTCTCAAGTATATAATCATATTCTATTTATTGTGCCCTCAGTTTATATACTATTACCAATCAATGAGATTTCTCTTATTAGATTTTCCATTGTTATAAGTTACAACACAAAAACTTAATGACTTCAATGTTTAAGAAAGGACTTAGTAGGAATATCGCGAAAAATTAATACTGTAACTTTTAGCTAGTAGAAACAAGCTCCCTGTAAGTAATGAGAACTTATTGGGATTTGATATCATTATTAACGAAAGAAAAATATGGAATTGATCAATTTAGCAGTGTTGTTGAATAAGTTTAAGACGCACATTAAATTATTGTAAACACAAAAACTTGTCATTGACATCAATTATTTAGAACGATAAAAGGAAAGTGTACAAGTAATCAAAGCGACTTATTAAGCTTTATTACTATTTACTTACCTAACAATAAGTGGATTGAAGGACAGGCCAGAGTATGATTCACTGTTTCACAAAAACTAAACACGATATTCACTGAATTGGCTTCATCATCGCCATAATATCCATGTCTACCGTATTGACCCTGTTTTGATTTGGAATCCAGCAACAAAGCTCAGCTAAAATAAGATCAACACATTTCGGTTATAATAGAAATACCAATATAATGTTCATCAATTATTTTAAAACTCTGATTAAAGCTAACATTTATAGGAAAGATTCGTGGATTCTTCACTACGTAGGTATACTGTCGTCTCACTTGCATGCATTGAATAAATTATTATGAATGAATGACCATAGACTAAAGTCCAAGAGAATAGAATATATTTATAAAAGGCGTGTCATATCGAGGCTAGAGGTAAGGTGAATGATCTCTTATGGGGACAAGTTAAAATAGTGTCCCGGCCTAGCACAGGGGTAGGCGCAGGCGTTTTCTCCACCTACTTTTTCCCCTTGTTCAATACAAAAATCATAGACAAAGGGTGGAGAAAACGGGTTTATCCACCCCCGTGACAGACTTGCAACTCTAAGCTGTAAATAATAATTCAAAACCTTACGGAATGGCGCTTGAATCAATGATTGATGTTAATTATTTTCTACTGACATATGAATATGACTCATTGCTACAGGAGGTGCCATATATTTTGCCCATTTTTCTTTTTCGGTGGATTACTGTAATGCCACCCTTAGTTAACACATTTTAACTGTTAATTTTTCGTACATGGTGAACTAAAACTGTTTATAGTTCTTACCTTTACCCTCCATAAAAAAACAGCCACTGACAAGTGACAATCCGTGACATCTCATGTTGTGTCACTGTCAAATATTTTTTTTACTGTCTGTCATAAGTGTCATAGAAGTCTAGCATGCATGGCATATTTATTTAGTTTTTTATTGCAATTTTTTTGTGATCTTTCTTAAGCTATTGAGATAAACTGGTATTGTAGCACGGTAATTCTATTTTTATTCAATACTTCTTTCAATGGTTAACTTATCAGATTGACTTAATTATAACGTTAAGGATATGGATTCCTCGTCTATAGTCAGTTTTAACAATGACTCTACTTTTCAAACAACTCTAAAAGGAGATTGTAATAATATCAGCGTTCATGAATTGGCACTTCACGCGATGAGAGATCGATGTCTTTTGCTTCAAAGAAGGATAAACGCATTAGAAACTGACAATATGCGATTAAAGCTTGACGTGGTGAAATCGACGGAGTGTTCACCATACATTCCACTGAAAGAGGATGAAAAACTACTACTGCACCAAAAAATTGCAGAGCTTAATAAACAGAAATCTAAACTCATGCATCATGTTTTCATGGTTCAATGTGAAAACAAAACTTTATGGAACAAAATATCCACCTTAAAAGGACGGGATAAGAGTTCAAATAAAGATTATAACAAACAACCTTTATTACGCACTAACACTTATATTCATAGTACTCCAAAAAGTAGTGCAAATTATCAAGAAAAGTATTCAGAGTCAAGTCTGGAGGAAATATCTTTAAAACTCATTAATAGTTACATTCAAGAGAAGTCTCAGTTAGTCGAACAGTATGAACAGATGGCACAACTGCAGGATATGGATGATGAACTTTTGAATGCTGATTCCATTGGCTTTACATATATTGAAGATCCAGCTACTGATTCTTTAAAAGAAATTTATTCCCAAACAGAAAAACTACAGAATTTAAAAAAGGAACTCTCACAACAGGAAACAGATTTAAAATTAATTATTTCAAGAGTTGAAACTATCGTTAGAGGTAAATACAGACTTATTTTTTGTCCTGCTTGCATGCCAAGGTGTACTTATTACATAAATACCATAACATTTTCAATAAACATGTGTTGTTAATATTTTCAGATGGATACAAGTGTCCCACATGTATTACAAATAATGCAAAAGTTACAAAATCAGAACACAAAGAGATAGAAACAAGTGACAGCTTAGCCAATTGGGCAACACCAGCAGATTCCAGTACATACAATAATAATTTTAGTGAATTGAACACATCAGCTTTTAAAAAGAGTATATTAGAAGAAAATAAAAAAGAGGACACTACAGATGAACCTTGTGATAAAATTTGCCCAATGTGTGGACAAACATTCCATAAAGATGTTGAGTTTGGTCAGTTTCAGGCTCATGTTGAAAACCATTTTTTAGGTGAAACTGAACCTGACTCCATCACTGATAATTTTGATCAGATTCCTAATTCTTTTGATAATATCATTTAATTACGAAATTTGTATTTTCTTTTATTAAGACTTTCCATCCATCAACTTAATTTACCTGCATATTTTGGATTTATTTAATTATAACAAAATAATCTTAATTGGTTTAGTGTCCAAAGCAGTGACAAGTTGAAATTTGCCAAACTCCATATATGTAGTTGCATTGCACTGGGAAAAGGGTAACATTAAAATGGTTTATTTATGGATTGATGAAATACAATGTAAAAAAATATTATTTACCGTATATGCTTGTTCCTGTCTTCCGATTTTTTTTTGTCAATAAACTACAAACTCATGATCATGTGAATATCTTCATTAACCAAACTGAAGTTCGGTTCGCACCATGGGAAGAATATCATGCGTGGAATGGTAGGGCAGACATGGTGCGAGTTCTCTTCATTTAAAACTGGCTAATATGATGAATGGTGTTATTATGAATAAAGCCATGGCATCCGAGTAATCAGCCAGGTTGAGGGTATCCGCTAAAACGCGAGCGGGTGCACGGAGTGGGCGTCCGTGTGACCTCAGAATTCATACAGCACTGCTAGTTAAATTTTTGTCCATAAGTGGGTACAGTTGTTTCGGATAGACTACCATGAATTATTTGCTAATCTATTATTTGGCAAAAATAATCGCCAGCAATTCAAACTTAAAGAAAATTAACTTGTTATATTAATGAATACATCTATTTTATTTATCAAACTTTTAGCACTAAATACAATTATTTATTAACCACTAATTCATGTTTTTTATTGAATTTAAGCTAAATCCGTAGGTTTAATATCGGTTGATTCGGAAGGTTTTTGTGTTGTCTTTTGAAGAAGATTCTTGCTAAACCATTGTGGCCTTTCTTTTTTCATCTCAATAATTCTTTTACCTTTCCAGAATTCCTTGGGCTGAAAAAAAAACATGCATTATTATTGTCACCACACCAATGAAAATCTGATTTGGTTAGGCTTTATAAAGTAGGATGTATGCATCTTCATTTATGTAGGTAAGTATATTAGGAACTGGCTGTTTCCCGCGGTTTCATCAGCTACCCGATTGAACTACTTCACGCATCCATATAAAATTCTATAAATCTTAAACCTTCTCCAGGGTCCCCTTTATCTTCGTACCAAATTTTATTTAAATCAGTTCAGTAGATCTAGAGATGAGAACCCCCAACAACCTCACAAACTTTAGCTCTTTTAAATGAACATTTATCAAGGAATCTTAAAATTCTAAATTATATCATACCAAAATCATTGATGCCATACTCTATACACACCATCGGCTCTGTTTGTTTTGGTTTTAAAAAAGTCTATAGATCTACAGATTAATCTAGATTCCAGAAGCAATCTACGGATTTTTATCGTGAGCCTACAGATTTTTAAAAATCTGATAGAGCAACACTAAAATGCTAAAGCGCTATTAAAATTTTGTTTTTCTCATTAGACTTTTTAGCGCCCTTTTTGCCATAAAGCGCGTAGGGGGATCACTCCTCTCGCTTTACTCCAGGGCCAGGGTTGACTCTACAGAACCATACAGATATGATGATTTATGTTATGAGCATAATGGTGTATCTTAACATTATATAATTCTTCTATATACATGTATATTACTGAACTCCCTCTAAACTGCTGGACTTAGTGTGTAACTTGTATATTTAACCATGTAAATGAAAATATTATTATCACTTTGACACCTTCTATGACCCAAGGACTGGCTTTTATTTTGGTCAAAGGCTAAGTATTGCCATCCAACATGGCAATGCCACTAGTCTCTTTTCATATTGTTTTTCCTAGTATAGGGTATTTTTTTATTTATAAAAATGTACATAATGTAAATATCTTCATGTAAATTCCAATAAATGAGTCAAGTATCAAAACATTTACTTATGTGAGAATTTGTAAATGTGTTCACTACTAGTAATACTAGATGCTACCATTAAAAAGATTAACTCTTTCTTACCTCATCTGGAAGAGTTTCTCCTTTATACAAAACCACAACATCATGCTCAACTGGGCTGATACCAAGCTTTTCCTGAATTTTAGCTTGAATTTCTTCAGTCTCTTTCTTTACTTTGGTGTAGCAATTTTCTGAAATTATACCACTGTTTCACAAATAACCTGAATTGGTTTTCTATAAGATTTAAAACATATTTGTGCCACTGCCATTTAGTAAACCTTGTTACAACATTTGCATTTATTTATTGCATTTTGCATTTTCACCTGCATCCTGAGGGTACTACTTTGCAGACCAAATAAAAATTACCCTATGTGTTGATCCAGGTACATAAACTATGTGTGTACCACATTTCATCTAAATCCACTTAGCAGTTTTATCATGTAAGAGTAACAAACATATAACCTTACAAACTTTTGCATTTATAATATTAGTAAGACAGAACTATAGCTGACCTCACAAACTTTGTATTGCATTTTTTTTGTGAATACTCATGTTGTAACAGTTATTCATAATTCAGGGTGGAGATAGATCCACCAAATCAATGATTATAAAAATCAGTCTAGCAATTCTAGAGTTATAAAAGTATGACTTTGTTGTATTATAGGGAAAAAAATCTTTCAATTACTATTAATAGGGTCGCTGGGTCATCTTAGGGGCGTAGTATAATTCCTTTTTAAATTGAGATAATTTTAATTGATAAAAGACATGAATGCATACCACATAGTCTTCCTTTCTCATGATGATGTCCACAGTTTTGACAAACCTTGATATGGTTTTTGGGAACATGCATTTTCCATACATACTCAGGTGAGCCAAATCTTCTTTTTAACTTCTTTTCAATTGTCCTACGAAATTTGGGTACAGCCAATAACAGACCATCCCCAATTATGTCTTTAATTGAGAACTTGTTTGCTGATGTGACAGGTTTTTTTTCATGCACATAAGCTAATGCCAGCTCTGAAACAAAACCAAATGATTAGCATGTAACAAAAAATTTAAATACCTAAAAAATTAAAAAAAATGTACTGAGGGACAGCACAAAAAAACTTTAGAATTTAAATAAATATATCTAAAAATTGTATTGTGTGTTGTTCTTTATGTTTAATATAGGAAGAATATTTGAGTCCAAGCGTCGCTTAGTCATTGCTTACATTAACGTACACAATTGGTCCATCAGTAGAATTTGTTATTAAAATAAAATCTCTCGCCGTTTAATATATAACAGCTTATAACTTTTGAACTGCCGGACGGATTTTCAGGAATTATAATTGAGAACCATCTCAGTTACACTAACTTTCAATTAAAATTAAAAGCCGCATCCAAATCGGTTCATCCGTTTGGGAGCTACGATGCCACAGACAGACACAGATAGGTACACACTTAACTAGCTCCCCTTGTTTTTCTCGGGGGCTAAAAATTCTTTGCAGGTTTACAGTAATGGTATAATAGTTATAATCCTACATACTCAACATTATATAAGTCAACCAAATCATTAAACCGCCCTTTGAATAAAACAAATTGAGGTTGTTTAGGTACGACGGTTTTAATACATTTTAATAACAATTCATTCATTACCTTTGGGTGGAGAACCAAACATATGAAATAAATTCCTCTCAACATTCTTCATAATTTGCATAACATAAGTTAAGCGTGGAATCATCGTGGTTTTTATTTTAATTAACTCAGTAAAAAAACGAAGGTAAGGTAGCTAAGGTTGGTAATTAATTAATACGTTTTTAAGGTTAGTTTAACACACACACACTTGACACACACAGCACACAACATAGATAGTTAACGGAGTCATAGATAAAACGTTGTATTTATATACTCTGTGGACAAAACATAGACCAAATAACTCTATAGATCGACATGGATCTTTAAGAATGTGGTGAAAACTGGAACTAACGTTGTTATCTTGAAATGAGAATGTTTATACTATCAGTTTATGGAAATTCAAATGATTAAATAGTCACCACGGCCGATGGACATCTTCAACACTATACCATAGTCATCGCAGATCATCACTGCCCTTTCTTTACTATTTCGTGGACAAAATCCAGTTTTATCGAATACAGTTATATTTTTACTTATAGTCGGGTAAGAATTATTCCTTGGCCAGTGTCACCAAAAATTACATATTTTCAAGATAGTGTCTAGCGTTAGTTCATTTGTCAGCCGCATTCTTAAATAGCCATGTTGGACTAGTCTTACAGCCAGTTGCACCAAACTTTTTATCAGTTCATGATCTCAATAATTAGCATAAAATTAATGTTTTTATGATATCAATACATAACTATAATAATTAGGTAAATATATATCATAATTATTTAGACGAAAACCATAGAATAATAGCAAAATTTATGTCTTTCATTTTGACTAACAGTTCGTCTGTTTCAAGTCATATTTTTTTATAAATCGTCGTTATTCTAAGTTAACAAAATACAGTTATTAAAAGTGTTACCAGACTTGGTTTTATTCTCCTCAAAGACCAAATTAAGGTTAAACACAGCTTCTTTAGTGTGATTTTCATAATAATTATTTAAAATGCTATATCATAATAAAAAAATGTATGATAAAATAATAGTATTGTTATAAATAATTATTTTATTAAGTCTCCTGCTATTTTTGTTTTTCTTATCGGCAACATAATTGATTATGGCGTTTGACAATCAGCTGTCTAAAAGTGGGGGGGAAATGGCGAATGCCTGTACGCTGTGTGTGTTATGTAGTTCATATCCTCGAGCGTTTCGTTGCAGTTGTAGCTATGGCGTGTTTAAGTTCGAGTAGGCTCTGTGCTCGTGTTCAAGATAAGTTATTGTGTCAATTCGGACATAAAGTTCGAAAGCAAACTGTATTTGTGAAACTCAAACCTCCTGGACCATCTCCATTGCGAATATTTGGAAAGACATGTCAGGTTAGACAATTTAATATTCAGTTTTGAGATATTTGGTTCACCTAAATGATATATTGTACAAAATTGCTGTAGTAAATATTTTGTTTTAAATTTTCAACATTTGTTTTATGTGTCATGTTATTCAATAATGTTAGTCCTTTTTACATAACAGCATGACAGCAATAACTAACCTCTCTTTGTCAGCTGATCTAATCAAATATATAGTACACAATTTCTGACATAGGTCATAATTAGAAATTGCCCTAAAAATATTTAAGATACCGGTTAATATATCGTCCCCGTAGTTGGAAAATTAAATAACTCTGATTTTGTAGTTTTGAGATAAACGCGATTTAGTGGTTTTTTTTCACTTAATGTACATTTGTTAAAAAATGTGAGACAATTTTACTGTCGGTAATTTTATATATTGTGGACCTGATTACCTTTTACATTATGTTTTAACAAACTGAACTCTATCTTTAACCATAACTAAATAACACATAAAAAATCAAGTTGTTTAATTTTGCCACAACCGTTATTTGTAACGTAACTACAATTAGCTACTTATTTCGGCTATTTATTTAGTTTTCCTACGAGCTAAATACATTTGGTAGAGTAAAATTTGGTTAAATAAATGCAGTTATTGAATTTATCAAACTCGAAATATTTTTAAATGTAAAATTTAGTAGTTTTGTACTTTGATATTTTTTTAACTATTATTGGTCTCATATAAAATAAAAGCTGTATTATGATATTAATAAAGTCATAGTAAGGAAGAAATGGAAAAGTACAATAAAATCAGAAAAAGTGTATTGTAAATAGATACTTATCTTGCTACAAACTTAAAAAAATAAACAAAATTACACCAATTATAACAAGTGAAAACAAGTTAATTTAAAGTATTATTTCAAATCAAAACAGAAAATAATTTTTGAACTCAAAAAATAACATTATGGCTCTAAAATCAGAGACCTAATTACAAAAGACATACTTAGTAGTGAGCAAAACTAATAATAAGTATTAGAACTAAAAAATATACGTTTGTATCAAATCAAAACACATAAATTTATTCATTATCATCTATGTGTAAGACACATATTTTATGAATACTCCGTACATGGGTTTTATGATTAGGAGTTCTTACTTCTACAGCCCTAATCTTGTTATCATGACCATCAAATAATTTCACAACCCTAGCCATTGGCGATGACATTATTGGAAGATTATCTTCCTTTAAAATTACTAAACTATTTAATTTTACATTACAATTAGCATATTTCCATTTAGGTCTGTTTTGTAATAAATTTAAATAACATTGATACCACACTTTCCAAAAGGATTTTTTTAAAGAATTACATAGTTGCCAAAACTTAAGTCTATTTTGTGGAATGTTACATTCATTTCCTTGAGGATATGTTGACAAAGCACTACCTATAATAAAGTGACCAGGTGTCAAATAACAATAATTCAAAGATAAAGGTAAGAGTGGCGGAGAAGTAAGCACTGCTTCGATTTCAGTTAAAACAGTATTAAGCTGTTCATAAGTTAGAACAGTTTTTTGTAATATTCTTTTTAAATGAAACTTTGTGCTCTTAACTGCCACCTCCCAGAGCCCACCAAATGTAAGTGAGTAACATGGTATAAAGTGAAATTGTATCCCACGCTCGGCGGTAAATTTTTGAACCTGCATTTGGTGGCTCTGAGAAGCTTGCAGCTTGTAGAGCTCGACTAATTGACTCCTTGCACATTTAAATATACTTGCATTGTCGCAGTGAATTTAAATGAAACCTCGTCTGGAGATAAATCTCCTCAAGCACGCAAGGAAGGTTTCCGTGGTCAAATCTGATGCGAGTTCTAAGTGAACGGCTTTTGTCGCGAAACATACGAATACACAGGTATACCCTTTACCTATTAAAGATCGTCTTACGCGAGAGAGTTTCACATCAATTGGCCCAGCGAAATCCACGCCGACCTTCTCAAATGGGCGGCTGGTAGCTGTTACACGTGCAGCCGGCAAGGAGCCCATTAGTTGCTTGGCTGTTAAAACCTTTTGTCTGAAACATACAATACATTTGTGAGTTACTATCTTAACTTCTAATAAGCCATTGACAATCCAAAACCTTTGATTAAGATGCGAGAGTAAAAGCTTAGGCCCTGCGTGCAGTAGCCTTTCATGTTCACACCTTATAAGCAAGCTAGTAATTGAAGAGCCTCAGGGCAGTATGACAGGATGTTTTTGTAAATAAGCTATATCAGCATAATGCAGTTTGCCACCAACGCGCAATAGACCCCGATTGTCAAGAAAGGGATGCAACTCAGCCAGATTCCCTTTCAAGCTGTTGTTATTGCTTATTGTTTTAATTTCAGATTTAAAATATGTATTTTGTTCATGTTTAATTATTGACATTAATGCATTATCTAACTCAGAACTTTGCAAATAGTTTGTATTTATTTTTGTATTATTTTTGTTAATGTTGTTTAAAATTCGCAATATGAATGCTAATAGCTTAACTATTTTATTTATGTTAGAGTAATTATACAAGCGCTTGAACACATAGTCAAGCGGATTGGGGTTTTGGCATACCAAGTTGCTGGAAGGAGCTAAGCAGGGCTCCACAGAGAGTGAATTAGCAGGTGAGCTGTAAGCAGGAACTCGTACTCACTGTTTTGCAGAAACTTTGGGCCGTTCCACCAAATGTCGCAGCTACTCAGCTCTTTCGGGTTGACGCCTCGGCTAATGAGATCAGCTGGATTGTCATGTGTATTGACATATTGCCAATTGCATCCAGCGGTATTTTGACGAATTACACTTACTCTGTTCGATACATAAGCTTGAAGTTTTGTTAGCTCAGTGTTTAGCCATGCAAAAACGATTTGTGAGTCGCTGAATAAACCTCGCGAATCCATTATTGGTCACTCTGACGTCAACGCAATTGAAGGTCACGTATCACACAGTAAAACGCACGACAGAGGGTGGATTCTTCAGTTATCTTTCCGTTAACTGACTAAAGCCACTACGGGTGTGCGACCCCGGACTGCTCGAGCTGCTAGAGTCACAATCCTGTCTTTTCCGTGACTTTAGTATCCCTTATTCCCCCATCCCTTCCAATATCCAAACTCTTCCCCCACAGAGACGGTCAACTCGAAATAAACCCGGTGTTGGTGGAGCCGAAAGCACCTGCAGCGAATCCGACTCCGCACGTAACGACTTGTCGTTCCTGTGGGGCCAGTCGGTGACGCCGAGAGAGTGGTGTAGGACTTGGGAAAGCCTGCACTATCTTAATTGCGTCCCGGGCGATGCAGCATCCGTTGACAGGTCACTTCACCCACTACAGCTTTGCTGAGTGGAAAACAACATGGGGAGTGGCAGTGACCGGTTATAAGTCCAAGCAGATAGACGTAAGCGCGGACGCCAGGGGTCACTCTCGACAGTGGGAGGGTCGACATCGAAGGCCCGCGGACGTTGCGACCGGCGTTGTCGCTCTCGTATAGGCCTTCTTAGCCATCAGCGCAAGTGCCAAAGCCAAATAACCTGACACGGCTGCTGTTTGAATCATCTTTCGTAGATGTTAAAGGCCACTGATGATGATGATGATGCGATGCATCAAACCGCACGCGCTCACCCCCGCGTTCTCCGTCGTCGCCGTCGTTCTCGATCAGTCATTGCCTAGATGGTACTGACAATATTTCGGCCAAATTCTCTTAAAAAAATAATGATAACTTTCCTCAGGTGCATTTAGTTTTATGGCAATTATAAACAACTTAATTTATTTAATTTTATTTGCCCAGCATCTTATAATTAATCATTATCTAGTTGTAGAAGAAATAGATAACATCAAGTATTTATAAATTAGGTACGTTATAATCACAATTCTGAATAGCAGAATTAAATAAATAGAGTTATTTAGTTTTCCTAGAACTTAGTTAGTTTTGTGAAAGAATTTTTAAGTTGAAGAAAAATTCAACAACTCATGTTATTTAATTTATTTGATAGTCAACTTATCATTGACCACAGTTATTGATTTATTTACTGAGTTATTTATTTTTCCTTAAAAAAAATAGTGTTTGTCTGAAGATATTTATTATTCCATCTATCCGACAAAAATGGCTATAATTTTGGAATGGAATAAGATACGAAAATGCCTGTTAGGCTCAAATATGCGGCATGTTTTAGGTGTTTTGAAAATAGGGAAAAGTCAAAATCGCCAAAATCGGACTTATTTAATTTTCCACCTACGGGGACGATATGTGGTGAAGTAGATTCAATCATTGGAAATGTTAAAAGTGAAATCTTCGTGAGTCGGCAAGCAGTGGGTCGCTTCGCGCGCCGCACAGGTTTGTTGGATGATTTTCACCGTAAGCAAAGATATTGGAGACTTTTACTTTCATCAAACAAAGCAAAGCTCTGTTTGGACATAACACAATTTATGAGATTTGAATAGATACGACCACCATTCTAACTACGATTTACGGTTCATTTGTTGAGTTCATTCAATAAGGGGAAATCATGTCGTAGGCACGCTGTTATCAATTATGCTAACCGGCCTATACAGTACTAATCAGGCTAGTCCGTAAGACGCTGATCTACTTAAAAATGAACCTATTCCGTGTTATAAATTCCGTAATTAGCCTTAAAATACATAGATTCACTACACTTCAATTTAGTATAATTCCTGATGCGGTGTGCCTTTTACCTATTTGGTGTTCTTGGCGAAATAAACTCACTTCATTGGCCTTGGCAGCCCAACGTCAAGGCCCTAACACTATATCAAAATTTTAATAGTACATGTTAGAGTTGGCAACGCGCGCCGTCGTGCTTTCTCGCGCAGCGTGCGAGCATGCAATGTCCAATCTCGACGACTTCGTATAGAACTTTCTAAGCAACAATTATTATTCGCATTAATATTTCATTTACTCTTTCAATAGCAATTGAATTACTGGCCGATTTCATTACCCATACCTACCTCAACTTCATTTGCGTGGGCTATTATCAAAAACCTATAGTATTATGTAGAATACTTCTACTAATTATGATAACCGAAATACGAATTAGAATGAACAAATCATAGCGGCTATTGACGTATTTTCGCGTATTTTTAAGTTTACCTATGTTGATAATCTCTAGTCGCATGCTCACGGTGAGTGAAAGTTGTGTGACGATTCGTTGAATTTTTAATAGCGCGAAAACTGGGTAAGTAACCTGTCGAAGGAGTGCTTATAGCCTTTCTTATTTTTATTCTAGTCCATTTGGCGAACATTGACCCCGTTTATCGCGAGACATCATCGTTGAGCGCTATATATCTTTGATGATGCGTGTCTCTAACTTTTTGTCTGGTCTGTTTGTTTTGTTTTGTTTGATGTAAGTTGAATTGAGGCATTACCATTTTATATTTGTAGGGCTCTGAAAATTCGAGATTTCGCTTTTGGTTTTTGTTTAACACTACAATCGTTTAGTAGGTAGATGAATCGGTCGACTGAATCGCACCGTACGTAACCTCCTGCGTAAATGAAGCTCAGTAGAAATGCGGAACACACAACTATTTGTTCAGTCGACATCATTGTATAAGAGTTTGCGGCAATACATACGATGTAGCATATGTTATTTTAGACTTACAACATTTACTTCAATCCTAAATTACGTGATGACAATACAAAAGGGCATAGAAAGCCGAGTGCTATGTTTGCCGCTATCGACTGGATTTTCGAACAGATTTCATATCAGCAAATCGTTCCATGAACCATTTATGTTAATCTTCATGAACACATCAATCTTGGTTAGCTAAACCGTGTTTTACTTTCGTTTAATTCAAACTAAATCGGAGTTTATATCTTTCCTTATGAACAATTGCGCCATAGATGCTCTTGAATGCAACCTACTATACACATAATAACAGCAGTAACTTACACCTCTGACGAGGCTTTCGAGGATCATGGCCAGGACGATGGCAGTAATGCTTGACGTGAGTGACATTAAAATATTATTTTACTATGCAAAACAAATTAAAAACCCATTTTTCTTTTCGCAATAAGGGAACACATTTTTATTGAAAATTTTTAATACAAGTTGCGCAGTTTTTTAAAGACCTTTGCAAACGTGGGCTAGGATTGTGACATGCAATGACCACGGCCTTGTGAATATTTTATTTGATTATTTCTGTAACGATTTAAACCACTAAAGAAGTTTGATCGTTGGCTTGGCCTTAATATAAAGATATAAATTAATATGTATTATTTAAATGTTAACAGTGCTTATGCTATATAATATATTTCGTTACAAGTTCTGTAACTGTCTAATGTTCTGCGGTATTTGCAGAAGTGGTCGCCGGTAATTCAATGTCCTTGCAAACATTGCATGCTTAGGCTGGTTGAATTAAGCAATCGCGTTTCGGTCGCCACTTGCAAACAATGAACTCATCAACGTTGTCTCTGGAAGCAAGCAATATTAATTGCCGTAGCTTGCGCACGTGACGTCGTTATTTGATAAGAGACGCATGTTTCGTATACAAGTATTTAAGTTACTTATGTATTGAGTAAGTGTTTCTTGTCCTTATTATCACCGTCACATTCAGCATTCATATTAATTAAAAATATAAAATAAATGTAATTTATACTTGTAATATACCTTCATGAGTACTCAAGAAAATAAGCCTGTACAATGGAATATGAATGAAAAATGAACGAACGATTCGTAACTATCCTGTGATTGTGACTAATTTGTGTAGAAGGTAGGTGCCTAGGTAATTTCTAAAACAAGAATTTGCGCGTGTAGAAGTGATTCACATTAGTTTATTACAACACTTGTTTATTACTCTATAGCTTTTTGTAACGCGTTCTAGAATGAACAGATTTTATTTTCTGCTTTTTAGTGGGACGTGTTATTATTTACTTCGAGCACTCCCGCACCCTTCCCTTTCAAAGCATACAGAGACCGGAATCTTCTTATGGAGTTAGTCTCGCAAAAACTCGAGAACGGCTGGGCCGATTTAGCTGATTTTGGTTTTGAAATTTTGTTGTAGTCCAGGAAGGTTTAAAAGTTAAGATACAACTTGCGAACTTGCGGACAAACCGACATACATACGAGTCGGATACAGAACCTCTTTTTGAAGTCGTATAAAACACGGGATGACTCACAAATACGCCTACGTTTGTGACTAGATATGTTAAAAAATATTTGATATTGTAAAATTGGAAGTGTTTTATAATTTGCATCCGTGATATTTCCGATGGATCCGTGAAATCGTACAACCAATGCCAAACTTTAGTTAGTGAAGAGGAGAAACTTAATAGGAACCAGTAATGTACGTAGCTCAGTTTTCGTTTAACCAATTGAATTCATCAAACGAAAAGAAAACACGTTTTTGGACTAAAAATAATGCACTACAATATTATTTATTTATATCCAGATTTATATCATTGTGTGGTCGATATTTAAGCGTAACAAGTATTCAAGGATAGTGTGCTTTTAATAAAAACCCTTCACAACATGTAAGAGTACAAGGTCTCATGAATTTGTTCAGTGATCAGTCCTTTAGTAAAGATAAAAAGTAAGTTGTGAAATATGATGATAATCATAACACATTTACGCGATATATTTCACATAAAAAAGTTATTTTAAATGATCATTATTACAATGTGTAAATAGTCTTTCTATTAAAGAGATAACGGCTACAGAGTTCTTTGTAATTTGTACAATGTAAATACATGGAATATAAGTAATCTCGTAGCATCGTACCGTAGGTGTACTTGCGTCCTTGTTCCGTGGGTCGGCTATGAATGCAACATGGCTCAAGTAATTACGTCCGAAAGTGTATAATCTTCATTATCATGACTACTCCATAGCATTCTTCAGATAAACTCAGGGTCGGCGTGTAATCGTGTTTTTGGTTGGATATAGTGTGTTGCATTTTCCTTTAGATAGCTGTTGGATTAATATCGTGTATAAATTAGTGTGTAGATATTTTAAAATATTAAGCAAGTGTAATTATTATTATTTAGGAAATCTATACTATTATATAAAATGACAACCTCATACACTGAATGACTGACTCATCAACGCAGAGCCGAAACGGCTGGATCTAGAGTAATGAAATTTGGACAGGAGGTGCCTTTTATTTCCTAGACAAGTAATAAGAAAGGATTTTTGAAAATTCCAACCCTAAGTATACTAAAATAGGGTTGGAAGTTTGTATGGAGTAAGTTTTATTTTTGATTCAATTAAACTCAAATTTTGTAGAAACACTGTAAAATGAAAATAATTAAACACGTGTTTCACAGTTTATCAATATTTTAGCCCTAAGGTGAAAAATTCAAATTTTAAGTTTGTAAGATTAAAAATATGTTTTAACTTTACGCGAAAACGTCTAAACAGTTTTACTTGAAATTCACCAAAAATGTTTCTTATGAATCGGGTCAAGTTTTAGGCTACAAATCATCACGCTGATTATTTTGGGGAATGAGCAGTGAGGCATTGAAATAAGTTTGTAATGGGATGACCTAACAAGTTTTTATAATTATGCATTTTCGCTATCATTACAATCTTTGACATGAAAATCATCACGCCCGTTTCTAAAGCAGATAAGCAGTAATTAAAATTAAAAAGACGTTGTATTAGAACGTCAATTTTACCTGCAATGTCAACGAGCACTGTAGCGCAGGGGCTGTATTAATGATCATGCGAATCGGTTACATCGAGTTCGAATCCCACATTTTTTTGTTTTTTTTTTGAGTTTGGTGCATACACAATTTTCTTTTTCTTTTAGTTAATTTCACATAATATTTTTCACCTTTAGCGGCTTCAAGAATTAAGTTACGAATTTGTTAAAAGTAAGCTCTTTCAAGTCATCATATTATGTAGATGTTATTCCACTTTAGTAAGCATGGTGATTAATGCTCATGCATTCAATGTACAAAAATGACCTCTTTTCATACATAACAGTGGAATAATTAAAAGCCAAAAAAAATTGCGCTTTGCATTGAATTAATTCTATTCCACACTTCAGAACTTAAGAATCTAGAGTTCCTTTTGCTAATTAACAGATCATAAGGCCAAACATTTGAATGTATTCTGATGAACCTGAGTAAGGATCGTTTGTATTACACCTAACTGTTAGCGAATATGTTGGCACGCGATGTCTTATAGATATAACAATAAAACATACATTCGGATATAATTCACCGTTCTCCAGCTTTTCCTAATCATCAAGATTACCCGTACGCCCAGTGCATGGCACCCCACAATTGTGGCGATAAATCTGTTCTTTGAGGAGTGGCTAGGAAGGCGCCACGGCATCATCTTGCCCTACCGCAGATCCTATGCCTACGCCTGACGCAGGTTCTCACCGGACACGGATATTTTGGGAGGTTCCTGTCCTGTTCCTTAACGTCGGGGTGTCGACACTGTGAGGATCATACAGTGGAGCATACAGTGGTGATTTGCCCCGCTTGGGTGGCGGTGACCATTCACGTTCGGCCCTGGTTCAAACCTTGGTCCAAAGCGAGTGGGAATAGGAAGCAGTGGCCTCCTTATGCGAAACAGTCATGCTAGAGAAGGAGATAGCGGGATGCGTGAGGGAGAGACAAACCTCACGCCCCAGCCTAGCCATCAGCATTTGGAGCCAGGAATCGACTCCAGGCCACTGCAGGCCCGGGCCTGCAGACTTTAAGCAATAAGTGGCTAGCCGTCCGGTAAGAATTAGGCCCGCGTAGACGGCGCGTTTGCCTGGGGGCGCTGTTCGAAAGAGCTACCGCGACCTAAGAAAATAAAGAGCGAAGAAGAGAACATAATGGATCGATTTAAGTCAGTCTGACACTTACCCCGCTACGCCCACAGCGGGAAGAGTCGGGAGATGATTTTCTAAAATAGATAAATATTTTCTTTTTTCAAAAATAGATCAAAAATACACACCACAATACCTAATTGGAGACACCGACTTCTGGAACGATGTATTAGTTATTTTTCAATTTTATTTTCCATGCCAGTTCTATTTTTGCAAAAAAGTTTTTCAGTTCGCTTTTGAGCGTTTGTAATTTAAAAAAAAAATAACAATATCCTAATGTCCAGACAAATGTTCATCACCTTGAATAAGGGTGAACTCTATACCTCTGCTTTCTCCTTTAAAGCTTAGAGGTGTGATGTTATGTTATAGAATAGTGAAAACAATCACTTGCATACGATTGCAGTAATCGCTGTTCCTTTACTATTAGTAATTGAAGAGTTCCATTGGCTATCTCCGAAGAACTTCATCAGATCCCAATATACTATATTATGTATTATACTAAAAACCTTCCTTGAAGCTGACTTGACTATGCTTTTGAAGAACGAAAATTCCTATCCAATTCGGTTCAGTAGTTTTTGAGATAAACGCGGACATAAAAACACATACATATGGGTACATATATTTTTTTTTTACAGAAACACGTTTTTTGAAGTCTGTTTAAAACAAAGACTGCCTACCCGTGCGAAGCCGGGGCGGGCCACTAGTGATTTAATATATTTATTAGGCTTAAAAAAAACAACCGCAATTTATATTTAGCCAACTACATATATTATGTTAAAAAGGAAATGAGATAATAAGTATGCTAACAATCAATAAGCTGTAAAGCTCAGATTTATGTTGTACTTGGAATGACATTTCGACGAATCCCACTTATACACGCCTACAGTTACACACAAAACGAATGGAAGCAGCGTTGTAAACAGACAGACTCGTCTCTATATATACGAGTTACATGAATCGCATTTTTTTCCCAAGGGCATCTATTTATGTATAAGATGCCAAAAAGTTGGCAATATATTGTGTAAGTGCATACAAAACTCAATTGTAACAATATTTCACTAAATACTATCTGAAATCTTACATCTAAATATGAAAATACTAGCTGTTTTCCAGGGTTTAAATACTACTAGGTTTAAAAACTAACCTATGTGCTTCAGGCAATCTCCAAACTGATTTTTCATCTCAATCGGTTGAGCCAATTTCCCTTGAAAGCGTGACAGACAGACAGAGTTACTTTCGGATTTATAATATTAGTAGATATTAATTTCGTAACTTATTAGATTTCAGATGTTGGTGCAAAATTATGTTAATATTAGTTTTAAATCAGATCAAACCAAAACAACACTTCTTGTTCGGCACATTGAGCTTATATTATAATGTTTATAATTCTTTTGTTTCGATAGTACTATTAAAAATTACCTAATCTGTTGACCTTTAATTAATTGCGTTTCAAATTCTCAGGTATTAGGTACTCGTATATTAATTATCAATTATTATTTATATATTAAGATGCCAACACCCACCGAGACGAAAAGTTTTAAAATTTAGAGGTACCTACTTATATTGTCATATAATCTTCATATTTTAAAATAATATAAGTACAGCTAATCTTTAACCTATTTTATCATTATGTAATCCTAGCTGAACTACAAACGTACTAAGTACATACCTAAGTATTTCTGCTCGGATTGTTTCACGTATAAAATGACTCTTATACTAGAGTGAGACGATCAACAATTGTACTTAACAAGTTTAAGAACGAAAAAATTGTATAGTGACCTGTTGTGCACAGGTATCTCTGTCATAAGTGTTGACCTGTTATTACAAATTCAATTTACATTTAAGGTCAATAAACACAATAATCTATTGTTATCGCTTGGCATAACCTCTCTTATGAGACACAACACCCACCTTTTTTTTAAACTTACCAAGCATAACGTTATAATTTATGCACCATAATCAGCCGCTCCTTATCAACTTCCAAAATTTAACAATTATGAAGTAGCCTTAACAGGAACATAAAAGTATTTTAAACGACAACAATTCCAAGTACCTACACTGTAACCGCCAACCATTTAAAACTAGTGGTTCCCGTTAAATCTGTCCTTGATTCATAACCTAGCGGGGCGGGGCGTCTTCGACCGACTTGCCTCTCGCCACAGACCGGTGGAGGCTAATTACACTTTGTGATCATTACTTGCCAGTGGGTGCAATAACGACCTTGGTATACCATACACTGTGGCTGCATTAAAGCTGGTACCAACTTAGCAAACACGCATACTGCCGAGGTCAGTATGAATAGTGTCCAATAAAGCTGTCGATTGTTACACGTAATAAGGTCGTAATTTATATTATCGTGGGCCAATTAAAATATTTGCTGTTATAAATCATATTGTTTAGAAAAATACTTAATACACTTTATCACGTTCTTTTAAAGTTCCATTATCCACCGCACCGCTATATCATCAGACCCTCGACACCGAATGCCACATATTCGATTTGTCAAAAAAATCATAAGTAGCTACTATACTACTACTAGTATAGCTAAAGATTCACAAAGTTCCAATTTTCACTTCCTGGCTTCTTCATCAGATCAGATCAGATACTAAATTATAGTATTCAGTATCACCCGAACTACTAAAAGTACATACAAAGTGTCATTTCGGTAAAAAAAAATTGAAGTGTTCCAAGATTTGACCATAGTTCTTAGTATGATTATTTATAAGACAAGTAAAGACAATATAAACTATAAAAAAAGATATAAATGTTAACCTAAAGATAAAATACTGCAGGAGAATATACTTTCTCTTATTATTTTCTTTCAATCAAGACTGGCTAAGTCTACTCTGTATCTGAGAAGAACAAAAGAAGCTTAAAGTACTAGTTTCCATTTAAAATGTCTAGACAGATTGCGGTCATGTTATGCAATTACATCGCATGCATAGGAGTAATTTTACTAGATGCTGTCATAGAAAATGATATTGACCCTTTTCGACCTAGGCGAAGGTAGTTGCATGCATTAGTCAATTAGTTAGTATATGGTAGGTGTTGTATGAGGGTATTATTATCGATGTCAAGGCCGAAAATAAGGCTAGAACATCAAATTTCTGTCAAATAAATTTAGTATTGACTAGCCGCATTATCGTAAGGTGCTTAGTGCTATCGTCATCGGGATTTGCTGATGACTAGAAAAACCATGATGTGTCATTTACGTTTATGTTAAATAACCATTTATCTATTTGCAGTGTGAACATCATAAAACGTATATAGATAATAGGATGTTTAAATTTAAACAGTAAATTATTCACAGCAAATGTGCGCCTGCGCAAGTGACGCGTTGATGTCTTTTACACACGTGAGCGCGGGACGTTTACGAGTCTTTTAATCTGACTTTGTTTGATAAAGTCTGTTAAAATACGTGCTATTGTAAAAAACTTGAAAGATTTTGGATGAATTATATCGATTTAACTTTCAATTAATAAACGAAGATACATGGGTATGTTCCTGATTTCGCTGAAAACATTACGGAGTGTTATTTTTCACTACTTATCAGACCTTTATCTTTTTTGATGACTGTACCTGCTATGTAAGCAATTAATATTACATTGTTCTCAATGAATTTATTATACCAATTAGTATGCAGCCTTTTAGTACAAATAACTAGTATGTTCAATTTCTTAATAGAATATGTGAATAGGTAAATTAATATTACAATAATAAACAAATGATGTGGCTTTATTCCAATTGTTTAAGTTTTATTGTTATTTGAACAGATCTTCGTCATTACAGTTCCTTGAAACGTATACTAATTTGTAAGTAATTTATTAACATCTGATTATAAGTGGTATTTGTCTAAATCACCATAAAGCTGAACTATAATTTTGTATGTTTTACTTGGGCAGCATACTAATTTATTAAAAATCTCTAGTAGCCTAATCGTATTAAAGGTACCAAACTGCTATTCAATTCCCAAAACATAGCGAAGTAGTTTTTTTTTTAATTGACCCTTAATGTTATTTTTTTGTGTATGTTAACCTGACACCTATGTCCTAGATTTTACGTGTCGCTTTTGTAAATCATTATTTCATATCGAAAAGGCATGGCTTTTATAACTGACACAGTTCAATTTTTTTATCTGAAGAAAAGATTCATACTATTCAGCTGGGAAATATAGCTTTACTCTCTGAAGCATATCTCGGAACGCAATTTAGTTCTGTAATAATCCTTAGAGGGACCTAATTAAGCGCTCCCTTTTAATAGTGATGATGAATCGCAATGACCACGTAACAGCTATATATCAATCTAATGTACGTGTCAATTGGTGTGCACGTCTATTTTAAGAACAGCGTCGATCGATGCGCAAGAGTGTTCGAAACGCTCACTTTCTATCGCGTTTTAATTGTTATGTGCACCCAGTAACACATGCAATTTTACGTGCGACAATGTTGTTCATCATTTACATTGAACACGGATATCATTTTTGATTTGTATTTTTCAATGCACTTATGTATTTTTCCGTTCTAATATTAGTACTTGACTACGGGAATGAACTGAAAACCATAAAACAACAAATAGTCGTAGCCGCTTCCCCATTTGTTTTTTCCACTTTTTGCTAAGCGGCATGCGACCACGGTAGGAATATTTTTTGTTCATGTTTTTCATTTCCTTAGTTTTTTGTTACTACATCATTCATGTGGGATATCATACGAAAGGGCTTGGTCTGTTTTTATAATGTCTCTTATTTTTCAAATTACAATAAAAAAATCACAACAAAAGACCGTTCAGCCCTTATCTCGGAAGTAAGCAAATTGAAAATTCTCAAATAATTAGGGTTAATGTGGGTAATTTATTAACCTAAATATAAAAGGAAAAATAAAATTATTTTAGTAGTTCCCATAGGACGCTAGATAACAGCGGTATAAACGTGTAAATAATATATATGTATACATTTTATTTGATAGTGCATAACTAATTATTCATGCACGGTCATAGTTATTATGTGTAACCTTTAATGTGGAAAGAATAAAATGAACACTCAGAAAACATTAACGAAAGGCAAAACTTAATTATAGTTTTCCTTGTTATTTAACTGTATACATATTGGCATTACACGTAAGCGTAAGCGTGAATACTTAGAATTCTTTCCACTAAATCACTGTACGCATTGGCGTCATTATAAGTTCCTCGTTTTGTACTAGTTTAATTAAATATAAAACGGTTCAACTTGAGGTATTTACGCTGCACGGCATATAAACTGTATTATTCAAAATCTAGAAAATAAATAAACCAATTCTAAATAACCTTGATTCTCATTGATACCTATGGCATATAAAATATAGGTAAAAGATTCGTAAACAATTGTTAAATATAATAGCTCCCTTTATTTCTTTTCATAATAACAGTTACTTCTGTTGTTTCCTTTAATAAGACATTTCGAAAATCAGCCAAGGCTAAGGTATCTTTCTAAAAAACATAACCCTCCTTCTGTCGCAGTCGGGTAATAAAAGCAGTTATTCATACAAATTTTATCGTTCTGACACTATGTTTGGTATAACAGAAAGTAATCGCGAACAGGTAGTATGACTGTCCGTTCCGGGTTCATATGTTATATGGGATAGGGGAAGGGCAGTAGTGGATTAACAGCTTTTCCAAGGTTTTGTCATAATTGAATTGTGCGTCACAATAAATGAATAAGAGTCATTCATTACCGTGACGCACATTCTCCTTCCTGAAAATACTTGAAAGTACATATAAAGTACTGTTATGATACTTTAAGGTCGAATGTGGTATAATACCTTTATTTTTATGTTTTGTATCAGGAACTGTTCAGTGGACATACTGTCATGCTATGATAAAGTGTATATATAATTTTGTTTATTGCAACGCGACGCGTTTGCATGCACTGAAGAAACATATTTAAGAACTTTTGCTAAGAAGATATAATAAATAGAAATTCTTACTTATCTATTCGCTAACAGATGTTAATAGGAGGGCACGCTGCTGAAATTGACATCATGCGATATGATTGTGAATTCAAGTATAGAATGGCTATATATAGAATGGAATGGGAAAAGCTGGGTGCCTGATTAAGCAGTAATTTTTCAATAATGCATATGCATTTTCACATAATACTGTTTCTATTATTTTGTTAACGTATTCTTATTGTGGAATTAATTCTGTTCTTCTTATCAGTCCGATTTGAATCTGATATTTAACTCATCGAATGGGTGTTCTGCTAGACTATTCAACGTTTTAAGTTACTGCTTGTAACAAATTATTGTTATTATGCACTGGTCTAATTGTTCTAATGAAAATATCAAAAGATCTTTTATCTCTGAAAATTATAATTACTTAGGAGTTAAGTTCCCGCAAATCTTCAATGAAGCCGTCCTTTAACGTGCTAACGTGTGTGAAATCGTATGGAAGTAATTATTATGCTACGCATCAGACGTCGCTGTGAATTAAGGATGTTGTCGAAACGGCTTCACTAATACGTATTATTTTTAATTCCATGTTACATATTGCGTTATATAAGTGCTTATTGATGTGAACAATGGAAGGAAATGGTTACGATTGCACTTGTCCCCTTTATGTTGATCTTGATTCTATGACAGTTATGTTACTTACTTAACCTTTCATTTTTTTGATGTGTTTGATTATAAATGTTAACTCGCAATGTTAAAAATGTTGTTCTAACGCATGGATAAAATCTGGAATACTAAGTACTGATGGTATGGTTTGAAACAGAACCAATAACAATTTATAAAATTACTAGCTGTTTCCCGCGGTTTCACCCGCATCCCGAGGGAACTACTCCGCGCACCCGGGTAAAAAGTATCCTATATGTTAATCTAGGTTAAAAGCTATATGTGTACCAAATTTCATCCAAATCCGTTCAGTAGTTTTTGCGTGAAAGAGTAACAAACATCCATACATACATTCTTACAAACTTTCGCGTTTATAATATTAGTAGGATAACAGTAATGAAATCTTCTTGCTTCTACGGGAAGATAAGTATGAGCAAAAGAACCTTGAATTATGTTTATTCGCAGCTCGAACTACGTTTACCAATAATGCATTAGATTTTAAAATTGCAACATTGATCCTACCTCCCGCCAGCTCCATCACGAGTCTTGCAACTGGAGAATGGCTCGTAGATTAACGTTCAGTTGACGCCTAGTCATTCGCTAGCTTAAATGTAGGCTTTATAGTTCCAGCATTTTTTAACAAATCGGTAAAAACTGATTCGGAGCGTACCTTGAATAATATTAATATGTGTACGTCTAGTTACCCACGCACGGTACAGTAGTTTCATATTTATGTAACCAGGCAATAAATGAAAGTAGTAAAAAAGGTTCACGGTCGATGTTATGATAGATACTGTTATCTAGATTTCTGTGTAGACGGACAAAACAGGGAATCGTTGTGAACAGAAACACATGGCAACCACAAACGACCAATTTCACACATACACGATTATCATTAAAAAGAACTTGAATATTTGTGTGGCGTAATCAAGCTTAAATTATTGTTCCATCATTGACCTATTTACCATCCTACCGTTGGACAAAGGCCTCTTCTCGTACAGAGAAGGAATGAGCATTGGGTGGTCATCAATTAGTCAGTGGATCTTACTTTCTAAGATACACTTAAAAAGTACATTATGATGTTAGAAAAGTCACATCGGTACTTGCCAGATTTTGAACCCGCAGACTCATACACGTCATGCAGGTGCCTTAAACGCTAGGCCACCACGACTTATTGTATAAAAGTAATGTTTAGCTAATTGTTTTCTCTTAATTTATAACCGCAAACGCGTCCATCTATGGTCTGGTACTTACGAGCACATACGTGCTTCGGTCGAACGTGTGGTAGTTTTGCAACGCGCGGCCGGTCGCAGCCCATCGGGCTCGCACTGCACTCGCTTGCAGTTGCATAAACGGAATTGCGAAACCCGCGTATCGCGGTCACTGCCGCCGTCGACGCTACAACTTAGTTAAGGGCACTCGGCGCACCCCTCGTGCCTTGTCGGACACTCACCCACTGATTGCTATTTCAACGCTCCGACCAATAACAAGGATGGTAAAAAATATGGAAGACCTGTAATAAAATCTTGATACGCTTATCTTAAATTGGGTATAAATGCCAATATATCGATTTTATATTCGTACTATTTCCCGCAGATTCGCTGACGTCCCGACTACTTAACACATCTTAGAAACAAACTCACATTCGCATTAATAATATTAGTTAGGATAAGGATTGACAAAGTGATGTTATTTCATGTCATGATGTCCCTTTATTCCTTGGCCTTATATTTTTTTTAACTATGTATGTACCATGCAATCTGGTGCTCTAAATGGTGTTCATTCTTTCGTTGTAGTTGACGTTATATTGTTGTTTATTACAGAGAGTCACAACATGCGGGCCCTCATGCGGGTCAGGCGGTTTCAACGCTGCTGCCACTGGCGGACTGGTCCGTCGTCTCGCCTCCAGTCTCCAGAGCACAAGCACGGGCTCCCTACCTGATTACGGCACACAGATCGTCGACCCCTACCGTTTACTGGAAGACGACCTTAACGGTATATATGAAGACATCAGATCCGTAAGTACAAAAGTAATTTATAGGTTTGTTGCAACTAAATTACTAAAAAAGTTTCTGATTAATGGACTTACAAACGCAACATTGTTCTTACTTATCTTTTTGTTACTTTGATATGCATTACAAACCTATTAACAATTTACATTATTTTTACAACAGCAATAAGTTTACTGGTACTGATTACGCATACTTAATTAATTACTCTAATGATAATTTTTATAATAGCTATTTGAATAGATTGCATGTATTTTTGTAATACAGTCTCACTAAAAACATAAATAGCTTTCGTAAGTACACGGACAATGTTATAATAAGAATGCATAATCAGACGATGACACATGGGATGACTGTATTCAATAGAGTCCCATCTGATTGAATTTGTAATTATCACAAACAACGAGTAAGCGCCAGAAGTAGACTGATCAATATGTCATTCATTGTGTCATAGGCCGCGATATAAAAAGGGTACTGTTTACGAGCCTGTTGGTCGTCATAGTGTCCATTGATCGACAATTGTGTCAAAGTCACGACGTGTTAGCACGTTAGTCAGTTCGGGTTGTGCAATTCGCGCATCGCCGGTAATTGAGATCTGTGGTACACAATACCTCTAACCGTAACGTGAATTACGCGCTGAATTACAGTTTGCTAGATTCCAGTGCGCTTAACTGCAACTTAATGAATGCGTTGCTAGTATAACTGGAGATCCCCACTACGAAATGTTTGGGAAATGTAACATAAGCGCATTATAGGTATTCCAATGTACGTAAGTTTCTATTATTGAGGTATTTGTCCTAGAGAATTTAATTAAATTGTTCATTATATTAAAAAAAAAGTCATGGCTAGAATGCATGTTATTAAACTACGGAGATAAATGACAATTATCAAAATTACTTTAAAGTTCACCGGAGCAAGAAAGTGCTAGATTGTAATGGTAGGAACTGACCTTATAGTAGTTAATAAACACAAAAATTAATGACATCCTTTGCATTGTGCCCGTTGCCGGCAACCTCGGTGTTGTATGGTTGCGCAGTTAGCTCAACTGAACTTTTGACAACGATATTGCAAAACGTTGCAATGCACTAAAGTTGAAGTATATTTACAATTGCGAGCTGAATAGCGATCCGATATCCCTCTTCTGATTGGAGTTGAAGAAATCCCTCATTCTTCCTGTTTTTTTATTTTATTTTGAATACATAATGTATTTTGTAAATACTCTAGTATTGTAAGTACTTTATCGATATATTCATCAATTTAGCAAATAACATAATGGTGCCGATTCTGACTTACACACGACTAAACTAATTTTAAAATATCATGCTCTTTTTCTATTGCGAAATACAAGAAGAGGATAGCAAGTAATTCAGTGCTGTCAAATTAAATGACAGATGACATTTTGTTCGTACAGGTTTGTTAATTTAGTCGAGATGTTACGTCGTGATGTTTAAATTTGTATGGAAAACTATTTTTTTCTAATTTGACAGGTGTTAAAAGTTTGCTATCCCTTTCTTATATTTGTTGATGGAAAGAGAGAATTATAGACTAAATTTAATTTAGATGGTGTCAAGAGAATCGCGGCCATTGTTTTGTTAAGAATGTTGATCGGTAAGGTTGGTCACATCGGTCCTACCATATCATCGACGTTAGTGATGCCAGTGGTCGTTTGCCTACTTTCTGTTTGGAAAACTCGTCTTAAACTAGGCCCCTGTGTGAATGCTGTACTGGCAAGCTGTACCTATATTACTACATGGTCATTTCCTTCACGTCTGTTGCCATATAGGCTGATTTCTAGTTGAAATCCATTTAATGATAGATCTTTCTACTTTTAGTAACATTACAACAGACATTAAGATAAACTTTCTGGTTACAAGCCATTTTTTTGTTATTTTACGACGATTTATTGATCTACGCGTTAGCAATATTTCAAGGAGACCAAAATGGTCATGCTGATTCGCTAAACTATGTATACGTAAGTGACATCACATAACAGCACACGTAGAATTTGATTTCGCAATTCCACAATTGATTAAGTAAATAAATGTTTGTTTGGAATTTGACCTAATCACACCATTTCGTTTTAATTTCACCAAAATATAATGTACTTAGCTGGTACGTACTAAGGAAAGGATCGTTAGTACGAAGTATGAGTTGAGTATTTCAGTCGAAAGTTGTAGTTAATTTCGTTTTACTGTTTGTTATGTTAAATTGTGTTTTTTAACCTTAACTCAACCTGCTTAGATAGTTGTTTACATTGTTTTCAAAATACCTTAGTAGATTTCAGTTATTTTCGTAATTAATGGGTCTCACAGTCCTAAGCAATGAGTGGGAAATGGAAAGTGTGGCGTATAACAGCGCTAAACTTGTACATTGACCTTGTTTCCAGACCCGGTACGCAAAAACAACTAACGAGTATTCTCATTACTCAGTTTCCGTTAGTACTGACTTCAGTTTACTTAATTAAAATATAGGAAATTGAAAAATAAATTTTACAACGCGGCCTATCTTAAAGATTCACATGTAATTCATAATCAGATTTTGTAGTATTGAACAGTCTGTGGTACTAGAAATTTAAATGACTTGCAAATCTTACATATATGTAATCATAGTGTGTGGCTGATGTCATGTTGCACAATAAAGGTTTGTGTTAAATAAGTCTTATTAGATCGTCCCTGCTACATTCAATGTTTTACAATACCTGGAGTTTCCGCTAAATGTCATTGTTGGTTTTTCCTACCATTGAAGTCAAGGTTTTTGTATTAGGAATGTTTTATTAGCTTTTCTCCGTGGTTTCACTAATTTTTTGTCCGCAAATTCGTCCGCGTATTTATGTTATTAAACTTAGGTATAGTGTCGCAATCTAATGAAAAAATTTTTAGTTCCACGGATTATCCCTTTTTGCGTGAAATAACAAATATACATACATCTTAAAAATTTTGCGCATTTTGAATATTGGTAGGATTAATTTTGGTATAAGGAAAATTGCGTAGAACGCAATAATTTGTTATAAAGCTTGAAATTAGTCTAAGCGAAGAAAACAATAAAAGCGGCTGGGTCAAGCGCGTGATTCAAAACGCGGTTCTCTTTGAAGAGGTTCCTATGCTAATGGAGACAGAAAGCTCTTCACAATACATTCTGTACCGGTAGTTAGGGCTTCAGAGCTCTACCGAAACCGGTAGTTTTGTATCCTGCTCCTGATATCGGGTGGATCATTATTTTTACTTCAATATATTTAAATGTTTTTCTTTTATATTTAAAAATGTAGAGAAAAGAAAAATAATAATAGCAATTTTAATGAATAAAGGGGAAATACTGGCCTTGACCGGGTCGTACTAACTCCAGTTTGTTGTGTCAGCACGTTCTACAAATCTTTCATAACACACACAACTCACCTGAAGCTAGTTTAAAGTTTAAATGTCACACGTTGGAAGATCAAAAAAATCTTAACTTAATACATTGTAAATATAAACTAATTTGTAGCATTTCCCACAAGTCAGTTATTAACTGTTTAGCTTTCAAAATGTTTACGATAACAATGGGAAAATACAATGCCAATGTTACTTCTTCCACTGTATATATATAAATTTTAACAAATCTCTTAGGCGGTTAATTCATTTACCTTTGTCTTGGACTACGAAAACTCAGTTACAGTTACAATTGAATACACCATATAATTCGCACTCGAGAAGACGGCTCGTATTACGTAGTGGCTGAGCAATTGGCCGCTACGTTGCGTACCGGTTCAATTCCAGCATAGGACAACTAAAATTATTTCGGGTCTGGGTATTTGTGCATATGTAGGTAATGTATATTTGTAAACGCACCCACGATCAGGAGTAATTCGTGTTGTGTGGCAACATTTTTTAAAAAGAGAATTGTGTGTGTGTGGAGGGCGCTACTGCGTATATTCAGAAGAGCTAGTAGAAGGTAAATCTGACTGTTTCGCTGCGTAGACGTCGTCCTCGGATTTCGCAATAAGACCTGACTGCGTGACGTTTAGAATTTGTACGGTCAACAACGGATGGACAGTGGAGGTTTCATTCATTCAATATTTACTATTACGTTTAGTATATTCGAAACCTTAGACATAAATACACATTTAGATACAACACTTAAATATAATGATGTTAATTTAATTACGTAACATTGTTTTTTTTATAACTTGACCAATGAACCGCGGCGTTGGAATCAATAAATAGTTGCAAAAGTTTGGAAACGATGAATAGCTTCGAATATTTGCGTCACAAGAATTATTTAAATGTTATGATACATAATTTTTGAAAAGCTTTGTTTCTGCAAAAGATTTCATTGCAATCTATAACTATTTAAACACTTATAATATTATTGTGTTAGTGACTGTTTCCAGAATTGCCCAAGTGGCGTCTTTCAAGGTGTAAAGTAAGTTCGTAATGCTAGGCGTGTTAACAAGAATAATTTGTAAAACTTACAAAATAACAATTTTAATCCATTTATGAATATGTAGTCTTGTATCAGACCAATTATCATAATCATTGAAACTCTGTGGCCATGCACCTGCAATTGTACATAATAATTATTCCGAAATGTTACCTTATTTATTTTACTTACTGGAAATATAGGTCATCTGAATTTAAATTAATGCAAGTCATATTTTGCATAAAGTTTTCGTCAGCGAAACAATGAAATTGATGTTCAACAATCATAATTGAAAAGCCAATGCCAAGATTTGCATTGTCCGCTATAGTAAGAAGACATTTGCGTCAAGCTTGCGTCAATGTGCAGCCGATGGTGGTTGCCACACAGCTGAAAACTACCACCGAGTCATTCAAGTAGTTGCAAATTATGTCTGTTGTAAAACCATTAAGCCTGCCTGCCTACGACGATTTAAAAAAAAGGCCTATCATAAAAATTACACTTAGTTACTTGTTTTTACACAGTGCTATTAGTAATAATAATAATAAAAAAACATAAGCTTAGCTTTGAAGTAGTTTTTAATTAGCTGTAACAACATATAGGTATGCACTATTCAGACCGTTACAGAATCTGACTTTTCGACGGCATTTTGACCAATAAAATCAACAGCGTGAAATCACTATAGCATACCTAATTACTAGATTACGGCGAATCATATGTTTGCAAGTTTGACCGTAATGGTGTTCTTTTTTTTTTGTAATTACGCTATAGTTATCTAATGAACGTAAATGGTTTTCATTTGTTAATGTTGCATTTGTCATGCAGATGTTAATTAGCACATTAAGAGCTAATGTGGCGGTAAGAAACGATATTAGCAATAATGCTACATAAATGGGTAAATGCACTGTACCCTCACGTTATAAAAATTCTGTCGAATTGAGAACCTCCCACTTCTGTAAAAATATTATAATTGATTACGGTCACCGTGCATGATAATGTTTTGAATTTATCCTTGGAACTTCTAGATTTGATACGGAATACTACAATTATGTTACTCGTATACTACGTACCTATTTAGAAAGACGATTGATTAGATAACAGAGCGATTGATGATAAAATGTCACACAAAAAATACTTAATGAATGGACACTGGAATATTGTATGGTTTCGTAGCAACTGCTACGAAAGCGTAGCACGTGTAATAGTGTATTATTATTACAGTTGTGGCTATGGTATGTTGTTAGCAGAGTTATGATATTTTGTGCATATAGAGAAAGTGATGAAAAGAGAAATGTCTTACTTTATCAGATGACTCATTTATCTACACAGTGAAATTGTCAATACTTATACGATTTCTTGAAATGTAATATTAGCGGCAAGAAAGTGTACAATTTATGTAAGAAGTTATCGTGATTTGTATTGCACTCTATCAATATCAATACGTATTTCTGGTTCAATTGGTTATCTTGCATTACATAATATTTATACAGCTAGAGAGATATTAATCTGTTAGTACAAAACACGATAGTTCACATTTTAACCTAGAGATATCAATAGTGCGATGGAAGTAGGTTAAAACAAAGATACGCGAGATATATTTCTTCAGAAACTTACATTATATCTAATATGTTACTAGAAGTCTAACTCCGATTGACATAATAATTGTCTAAACAACGTAATGTTTTGTAGTCCAGATTGCGGTACCTAACATTGAGCAGGAGGTAACTGAAAAGCATATAAATACTTTTTAAAACACTAAAAAAACACTAAAAAGAGCTAAAACGCTTGCTTTTACTGCTTAATTTCTGCTAAAACGCTTGTGAACTAATATACCGCTTTAGAAGTCGGTGACAAATACTGACAACAGTAACTTAGAGACTTCTTTCGACTCCTAAGGCGATGTATTGGTCGACAAACATTTTAACATAAAGTAAATTTATTATTCTTTTTATCATCTTTTGGAAGTCTTTTAAAAATAAGTGGCGTAGTTTTTCAAGAACGGTTTAGCTTATTTATTAAACTTTCATTTGGTGACTAATTTTATTCCAACAAGAACAATTTTTCTTGTGCACCGGTTGAAACTGAAGTGCAATTATTCCAGTATGGTGTCAATGACCGAAACTGTTCAATAAATTTAACGGTTTTTTGCATTGGTTATTGTCGCTAGAAAAACTTGCGCATCACAATAATCTGTCAATAATATTACAGTACGGTGTAGTTTTGTGGTATCATATTTATAATTTGTCATTGTATTTCATCCATGCTTCAATTTTCAATAAAACTGCGTATCCAAGTACCGAATGGCATATTATGTTGAGAGTGACTACTCTCACTAGCTGTACTCCCTTGTTTTAATGTAATTATTCATATGAAGTTAGATGTGATCCCAACTCGACTGTAGCCCCTCTGCCCGACAGGAGCTGGAGCGTAACACCAACCAACCCGAACTGAACACCATAGCCACATACTACTTCGATGGCCAGGGCAAGGCGCTCAGGCCGATGGTCGCGATACTTATGGCGAGAGCCGTCAACTACCACGTCTATGGAGAAAACAGGTATGTGCTTTTGTTACTCGAAGTTATAGCTTATAAAATATACACTTACATTTTTTATATGATTATGAGTCTAGACTTGTTATTTTTTTATTACATTATATTCAAGGATAATGAGCTTGGATAAAGAGTTTTATTAGACAGTTAAATATACGTGACAGTCAGTCAGGTATAATAACTTAAAATGTAGTAAGACTAGAAATATTAAAGTTGCAATTCGTGTTGAATATTTTTGTGCTACTAAAACTAAATAAATAATATTTTATGAAACAATGTGCTGCATCACGAACACGCGTAGTGGTAAGAAAGTAAAGAAAGTTAGAAAAGTCTGGGGTCAACCCACAATGTTTCTTTGTAATACAGTACCAACAAACAACCACAAGCGTCATGAGCGTACGCGATGTTTTATCACGTTGTGCTTCAAATTTATTATTTCGAGAAAAGCTATTCAGACACATATTTTATGTACAAATCTAGCCTTGAATGATAGACATTGAAATCTAAGAGTCAAAGTCCAAAAGTCTCTCACACATTGTAATTGACATTAAAAAGATTGACCTCTCTTCATCCAACGGCATAGAGGCAATGTAAATGTGAATGAGCATGATGAGTCGGTATTTTTGGAACAGTAATTGACCTCACGGATGGCTTTGGGATTGTATTTTTAAACTCAACTGGTCTTCCTGGATAACTACTGTTTTGAAAATATATTTGTCTTTCTGTGGGTTTCTTTATAGTTTTAATGTTAAGTAGGGGCAGACATTTAATCATCTCATTTATATAAAATGTAGCCTAGATAAGATTAGTTAAATAAACAATGATTAATAATAAAGTGGAAGTTCGAAACTGATAACTAAGGCTATTTCCTAGCATTTCGCTTAATTCATTGAACTTGTTGCCTAACAGTAGGTATCTGTTTGGCAACACTTTTGGATTGCGTTTGGTCATCAGACCGTACGCTCCATAGTTCAATGTCTCGCTGAGGACCTTGAACAAACGATTTTTCAAAGGTCTTTATGTCGTCACATATCGCGAGACCATTTATTGCATTAAATCGAAGGTTGTACTCAACGGTCAGATATAATTAGATTGAAGAAGATTAAAACGTAGTAGATACGATTAACAAGGCGATTAGTCCGCGTTTTCGTGTATATACATAAATTGTGGAATTTAAGGTATGCACATAACAACTTCGCTATTAATTAAAAAGATATCAATCATGTTTTATAATCAGGATATCTTTTTAAACAAAATAAATCCTTAAACAGATTTTTGCAGTGCATAGTTGCATATAGAATAATAGGTATTCGTATATAAAAAATGCGCCGCATTAAGACCGTTATCTTTCGGTTTGTTAAAGTCTGGTAAAATATTTATAAAATTTTCTTTGTCTGTTTTATACGAGACGTGTCGCGAAGAACATGTCTTCGCGACACGTCTCGTATAAAACGGAAGGATCATTATATCTTAAGGAAAATCTGGACTTTTTACAGTCCTATTTTTGCATTCAGTTAAAATGACTACATTTAATGAATAGTAAATGTCCTATTCTGGCATTGTGTTCACGTGTTCCCTGTGGTGCACCGCGATCCGCCCTTACATGATACGAATATTTAAAATATTTGAACACGCAATGCGAGCTATTGGTAATGTTACTAATTTACCTACAAATAATTATACAATCTGACCATGAGCTCACTAAAACAGCTACTTAATACAACGCACTTACACGAATAATAAAAAGACAAAGCTAAAGATTCAATCAAAAATGTTAGATTATAAAATAAATAAGTTGAGTAGAAACCTTCATACGAACTATCTCGCACATCGCGTGGTAGGCATGCGCAAGCGCAACCGAACCGCTAACCAAGGCGTTTCTAACCTATTGGTGCAATAGCTGTATTTTTTTCTGTTGTACCTTAATTACACATTATAACTTTAATAACACGAAGCTGATGTAGATAAATACAAAGCAAAGTGAAGAATGAATATAGAGATTATTGTATGATGTCTTACTAAGGGCACTTGTGTGTGGTCAATGTGTGTGGCGATTTCTCTTGCTTAATTACAATCACCTGTAGGTTTATATTCGACACATAAGTTATGCATCCGTCTGTGGTCATAAATACTAAGATTTGCACCTTTCAATAACACAACTCGAGCGTAAACGTTTTATTTAGAAATTAATTTAAATACAACTGCATAGATTACCTACTTTGAAAGAAGCTTTAAATAATATATACCTAGCTGCATGTTACTCAAATGGGCGAATTTACACTTCGTCGCTTGCAGAGGCTGGGCACAGACAAATATTCGTTACAAAACAATACACCAATATTTTATCGATGTTAAATTGACAGTAGCTCCGTGTCAGTTAACGTGTGTAAGTAAATGTTGTAACAAAATCTCGCTTGAGTAGTTGTAGCGTACGTAATTGTCTGGTTTGGAGTGCTTTCATGTATAGGTGTAACGCTCCTGTTTCACTCGTAATACGTAGGCATTGCTTTTTGTATATTTATATATGCAATTGAGTAATAAGTAATTTTTCTATATTCACTTTTTAGTCAGTAGAATAACTTTAATAATAATTAGATGGCCATAACTTCAAAGCTTCTTAATTAAAAATAGTTGCATGTTGTTTTTAGCAATTCATGTCTCATTTGATCTCAAGAACTTTTTATGTTTAAGTTCTTAGAGGCGGAGAAAAACTGAAGAATTATGTGTGACAGTACACCTACAACAATTTTAAAAACCTTAAAATAAGACCTTAGAATAGAGTTAGTATTTCTTAGGCCAAGTATTGAGTGAACGGACAATCAATAAACAACAAGATTTCTCTTACCAATACAGCCTTTGTCGGAAACCACAAGATTCTGTAACTTTATTTATTTTATAATTTATACTCTTCAAAGTCATAAATAATGTATCTTAAGTCCAACTGCACGTCACCACTGTTGCGAAGAGCATGAAACATTACGTATTGTCTGAAGTATTACATTCACGTTAAACTAGTGAAAAAACTTAACGATCAGCTTTTTATTAACAAAACGTGTTTAGTATACATCTGTCCAGAGTTAAACCAACTGTTACAACTGAACAGTTTGGTGAAGTACAAAAGCATTGTTAGAATGTTCTTCGATTTCGCGCAATTTGCCATTGTTTCATAAAGAAAGTTTGGTACAGCTTCGTTCCTATGACTAGAATTAGATAATCTTAAGAATTGAACTTTTCCTATAAAGTTAGTTGACAGTGAATATTAAGTTAGTCATTGTTCTACTTGTTTTATTTGTGGTCTAGCATAACATACGATTTTTTGGTTTAAGCCTAGTGACAGTTCAGTTTCTATTACATTTAATCATGATAATTTTGCGTTTGTGTTTCTCGTGTCCTATTTCCTAATGTACAATGTTGTGGTGCAGTGCATTGCTGCCGTCACAGCGACAAGTGGCCATGATCAGCGAGATGATCCACTCGGCGTCACTCATACACGATGACGTCATCGACCAAAGTGATTTCCGCCGCGGGAAACCCTCCGTCAACGTGCTCTGGAATCACAAGAAGGTACAGTTTTTTTAATTAATTTAATCATCGCTATTGCCAACATTGCAGTGAGATTGTGCTACATACGCGAGCTGTGTGGAAAGAGGCTAAAATCTTTTTTCTCTATTTCTTAACTTTTAATGCCGTACCAACATGAACTCAACGTCTTGTTCCCATGTTTTAGTAGCACAATAGTAACGTACTTATTTATATACGATTATCAGGTTTATCTCATGAGAATTCTAACTATTAACAAATTATTTTGAAGTACATTAGTTTTTAATTGTACTTTACACACACCAAGGTTCCCATTACATGAATTAAATTATACCTAATCCAGTTTTTAGGGTCGCAAAGCTTGAGAGAGTTTACGAATACACGCAACGGTTGAGTTTTTCTTAAAATCGTAACTTTTCCATGACATTCGACATGAAAAGTGGGAAATATTTTATAGTCTCGTTAAAGCAGCATACATTGCGCTTATTATTACTTATCATTCAATCGATTTATTTCGTGTTAAATGATATATTATGCAAGTTCGTAAGCTTATAAAAATAACACAGGCATGTGTTAAGAGATGTTCCTGTTGAATACGAATGAATCGATATTTATGGATGTGATCGTCCTATGACAGCGAGCATTGTGGTTATCTTATGTAGATTGACGCAAATTCTTGCGTACAAACGTGTGTGTACATTTAAATTAACGTAATTAGTATACACGAGGGATTACTTACATCAATCATATTTATGCTATAATACGTTGCTAACATGTTTATATTTGCCATGTATTGAAGATGTTTAATTAGATTTAAATATCATTCTTTGAATTTAACGTCATTGCCAATAGATAAAATTGTGTTGTTTGTTGAAAAAAAATATACATTTTGCTAACCACAAAGCTATAAAAGCGTTGAAAAAACAAATAGAAGATTACTACTTAGTACTTCATTACTTACTTAGATTAGTACTTACATCCAAATGTCTTAATTCAAAGTATCTTAGATATAAAGAAGACATATTCGCATTAATCTTGACTTGAGTATCATGAATTCATCAGGGAATGCAAACATGCAGCGAATATACAATCAGTGATTATTAAGATGATTATTTAATGCTCTATAGCACTGTTGCATGCCAATTTCAAGTAACATACAACCTTGTCATTGTATTCAATACTGTTAATAGAACAACTAGTAGCTGTGCTCTATGTTAGTAGGTAGCCTATTGTATTGGGATAAACCGAACACCAATTAATATGTGTGCCACGTCTTCTCGATCACGAGTCGAATGGAAAGTGCAAATGGGCTTAGTACATAAATAAGGAGCGGCTGTGTCTTGTCTGTCATTATGTCTGTTGCTAAGGCGGTGCCGAATTTCGGATCGATTGCGTGCGTCACTATAAATCAATTAAGTAGCTTGCTTCTAAAACGGCAACGTAAACATTCCAACGTCCATTTTAACTAGCTGTACAGTGTATATAATGCAATAGACACACTTCATTCAGGCTTATTGTGTTTTGGCCAGCAGCTTGTCGGCAAAATCTGGGTTAATATCACGATTCACGTTCATTCATTACGCGATCTATTAAAATTATATTCTAAAAACCACTCACGCGTATATACAAGTACATACCTACATACATACATATATCCAAGGTCATAACACAACTTTCAATGAATATTGAATTCAATATTTTAATTGTTTAATATTCTACGTTGTCGCCGTTTTCATTGAACCATTAATAATAGCATAGTTTTAGGACCAACAACTGGCCAAAAAAATTAACCGCGTGTTGTCTTTAGCAATATTAGTTTAAGCTTTAAGTCGGCTCACATTATTTACCCATTTGTTGTGCAAATATTAGACTTCGTAGATACACGTTCGTCATATTCAATTTCATTTTCAACGTGACTGTAGAAAGTTGATTTAGGGATGACCTGCTTGTAATTATTCAATAAATCTCATTTTAAATATATAATTATATTAGAAATATTTGTAGACAAAAACATCTCTATGAGGTAAAAAGTTTAGACACAACGAACGTAACAAATAATGTTGGTTATAAAGAAAATTTGCTTTGTATGTTAAGAGGAATACTGGTTTTATAATTTAATCAATGAAACCTACCTAAAAACCTGTTTTCTACTTGACCCACATTATATTTTACCGAAGTTAATAAACTTCACCAAGTCCAGGTTGTTGTCCTAAACATGAGAATAACTACAATCTGTGTGAAGTAGTCCGACACATTGCGCCGACGGGGCTATCAAGATAAATTAATGCTATCACATATACGGCTATTCTTTTCTTTCACTTTATGAATGGGTGAGACATAACTATATGACAGTATCGGTTGAGACGCGTAGTAGTCGTGTTGTTAGTGGCTCGTGGCTGTGGCAGACAAGCCTAACCTACTCGCACTGGGCCAAAAGGCGAGCGACCCTCGGTGAAAGTACCTCGCGGCCTCATCATACCAATAAAATGTTTGTTTATAACGAATGTTTACTTGATGGCTCGTAATATTGTAAATTTGTTTTAACTGACTTCATAAAAAAGGAGGTTATTAGAAATAAGCAAGACCATTTAACTATTTTATTGTAAAATTGAATGATTGTCATTAACAATTCCGGATTTTTTATATTGGCCTTACAAAAAAATATTAGTAAGGGATAAGTAAATATCAATATATCAATAACAATATTTTATCATTCATTTAAAAGCACTGACGAACTGAAATCGGTATCAGTTCGTCATTATCAGATAATTCCCTCAAAAGCATTCTTATCACTTTGTGTGTTCAGGGTATTGAATAACCGTAAACAGAAGCTCCGTGTGTCGAATGACGTTTGTGACACGATCATTGTGTAATATTCCCCTCTTTAAATGAATATATTTGTTAAAGCTATTATGGCTGTTAGATTGGTCAAGGTAATTTTCGTAAGTATTGTCACAACAGAACAACTAATATTAGAATAGGTTTTGGATTTCGCCCCATGCCTTGAAATCTTTGTATTATAGAAATATATCCCTGTATAGTTCCTTATGGACGAGTTGTCTCAACAAAGAATCGATGTGATTTGAATAGAGATTAGTGTTGAACAAAGACTTTGATACGATTTTGTTATTGCTACGAATCTCGGCCTACCTACGGGTGCTGAATGCTTTTATTACATTTTACATTACTCATTATCTTATTATATCTACTTGTAAGCAGTTTGCGTTTGCCTTCGTCCTTCACGAACAAATGCCTATCCTGCGATTACATCTTCCGGCGGCGTAATCTTTAGCGTGAAACGTTTTATGAATTGACAATGCATTGGATCGTAAGCTGTGTTCTTCATCTAATGGCATAATGACGAAAATGTCCCATTAAACACGTTGAATGTTGTGCAATTTAGGTCGGCACGACCTTTGCCTTTTATTTATGTATTTTATAGTCGAATTTATTAATGTCATTTATTGTATTAATAATGACTAATTTGATGTTTCTTACGCGAAACTTTGCACGGACGGATGTATGTATGTAGGTATGGATGTTTGTTACTCTTTCATGAAAAAAATACTGAATGGTTTTGGTCATAAGATAGGGATTTGTTGACTATTGTCAAAATAATAAAGAAATTCAAGATTACTAACTTATTTTATGGTTTTACCAGTTCAATTTCATTTGTTAGTTATGCGTACATATATATGCGCCACAAAGTGTTCAGATAGCAGCTGTTGATTTATGACGGTCTTGACGGTCTTGAGTTAGTTCATTTAACTCGTGTGGTGGCGGATGTTGTCAAAGTTCGATATTACTATTTTAGGATCTAATCACCTATATTTGTGTTACATAATTCAAACATCCAAAGTTGGTGTTAGTACTGTTTGTACCTACCTACCATATACGTTTGTATACTTACATACGTTTAGTGTAAATATGCTATCATGGTAACAGGGCGCGTCTGTTTGTATTTAAGACATTTACGATCATGTTGCTGAGCACGGATGTGGAATATTTACACTGCTGTTACGTGGACAAAATCTTTGATAATTTGTTTGATAACGTCCTCTGTGTCAACGGGCATTGCGATTTCAGATTATTATACAATCGAACAACTTTACGACAAAGGTCCTTTTTCGGTCAACGACCGCTGCAGCCGCGGTGCGTTTTAAATACTTATTATGTATGTATTCTTGCTCTATAAAAGAATGGTATTGTATAGTGTTGTACGACAATAGGAATCTTCAACAACGTCAGTAGCGAATTTCCGATTCCTATCGTATCTGCGACCATTGTTCAGAATATGTCGCGGACCTTATTGTTCACCTTGTCTGAGCTATGCTATGGAACGACGAGTTTAAATGCAGAGCATACGCGGTTGGAATTTATGTAAAAATATTGGACAAACCAAAACGTCTGGGTATTATGGTATCCTACTACTTGTGTCACATTAATAAGATCAAAAGTATGTGTAGGTATGTAAGCGGTGGCCCTCGTGGTCCTATTGGACAGAATGACTAGCATCAGCGCCGACACCTGTCTTTGTAATCACACCTGCTGCGCCCAAGCACGCCCGCCGCCGTCTGATGCAACATCGCATTGTAATGACTATCTGACATTACCATATTTGATCTCACTTTACTCAAGAGTCCCGCTTTTCACGAAATACGTAACTAAAACTACATTCCTGATTCGGATATTCCATGTATTTTATTTAAAAAAAACGAGAACATCGCCAAGGTTATAGTTTACAATTTAATTCATTAATAACGAAATACATATACCGATAAGCTTAACAGATTAAGAAATTCTTATAAAGTAAATCGCCGACCTTAAAGTTTAGAATAGCTTATTATATTTTTAATAGTTCAACAAAATGTTGGATCGGAAGGATACCGTGGATGCGGCCTCTGGGGCTCTGGGGCGGTAGCTTTCACCGGAGGGAGAGGTGCGGGACGCGGGACGTGGTTTGCGGTGGGCGCTCTTTCATCTATCAACAACGAACGTCAGGTGTTCAGTGTGTGCTCGCGTTAAATTCATCCATCAATACTCGATAAAATCAAATGCTACAACTACCGACAATATATCCTCCAATTTTCGGGGAACAAATTAAATCGGTAAGCAGCGCTTATATAAACAGTACATGTAAAAAATACTGAAATTAGATTTACACGTTATTTATGATATACAATCCATTTTGTACCTTCAGTAAATAGATATTGGATATTCCTATTGTACTTTGAAAATCTAGTTTCCCGAGGTGTTGCGAAGGTCAAGCAGCATTCCTTCCGTGTGAAACTAGAAATTCTCCGTAGCACTAGGTACGAACTATTTAAATGTTACCTAATTTCTGTTTTCATCGCAAGTCTAGCTTTCAAAGGGTTTTAAATTTCCAAATAAGCCGTATATAATATACAAAAAATAATTACGATTTTTTTATGTTAAAAGTTAATTAAACTTGGTAAAAAGGTAAATTATTCCTCAAGAAATTACTCCAGGGATAAAATAAATTCGTTATAAAAAGTCCAAGACCTTGTTAATTATATCGAACATTAAACCTTTCACTTACTAACTGTAATGCGAAATTACTTTGAACTCTACAAAGTGAAACAGTTACATATTGGATTAATTTGGATGTAACTTTTTCCTGATGGATATAATTGCATAGAAATGCGAAAAAAAAATGCATGATATTATTAACACATAACTGTCTGATTGGCGTCTTATCGTTGTCGGAAGCAGCTTTATGTATGTTGAACCGTGATGTGTGTAAAACAGAGGTATTCTAGGTTTGATCGATTGGTTGTTTCTAAATTTATACACTTACGTTTCGACATATCGATTAGTTTTATTTGAAACTTTAGATTGTAATTAACGACATAAATTTATATGCATGACGTTTTCTTAATTAGTTGCTTCTTCGGGATCCGTTCAACATCACAAGAGTGTGTTATATATTTTTCGTGTTACCCAATAAAACTATTTATTCGCGTCATATATGGCCAACTTATTAATATGACTTCAATTTAATCGATTTATAAACAAATATTTTTATTGCCTTCACTAACGAATTTTGAATGGTGTTTATTTTTTCATAAAAAAAATTAATGAAGTTGTTCTTGTAAATCATCGCGTGTCAGAACTTATTTTCTACATAGTAATTTCCTCCGCATGTTTTATTTTAAACAAGCTTATTTTAATTGGACTTTACCGATCTTATCTTACAGTACCTACGTACTGTCACATAATTGCTTATAATGTCTCGGGTGATGAACGTGTTGTGTATGCAGCAGTTAAAATCCTTTGTGTATTTACGTAACAAGTTATTGAAATTAAAAGATAATAAATAAATAAAATAATTGCTTGAAAATATAGCATTACCATACCTCACCAGCACATTTATCAGTCCGACGTTATCTGAATGATAAATTCAATATCGTTTTTAGCTCTAGAGATGTATAGTATGATAATAATTGTATAAAAACTGATGTTTCATGGTCAATCTCATCAGACTGTAAGATTATAATCAGCTATTAAAACTTAACCCTCAAAATGTTTGACGAGGTATAGTCTAGTAACCAGGTCAATTGTGATGAAGCTTCATCTAATCCCACAGAATGATAAACTTTGTTAATTGATATTGAATCCTTATTATATTTACAAACACGAAAGTGAGTATGTTTATGTGTTTATTAACGCTATAGTAGTAAAATGGCTATACCTATTCGGATGAAATTTGGTACTTTTCAAGGTGAAGAAGTGAAACCGGCGGAAACAGCTGGTTTTAATATAAGAACGTGATATTTAAACAATGAAGAAATAAGCAAGTTATGGTCTTATGAATAATAATGTGTTGATTGCCTCTTCTGTTATTAAGATACTATAAAGGTCAGTCAACCCAAATTCAACAAAAAATCATCACAAGAAACAGCATCACGGTTTTCTATTAAAAAGGTTTTTTCTTTAATAGCAGAATTAAAAATAAAACAATAATTTCACGCAATTTTCTGTATCCCCAATTTCTTATTGCCTTCGTAAGGTCAGGTCAATTATGTAATTTCTTTTTTGTTTTATCTTTACATTTGTGTCAAGAAATTTCCCCATATACAGTGTTGTAAGGTATTGGTTCCAGTTAATATTTCCCAATGAGAAGATGACGAGACATGCGGCTGTCCAAGTCTTTTGATTCATATTTTTTTAATATGCAATGATTTTTGAATTACAATTTATTTACATATTAAGCAGGAATGTAGCAGTGTATCTATATATTTATTATCGATTCATAGTAAACTAGCGTCTCGTAAACTTTAATGAAAGATTGATTCAGTTCTCGTTTATTGTATTTATTAATAGAATATTTAAAAATGTCACGTTATTTATCGTATGCTCTATGCGTTGATGTCTTTCTTATTGAGCGTAGCGCACCTGCAATGACAACGCTCGCTCGCTACGTTATTTAAATACGTTACGCGGTCAAACGCAGTCTAGACGCCGACATATGAGACTTGTTTTTATATATACAATATCATATTAATTTATATTATTTTGAAGGTTATGAACTATTACTTTCTACAAGTTTATGATACGATTAAATGATCCGTTGAAAGCAAAATTCGTCCAACACTTTCCTTAGGTGACCTACCGCGGTGTGTATTAAAGAGTGTAAAGTAAAAACTGGTTTTTGTAACTGTAGTTTGCGGGGCGTCAGTAGGCGCGGGGGGATGTAGGTCGGACGCGCGACCACGCCGCGCGCTACGAACCCAACACAACAACCACAGCCTCTTGATTAGACCTTTATTTTGATATTTGTGCTCTTCCATTGTAACCAAAAACAAATTAAAAGCCTAAAATATTTTTGTATAGAACGATAGAAATTTGTGATGCAAGATTTAGTAGATTTATTTCTTAATCAAGTATGCCAAGCGAGCCAATAGCCTTGATGGCACTAAGTCAAGGTCACGGCATCTGTCCCCATAGCTTTGAGCGCGGAGTTTACTTCGGTTTATTGACAGTGTATACGGAGGTATAATTGTGTAGTAAACGTTGTCTAAGTGGATTTACTAAACATACTCTGCAGCGGAATGCCAGATGTAATTGGTAAATCAAGGACATTTGACCATGTTTAGGATTTTGCAAGGAATCTAATTTAATTCATGTTACTGTCCATTTTATGTAGAATTGATGATGAACGAACGTCGTAAAAATTTTGGCAACCGTCAATTGTCACATCACATCCCATACAATTGCGGTGCGGTTGATTCATTACACGCAGATTACACACTTAGCCATTATTACAAAAACCGGTTTTTGACGGATACACGTGCCCACGTTCCGAGGTATGTTGAAACGATGGCCCACTCATCGACCACTAATCGCCACGACCACTAGATGGCCGTCGGTGTCGCAACCCGCCGGACCTTCCACTCACTCGAGACGAAATACCCCGATCACCTGTAATACGAACGTGTATCGATCACATTGATTGCTAGCGTACTAACTTAGATTTATCTTAATCATAACTCGTTATTGTTATTATACCTGGCTTCATAATACTACAATTTATGTTTACATGTTACGTCGCCTATGATTCTCAGTTTCGTAGAGGTTAATTGTACACAAGCAATTAACTCCTTCCACGCCTAGTCTTAACACAGCATCTTAATCTGTCATGGATAACAGGCGTGGTATCTGCGTTATTTGTAATCAAACGCACCTGTTATGACTTTCCGATATTGTAGACACATTATAAATCCAAGCTATTCAAAACGTTCAGAGTCGTGTTACGGAACGTTGCGCGGCGCGGTTGTTTCGGTAGCCGATCTCCAAATGGCTGGTGTTGTGAGAAGGATGAGGGGGGAGTCAAGGCCGGCCGCGTGACATAGATCCCGCCACATTCACCTTCCGTCCGCCGGCCGCCGCCGTCGCCACCACCACCTGCCCACTGTCAAGGCTACCTTGCGAAATGCAACCGACTGCATACATCTAGTTATACGAGATCCGCTTCAAGAAATCATGTCGCAATTATCCGACAGGGTCTGATGACGGCCTTCGCTTGTCGCACAGGATACTTGCTATCCCACAAGTAAAAAATAAATTACCGATATAATCCCTTGGAGCCGAGTTCCGCGTTCAGTAAAAAGAAGGCTTTTACCTTATCGGTCATTTATTCATCGCTGATGATATACCTCTACATAGATGGCTACAATTATGAATCAAGAAAATGCGGAAACTTTTTCGGTATATACTTAGTAAATGACTTTATTTATTTTTTGCATATATATCATCATAAGGAAAACTTTAGTTATTACCGGGGTGACTGACACCGCTGCCTTGAAAAAGAACTTTACTGTATTTTTAGTTTTGCATACGGCCCTGGAATATATTCAGCTTGAAAGCAGTAAGTACCGCGGGTATATTATCGCTAGAGCATCTCTTACTTTCGAACATGAGAACAATATCAAGTGCTTTCAATAGTTTAGTGATTCAAGAGAGGTGCGAACTTGCATTACAATGTATGGGTGTAAATGAATTACTGAATAGAAACCACAACGCATTCGGAATTAAGTTGGCGTGAAATCGTAGAGATTTTTCTGGTAAATTATTCATGTGGCTCATGTTGGGCAGACTTTCAACGCGTTCTTGTGAAAGCCTTTCACTCTTATCATGGGAGTTGCATATATTTTTGAACATAATATCGTAAATTTGAATACAATGTACAAGTCAATCATTTTCTGGAAATACGCTGTGTGATGTGTTTATTGAACATATAGACGTAGGATTGAAATTGTGTTTTTATGTATTTAGGTAACTACTTTCCGTTAGGATCACAAAAGCCAAATACCAGTCACGATAAGAATTACAGTGAATATTTTCCTGTAATTAATGAAACATGAAACTGGTTCACGGATGTAAATGTCATGACACATCGCGAGTGTATCAATGCAGTTGTGCCGGTCCGGCTCGTGCACGTAACGGATGCGTTTTTAGCCCGGTTAGCGTACAGAAAGTGTGCTAACGCGTGCACCGATTTGCGCAACCAAGCGCGTACGATACGCGCGGCCACTCCGCTCCCCGTATGCAGTCCCGTTGCTTATGTTACTGATCTATGCTTTAAAAAAAATGTTAAATAAAATATCATTGATATTCTCATATAACAACTATTATCCTTCGTCTAACTGCAGTAGACTTGTGACTTTCGCTGGCGAGTGCACGGCTAAATGCAACGACAAAGGTCATCAGAAGGTAACGAGCATTAAATCAAATTGACAATAATCCTTGCTTATCAAGTAATAAATCAAAACGGACAAAATCCTTGCTATTTGAATACTTGACAGGAACACGGTCATTTCAAAACTTATTAATTTTTCAGTGGCAGTAAAATATTATTAAGAATATAATATTAATTTAATTAGAATTAAAAAAAAAATAACCTAATATCTGTAATAACTTTGCGTAAAATAATAATATTTTTATAAAAGTTGCATGACATTGTACATATATAATTATGCAATTTTGTTATAATATGGAACGTTCCGTTCCATTTTCCGACCAACAAACTTATACCTATGTCACACCTTTAAGTTATGTAAAATTACTTCCAACATTCCATAGTAGATGAGTGTGTACGCAATATGTGTAAATTCTAACTAATATTTGAATATAATAGTTCCTTCTATTTACTAGTATATCCCAAATACTCTATTACATCCGATATTTGGGAAAACAACGATATTCAATTCGGTCAGACAAAAGATAGTAGACTGCTTTAAAACAGTGATGTCTACCAGTAAACTTCCTTGGGATTGCATTCTGGCCATTTTTAGGGTTCCGTAGTCTGACAAGGAACCCTTATAGTTTCGCCATGTCCGTCTGTCTGTCCGCGGCATAGCTCCGAGGTTCTTGTTACTAGGAAGCTGAAATTTAGTATGGTTATGTATATTGATCACGCCGAAAAAGTGGTAAAATAAAATTTTGAAAAATATATTTTTTTAGGGTAGCTCTCAAACACGTAAAGTGGGGATGAATTTTTTTTTCTCGCGTACTCCTCCGTGTGGGGTATCGTTAGATAGGTCTTCTAAAAATATTAGGGGTGTGTCAAGACCATTTTTCGCTTAAGCGAGCCATTTGCGAAATATCTAGATTTTAAGTGAAAATTTTTGTTCGATACGAGTTACCCCCCCCTCTAACTTTTGAATGGCTGTACCTAGAAATGTGAAAAAAATCACAGACGTAGCACATGTAATGAACTTACAAGGAAAACTATCACGGCTAAGTAGGCTTAACCGTTTACAGAGTTATAGTCGACTAACTAAGACCTACTACGGAACCCTATTGCGCGTGGCCCGACACGCACTTGGCCGGTTTTTCTACTCTAAAAATACGCTATAATTATTGGTCAGAAAATATATCAACGTTTTCACCATAATACTGAGACGTATATACACCACATTAATTCAGTCACGTGAGTAATGACAGGTACGAAATCACATCGATTTTTAATTAGCAAACATTTGATTGTATTATTTGTGTGTCGTTGGCTTCAAACCGGACTCGCCGTCGCCGGATGCCTTCATTCATACCACCTTATGGAAATACGCATCGCGTCATCGTCCGACCACTTTCACATTTTTTTCCTCGAAGCTAGATGGAAGTGAACCTTACGGCGAATATCAAGGGGTGGTCAAGGACATTGGCGCATGGAGATCTAGTTGATATAAACATTGGGACTACGAATCATGATCATTTGCATAGAAAGATACTACACCCTATATTCAACAAAACTTGCGGCCACTAGACAGGCCGTCTTTACTGACTAGGTACTGAATACACGTTGAAAATTATGGAAAATACGCTGTAAAGGAAAAACTATCTCCTAGCGGCTTCCCGTGGTTTCATAAAAGTATGTCCTATCAAGTCCTATGTTTTATTCCCATTGATTCTGCTATCACTATAACAAATTTCATCGAAGTCAGATTATATAAGCGTAACAGACATAGGTACATGCAGATGCATTTATAATATTATTAGTAAGGATATGAGTGTTATGTTTAAATATTAGTCTTAGTAAAATAGATAATAATATTTTTATTCACTTTTATTTTATTTTATTAAAGAACATCCAATTTAACCAAATACTAGCTCTAAGTGAGCATTTCTTACATTCACCAAAAAGACGAATACAATGGTAATGAAAACATCTAGTGAATAAAAATAGTAGGTACCTAACCACCGTTACTATTTTATATTCGTAATTTATGTTTTTAATTAGTAATCATTGGAAAATACATTCGCGTGAGCCAAATCGAAGACTGTGCTTGCTATTGATCAACTTAATTATACCATTCAGTTGTAATGAAACACTATTGCAATATTGCAAGTAATCTTTCAGGTGGGTTAAAGTGAAAATTATTCAAAGTAGGTGGTTTATATGAATGTATATAAGCATTTCAAAAATGTTTTCACGTAGTGTATACATAAAATTATATTTCTACGATTTGTGAGATGATTACGTTCAATTTTTTTCAAGTTTCAATTAAATAAAAAAATATATTCGAATAGCCGTAGTAAATACATAATATTATCAAATCGTCCCATTTAGCTGGTACGCCGGCTAGTTGAACCTGGCTACTGGATGTAGGTTAACAAGTGTCCAGTGGTTTAATGAGAGACGGGCCGTGGTCGGTCCCCGTCGGCCGCGCGACGTCCCGCGCGCCCGCACTTGGACGCAGCGCGCGCGCCGCCGGCGAAACGTCCGCGCCGCCATTAGTATGCGACCGAACACCGCATCACAACTTTCTCGACATTCTTGCCAACAACTGGAGAAATGAGCGCCATCGATACATTTATTACAATCTATGTTATTCACAACATCTGTGCTTGGATGGGCATGTAGCCAATATTAAGCAGGGTTATCACAGTTCGTAATTTTCAGCAACACACGACAATCTAAGTTTTGATGAGTTATTTGGCATCAATTCACTACTGCCGCAAAGTTAAAAAATTGCTTTAATTTTGATTAAAAATATAGGTAACCTTAAGTGGATTGTTGAAATTATGACACTTAATGCTAGTTAAAGCCCGATATTAAAACTCGAAATATCAGTAGGAACTTAAATATATGAACTGAGCGTCCGTACGTGTATTAGATACCACAATATGCAACATACATGTCGGTGTAATAAATAGAACACACTGGATTTATTCATATTCTTATCATAGAAGGATATTAGTGAGGATGAGGAAAATACAAACTAAATGTTTGATTTTGAAATTCAAACGTGCCTATACAATAATACTTTGTTGTCGGTTGTTTGTTAGGTGTAAATTTGTTGGAATATAAATTATCTGATTTCGCGATACATATTTCATTCTTTTTTATTTAGGTTTCGCTATCCCTGTAGATTTAGCTTTCCCTTTAAATAAATTAATTGACCAAAAGTTTCATCTAGCAATGTTTTCTCTGTGTGCGCTGTATTATATTAATTAATACACGCTTTATGCGATAATGTCACTCACTTTCCCCTACACACGTACGTTTCAAGCGATACTCACGCGACGTATGTGTGGGTAGGTTTAGTTTAAATTATTATTAATTAAACGTACGCATGGCAGCTTTGTGGCGCAACTTTGAGGCCTATTGGCCACTTTCGACTATTCATGTGATGGCAATTTCAAATGTATTGTTAATTATTTTATTATTAGGACTAGAAAAATACAAATATTACCTTTAAATCTGTTAAATTGTTTTATATTTTTATATAGCTTACATAAAATAACATTTACGTTAAATTGTTTCCAGGTGGCGATGGCCGGCGACTTCATCCTCGCCGTGGCGTCGATGATGATAGCTCGCTTGCGCAGCGATGACGTCACACTCGTGCTCAGCCAGGTAACTACTTCATTATCACACATTAGCTACTATACAAATTCGTGGAGCTCCTAGCTAAATTAGGTTTTGGCAACTATGGTTGTGGCAAGCCTTGTTTATAGAACACATTATAATCTAGGTCGGATTGCTGCATGTCTATGATAGACGATCAAGGCGATCTAAATTCTCTCATGATTAGATCTGAAGACTAATCTAGCCTTGAAATACTAGCAGCAATAATATCCTTCTTTTCTTATATGATGCGCTGGCGGGGGGCAAATGGTCGATTTAGTCGCTGAAAGAATCAGGTGGCGTAGAAGGTACTCAATTACTTACATATCACAATGGCGAACTACCTAAATATATCGCTCTAGAGCTCTAAAAGTCACATGGATACTATATGATTAATAAATTGTTCCATTAGATCTGACTTACAAAACAGAAAAACTGTTTTTTTAAGTTTTCTTTTAAACTTCGTAACAGGCAAAAAGCTGGAAACCATTGTTATTAGTCTATAGATTATTGATATATGCTGTGTCGTCATACGGCTTGTAAACAAACAAGCATTTGACATTAATATTATCGGGTAACGTTATAGCTAAAAGAACTGTGAACGTAAAAAAAAAAAATAAGCAGGCCCCTCTTATTTATTAAAATCGATATGTTTTGGTTTCGTAAGTTAAATACTCTGACTACTCATTTATTGCGTAAAATTTGATACGAATTGCGTACCCTATTCTCAAGAGTATTGATTTTCTGTCTCATTTCTAAACAAAGAACAGAAAAGCTTATAGAGTCAAATAATTGTACATTCTAAAAGGTAGCTACATCATTCCGCTACTGGACATATATTTCCTACAGTAACCCTCAGGATAATGAGGAGAATAATGAAAGGTACCCTGGAATACTGACGTGCGGTCGATCCTTAGATGGTTGGCCACGTGCCGACCGCACGTTCCTTAGATGGGTGACCATTTATAGCATACCGAAACTCTTCGTGTCTCGGAAAGCACGTTATACTGTTGGCTGGCTGTCATTTGTTGGTTTTTGGCGGTTGTTACCGGTATTCAGAAGTCAGAATGTCTGATGTCTGTCTTGCCAAGAGGTATCGTATTGCGCGGAAACTAGAGGTCAGGTATACAGTCGGTCCATTTTAAAATCTTGTATTCAGCTTTATATGGTTAGACTGGACGCCGACCGCAAATAGTTGGGTAAAGGCTGGGAAGATGATGAGGTCGACTAAATATATGAGACCGTGGCAAACATTTTTGATGAAGCAAACGATGAAGATGCTTGCAATGCTTAATGTATCACAACACAATAAACGCGCCTAATGTGATAAAATGTTTACATCTAACATTAAAGTATTGCGTTTCATCATTATATTGAGGTACTCCCATTCAGAGTCACAAGTAGTAGCACAACCATTACTTTAATACAACCTTTTGAGTGTTCGTGCGCACACGCATGCGCACTCAATTGGGGTCGAATGTTTGGCTAGAATATTCATTAAAACGATTCATCCTGTCGGCCTTCTTAAGTGCGATGGTATTAACGCGGTGCCATATGTTTCAATTATTCTTATTGTTTTATTATGTACAATCGGCAAATTTGAATCATGACCCATTTTGACGATAAATCATTTGAAACCGTCAAAATAACAAAAGATTTCCATCCTTTACAGTGCATGCCGCACTTAGGACGTTTTAAACATTAAGCAAGCGATGTCAATACGGGTCGGAGATCTATGCAATTTAAACCTTTGTTATCACTACAATAGATAATATTTTCTTTAAAGCATTAATAATCATATTTTGAATCCAAACTCTTTGGAACATTTTTTTTCGTTTTCAAAACCATGTTCGAACTCTTTCGATTATAAAGTGACAACGACAAAAAGTCACTTAGAAATGGGCGTCAAATAATAATTTCTATGAGAATAAAAAGTAATTTGTTTATAAATTTATATCGTGTTACCATGGAAACGTATGTTTACGCTAATGTCGACCTAATTGTATTTGAATGTATGTAACAATATAACCTTATGGTGAGTCATAATTCAAATTTGTTGACTGTACTAATATCCTAGTTAAGTTTCGCTACAAAATTTTTATTGTCTGTCGAAGATGTATAATGACGATATTTACTATTTTGAATATCAAAGCTAGAGTGATACAAACAGAACTTTGCGTTTTCTTCTATCGAAAATTGCTCGTCAAGCGCAAGCCAATAAATTTTTTATACAAAAACACGCAAGTATAAACCATGTGAGTGCCATTTGAGTTCTTAAAAAATGATTTAATTTGATAAATTGAAAATGAGTGCTAATACGTCAGTATTAACATAGTGAATGTAACATGTATGAAATAAATCATGAAGCTAGCTAACCTCCGGTCTAAATACCGACCGGTTGCGTGAAATAAAGTACAAACTAAATGTTTAGTTATGCTCATGGTAATCAGGTCATATCTGTTCAACTTTATAAGATGTATTCTTAGATTGTCGTTTATTTTAGATTTGTTATCTTGTGTTCAATACACAGATTGCTTCCGTTCATAAAAAATGGAAAGCTAATGAACTTTTACAACATGTTGAAGTCGTATGAATTCAAAATTAAAAGAAAAATAGTTCTGATCCTAGTACAAAAGCGAAGCATTATTTCGGTAGAAATATTTTTTGTATAATATAAAATCTTTGCCTCATCTAAAAATACAACCACCGCGACCTAAATATTAATTTTTATCTGCATGCCGATCCCGTAGTAATGATAATGAGAGCTTTATATAATATGATCTACAAAAAGTAGATATAATTAGTGGGACTATATAGTCTTAAAATTACATACCTGTTACTTAATTATTTTTAACGATAATTTCGTCCTCATTGCGGGCTCATTTTTCTAATTTGAGCTTTTATCAATTGAGAATAAATTGTTGCTATATCGCTACATTAATTATAATCTATCTGGTTTATACGTAGCACGGCGAAGCAATAAATATAATTACTTAGCCATCTAATATATGGTGCGATTTTTACTGATAAGCTTACTTCGTGTTTCTTTAACAGGTCATATTGTTTACTTGCAGGTGGTGACAGACCTCGTACAGGGCGAGTTCATGCAGCTGGGCAGCAAGGAGACTGAGAACGAACGGTTCGCGCATTACCTCACCAAGACATACAGGAAGACTGCATCGCTCATCGCCAACTCAGTCAAAGCGGTAAAATCCTCATTAGTATAATTATTATGTTATTCTAATAGCAACATTATGCTTGTTGGAGCTTACGTATAAGGAAACCACGTTTGCAAATGTGAAGAATTGTACTTTAATGGGAACTGTAGAAATGATTTCACCATTCGCTAGTTTCTTTGTTTTCATATTAGCATTTACAAGCATATGTATTTATTGCGAGAATAAATGAACTTGTAACGGATCTTTATAATACGAAACATTGTACAGTCCGTGTGTACATTTTATTAAAATAAATTTAAATTAAGCAGGCTGAAAACTTTTTGTAATGAATAAAATTACAGTGTTTTTGGTAATCATTATTACTTATTATTAATAATAATTACTTTATTCGATTGGTTAAAATAGCAAAGCATATCAAAATTATAATGTTTGTTGAACAATCAAAAGTATTACAATATTTATATCTTTATGAAACAAATTATTTACAATTGCATTTCCATCCACTAATCAAAAAACGTTGTAGTTGTAGTGTTTAACGCAGATTATCAATGAACTATGTTGGTGAGACAGACATGGTTCTAATATGTCATTGTCCTATTTAATTGTATCTGATCTGTCTCAAAGGGAAGATGTATCTTAATTAACATCAGGGAAAATATTACGGGACGTTCTAGTGATCTGAAACTATCAATAGTACCGTCTCTTTTCCGCACTAGAACCTTAATCGCTTTTACGTGTTATAATACGTCAAGAATTCCTTCTTCTATACCGTACTCGAGAAAATGCAATACAAAATTTATTGATGGACCTGTCCAACATTCTAGGTTTGCTGGATGACACCTTATCAGTATGCAAGCAACGTCTGCACGTATGACTCAGTGCGCTAGTCTGCAGAACATTGAGGCCATATCTAGTAATTCGTCATAGCCTTAGGCACGACAGAACTATTCTGGTACTAAAATGACCCTAATTTTCAGGTGGCACTATTAAGTGGCGCGGATGAAAGTACGTGCGAGCTAGCCTTCCAATACGGGAGGAACCTCGGCCTGTCGTTCCAGTTGGTGGACGACCTGTTAGACTTCGTGTCTTCAGCGCAGGCCATGGGCAAGCCCACCGCAGCTGACCTCAAACTTGGCTTGGCAACCGCACCCGTGCTCTTTGCCTGTGAAAAGGTAATGTGGATTATTGGGTTATTTAAAAAAAACCGGCCAAGTGCGAGTCGGACTCGCGCACCGAGGGTTCCGACCATTGGAAAGAAAAAATACGCAATAAAGTCGCAATTATCTTGTTTTTTTCCGACCGCATAATTAAGTTTGTTTGTAGAGGAAAATTGCTGATTACTTAAAAACTACCTGCTAGATCTCGTTCAAACCAATTTTCAATGGAAGTTTGCATGATAATCTACATCATATATTTTTTTTAGTTTTATCAATCTCTTATTTTAGAAGTTACAGGGGGGGGGACACACATTTTACCCCTTTGGAAGTGCCTCTCGCGCAAACTATCCAGTTTAGAAAAAAATGATATTAGAAACCTCAATATCATTTTTGAAGACCTATCCATAGATACCCCACACGTATGGGTTTGATGAAAAAATTTTTTTTGAGTTTCAGTTCTAAGTATGGGGACCCCCAAAATTTATTGCTTTTTTTCTATTTTTGTGTCAATATCTTAAAGCGGTTCACAAAATACATCTACTTACCAAATTTCAACAGTATAGTTCTTATAGTTTCGGAAAAAAATGACTGTGACATACGGACGGACAGACAGACAGACAGACAGACAGACAGACAGACAGACATGACGAATCTATAAGGGTTCCGTTTTTGCCATTTGGCTACGGAACCCTAAAAATAACTGCCACTAGATTGGGATTACCAATTCGTTTGTTTAGTGTAGTATTTATAGACGTACTTATTTCTTTTCTACTCAAAGAAACTACTAACTTGTAACGGGATGGGTAAGGTCTAAAAATATACATTTTAATTTAATTCGATATGGATTTTAGAAAACAATAAATAACGTTATGATTAGAATATGTGAGTACTTGACCTACATACCTAATTTCAAAAGATATTAGGGCGATATTCAAATGTTTCGAATTCTTGCGTGATGTGAACGTGTTTTATTTCGACTAAATAATTATGTAGTGTGAAACCGGTTGCCCTACCTTAACTTTACACTCGCGCCCATAGTGGGTTCGCGGTTGTGTTTAAACACACACTTGCGCAAAAATCGTTTTTCGCAATACGTACGTTGGGCCACTATCATACTATTTGTACCACATTGCAAAAATATTCGCGTTTTAACCTCCACGGCAGCCGGTTGTGAGCTGTTATAAATTTGGCGTAGAGATGAAATTATGCATAATAAAAATGAAAGTTTGTTTTGACGCTTTAATTTGTATATTCTGGGTTTACGTCATTCATATTTAACAAAAATCATAGCTAGATTATCCACTGAAATTTCTTTTTTTAGTGTGTATTATATCATGACACGTTTTTTTTTTCAATAAAATCGTTACTTTTTTTACGAGGTATACATAAAAATAAACAACCGCTTGGCGCTTGTGTGGTTTACCTGGGCTCGAATTTATCCATTACTCTATCAAAATGTTTAGTTTACTTTAATTGTTATAGCGTAAAGTATTTTACACAGAGTTTAGTTACGTACTCTTCAACACCACCACATTTTCTAGAAACTTACAAGTTAAAAATACTAGGTGGCAAAGAGTTTTTCACACGAAATTGTTTTCATTTCCTTCCAGTATCCAGAACTGAACCCTATGATAATGAGGCGGTTCCAAGAGCCGGGCGACGTGGAGAAGGCGTACGAGCTGGTGCACAAGTCGCGCGGCCTGGAGCAGACGCGCTTCCTCGCGCGCAAGCACGGCGCCGAGGCCGCGCGGCTGGCCGGCGAGCTGGCCGACTCGCCCTACCGGCAGGGGCTGGCCGTCACCGCCGACCTCGTGCTCAACAGGATCAAATAGTACACGCAGAACAAGCACGACCAAAATAACTCTAACATATCCCATGAAAGGCATCCACAGTTCTAGCGCCTCCCGCCCCGGAGCGGCGAGGCTTCGAAACCGATCGTCGAAGTAGTTTTTCGGTCACGTTGCGCCACAGCAGTAAGTGATCGTAAGAGTACTTTGAAAGAGTTCACTTTCTTGTCGAGCGCCACCTTTAATGTTACTTAAAGGTCATGCGCGAGACCACAGAATTCTGGATACCTTTTTGTAAAGGATATAGAGGCGATGGACATTTTATTTTAGTACTGTATGAGTGATCGGTGTCAAGTCGAGCCCGGTCACCGCCGCCGAGGCTCGGCGCGTCGCGAGTGAACCTTTAGTGTATATGAGAGTGAATTGAGCCAACATGGCAACATATATCGTAGATATTTTACGTCAAGCTATACCATGTGCCCTGATAAATTAAACATAATAAATTCTACTATATAAAACACTATGTAGATTTTTGTTATATTATTGTAATCAGTAGAACTGATTGTCAAGTAATTATATGTTACATAATGTTAAAGTATATATATTTTATTCGTATATTTATATTACATAAATATTTTACTTTGTGTCCTTCACTTGTGTGACCTGATTTATTTTAAGATAATTTTCTGTGAGTTTTGTGACACGATTAAGTATCTATGACTAGCGCGAAGCTGTCGCTTGCAGGGAGCGTGTATGACTACTCGTTACCAAATACTGTACGCTGTATGTGTCCATACGTGTACTGTTGTATAGATGTGCTCAACTGTTGTTATGTATCGTGCAATCTTTATGTAGGTATAGCGGTAGAAAGTACCTGTGTGTATGCACAATATACTATCGACGATCATCACAAAATTGCTTACACTTTTGATTTCATGAGTTGGTGTTCGTTATTTTCTTCCTGTATGTATTTTATGATGTGTAAATACTGAGAGTCATTGGATAAGTTACCCGTGTTTTATCTTCAAAACCAATTACCTCAATTCTTTAGAGTACACGTTACATACTAGAGGTGTATGTTATATTCTGACCTAGTATTAAATTGTAAGTATTTTACGAGGCACTACACATCGAGGCAGAATGTTAACATCTGTTAGTCTATTAGTACATGTTACGATTGTAAATAATACTAACAACTATATATATTCAATGTAACGGAGGTTTATATAGGCAAATGAGTTATCAGAGTACCGCAAAAATAATGCACCATAAGCGCAGTATTCTTAAAACTTTTTCTTGGAAATTATTAATATTTAACAAAATATTAGTCATTAATAAGGTAATATAGTGTAAGGCCGACACAAGGACTGAACCCAGATGAATGAAGCTGATGCTTCCGACAACATCTCCTTTTTAAATGACATAGTTTTGAAATCGGTTTTTTGTCGGAGCATACAGAATCTATAAAAAAACGATTACACATGATTCTATGTTTAATGAAGCTTACTTCATTTATCTGCACGTTTATGATGTTCAATATAAGATTAGTAACCGCACCAAATTATTAATTTGTGTGTGAAAACTCGTTTTAAAATAAGGTTCACATGTTATCACTTTTAATTGTCGTGGAAACGCTAGCATGCTAGCGGAACACAGCGTGGAGATGCGAACGACTCGCTTAATTGTGTACCCACTGTGAAGGAACCGTAACGGATGATCTTATTTCATATCTTGGTCGTTGTGTCAGCCAATTCATTAGATGGAAATGGAGGTGTATGTTTTTTTGTACATTAAAAATGTTAAAAAAGGGAGTCAATGAAGTTTATTTATATGTATGTAGACATACTTTCATAGGTCATACGTTTGTAAATATTATTATTCTGTAAAATGGTAAATCATGAATAATTTTTAATATAAACATTAGTTACAAAATAATGTTTTATTTCAATTTATGTTCATGACTTCGTTACAGTATATTTTAGCGTACTTACAATATGACAGACACTGTTGTTTACAACCTACCCCTCTGAGCATTACGCAACATCGATACTGGCAAGGACGCACGTAAATGTTAATAGCATCGACGTCCTTGACTAAGTTGTAAAATATAAGCGTAATAACAAACGATTTCTTCAGTGACCCATTTATACGGCACCCATGGCACTCTTGTGCCTGCAAGCTATGTATATGACTGAATGCAATAGGATTCGTAGCCGCGTGTTTGCGGCAATCGATCGGCCCGCGCCCGGCACCGCCAGGACGAACCGAATGCCAGCTGAAAAATGACATGAAAAATGTATATGACCTACTGCACTATACGAAGTACTACAATAGTACATGACTAAAAGTGACTGTGGTTACAAACTGTATTAAACCTTATTGATACACGACAAGGACGCAATTCGAGCACTTCACACAGGTCGGCCCTTGTCGGGCCGTGTTAATTACAGTGTCGACGTGCTTAATGGATTAGACACGTGTTATCTATGATGATAAAAATAATGCATTTTCCTTTTGTTCCCTTTTCCATAATGCATTTTCCCTTTGTATTAAGGAAACGTAAGGTATATGATAAAGCTGTTCGTGTAATACGTCCGTAATTTTTTGCAAGTATTTGACATGCGCTTAAATTTCGCAGTATTTGATTGCCTTTAAGGAAATATTTATTGCTCGTATATTAGACATAGGAGCCAAACGTGATGTCGCGATATGTAAATTTGCAAAATTCACGTAGGTTTTCTGCCGTTTTCTTATTGATTAACAATCAGTATCTGTCTCTTTGTTTTGCTCAAACTTTTTGCGAAGGTCATAAATACTGCTCACTCGTGTTTTGATTATTCCTACTTCATTTGAGGTCGCCAGTGTTGGCTCAGCTGTTGTCTGAAATTCGAATAGTAGGTACCTACAAATCGTTAAAGCTTTTCATGTTTTCAAATTGTTCTTCGAAAGAAAGATTAACAAAGAACGACCTACTTGTGGCCTTTAGCTGTTTAAGGTACCTACAACAAAGCGCTTAATCACAACTAGTGATTTGCAAGAATACTTTAAACCTATGAAGAATCAGATACATGTTCGATACGCCTACGTAAAAACGTGTTGTGCTTGCATATAGTGTGGTTATAAAAATATTAGGCAAAACATAATTTTCAAGGTAAGTTAATGGATAACTTTAAAGTTTATTGCTTTTATAGAAGCTACAAATTGCGAAACATTTAGAAAAAAATATGTTTTCAAAAAAGTATCCTTATGTGAGACAGACTGACAGACATACCGTACAGTGTAGGTGTGCCTAGGGTAAGTTTTCAAATAAATACAAATACCTACCAGGTTTTTGTGCTTAGAATTCCAAAGATGTATCGTATACATACGATTATGTAGCGTCAAAGCTTGTAGCTTTAACGTCATAACCGACCTTATCGCTTAGTAATGAAAATACGTAAGTAATATTGAAAGCAATTTGATGGCGACGTCAGACAACTATACTGAGGCGCTCATATTTTACTTCGTCTCTTCCAACTCCAACTGATGTCGTAACCGTAAAGCTGTAAACAGCAATACCTGTTTGTGATCCCCAAACACTACGACTGAAACGATTTAGATAAAATTTGGTAAAATATGGGAATGGACAATTAACTACCTAATAGTTTTTATCCGGGTGCGTGAAATAGTGTATGTTATTGTGTAGTGCGAGTGGAACTTTCCGCTGGGAAGCAGCTTATCTATTATAATAAATCTCATATACTAAATATTGTTGCCTAAAAGTAGGTACCTAATAGGTACTCTTTATTTTAGGTAAATGGTCAAAGTAGTCTCTAACACTAAAGTTAGGTACGTCTATGGATTAAAAGTTTTGATAAAATAAAATCATTTGATAAAAACATACTTTTAGCTATACATTTTCCAGCTAACTGCTAATAAGAAGCTTTGTCATTGTCTGAATAATTAAAATCCTTGAAGAACGTTGCATGTAGGGTGGAAAATTAGAATTGAATTTTACATGACGTTTAAAGTCGCAAATAGAAGTCGATAGTACCTGCCCATTAGCTACAACAATAAATACCATTATAATTAAAATGCAAAAGTGAGTTATTTGTTACGCTTTCACGGTTACGCGTTCACGGCAATTTGGTTGATTGATGATAGGACCCTAGAGTCTAGAGGGAGTTATATTATAGGTTACTTTTTATCCGGGAATGCTAAGTAGTTCTCTCAGAACGCGGGTGAAACCGCGGGTAATGGCTAGTTAAACCATACATCTCATATTATATAAATATCATTATTGCACCTTTCGTTTCTGTAAAGAAAAGGCTCAGTTATTGAAAATAGGTTTCAGTTTCACGAACTGTTTAGTTCAGCATAAATGTATATTTACGTAAAGACTAAAGTAAAGACTAGCTGATCTGATCAGCAATCTGAAAATTATATCAGATTGCTGATCAAATCAGTTAGTCGTTCTATATAGTTTTGGAATATTTATTTATTCAATTTATATGAGCATTACCTCAAAAAAAAAATGCAAACGATTTCAGACTGAAATATTGGTATCATAATTTGTATTTATCACGCTGTGGTGCCATAGCTCAATGGAAACGTTCCCGCGTGCACAGTTTCAGTTCTAACGGCGGCGGCGGCGACTTTGCGAGACGCTTTCAGTAGTTGGCGGAAAGCCGCTCGGTCGCTACCGGACAACTGAAATGATAATCTTCAGTGTGTGCACATTTCTTCCTGCACTCATACTTGTCAGAGTCTGTTGCGTGCTCAGTTATGTGATATGACTTAAGTTGTTGGGTTTAGTGAAACTATTGTTTAAATGTTTGCTTTGCACTCTCGAAGATTGCGTAGGTAAGATATCGTTTTGTGGTCTGTAGACAAAACTTGTGCTTTCTAAATAAGTAAAAGAATTACAAAATACAGAGGTAATGAAGAACACATACAATGTTTAACAATTTAGCGTTAACAACCAGTTTTAAGTACCTATTAGTAAATAATAGCAACTTTAACATTATTTCAAAATTAAACCAAACTGGAATAAAAATTAATCTATTGGTGGAAACTATATAACTGCATTGAAATCGGTTGCTTAATGTTGCAACTGTCTTTATTGGGTAAAAATAAAATTTGACAAATAAACAAAATAACTTTACTTTAGCATTCCTTTTAGTTTTGTATGTAAGTTGGTTATAATATTTTGTAGATTAATAGCATGTGCCCAATTCATTTTACGTTAGGTATCTATTCACATTACGACAGAAATTGCGGCACTAATGTCGGAATTCTTTTTTATACTGATCCCACTCCAAACGTCCTTTTGTGAGCAGGTGTCTGTCGCGACACTTTTCTCGTGTCACAATAAATGTCACTCACCAATGTTTACATACAGACACTCGCTGTATACACTGAATGTACGGTGTATGTTATCCGTAGTGTAAACATTTTTTTTTTCGGATGGGAAATTATCAAATGACAGTGTCAGACTCTTACTGACTAAAACCCATCCATGTTCCTTCCTCAGCCCTTTGTCTTCCGGGGGCGCGGTATCTCTTTCGAACGTCCCGCAGCCCGTAGTGTAAACCTGGCTTTACAAATTAGTTGGTCATTATAATTTTTAGAAATTTGCTATTTGCTAGCACTTAGGAAACAATAAGGTTCATATTTACATAACCTCTCATCCAAAACTCAAACAATAATTAAAATTAGATAAGATATAGATCTGTTTTAGAATACTAGGTTTTATGCAAACCATAACAAAAAGTTGTGTGTAGGAGGCTAAGCGCTCCGACGTCAGGGTCGCTCCGACGTCGAGCTCGGGAGCGCCGTCGTGCCGAGCAGACGAGGGCGGAGGGCGAGCGTATCGCCCGCGAGAAGAGGGAGCGGAGGGCACGCGAGCATCTCGAACAACAGCGTAAGGTAATCCTTATAACTAATAAATAGCTGTAGTACTGTATATGGATATTATTCAAATAGGTATATGTATACATATGTTTATACCTACATACACTAGCTGTTTCCCACTTGTTCACTCGCATCCCGAGGGAACTTCTTCTAGCAACCGAATCTCTCTTCCCGTTTGGAATCGTTTAACGGAAAACCGCTGAAATGATTTAGATGAAATTTGGTATGGAGATGACTTTAATCCTGAGGAAAGATATAGTTTAGTTTTTATCTAGGTGATTCAAGTCAAAGATATAGTATCGTTTTTATTTTTTGACGGCACGTTTGGCGCAGTGGCTGAGCAATTGGCTGCTGCGCGGCGTGTCGCGGGTTCGATTCCCGCACGGGACAACTAAAATTGTTCCGGGTCTGGGTGTTTGTGCATGTGTAATGTATGTTTGTAAACGCACCCACGACACAGGAGTAATTCCTAGTGTGGGGCAACGTTTTTTTTTTTAAAAAAAAAAAATAAAAAAAAATAAAAAAAATTAAGTGAGTCAAGCATAGATATAATAAACAAGTCAAGTCCCTTGGAATACGAATGAAACTGAATTTAAAAATAGTTTAAAAAAACTAAAAAAACACGCTTTTATTGCTGACCGAACTAAAAAGTAGAAAATAATTCAATTCAGAGTAAAAAGCGTGGGGTGCATTTTCCTATATTTTCATGACTCTCCTCTCATAAATGGTTGCCAATAGAATAGGTGTAATAATTAAAATATCAAGCACCCCACGCTTTTTACTCTGAATTGAATTATTTTCTACTTTTTAGTTCGGTCAGCAATAAAAGCGTGTTTTTTTAGTTTTTTTAAACTATTATTTATTTTCCATTTTTTAGTTCGGTCAGCAATAAAAGCGTGTTTTTTTAGTTTTTTTTTTCGGATTATTGCATTGTCATCGGCCCTTAACACGTGTGCAAAGTTCCAAGTTGATCAGACGTCTAGAACCCAGTGAAAATTAGGTTCAAATATTCCGTTACATATATACATACATAATTACAACCCGAGCTAATATAAAAGCGTGTTAAAAATAAATAAATTTAATGGCCCAATTTTTGGGGAAGGTTATATGAAGTATTAATTAAACATTACACTATGACTTTTAAGAGCCAAGCAAATAGATAGAAAGTAGGTACGGGCGGGTGTTGTAAGATATTTTTAAGAAGAAATTCAGCGTGCTTTCGTGTTCTAACTTGAAAATAACAGACTGCACGTAATAGCGATGAAATATGAGTAGGTGACTGTTAATTAAAAAAACACCAATTGTGAATGTTAAGTCATTCAATTTTCGTATTACATATGGGTACCATTAACATCAACGTTTAACAAAACGTACTCGTATAACCTTTTGTACTTTTGATCTTTGCCCTTTACAGTCATTTAGTATGATAAAATCTTGAATTCTTCTAATAGATTGCTGTAGATGCAAGAATCTATTCTGCTACTCCGTCTTGTATTAATCGTAAAAATACCTAACAATTTAGCGCATCTAACTATTACCTACCTAGCACAAAAAGTTAAAAATAATATTACGATACTTAAACAATTAAGTTTCTTTTCACTATAGGAAAAGTAAGGAAAAACTTAGTAGGTATGAGTGGATCCTTATCATTCGACTGTGCTAATAATTTATGATACCTATAGTGTTAAATGACTTTGGCATTATTTCCTAATATGGGTATATTTTCGCAAGTAACATCACATGCTAACACAGTAACCATGATGACACCTTCACCATGAGATTTATATCTTCGCCTCCCACCTCACTGATGAAATATAAGGCGTGGCACGAGCCACTTCATATCATGATATTAATGGTATAATATAATGTTTCCAATCCCTATTATTAATGTTTAAGCGACAATAGCTTAAAGGCTAACGCGATTGATTGAAAGGTTGTTGAGTTCAACTCAGGAATGTTTAAGATTTTTTTTGATTGCGTGTGAATGTGAGGTTACCTATGTATGTGACGAGTGATTCTCTATTATCATAATGCAATGCCTACTGGCACACTTTAACCACTTAATTATTAGTAGGGATAGAGAACAATCAATGAACAGTAAGTTGTTTAGATACCTATAATAGGTACCTATGATGCGCAGAGATTAATGTTATTTATCAGTTTGGGAATCCTACCCTAAACGACGCTCCTTGAGCTAGATGCAGATCTAGCTGCAGGAGAGCTAGGTTCGACGGGGCCCTAGGTTGGTACATACGTAGGACGTATCTATCAGCAGAATCTAATAATAGCGCGTAGTATTTGTAACTGTCTATTATTTGTTATATAATAGGAATTGGTAAAAAAATGGTAGAAATATTTTTGCAGGTTCGTGAAGAGCTGGCGACATATCAGCCGTGGGGCAGAGGGGGCGGCGGCGCTCCAAACCCTCGAGGCATAAGATTTACTAACCTTCGGGACAAGGGAATATTTCCTGAAGACGAACTAAGGGCAAGTACAATACAATAGTTACATACTCGAATCTCTACAATATAGGTACATGTGCATAGGTAGGTCTGTCTAGCCTTTCCCCAATTATGTCGGTTGTCTTCTAGTATAACCAGATGCAGCTGAGTGCGTGTTTTACATGGAGCGACCGGGTAACACGACTGGTTGTCATACTTTCTGGTTTTTAACTACCCGTAACGACTGTCAAAGATCTACAAATATCAGCCGGGACTACTTAGCCACGAGCTCCTCCATACCATACTTGGTCCATAGACACGTCTATTGTCATGAATACTATACCACTTGCACAGTTACACTGGTTCACAATTAATTAGATAATGAAAAGTTGTATTACTTACTCTATGCGTTAGTTTATTCAGTAGTCACTGTAGTAGTTAAAGTAGATACGTAATAGACGACATACGTAATAGATGTGTGTTAAAAACCTAAGTTTTTAATTATCCAATTATTTGTTGTGACAAGCTCATCGTATAAGTTTCTGTCGTCTTAATTACATACGCGTGTGATTAGAGAAAGTGGCTACGACATTGAAATGGCAATGCTCACAGCAATAAAGCTCTATCAACTGACGCAGTGGTCAGTAGTCTTCAACCTTTAGATTTTATACCAGTTAGAAGGGATATCATAACAAAAAAAGATCTCTAAATTCTGAGCCTTAAAATTCTTCGTTTTTCTTATGTGTAGGTACAGTTTTTTGTTAAAATAATTATTCCATTAAAAATTAGGAAACTATTTTTACTTTAAACTGAAAATATGATAATGTTGTACATGCAACTTTAATAAATGTCCTATAAAGGTGAGTATTATACTGAAGTCTCAAGATTTTGGCCTAATGCATAGCATAACAATGTAGCAAACGCGTGTATTTGTTAAATAGGTTGAGCATCTCTGAATTAACTCTTTGTCATAATTGCACGGCTGACTGATCAAATCTAGCATGTAATTGAAATAATTATTTGTTTATTAGCGATTATGAGATCTGTATTTAAATCTTACTCAATACAAATTGCTTTGATACGTCTCGCATTTGAACTAACTTGCAATTTGTTAAATGTCCCTCATTAATCTTGTGAGGAATTATAGTATACCTACCTAATCAATGTTGTCATAGAATGTTGTCTCAAAGGACATTATATAGTGTGTATTGTTAATTTATGCAATTAACAGCGAATTTAAATAGGTAATCTATTGATTGAAAATCTAATAATTCATTCCGAAAGGTGAAGGATAGTAATAAGAATGACCTATTTGTTTCGTGACCTTAAGACATTGACTTCAAGACACGTCGCATGTTCTGAATCCCACGAATTTTATAGAAATAATTTACTATATAATTTACCTACTTACTAGGTAATGCTTTTACGTCGTTTCTTAATCTCAGTATAGTACAGGTTACCTAATTAATCGGTACCTGTATAAAAATACTTGCTCATGGCGATTGACCGATGGCTATAAATCTATATAAGGTAAAGGGTCATTCATTACTTGAATGTTATTAAGGCGGGACCACACCGTAGCATTACGAAACGAAGATGGATAAAAAATGTGCGAGTGACTGCTTCTGCCGTATCGAGGATATGAAATTTGTTGACATACATTTACGGTATTTTGTATTTTCGTCATCAGTAATTTCCTCTCTTTTAAAACTTGTCCGCGTTCCTTTAATGTAATCGCCATAATTATACGACACGATTTTATTACAACACTGGTCATGGACTCTCAGGTTAACAAGTCTGGTTGTATCAACATGTAAATTTTATTTGTTCACGGTTTCCACCCGAACAATTTTCACATAGAAAATTGTTTTGATTGCCTTTGTTATGCCCGTGTGATCAAGTTAATTGTCAAAATATCAACACATAGTTGATTGATTTTAAGTCTGTTAATTTTAAATATGGGCCTTTTGATTTTGTAACCAGCAATTTACATAAAATTATGAATATGTTACGTGCATCATCATCATTATAGGTAGGTCTGTTATCTGTTAGTAAATTATGAAAGAATTACGAAAACTAAAAATGGAAAACAAACCTCGTAGAGTCCTATCCATTTGTAATTTTCCTTTATTTTTAATAATGTTTATCATTTCTTTCCAGGGGGTGTCATTATACGAGGCGAGTCGGAGGTGGGCAACGTCACCAGTCCGACGACAGAGGCAGACCCCCGTGAAGCTGCGAGAAGACCCACAGCTGTGCTACTCCGAGCCGCTGCGCAAGAGTGTCGACAACGATATACGATATAAGCAATCACCTCAAGAACAACAGAACTATAAGCAGATCTTAGGTAAGTACATTTAGTAGGTATTCACTTAAGAAAAAGTGACCATAGAAGGGTTCCGTTTTTTCCTTTTTGATTTACGGAACCCTATCAAGCAATAGATAATGCATGCCTTAGGATGCAGACAGTCATTGAAATTTTCTACGTACAAATTCAAACAAAGTTACATAAAACATAAACCACATCAAAAGATGAAATGAACAACGGATTTACATATTTTGGACTTTGCGAAGCTTTTTAAAGTTAATCTAGTCTCCTTTCACTCCTTCCTCATTATAATATTATGATAAATATATCTAGAACTAGAGGTAAAACAAAACCTTTGCATAAATTACTAGACCGATGTAGATTTGCATGTTATGTAAACATGGTAGGTATTTTAACATTGATAGGGTTTTTATTAATGCCTTTGGTGTAAGAATAGAATACACCTTTATCATAGTCATTTTTAGCACCATCCATATCAAATTCTGCATATGTATCCTTAATACGATTTGAATAACTAAAAAATTACGTAAACATTTCAGATGAAATGGTTACGAAAAAAAAGAAAGCATTAAGAGAAGAAAAGAAGCAAAATTTGGAATACGAACGCAAAATGGTAACAGCAGTATTTAAATAGTTAAAAATATGGTAGATATTACACATAATATTTGATATTTTCAGCATGCCATGGAAGGTCCATGGGGTAAACCAGGGCCAGGTGGTGCAATATGGAGGAACCCTCGAAATGTTGGGCTAAATTTCTCTAAGTCTATGGTCTGTATTAAAGTATATTTCAAAATATAGGAAGAAGTTATTTTGAAATTAAATTGTTATTTCTTTCTACGTAGGGTTGGACAGATAATGAAGTTTTTAATAAACTCGACGGGGTAAACATGCGCAACGAAAAATCTTCGCTTACTTTACCTAAAGTAAAGGGAGACGATGATTTGGAAGAAGATTCGCCTAATAAGGAAAATGTAAAACCATCGAATGTTGACAAGTTACCAAATATTAAATACGCTAGCAGTTCGCAAAGAAAATCTCCAGAACAAAGAAGATTTAGTTTAGACGTAAAAGTTAAACATGAAATTTGTTATGGTGGTGATGGGGAAGTTCGTCGAGGCCAGAAGAAAACTAAATTTGTCAAAAGATTGTCTAATGGAGATAAAGTGACAAAGTTAATAATTGATGACAGTTATGATAGTGGAGATGCAGTAGCTGTTACTGAGAAGAAGCTTACGCCTGAGACTGCTATTTTGCGCGTAACAGGGGGTGTGGAGCTTGTGCCACTTCTTGCTAGAAGACGTCGTGTCGGCGCCCGAACGTTACCGTCCAGCGATGTCACAAGACAGGCGGATCAATCGTGTCAGTACGTATCAAACTTTTATAAATGCGATTGTTAGTATTTCAAGCGATGATTAGCTATCTATTCTGTGCGACATGGTAGGTCGTGACCTGATTACGCATTTTGTATCTACAGATACACATTCTTTGTGCATAATAGGAGCTAACCAAGGTCAAAGAAAAGAAAAGAATTTAATTTATAAGATCACGATACCAGACTCTTTTATATCCAATCGATTTGATACGCAGAGCATTATATACAAGTTATTTTTATTGACGTAGGTAAGTAATTTGCCGAAAGCTTACACAGTTGCGTGACACGTTTTCCCGAATCGTAAATTTATTCGCGTGTAAAATGTCAGCGGATGTCGTAACACTTTTTTTGTAAATCATATTGTAAGATTGAATTATGATCCGCGGTTCGGAATTTCCATTGATGGGTCATATGTGTGTAGGGTCTACGTCATTTTCTTGCGTGCAAGTATTGATTGTTGTAGTAGTCGAAGTACAAATTAAATGTGTTTAAATAACTTTTTATACAAGTAAATATAACTTTACCCAATTTATCATAATTGGCTATTTATTACCCATAATTCTTGTCTATAATTTATATATTTCACTTACGGTAAAGAAAACAGTGGCTAAGGCTACATTATGCAAAATTAATCTCTACTAAAGTAAAGAAAACTTAGTTCTTCATTAGATTAATAGTAGCAGATAGTCAAGCCATGCATGTCAGTCTTTTAATAAATAATTTCGAAAGAATTAAGTATTACCTACGTTAATTTATTTTATTCGTCTCCAAACCAGAGTGATGTCTTGATCTTGAACATTCACCTTATAAATATTTACATATTCATTTCCGGCGAAGATTCAAGTTATATATCTAACGGTAGGCAATATTTGGTCACCAATCCGGTAAGGTAAAGGTTGCATCACGGCTTTCTATCGGTCGGAATCCATACGACACCAAGATTAACGGCTTTCATTAGGCCCGTGATGTGCGCCGCAGCAGGACCGTCAGTTGTCGATAATGATCGGTGACACCTCGACTTGGATATTGACGAGTAACTACGCTATTCAGATAAATCATAATTAATTTTACGCTGCCTTTGAACTATGACCTCTTTACAATAGTTTTGGTAATGCCGATTTTTAGCGTTGATAAACATTGTAGGCCTGTTTAGCCGTAAGCTGATAGGAATGCAGAAAGTAACTTATATTACGTGCCTGCAGAAAAAGTATAGAATAGTCTGTACTTAAGAAAAATATAAACAAAATCATAACTTATTTTGTTCTCATTTTCCCACATACATAAATAAAATGGCATTAAATGATGAATGATGATGTTTAGAGCATGAAATTGACATAATTGCCTTACGCCATTTTGTAAATTTCTGTGGCAGAATTAGAACAAAATAGGTTACGACTTTATTTATATTTTTCGTAAAATCAATCGGTACCTACAGACTATAGTACTATAATTAAGAGATTGGAATGCAAGCATCGTACTTAGCTAAGTGTACCTTTTACAGATGGCGGGAAACGCTCAATATGGACTACTTGAGAGAACTGAAGCAACAGATGAATGTGAAATGTATTCAAAAGGAGGTGAGATGATTTGCATTGTTTTTGAGTGAGAAAATCATTGACGACCGAGTTGTTTAAGTAGGTACTAATATCAATGCAGACGTCTAAGTATTTATAGTATGGTAAATACTATTTGCAGGAACATCGCCGCGACTCGGCAGAGAGCGCACGTAAGCACCATGAGACGTGGGAGTCCTTATGGGGAAGACAAGGACATGGGGCGCCTCTGCGGGGCAAGTACGCGAGGAATAACCTGGCACAGCTACTCTACGTGGCACCCCTGACGAATGCTCAGTAGATATGAACCTAGTACAAGCAATGAGCCAGCGCCCCTAAAGAATTTGTTCATAACTCAATATTTTATTGCATTTAAAATGTTTTAATAAGTAAAAATAGTTTTGAGATGATTAGTCAGGCTTAGCAAATATTAATTTACTAAATTAGTTTTAACTTTTTTTACAACAAATTTTAAGAAAATAAATACCTATATTAAAATTTGATTATTTATTATATTGTGGAAAATATAATTTTAGGTGCCTATTTATCGCTACATACTAGGAACTCTGCATTTGTAAGTAGGTAGGTACGCATGATGTATATTAGTGCCAATCAATGAAATACACATACCTATAATGTACCTCTCTTCCTTCATTGAATATAATGATATAAATATTAAGTAAAAATAACAGTAGTACGAATGGAAATTATGTCAACTCGTTTTTAGTCACGAATGTTTTCAATAAACTTTTATCAGCTAAATATGCTTAGTTCGAATCTACTTGCCCGACCTGAAAAATCGTTCTTACTTTATTTCTACCTTTATTTACGTAGGTATGTATAAGAAATGCACAATTGTATCCGAAGTCAATAATACACAAAATATATTTGGAGCTTATTATTTCCGATTTTTAAGCCAATCGAAACAGAAAATATGATTTTAATTTTTCTACAGTGCTTAGCTTCGTTTAATGTATAGAAACTTTTCATTAAACGTAGCCTTATCCGAAATTGTTACTTACCTATTAAAACGAACATTAATTATGTCGTAAATAAAGTTCACGAATTACTACCAAGTTGGTGAAAAATAATAATTAAAAACCGCAAGTTGTCATAACTTCTAACTTGAACTAAGAAATTATAGTAATTTCTCACGAATTTAAGTACCATTTTAATTTGTTAGTAAACCTAGATGCACTGTGAAGTACCTTGCTACAATTGCTATACAAATAAATTGTTTAAAACACCATTATTTTGCGTTTTATGGTACATACATATACTTACAAACAGTACATAATTATAATATTTAAACCTCTACCCATCTGTATTTTTATTTCCCTAATTAAATGCCATTCGAAGTGGAAACCAGTCTGGTTCAACTTTTTTTTCAAGCTACTCCCGCTGTTTATTTAGTGACACCATTACTAATGATTACTCAACATATTTTTCCTAAATCGCGTCGTAGGTAATCAAATACTGTACCGTCGTAGGTAATTAATTATACATAAATATTATTCCATTTAAATTAATCAAAAGTATATATCTGAAAAATTATATAGATATATATCTGCCCAAAATAGTACCTAGCTATATTATATACCTTCTGTAAATAACTTTAAAATAACGGATCTGTTTAATTTCGGTCAATAAAATCAAAAAATTGAATCATTTTCATTCGATTCTAGCGAGACTGTTATAGAAAAAAAACATACATGCCACATTGAAATATTTCACACGTCACTTTAATTTGTTGTCAGCTGTGATTAGCCCTCGTATGTTAAATAAAACAATAGATACGAATATAAACCGTCCTTGAACTAAGTTGTTATGCATTCAAACTATTTATACTGCACTGTACTATAAATATTTTGAATACACTAATATAAATACACAAATATTACACAATGGATCTCCTCGGACCACCGAGCAGGTTATGCAATAACTGCAGAGTGCAGAGATGCACCATTGTATCACGATGAACTTTCAATAAAGAACAGGTTACAATAATTATATGCTGTTCTTACTTACATTTTATACAATTTTTTATACACCTGTTTGAAAAGTCAATATTTTTCTATGCTTTTTAAATAAGTTTATGTCCATAATACTTTTTAGTGTTGATCGTAAATTAACAACTTAGTTGATTCAGAGTTGAGCTCACAAACAGTCAAGTTATCTAAAGCCTATTTGCATTCGAATGTTGTCATTTAAGTCAGTTGATATGTGACTTTAACTTTAAGCTCATGTATCGTAATAAATGCGGTAACTATGAAGAGTCGATCTCATTCTCAAGTATTTCGTATTTTTATCTCTTCGCTATGTAGGTAAAGTGTTATTACATACTTTATTGTTAAAATTACGAATTCACGCATAATTTAAACAAGTAGGCAGACTACACAACAACTTCGTAATTAATTATTATAGTAAAGTAGAGTTTAAGTAATACATTACGAGTTATTACAAAATTTAATGTTTCAATTCTAGATATATACAAAATAGTAAAAGTCGTTGCCTATATAAAATTGCTTAGGCATCGTATATTTCTTAAATGATTGGTTTACAATAATGTGTAGTTTTATAACTAGACTATTTTTGAATTATACCGTATAATTGGTATCCTAGGAGAATACTTTTTAAACTTTATGTAAATTATCGACGTAACATACTATTAAATAGATATAAATATTTTATTAAACACAAGTCATGCTGTATATCATTAAACTTTGCAAAAGCAACACATATTAATTCGAATGCCAGCAGAGCCCTTCGGGCGTTACACACGATGATATTTCGCAAGACTACAATTGTGTCGAGTACTACGTGGTGCTAGTGTAATGTAAACAGTTCATTGATGAGTCTCTAATTGTTCTTATACCCTCGAGACGTCGAGTCTCGTGTGGGTATGTGCGACTTATGGTGAAATCTGTAAAGTAAACAGAAATATGCGCATGTATGTAAACGACACGCCCAGAGAAAGCCTTGTACTATGACGAAATTACAATAAAACTAAAACCGGCCAAGTGCGTGTCGGGCCACGCGCAGTAGGGTTCCGTAGTAGGTCTCAATTAGTCGACTATAACTCTGTAACCGGTTAAGCCTACTTAGCCGTGATAGTTTTCCTTGTAAGTTCATTACATGTGCTACGTCTGTGATTTTTTTCACATTTCTAGGTACTGCCATTCAAAAGTTAGAGGGGGAGGGTAACTCGTATCGAACAAAAAATTTCACTTAAAATCTAGATATTTCGCAAATGGCTCGCTTAACCGAAAAATGATCTTCACACACCCATAATATTTTTGAAAGACCTATCTAACGATACCCCACACGAAGGGGTACGCGAGAAAAAAAATATTCATCCCTACTTTACATGTTTGGGAGCTACCCTAAAAAAAAATATTTTTCAAAATTTTATTTTACCACTTTCTCGGCGTGATCAATATACATATTCATACCAAATTTCAGCTTTCTAATAATAAAAACCACGGAGCTATGCCGCGGACAGACAGACAGACAGACAGACAGACGGACAGAGCGAAACTATAAGGGTTCCTTGTCGGACTACGGAACCCTAAAAACGACGCCTCTAGTGCGTCTGCAGCTGACGAAAAGAATGAATCAACTAAAAATTCATTCATAAAATATTCATGACGCTTTACATTTTTGAAAATGTATATAAATAAGTTAGAACTCACTATTAAAATTTACAATAAGTTACACATTAGTAATCGGATCTGATTAATTAAATTTTATAAAATAGACATCAGGTATAACTAAATTATTCTCTCCAATAAACTTATCACTTTATATCTTGGTTTTGTCTATTAATTAGTGGGATAAACGTGTAAAGTAAACTTTTTAACTGATTATGCGAAGAATTCTACATAAACATTTTTCACACGAGATGTCGGCTTGTGACGTGCCCATCAAATAAATGATTAATTGTTATGTGATATCTCTATTGATAGGCACGTAAGTTACCAAAGAATTTTACACTTCAATTTGTCATTCGTTGATTGGTGCCTACTATTGTTAATGAAAGGTGTAGAAACATTTCGTCAGCCTAAACTCTCTCTTGTAGTTTCTACAAGACAAAACAATGGTTTTATGTATTTTCATAAAAGATACAAACTTTAAACAAGTTTCCAATATGTAAATAAATAAAATATATTTTTATGTGTCTATATGTGACACAATAATTGAATTGACTGATTATGTATAATTGATTATATAATTGAAATATTTTTTTTTGGTCTTTGACCCTTTGGGTCTCAGGGCTATTTTTTCGGATGGAAAAGCATCAAATGACCCCTCTCCCCATGGGGGGGGGGGGAATGGAGTGTCAGACTATTACTGACTAAAACCCATCCATGTTCCTTCCTCAGCCCTTTGCATTCCGGGGGCGCGGTATCTCTTTCCCGCAGCCCCGGCAGGTGGGTTTCAGGGCTGCGGTGACTCTTTCGAACGTTCCCGTGTTCTGGCTGGACAGAACTGTAGACCTACCTTCTTATAGAAATATTATGCCTACATCTATTGTTTTCGGTAACATTCAAACAATTTCATTATACATTGTGACGACCACAATCACTTGTTGAAGAAATTCTTCAAAATAACGCACCCCAAAGTTATACAACGCGTGCGTATTTTCAATATTTAATTTCATATCAGATATGTTTTAGTTAAGTATTACAAAAAAGAGATTTTAACATTCCTATTATGAATTATGTCATCGTGCGAGAACCGGACCTGTAGTCGACGGAGATATATAAATAGGACCGGAACCACTTCCGAGTCTAGATCAACAGAATCTAGTCCATTCAAACCCCTAGAACTTTCAAATGAATCTCGATTGTCGCGTAAAGATCCGCTCTCGCCTCGCCTGTGCTCTAAGAACCCGGTTTAAGGTTACGGAAAAGAAAGTCCATACATCGCGCGCGAACCCGCGGCCGACGACGGCGACGCACAGTGGGCTGAAACGGGCCGGTAAAGGACTTAGCATTTAAAAAAAAAAAGTTTCTTTTTCTGAAATTTTAAATATTGTGTTGGATTTATCTATCAATTATAAGTAATTATTTCTATGAGGGTCATTCAGATAACTTAGTATTTTCGGAGTTAAAAATATCCAAAGTAATTTTTGTATGAAGCAAAAGAAAAAAATGTGAAAATCTCGGAATTCTCAAATTTTCTCAAAGAATTGACTCTACGTATGCATAGTACGTATATTTGTCCTATTTTAGCGCCTATTCTCGGGTTGCGATTTTCTGCGATTTGGTCGCAATTTCAAATTTTGTTCTCTATTCCACACCACCATAGAGGTTAAGAACTAGGCGCGTTTTTTTTTATGTAGTGGTCTCCTCTTTAGGCCTAATCCACTAAGGACTAATAAAATAAATAAATAAATAAGTAAAAATCACAATCACTACTGGCCACTGCACTGTTTTAATTTAATCACTGTCAAGGGTATCCACATTAACGAATGCAAAATTTTCGTATTCGTCATCATCAAATGTTTCCGCTTGGTCAATTACTAATAAACTTTGTGCTTCTACTGACAAAGTTTTATGTTTTCTGCGAAGTTTGTGACGTTTCGCTGAGATGAGTGGATCAGAGCTGGTCAATAAATTATTTAAAATGTCTTCATTTGTAGTTTTTCTACTGCATTTCCTGGAATGGTGTTGGCGGTACCTACGAAAGTCTTTATTTCTAGCTTCAGCAGCTTCTTCAGATAGCTGTCCAATTGGTATTAGACCAAAACTTTCAATAATAGCTGCACCATGCATAAGAACTTTATGAACACTTGAAGGCATATAATACCAGCTATATAATTCCAAATACAGTTGCATGGTCACTTGAGCATATTCGTGAAATTTCCCTGTGTCAATGTGGTAACCTGATGAAATTGCCTCTAAAATGATTGCAAATCGCCTTATTAATTCTTCACTAACACCAGTTATCTCAGCAGTCATGTTTGGATTTGCAAAAAATCTTCTAGCAGTATTTCCGTCATTCGTGGAGCCGTGCCCTTGTTTAACAACATCAATCAGAAGTCCCATTCTATTTTTAAAAGCGTCTTGTATGTCTTTCTTTCTTCTTTCCATGATGCACTTGTTGTCTCCCTTTACTGTCCATGTCTGTATCGTTAATCTGTAGGCTATATGCAGAATGCATTCCATCATTCGTATCCAGGTATGCAATGATGACAATCCGTATTTACAGAGATCTGGATCAGTCGGTTTTGATGCAATTAAGGGCAAATTATTCATCTCTGTTGGAGTGGCTTTACAAATGTCGCATCTCTGAGATGAAGTATCACATAAAATTGATGTTGCTTTTCCGTCTATCATAGTCATTAATAAAGAGTGTGAAATTTTTATTTCTCCAACTTCTGTTTTCACTAAATTTACAATCTCTTCCTCAATAGCACTTTTTTCCCGCAATATCGTTATTTTATTTTCTTTCACAAATTCGAAAAAGATTGGACGACACCAGTAAGATGAATTTGGTGAATCGTTTTGCCAGATAACTTGTTCGCCGCACACTAATTTTATTGGAACTAAACTACCCATAAATATGCTTGAATCGTCAAGTTGACTTTCTTGTTCATCGTCTGTTTGCATTTTTTGTTTGTAATTGGCTTGATTAGAAGCGCCGTCAAATCCCCACTTACTGATTAGTGTAAATTCTTTATAACCACTATCTATGACGAGTGACGTCATTATTCTTGTTGTCGTTATATCCAATAGAGCTTGTAACTTTATTTTAGCTGAGGTTTCTGTCACTGTAATAGCATCTTTTGGTGGATAGCATTTCTGTTTCGCATGTTGCACTTGATAATAAGATGGAAATATATTACTGTCTTTTTCGTTAACACTTGTTCTTAAAGTATTGTATTGCCACTTGGTCAGCTTAAGTGATAAAAATAACCCTAGAGCCTCATCCGGAGAAAACACAGGTTTTGTTTCTTTAACAGATATGCACTTTTTAACTTTTTTTACATCTTGGGGATTCTTTAGTAAATGTTCTAGTATTTTAGCAACCTCCTCATTCCCATCCGCTTTCAACTGCTCAAAATATGCATATTTTATTTCGTCCGAAGATAAATGAAAGTTTTCTGCACGTCTTTTTTTCTGTTTAGGCGCTAATTCACAAAAAGGTTTTCTTGGGCTTTGTTCGGTGGAAACACCGACAGAAACTTTTGATGGTGATACATACTGAGTTGATGTACTCGGTGCTGGTTGATCTTCATTACTGCCTATTAAACACTTAATAAAGTCTGGCCATATTATGTTTTCTTGTAACCATTCAATATTTTTAGTTCTGAATATATTTTCTTTACGATAAGCGTTTTCCCATCTTCTATTTAAATTATAACAAAATTTTGCACAAAACAACTTTAAGGTCTTTTCATGATCATCACTTAATTCGACTAAAAATTTAGACCTTATCTCACTACACAAACTGTCATTATTTTTAATACTGCCACTGTTTTTTAAAATAATGAAAAGATCAAGGTTTGTCACTAAATTTTCAAACATTTTCACAAATACAAAATAACAAATAAGTAAGTAATGAATGTGTGGGGGTAGTGCGTCTATTATGGTGGGTAATAGAACACTGAAGTGCGTTTGAATGCAACCGAACATTCCGTAGGTACCCTATCGTTGCACCAATCACGTTACGACACGTCATAACTTGTTGTTGCGCTCGCGCACTCTTATCCCTTGATTCCCGGAAATAAGTCTCAAAACAAATTACGTCATACCTACCTATGGTGGTGGAAAATGTCGAACATTGTTTTTTTTTTAAGAACTAAGTAGGTATTGAGGTTTTCAGGCCGTTTAGTATACATTATTTTCAATTTCAATTTAATTGGTATAAATTGCTTAACTAAAATAACTTGACTCTTCATACAAATTTGATATGGCTATATCTCCGAAAGTACTCGTTAAATTGAAAAAAGTCAAAGAATAAAAACGTTTTAAATTTATGCCTAGATACCAAAAATGTGCGACGCGCCGCGCGCCGCGCCGCGCCCGACGGTCGCTGCGCTTTGACCCCGAATAAATACTACAAAAGTTTATACCACCATTTTTCTCTAAAAATTAAATATAATCGACATGACAGAGTAAAAATAATAGTTCTAATGTTTATTTATGTAAGGTTGTGCTGCTTCTTTATTATTTATTCATTTATTCGTTTTGCACAGTGCTGAGGAGAAAGCAACTCGATTGGAATCACAAATAAATTATAAATTCCCACATTATTCGGCTAGTGCAAAATAAAGTTCCAAGATACGAGTACCTAGCATTCTTTAACTTAAGTACTTAGTGTAGGTAGGTGCCAGTCATATTTATTGTCCGGCTGCCCGAAGAAGACACGTGGTCAACCAACATAGTTTTTGTTTTATAGGTACAGTATGATTTACAGTTTTCTTTCCGGTTAAATATAAAATATGCTTGTCAACAATATGAATTTTATAATTTCTGCAAGATTTTTAAACTCGTGGTATGCCATGCAGTGAATCAGGCGGGGTTGAAGATAGAGCTATTCATAGGGCATGAAAGTTGAGACTTGGAATCGACAAGGTTATAGGGCCGTACAAAACCACTTTCTAACTTACATTAACGATTAGTGCGAATTTTATTATTCGTGATTATTTTCCTTCATTGTATCACTAGCTTCCGCCAGCGGCTTCGCCCGCGTATGCTATACGAATTCAAATTAAAAAAAAAATACAGAGTTTCATACAAACTTTGCTCCCCTTTTCACTCCCTTAAGGGTAGGATTTCGGAAAATCTTTTCTTATCCGATGCCTACGTTATACAAAGAATACACCCTCCAAGTTTCAGGTCTCTACGATCAGCGGTTTAGGCTTTGCGTTGATACGTCAGTCATTCAGGACAAAGCATTTTATATGTATAAATGACTATAATTTGTTTAATTATAAAAATAATCTTGTTACATAAGTATAATTATGATATATAATCTTTCAAACGAAAACAGGACTCCTCACTGCATTATGGAACCTAAACATAGCGCAAAGTGGGAGTTCTATAGGTACTTACACCTAAAAGCAGCCGAAATGATATTGTGTCATAACAATTCTAACATACTAAACATGTGTATTTCGCGACATCATTTAGCTTCACACATTTTGTTCGTATTAGTCATACATCTTTAAGACTGTCATTGTAGTGTTCAGTGGGGTTACACGAGAAAATGCATTAACCATGTTACATAGGCGTGCCGGATTTAGTTGACGAGGATTGCGTGTGCTTACGCTCTTGTTTGCACTTAAGATTTACAGTCGGTTAGTGTAATAAACTGCTAGTTGATGTCTCTTGTGAATTAACGGGACTCGAGTATACCTAATGACGTTCACAACGCAGAACGGATATGATGGGCTGGACAAGTGGCTAAAACGCTAGTAGAATAGAATACAAAATGTATGGGAATGACATTCGTTTACGATTAGCTATCTGTCATTCAATGTAATTCGCATACATTTGGTATTCTATTCTACTAGCGTTTTTGCCACTTGTCTAGCCACCATGGTTACCTACATATCTCGATTTTGTGCATTTCCTTAACTCTCAATAAAGACGCCAGTGACACAATCCTACTAATAGGGTAGACTGGGTACGGTTGAAACATTTTAGCGTTTATCCTCCATTACATCGGGATTAGTTAAGCTAGCGATGACAGAAATACATTAAATGAAAGACCATATATCTGTCTACTAATGGACAATGTTACTTGAGATTACTGTACTGTAAGTTATGTATAAAATGAAATTGAAAAAAAAAAGAAATTTGTTTCAACCGTCCCCATGCCAGGGTCGGTTGAAACAGTGCTTGGGGTCAATTGAAACACATGCAAATAATACAAAATATAATAAATAAACATGTTTTATTCATCGTCTAATAATGTACGACTCGTAATGGCACAGTCAAACATCACAAATATTTTTAACTCGTACTTGACGGTTAGTTCGTATGCCAATTTAATAACATCCTTTTTAGGTAGGCCAAAATATATGTCTGCACATCTAATTAAATATTTAGATAGGTCACGATCTTGTTCTTGGTTAAACAATCCCAACCATCCATTTTCATCGCCACTAGTACATTTCGTTTACGTACCACCTGAGTACGGAACAGTGGTTCAGTCGATTCTGACGAAGATTCGGCTTATACATCTTCATGGGCTTGTTTTTACGTTGATAAGTCGGTCTGACCTCTCGTAGTCTTCCCTTAGCGTACTCTTGGTATCTAAGATACAAGAAAATTAAATAAAGAAATTGTTTCAACTGTACCCACAAAAAATGTTTCAACTGTCCCCAACCCCTATCCTATGTATAAAACGGTTCACAGTAAGAATGGTAATTAATTTGAATAAAAACTAATGATACAGCCATATTCTACAAACTTGAATTAAAACGATATAAAACTCTCAATACTCTAACTTTAATAAAACCAAAATAATTTCAAAAATATACGAACAAAATTTACTTACTTTTCCGTCAAAAAACACAATAGGCCCTCCTATAAACAAAACCAGCGCGCGAAGGGCAAAGCAACACTAAAATTCGTGTTTCGGATTGTCGCCCGCTTCATTCTCCCCTTGTACCCCTCCCCTTATCACGCATGGTCTCGGAGATATTCGCTTTGTTTCAACCGTCCACCGTTTCAACCGTACCCAGTCTACCCTATTATAAATGCGTATAAAGTATAATGAAGTTTGTGAGGGTGTATGTGTGTTTGTTTGTCTGTTACGCTTTCAAGGGAAAACGGCTAAACCGATGGAGATGAAATTAGTATATTAGTATGGAGATATCTTGAACCTTCCCCAAGGGTTAGTCGTTGGTAGTTTATATCTGGGCGTGCGAAATAGTTCCCTTAGGATGCGTGTGAAACCGCGTAAAACAGCTAGTTCCTTATTACGAAGATATAGCATACATAAGAAAATATTTGTCAAAAACCTGTGCATTAATTAACACGAGCATAATAAAACGTAACTTTAAAGTTATCATCGTTTTAAGATATTGGCAAATCATAATTCTATACTTCATAGTGACAACACTAAACTTATAATCTTATTATTATCGTGCATGCAGTCTACAATTCATTAAGGCGCTTCACAGGCAAGCCAAGACAGCCTTCTAGATTGACCTGCGAGATGCCATACACAAAAAAACGCAGTCTGTTTCTGCATTCACAATTTGGCTGCAAACGCACACATTTGTCGGTGATGTCACAGTCCGTGTTTAGTCTACGGATGAATATAATACGGGTCAAACCTTCATCTACTTATTGTTATTTCATATTATATAATGTGAAGTAGTTAATATTTAACAGTATGCGGAGCAGCTTTGTGCGATTTAGACATTGTTGACATGTTTAGTGTTCCTAACATAAAGAAGAGGTTGCATTACGCTAGTTATGCTACGTATAGGCAGCCGCAGCCGACACTTAAGTTTTGCAACCGCCAAGCCAGCTCTAGATTTTCATTAGTAGCGCTACGAATACAAGTCAATACCAAAAAAACTCCGTAGTGGTAAACTCCAGTAGCATTTTTCAATGATTTTCATATTAGGTTAGCAAAACTTAAAAAAAACTTATAAATTTGGGTGTATATTAATTATTAATTAAGTACACCCAAACGAAAGTTTGTGAAGATGGATGTGGTGTGGACATTGATTACCTGCCCGGAAAACTACAGAACGGGTTATATAGAAACTTAGTACAACACATGTTGTGGAACACAAAGGGTTTTTATCTCGATAATAAGCACATTTTATACGGCAGGAGAGCAAAACCGCGATGAGCCGCTGGAATTGATATATAAAAACAAGATTCGAAGTTTTTCGAATTGCCTAAATATATATTTATACTATAGAGAGATCGAAAATTCCTAAACAAAATTGACGCAGCTCTGCTGTGCCTAAATTGTTTTTCATTTTATTTGACAAAAAATAATACGTAGGTACACACTGTTAGCTACGAGTTTTCCCATGAAAGTTGCAAGAATCAAGTGAGGGTAATAGGTTACTATGTTGATTGTAGGCCGTGGGCTAATCTTTACGTACTCGTGCAGATTACTACTATTATAAACTTTAAATACGAATTGTTGTGTAGTTTCGAGCGACTAATACAATTTCTTATTGAAATTAACAATCAAACTTAATGTGACCCGCTGTAGAAGTGTTTGTTTCCCGTTGTTCAGTTATTAACCGGGTAGTTAGGTCATGTATGCGTACTTATTGTAGTGGCAACATCCTTGTGGTATATCGGATGTCATATTATTATATACAATCAGTGGATGTTTGGGCGCTGCGCGGGCGCAGCAGCAGTGGACGACAGAGCGTGTTGTTCTCACGCAGGCGCAGTGCACGCAGATACTGGGCCGCATCCACACGTGCGACAACCACTTGGCTTGGCCGTCGTCAACCATATACGTTGCTGTAACTTAGTGCTACAAGTGTTCTTCGAGAACCGGCAAGATGCGCCCTGTGAGTAACAGTGTTTAATTATTATTTGTAAATAGTGTTTTTTTAATTTGTGCGTGAGATTAATGAGTGGATGCGTGCTTTTTAATGCATGAGTGTATATTTGTTCCTGTCTTGATTTTTTTATGGGATCATAACCGATAAAATAAATAAAGCAATTAAGTCGTGCAAAAATATTAACGAAATGGATTTTGGTTGTTGAAAGAACAATCGGTTAGGTACATGAAATTTAGAAATTACAGGAGAAAATGTTAGTAGGTATCTAAAGTAAGGTCTCGGGTCAATAAAATAAAAGCGATTAAAAAATAACTTTGCAATAGCGGGGACGTATTACCTCCTGTTGTAGTTGCAACTAATGCATCCATGAAAAATAGAAAATTAACAATACGCTCATGAAAACTATTCATCATCATACAAATTAACTTTAAATTGAAAGCCACATAAATTGCATTCAACAAAAATGACGTAACCTGTACCTAATTAATAACATAATATGTTTTCACTAAAATGTGTAAATCGCATTGACGATTTCTGTGAACATTTTATAACCTTTCACTACATACATATATTGTACCGCACGCTTTTGTGTTATTCTATATGTCAAGTAAAAGCTACATTGCGATTAACTAACGACTGAGATGATGGTGTAGTTACGTCTACGGTCTTTATCTCCGTAGATGGTCGTCTGCGATGTAAATGAGTGCGTCCCGATGCAAGCACTCTTCAGCTTATTCAAAGTAGACTCTAACGTGGAAATTTGTATGCGTCGCTCACACCGTTTGAATATTTATGTATACTTCTTACTACTTGTGAAGTAATCGCGCTTAAGTCAAAAACTCTGCCTATATTTATGTAGGCTCTATTTATAAATGAACGGCAAATTACATAATAATTTAAATTTACAAACTTTCAGGAACGCACAGAAAAATACATTCATATTATCTTAAAAAGACCAAATTCACGCTAATTGCAAACTATGGAACTTGACTTAAGTTATAGCATAGTATAAAAAGGACACAGTAGGCTATCTGTGGCCCAATCCACGATGTAATTGCCTACCGTACTTGTCTGTCTCAGGGTTGTCACTTTTAGCTAAATTTTAATTCAGTGCCTAGAAATACAATAAACCGGCGGGGCGGTGTGGGCGCGACATTCCGTGCTTCATCGGATTCGTGTGTCGCCAAAACGCTAATAGACTAAGAGCTTGTGTTTAAATAATATTCTTAGCTTATGCTAGTCAATTGCTTTTATTATTTTCATAGGCATAATTTATTATTCTTACACATTAAGGACAATATATATTTTCTATTAAATAAACATAAAATAATACAAACACATCTATTGAATTAGTAATTTTCTAGCACTGTTGTTGATTATGTCTTCTGGATGGAAATGGGCTTCACAAACAACATGCTTGGGTTGAGATTTGTTTATCAAATCCTCGCGGTCAATTAAGCGCAGCCATTGAAGGCATCTGAAATACAAAGCACATTTAATGTACATTAGGTATCTATCATAAAAATTGGAATAAAGTGACTAAAATCTCATATAAAAACATAATTCCAAACTAAAGAAACTAAAGCCCCTCTCTTAGACTATAATCAATTTTTGTTCTGTTGTTACGAACGGTTACGATTCGAATTTTAGTCTATTTATCTGATTCACAATTCGTCAATTATTTTAAAAAACGATTTTATAACTGTAAGTACTTAGTTACTATACCTACCTGCAATACTGAGAAATTGGCATGACGAAACGTCAACAAAGCAATAGCGTCATATCAATTTTATTAAAAGATCAAAAGCACCTAATACATTCTAGTGGGACAGTAGGCCTGCCTACTTTGTCTGTCTAACAACAACAAAAATAAGTAGGTATCTCATCACCAAGTTAAAATTAAATGCTAGAATAAGTGACTTGCTTACCTTTCTTGTTCAGTAGGTAATCTGAACAGAGATAAATCTGGAATCGATGAATTATTTAGACACCCAAACACACAGCAATAAGTTCTCCTGCGATTATCACACATTTTTCATTTATTTAGCGATGCCGAAAAGCCGTGACGCGCGAACTTTGTGCGATGTTAGCCCCGACTGGCGCACTGAGAAACGGGTCGAGATTTTGTTTAGTGTGCGTGCGGCGACGCATAGATACTATGGCGCACACATACAAGCCGCGCGCGGTTCATTTGTATGAAGATAACATACTTTGTCCTTTTTATACTATGGTTATAGTAGCGGGATTGTTCCCCTATTTATTATTACGATCTAAGTAGCAATCAGATTCAAGTACAATTATATTTTTATATTTATATTACTATTGTTGTATGGTTACAGTACTGTACATTAGTGTTTAAATGAATTATCATTTAAATATAAAAAAAAAACATTATATGCTAATGAGACGCTATTAAAATCAAGTTAACTCTCTCGCGAATCACTGAATAAGGCGAATTACTTCGCATAATGAATCGCGTATAATTGAAGAATAACCATCTAGAATAATCTTTATCTCGCAGCGTGCGAATTTATTCCAATATAGTATTTAAACAATAAATTTATCAATGCACTTTCCCCAAGTGACGTAAGCGATGCGTGATGATGCGGTGCGCTCGTTTACATGAATCGTCGGAAGAGAATGATGGCTATTAAGGATTCATCATTCGTTGTCGAGTCACACGTGTAACGACTACAGCCCGTTATCGGTGAAATTTTGAATCATTTTACATCATTTCCAGTTTCTACGTCTAGACCGAGACCGGACGGCAGATGATGACCGACGCGGACACGACGGTAGCTTTTGTTCACGATAAACTTTCCACTTGTTCCGACTAGCTGGACCATTACAATGCAAGCAAAATGAAAATAAATCTTGTAATCACATCTTCATAATATATGAATCTGGTAAAATGTAAATATTACTGTATAAGTGGCCTAAAATTGAATTAATTAAATAGTAGTTGTTTCCCGCGGTTTCACCCGCGTCGTCAACCCGTTTTCTCCAACCTTTACCTCTGGATTGCTCATTGAATATGAGAACAAAAGGTGGAAAAAATACGTTTATCCACTCCCTGTGCTAGGCTTGTTTGGTTCATGCTATGTCCATGTGAAATTCTAAAATCTTAATCTGTTCAGCTATTTCTCCGTGAAAGCCTAACAAGCAAACTCGCATTCGCAATTTTAATATTTGTTAGTATGTATAAATGAATACAAGATCACCGATAGTGATTAACTCGCTAATACGGTTAAGTAGGTGAAGAGCATGTTTATCGCATCAAAAAACATGAAATTTGAATGAAACTATTGCATTATTATTGCATTATTCAAATACATATTTATTCATCACTATATTAATATTTAGTTATCCATTAAAATTACCAAACACAGCTTAAACCTAAATATCAACTTTTCGTATTCTAGGTTCATAAAAATGTATCATGGTAAATCTGATTTGAATTTTCTTACACCATCTTGTCAAGAGCAGTGTGCGTAGATATTAATGCTTTTGACTGTTGCATATTTTTACGAAATCTATGTTTAAATCTTCTAAAACGATGTCAATGTAACTGACCTGATAGATCAAAGGTTCGCTAAACGATAGAAAATAGAAATACTGTTGTGTAATCAGTCGCTAGCACTGCTCGAGTAGCTCTCCAGCAATTAGCATTTCTTCTGTGCAGTTTTGTGCAAATTTAATTGAAGAAGTAGGTACTTACTTACTTGATTGCTATCGTGGCAAACTACGTCCATAGAGAATACATATTTGGAGGAGACGAATAAGATCTTTATGATAAGCTGAATCATCATAATAACTCTTTATTTCTGACCGTGGGACAGTGAAAGCTAATACATAAACAACTAAACACAATATTTCACATAACCTTTCTTGATACTGTTGTTAGAAGAAATTATGAATAAGGCATTTTTTTACACAATTCTTTTAATTAGTCATTGTAATGTAACGGCTTAGTGTGGCTTAATTTCTCTTTGCAAAGATTGCAATATCCTCTTATTTTATTGTTCTCGTTAGGGTACCCTATACCTGTGATTGCGTAAATCTATTACCTATTTCCCCGTGTAATCAGGTGTAAAGCGTGGTTACCATTGCGATATTAGAAATCAATATCTATTACTAAATTAAAAAAATATGTTAGATAAATAGTATTATTATAATAAATAATGTAGCTAACTCAACTGAAATCAAGCAATTTGGAAAAACTTAAAGTTTTTTTTACTTTAGGTACAGGTCAAATTGAGCTACGTTGATCTACGCTTGCAATAAAATTGCACGTAAATTGTTTTCAATCATAGTATCAGAATGCTCTTGCTTTATGGATTTCACTGATTGATTGTAGATAAACATGGTCGGAATAACAACAATACAAATCAAACTATCGAATTTTGATTAATTATGTGTACATTGTTGTACACCCTACAATGATCGATCAGGTTTTTGTATTGTTTCATTTGACCATCCATAGTGGAAATACAATTACGTTAAAAGTACATCATATCTAGACGATCAGTTACTCTAAATTCTGTTAGATTTCTAGTCTTTGCAAAATAGTTATGTATTTATAAAACAACTAGTTTTTTCCGGCCGTTTTAACCTTATCCCGAGGAAACTACTTCACGAATCCAGATAAAAACTACCTTGTCCACTACTATATCCTTCCCCAGGCTTCAATCCGTTTCCATACCGCATTTGATTTCAATCGGTTGAGTCGATCTCCTGTGAAAACGTTTTTGATTCCCTAAACTTTCATACTTTATTTCACCCCCTTCCAGTTTTAAATTCACGGTAAAAACAACTCTACCTATATCCTCCTTTACGTTTCAGTCAATCTCCGTACCAAATTATATCTCAATTGGACTGGCCGTTTCCCGTGAAAGCTTAATAGACAAACATACCGATAGTCACAGTTTTTTCAGATTTGTTATATTAGTAAGGATAAGGATTTACATTCTGCAATCCGATATTTGGACGAACATAAATAGGGCGGAGCTAGATATTCAGATTATAATGCTTAAACGTGGGTGGTTACGAATAAGTGCATAATGCCTATTATTTGCACGCCTACTAATTGTATCTACTTGTTACGACGATCTATCTTACATTTAAATGATGACATGACATCACTAGATAGCCATGAGGAAGAGAAAGATTGTGTGATCTCTTTGGCTTAGATAATACTTAGATGGCGATAAATTTCATGACATCACACCATTTGTGATTTCAAACACGCGCACACGTTACCGTTGCCAATGTGTTTTAGGAAAACTCGTTTTGTTTTGGTTTCAGTAACGACTAGTAAATAGTAAAAATCTGTAGGTATCTGGTAAAAATATAATTGAAAAAATATTTCTGAGCTTTTTTTTAGTCTAAGGCCGCTAAAAACAACGTTGGTTTTCAAATTTATGTATGAGGTATTTAGCTATGTAATGTATATTGCATGGCCTAATTCAAAGACTACGTATGACATAGAAAGATAAGAACAATCAGGTATCTATAGGTTGTACAGTTTCATACATTAACTACTAAAAAACAAATAAATACGTTTTTTTTCTTCACAATCACATTAGTTTTGTGTTAGATTTTTTTTTTTAAATATGTCTGACATTTAGCATCACATACTTTTGTAATAAATACTTGATTTTTATATGAATATAATGGGACAAGGACTTTACAAACATAAGTATAAAAACATCTTATCTTAAATAACAGTTCAGCTTGACAACCTGCAATTGTATAGCTTTTAATTGTTTAATTTTAACAAAGACTACTGCAAGTCCCAAATACATTTACCAAACATTTTTAGTAGACAAATAAAATATTGTTAATGATGATTGTGGGAAACGAATTTCATACGGTTAAAATATTTAGATAAGATTAAGTGGAAACGATTACTTTAGAGGTAGGCAAAAACTTTCAAAGAATTCTTATATCTGCCGCGAAGATTTTCACAAGTAGACAATACCAAAGAAATTCCAATGACAGCGCGACATTGAGCATTAAATAAATTGATTGCTGAGTAGAAAGTTTCGCAAGAGATTGCGTAATTAATCCTTTGATTTACATAAAATACAAAGGCTTTGAGGCTCAGCGCAAAAATATTTCGTAACAGATTCAAATAATACTTAATCCTGTAAACGATAATGATTCTTGGCAGGCCTAAAGTGAGAAATTAAAAGGTTTCATCAAAAATGTTATACATATTATTATGCTTATTAAAAATGAGACTTTTTTTTAATTGTTTTTTGTACTTATTAAGTTTATTTCAAATAAGACAAATAGTTCACATGGAATACACGAAAATGCCACATCGTTTTCAATGCCTCGTTGACTTTTATCGGTCTATCGGCATTAATTAGACCGCAACGTAAAGACAATGAGTAACTGACGCGTACAATGTAACATACTAACAAAATATTACACATCACACCAGCTACGGGATAATGAGAAGGTTGTAAACAATTCTAGGACGCAAAACAATGCTCATTCATAACTAGGTCTTAATTAATGAGATGTCGCAAGCTAATATCTATTGAAGCTACATAGATTGTACTACATATTTTTTGAAATAGCAGCATTGAATTTCTCACGATATTGCAATAAAGCAACAGAAATATTTTACGCGAATTGTGCACGCGTGAGGAATGCTGTTCATTGATGAGACGATTACGCGGCAAGTAGTACGCGTTGAGTGGAGTGGCCCACCGTGCCGTATTCGGCAAAGGAGCTTTCGTTTTACGGTTCTACCAGTAGTCATCTTTCGTAGCGTATTATTACGAAAAATGAATTATGTAATTGAGAGACAGTGATGAAATCTTGTACTATAGAGATTTTGCGATGCGATTTTTTCAATAATAGTTCTTTGGTTGTTTAGTAATTTTCTAGATATTTCGGGCAATTTTGAATAGTAATAGGTGGTACTCATTGAATACGTTACTTTTCCCACTGCTGGTATAGTGGTATTGACTATCAAAGCACCAAGGCTATGAGGATGTTTTTAAGATCCTAGTCTATCTGTAGCTTCCAAACAGTTAGTTAAAAATGTATACGTTTTCATTATTACCTTGTATTTCATGTACCTAATTGAAAGATGAATTATTGCTTTCTCTACAAACTAAAGCTAATAAATAATGCTACTTAATGTTTAATTTCTGAGAATCCCTGGCAATACATAAATAACGCTTAGAAGGAAACTAGCACAAAAACGCGCATTGCAAAGAAAGGCGGCATACGCTCATTATGCCGTTGGCTTCCCAGATATTTCAATCAGAGACGCTGTGAGCATTACATGCTTGATGTTTGCTTCCGTGTGGTGCAACTCACTATTCCCTAACACATAATTTACCTACTTCCCCTATTTCAAATATACATAGGTGCCAACTCATACGTCTTGGAAAGCCATTTTTTTTGTTTATATTATACGAATCTGAATAGTACTAGAGAAATCATAATAAAGAGCCACTTTGAAATTGAAGATTAGTGACCTATGTAGGCTCGAGATGGTTTGGCGCACATTTCGCACGTCATTTCGCACTTGGCCTAACTCCAATCAATCTAACTTCATGAATTCTATAGCTAGAAATTCCAAAATACATGAATTTGTGTAGTGTTTTTAATCTTATGTAATGTTTCTCAGAACTTCACGTCAGATATTTTAACATAATAAAAACCTGAAGCCACAACTTTTCTCACAACAACAAACCGTTTAAGTGGTATGTACTTAACACGTGTATTTAAATGGTCTTGTCGTAATTTCCCTCGCGACAGAAAAGCGCAGCGTATGAGCACTAGACACAACACAACAAGAGGTAATTTGCGCAAATTCTGCGCGTTGTGATGACGTCAACTTTCACTAGCATTTAATGACGTTCGACTACGAGTATTCTCAAAAGAAATGAATGTTGACTGAAAGCAATATTGAAGACATTATAGGGGTTCGCAGCTTAAATGCATATCTCTATTAAATCGTTACTGCGGAACACTCAGGTCTTATTAGCAGACTAGCTGCTGCTATATCTATACTAATATAATAAAGCTGACGAGTTTGTTTGTTTGTTTGAACGCGCTAATCTCAGGAACTACTGGTACGATTTGAAAAATTCTTTCAGTTTTAGATAGCCCATTTATTAAGGAAGGCTTATAGGCTATATATCATCACGCAAAAACCAATAGGAGCGGAGCACCACTGCACCAGCAGAAGGCGCGGGCAGAAGCTAGTTTATTATATAGCAACAGTTGAGGAAAATCACTAAACCACAAAGGACTAATCATACACAAATTTCAAAGGTCGGTTTTCTTTCTTGTAGTTTTATATTTGTCACTACGCTTTTCCTAGCAGCCATCTTTTATACAAGTTTGGTGTACCTAAGATGAAGACATGCTGAGCAATAAAATTTTCTATTAATTGGGCAAACCGTCATAATTACTGTTTCTATATTTCAATATTGGCTTTTGAATATTCAAAACTTATTAATATGTTTTTTCCATATGGCCCACGTAGTTAAACTATAATTAAATGTTAGTGATGTAACTAATCACGTTAGTCGTACAGCTGCCGCTGCTGTTTCATCTTGTTATTTATTAATTCAAAATGAATTAATTAATATAGACCTACTTCACAAGTGATGAATACCTAATTCGTTTGTATTCGTAACATCTCAGATTGCATGTAACATATCTTAATATCCACATAATGACTGACTGTGAACTACAATAGTCACTCGGTTATGGTTTTATGTATAGCAATTTTGAACACTTTATTGGATTAAGTTCCTCGTATTGCATTACGGATGTGTTCTGTTGTTACAACCTGCTTGTTCTCAATAATGTATAGTATAGGTAATAACAAATGATGATTTAACAGGTTTTTGATACATAGGTAATAAAAGTAAATTTGACTGCGAGGTCAGTTGAAACTACAAAAAAGTGAAATTGTAATAAAGACAAAATATTATTGAAGACAAGACTTATTTTATCGTTCGCATATATAATGACTAGTCATAATACAAAAGTGATTACGAAAGATTACAATTTTGTAGACGTAATAGTAAATAATAGTATATTTATAAAAATACCAAAAAATATACACTAAATTCGACAATATCCTAACGGAACGGTATCAATTATAACAAAAAAATAATAGCATAATTGCTGCCTCGTCGGGTCACACTAGTTTAGCGTGGATAATCGACACGTGGATGTGTTCCCAGCGTATATTTCCCAGCGATTATACAAACCACTGATTTCGTGTTCATTCTTACATTTGGAAATAACAAGTTTTCTGACAGTGCATTGAGTGCATGCATCGCGAGTCACGGAGGGAGAGCGATATAGACTCACGAACTGACGCAAACCGTAGACCGCATTCATACTTCGACAAGAAAACAAAAGACGCCGCCAAACTGCCTGAACGTGAGACACAATACAAATTGAGTAAACTTTCTTTCAAGTAAGCAGTATTATTACAGCGACAATGCACCTTTGTAGATGAAGATAATAGTCATGTCTATGATTTAGGCAAAAATAATTTTGGTGGGAGCAGTTCCCGGGGTTTCACCCGCGTTCCTAGAGAACTACTTACCGTGCCCGGATAAAAAGTACTACTTTTCTAGAAATTTCATTCAAATCAGGCCAGCCGATTTACAGTGAAAGCTTAACAAACAAATAAATCACTTTCACATTATAATAATAATTAGTATTTATTTTTTTGTTTTCTCATACTTGTGTATACCTAATCGGTTTTGTGCACATAACGCACGTTGCCCCAGGTTGATAATTATGTGATTTATGCAAATTTACGGTAGGTTACGGGAAAGTGAAACCTCTCGCAGTATGCTACTGACTGACGTTATGCATATGTTATCTCCGAAGCGAATCATTGATACTGAAAGGATATTAAGATCCTTTATTAGTTAGATATTTATTATCCTTATATAAAAAAAGTTTTTCTGTCAATTTTTCTCCTTGTCGAGTCTCAGTTTCACAACTTTTCTTTCTTTTCATAGTTATACAGAATCAGATAACATTATTCTTACAAGATAGGGAAACTAGCTCTACCATGTGATATGTGTGTGAGTAACATAATGCAAATCCGAATAGCCTACTTTGTGGTTTACCACAAGCACTAACGTGTTTTATTTTATTTTGTAATCACTAACCAACTCACATACAACCTTATTAGCTTTTAACATCTGTAATGGTTTTTGTTTCATAGGCACTTAACCATACATACAAATATTGTATAGTCGCACCATTTCGCTAAGGTTTATTACTTACATTGAAGTATGAGTTACAATACTATACAGAAATTGCGTCACAAATTTCGGAATACATTTGTATTCTGTTCAAACGTCAATAGTTTCTTTGTCTTTGTCCGCTGTCGCGACACTTTTCTCGTGTCACAATAAATGTCCTACACCTGTTTACACACAGAACTCGCCGTTTACATTGAGTCAAAGTCAAAAGGTTTTTATTTTATGTAGACCAATAACAGGTTCTTATAAAACGTCAAAACTAAAAACTAGGTGCACGGTATATGGTATTTTGGTGTTAACCTTTTTCTTTCAACCTCCTGCCGTGGGTGGGGCGGGTGCTAAAACCCATTCATGTTCCTTCCTCAGCCCTTTCAATTCCGGGGGCGCGGTGACTCTTTCGAACATCCCTCAGCCCCGGGTCGTAGTGTAAACCTAGCTTTAGGTTAATACGCCACACTTATTTTAGAATAGGTATTGCAAATTAAATACCTAGACATAATGATACATAAATCCGATTTTCTGAAATATTTAGTGTCGTAATCCACATTGTACTATGTAGGTACCCACTGGAACGTTATTACCAAACCGCGCTCACTGTGGCACATTTTGTTTTATGACATGTAATAAAGCTTCGAAAGCATGAGTGAATTAGAAAATGGTTCCGCGTGTTGTATGCAACAAATATATCAATGGCTGTTTGCAAAATGTTTTTTTTTTCAAATAAAGTTTTGATGTTTTACCTACCTACCATTATTTACTTAGTAACTGTCTGTCTGTTAGTATCCCTTTACGGTACCTCTGAACTGATTAAGGTAAAATTTAATATGGAAATAGGTTGAAATCCTGGGACAAAAAATTAAATCCGGGTGTATAATGATGATGGTGAATATATAAATAAAGTTACATATTATCTACAGTCCAAAGATTTCCCCTAGTAAGTGGTTGATATTCATAATCAAAACAATATTTTATACAGACACTAATTTATACACACTTAGGTATCTCTAAAGCAACTTTCTCTACAAAAGTCAAGGAATTTCGAATAATAAATTAATAAAATAGCAATAACAATGTAAAAGACAGGTAGTAATTTGTGGAATTAGTTAAAATGGAATTGTTCGAGAACAATACATGTGTAGAGTTGCGCAATGATAAATCAAACTGTAGTACCGTTACAGCAATAAAGAATAATTGTTCTTGTTTCGGAAATAATAGCATCAGAGGCGGGTGTCACGCAGTGCTCGCGGCGGTCACTGCTCTTATGATAATTATCACAGGCGTTTGGGCCTTCGACCATGTTATTTGCTTGCACAATACCGACGCCTACAGAATAATTGGTTTAAGCCGCAGGTCGTTTCCTTGTAATCGATATACGAATATGATACGCCCAATATTGTATTGTATGCTTGAACATTACTGTTGGAATAGTGAAACGTCATCGCATATAAGGATTACCTATGTAAGCTAGTTAGCTAACAGTAATACAAAAGCTAGGTGGATTAGATTTACATATGTGAAAAATTTTAACAGTATAATTAAATAATGACATAATATGAGTATGACTATAACTTGTACGTCCGAATTTTATTTACAAATAAACTCATCATCATCTGCCTAGCCTTTTCCCAACTACGTTGGGGTCGGCTTCCAGTCTAACCGGATGCAGCTGAGTACCAGTGTTTTACATGGAGCGACTGCCTATCTGACCTCCACAACCCAGTTTACCGGGTAACACGATACCCCTTGGTAAGACTGGTTTTCAGACTTTCTGGCTTCTGACTACCCGTAACGACTGTCAAAGATCTACAAATGACAGCCGGGACCAACAGCTTAACGTGCTTTCCGAGGCACGGAGGAGTCTCGCTATGACAAAGATGGTCACCCATCCACGGACCGGCCGCGCCAAGCGCAGCTTAACCTTTGATCGGTAGAACCGTGCGGCTGTTACTTAGCCACGAGCTCCTCAAATAAACGTAGTTTATTTTTTTTTGTAAATAATTATTTACAAATAAACTACGATACATAATAGCTTCAGTTCTTCTTTGGTTTGAATGCATAATAAAGTTCGGTCGTATTTTGCCTAAATTAAGTAAACATATATCAGAACTCGCTCAATAATAGGCTTAATTTCACTTAGTAGCAACATAATACGAAGTGTTATTGTCAATTAAAAAACATATATTTATTCAATGTAACATAGGTGCCACTATTATAAAATAATACTAACAAACTAAAGATTTCCCATTTTGAAATCTGTTCAAAATAACACGAAAGTTGTACGTAATGAACCGGTTCAGGTGTCATAGGTATCTAATTAAGTCAAATTAAAAATATATAAATATTAATTGAAAATTTTGATTAACGCAGGATAAATGTATTAAAATTGAAACTTACGGTAGCTACCACACACCACACCAACCGTTCGCGGAACCTAATGTTCTTTTAAGCCTTAATGAAGACATAACACGTCGCATCGCACATTTAAATAGACATTACAAAGTCGTGTAACTAATGATTAGTGTCAATTTATACATTGTGAGAGGAAATCCAGTCCGACCCATTCAACAGCTTAAGAGGTCGAGCATTCAAAGCGTCGATGAGATGAATACGTTGTCAATAGATAATAATCGATACGTGCACGACGTACCTTTGCAAATCCTTTCATGTAACAACGTAATTTTGCTAGCCATACAAAGCGAATTTCATATTTGTTGACATTAGTGCCTTATATAATTAGGTACCAACGTGTAATTTATTGTGCTTTAATACTGCTGTTGCTGTTATGTTGGTTCATAGGCGCAATAAAATAACACCTATTTCTGGAAGTTAGAACCGGCTCCGGTGTGTCAGTTCCCACACAAACTTAAGTGCATCACGTAGGAGGAACGCGACAAAAACAAACGACAATCTGGGACCGGTCACTCACACGAGATACTAGTCACTGCGGAGATTGAGCACTTATTTATTTATGTTTCACGGTATGTCAGTGAACCCTGCTCATCACCGTCCCATCAGCTTAATAGTTTTCGTTAAGTGACTAAATATTTAACCATAACTATGCTATAGGTTCTCATGCCGCGGAAAGCATGATAAGCCGTTGGTCCCGGCTGTCATTTGTAAATCTTTAATAGTCGTGTAGTCAAAACCCAGAAAATCTGACAACCAGTTTTACCAAGGGGAATCGTGTTACCCTATAACGGGGTTGTGAAGGTCAGGTAGGCAATCGCTCCATGTAAAACACTGGTACTCACCTGCATCCGGTTAGATTGGAAGCCGACCCCAACATATTTGGAACAAAGGCCAGGCAAATGAGGATGATGCTATAAGTACTCAAAAACGCGAATGCCATTAAGTTATGATCATGGTTAAGAATAGTGATCCTTGTAAAGTTTTTTAAAAGTGACTGCTTTGATTGTCAAAGGAGGTAACCACTTGAAAGTACACTCATACTCACCCAGTACTTGCTTAGATATTCATCAGTAGTATTTGCTAGTGAGGGTGCAATGGCGGGTCAAGCACACGATTTCAACTCGACTGGGAGGTTTCACCGATACAGCTCCTCGCACTTAGCTGCTTTCTTATATAATGTGGGTATACTTTGACTTGTAAACTGTATTATATAACGTCATGCTTAACGTTAATATGGAAAAACATTTTCAATCAAAATTCTTTTTATTATGTATACGATGTATATTTTGAGAAATAAAGACTTAAGTTAAATAGGAAAGTAGACAACCGTTATTCTGAAAATATAGTTTTCAATACTTAAGATGATAGTATTATTGAACACAGCTAAAGTTAAGGTACTTCATCAAACGCCATTAAAGAGATTTCATTCGTGACTGCCACAAGAGAAATGTATTGACGACGTTGTTTTGACATAAGATGTGTTCACGACTCCACGTCCGACCTTTGATATGAAATAACAGGCGCATCATTTAAAGCTGCTCCGGGCTGTTTTTACCGACAGGCGACAGCATACATTATATAATTATTCGCTAAAGCTTTTGTAGGAGTTTGCAAAAAGCTTCAAGCAAGTTTATAACCACTCTGCTAATAGTAAGAAAGCTGCTAGTCATGATGTTGCAAATATCTCTTAGATATAAATCAATTAAATTACGGTTACCTATAATTATATAAAGTAACTCCCTGACAAAAAGAAAGTACCTACCTAGTATATGAAATAATGATTCGGATCATTTTTCATCGGCATCATCATCACCCTACTTAATATTCGTCCACTGTTGGGCATAGGCCTGGCCATAATTCGATAGTTACAATCGAAATTAAACACTCTTTGAAGTAGGATGTACCTAAACAAAGCAGTTCACCTGAATTCGATTTCGCAGTCATCGCGGACTTGCGGGCATAGAACGCGTGTGAAACCATTCCAATTCTGAATTGTATCCGGATTTTTTGAGAGTAATTAAGAAGATATTTGTCATAGTTGTACAAATAATGTTACGACAGACATTACGCAGGAAGTGTATTTGTAGTTAATTACTATGTTAAGTTCTTCAATAAAAGTAGGAAGGTATCTATTATGTGCAAATTTAATACGTGGCGTTTTAGGTAGACGCTGTCCGTTTCAGGTATGAACTAACTAAATACTTATACAATATTAGGATAGGATACGTAGGTACAGGAACAGGTTACACGCACTCGTATTATTATCATTAGGTACATACATAATTATTCTAATCCTGTCCTTATTCTAATATGATAAATCGATAAATGGGAAAGTGAGTTCGTTTATTTCACTTTCACGTTAAAATGGCAACGATTTCGATGAAATTTGGTACAGAGATAAATGGGAATGGGACCCTGGAGATAGTTATAGGCCATTATGAACTCAGGGTGCGGGTGAAACCACGGGAAACAACTGGTATTAATAACTGTGAAACAAACACAATTTTAGATGTTAACTTTTTAATAAGGCCACTAATTTAGAGAGAGAGTTAAATGTTTGTTTTTGTTTTATAATGTAAGCATACTGAGAACATCCCATATTCTTAGGTAATTGTACACCTACACATTTGAGATAAACTTACATTTATAAAATTTATTTACCTACTGGTAAACTTTTCCGACTTAGGCATTTAGATAAAAGTAAGTAGGTGCGTGTACCTAATCTGTTAACTATGCGTAAGAGAGAATCGTGTGTCGTCAGGTGCCTGTCTTATGTCACCTTAGCTTGCGTTCGCGTAGGTGTGCCAAAGATGTACCTTATTGAATTTGACATTCGCCGAGAGACGTCTCTCCGTGAATTATGCCCGGTGAAAGTGATGATTCGGCCACGACATAACTTTTGCAAGTGGCCGCCGCCTTCCATTAATATTTCAATAAAAAATCTTTATTAGGTATATTTTTTTTTATTAATTGTAGTAATAGGTCTATCATGGTCAAGATTTAGCTAATTTATAGCTAAATCTTGACCATGATAGACTTTAAAGAAACTATAAAGATCTTCTTTTATAGATTTAGAAGATATTTACTCCGTACCTACTCATACCGGAGAGTAGATCTAAACGTTCGCTAGCTCACAGCAGTGACTAACATCTTGACCTTTGCGGAATGCTCCAACTTTCTATAGGTCATAGATGTTAGATAGCAAGAACTGAACTACATCATGCATAAAATATCAGGTAAAGAGGTGTTTTTAAGGCTATGATTTTAGTAACTTTTTAAAAGCGGGGTGGGGGGGAATGTTTCTGGAGGATTTTCTACCCTATATCAATGATGAAAATTATTTTTACGATAACCAAAGTCAAAAGAAGGTGCTATATTTTTCAGCTTGCAAGTTCTTCTGATATTTTTAAGAATTAATTGCATGAAAAATTCTAATCATATTTAGCGATCTTTCAAGTATAACCAAAATGTCACATCTCTCCATGTAGGTACGTACACTTCAACACTTGCCGAACAAAAGAAATCACACAAGAAGATTAATTATGGAATGATGATAAATGATGTGTGTATCCACACATGTTTGCATATTTTAGGGGTCACGCATGCGCAACTCAATTGCTTTATTGTATAACTAAGCACGCATAACGTGGTACCACTAACAAAAGAATCAATGGATTATGAGTTGTGCAAAAGCCTTTTAATTAACAGTATTATTTCATTTAACCACAATATAATAAAGAAATATTAAATGCGTCTGCAACTTCTGGGCAGGCCTCAAAGCAATTATTTTATCAAACTGATACATACCTACTGTTCAATTATTTATTCGCAACGTAGGATCTAGTTATCATTCTGTCTTCCACGATCGTAATCCATAACCCACTAGATTCTAGCAGTAGTAGATAGACAGTATTATAATTATTAGATCATGTTTCACTGACTCGATACACATTTACTTTTGGCATCGCTCTACATCAGGAGATAGTATTGACGTTGTGTAATCGATCCATAAGAAAACAAAGCCATTGTTCCACATTACACAAACAATGCAATCGAACACCAATGTGTAAAAACATAAGATGATGGAAATGTGGAAGTATCAATAGCTATCGTAATCATGTATTCAACGCAGGGACCGGAGGTTTCTTAAACGATGCAACTGAAATTCAATTTCACGAGAAATATTTAACTTTATTACAGAAAGTATACCCATTTCTTTCATAAATAGATAATTGAATTATTATTATTATGTTTCAGATGTTGGCGTTAATGCTTCTCTCTCTGTTCGCGTTGAGTTTGGGAGAAGAAACTACGACCGATAGCTACAATGATAGGTTTAATACTATTGAGCCTAAACCGTCGGTGCGGTTAGATCCTTACATTAGAAAAGCCTTACTTAAAGCTCTCAGTGAACTAGAAGACTCAACCACAGGATCTGAACCCATAGACGGAACTACAGATTCAGATGTGTACACAACCAGTGAAGATGTTCCCGAAGCTCAGACAGATAAAGATGGAATACAGATTCATTCCTTTATCGTGAATGGGCAATCTGCTTTTTCTAATAATAGCACAAATACAGCCGCAATAGTAGACAGCAATATATCAATTTTGAGCACGACTGCAGGTAATGTTGAAAGTCAAGTAACAGCGACTTTACCAACATCAGCTACATTCCCAGAAATATTTCAGACAAGAGCAAGCGAAAATAATCTCTTACAGACAAGAAGCATTGCTAGTTCCTCCAAATCAAACACAGAAAGCAATGCCAATATTAAAAAGACCACATTTAAACCTATAATTTCTACAACTACTACAACAACTACGACTACGACAACAACCACTACTCCGAAGCCAACTCACAATGATGATGGAGAAAACATAGAAGAAGTTGATAAACGCGATGTACAAGTATATCAAGCTCCTTTGGTTGCAGCCTTTACAGTTCACCAAGATCCACAAGGCCTACCTAAAAAAGTTATACCACTGTATCAGCAAACAAATAGTCAAAACTTTATGAGACCGTTACCCACTACAAATTTGGCATCTGGAGTATTGCAATCACAATCTCTAGGCCAAATAATTCCTAGCGTAAATTTAAATCAAATACCCCAGTCTGAATACATTAGCCAACAATTAGCATTACAGAGACAACTTGAAGAAAAACAAAGAATTCTTGAGGATCAACTTCGTCTATTACAACATCAACAAAGACAACAAGAAGAACTGCTCAGGAAGCAGCAATATCTTTTGCAACAAAAGGAAGCACAGAGGCAACCACTTCTTTCTAATTCTCAGAAGTTTCAGGCTCAGGGTTCTGTAAATAATTTTCAAATACAGAAAAATGTACCTCAGAACCAGTTTATAAATCCTAATGTGCCAATAAGATCCAATAACGGTCAGGTATCAATTCAACCTAGCGTACCTTTGGAATCGACCAGCACTGTGACCAATCAGCAACTACCGAATCGTGAGGCAGTGGATTTCCTTATTCATTTACATAGCCAGCAACCTGATCAATTCCCACTTCAAGAAAACCATCTACCTCAAGGAATTAGCAATTTTCTTCACCCCAACTCTGGTCAGAACTTCCATCAAGGAGTTAATTTTAATCAAGTGAGAGCCGTAAGTGATCAATTTGGTCAACCAAAACAAAGCCACCGTGTATTCCGTCAAGACAGTGGAGTCGGTAACTTTGGAATAAACCATCAGAATTTTAATGCGTTCAACACTTTCAATCCAATCCATACAAATCGTTTCTTTCCATTAAATGCACAAAATCAATATAATGTCGATGCAGAATTAAAACAATTATTAGTACAAAATGGCTTGAATGGTAGGAATCAAGAGGATTTAAATATTGTATCAAAAGTTTTGTCTTTGAATCATGGTGTATCTTTAAACAATAACATTTCCAACAGATTACCCTATGATAGTAGAAGACATGTCAGGCCACTTATATAATTCACCTAAGCCTTTATATAAGAATAATTAAAAAATATATGATTAGTGCAAAGTACTTATTAATTTGTTCATACGACAACATTTGAGTTAAAAATTATATTGTTATTGTTAAGCCTAACTAGGCTTTCATAAGTATTACAAAATGGGGTCGGAACCCTTTTTATGCTTTGATAACATAACACAATCTTTGGTATCTGCAAAATTGACACAGGAAATAAAATAACCAAAGAAATGTTGCAACATAATTATGTATTTTTAAATTTAAAAACACACTCCCCTTTATCTGTATTCCGTAACTGTTATATACATATTATATGTGTTAGTTTTAGCTAATTATTTATTTAACTGTAATCTTTAGGAACTGCCATAAGTAGTATAATTAAGATAACGGTGACACTAATTTCGCAGCTTGTGCGTAAAATGTACGTAGTAATTGAGAGTCTGTGTCTGCTGTACTCAGACATAATTAATGTAACTATTATAAGAGATTTGAATTTATTTAGATGGTTGTTTGAATGCCGAAGAGAAAAGTTAATTAATAATAATTTTCAAGTTCGACTCATGTTTAGCCTCCCCTAAATCTACCTAAGTAGGTACCTAGATACTTTGTAACAATATTGTGAGTGTAAGTACGATCTGCTCAAAATATAAAACTTAAATATAAGGGTTCAAAAAACGATGAAGCACTTCGAGAAAAGTTAGGCAGTGCCCTTGCGCTTCACTTGGCTCGTCTTGGCGGGGGCTCTGCCGTGCCCCTAGATAAACGAGTTAGGATGGGAAGTGACGTTCAGAAACTGAAAAATGTTGCCTCTTTTTGACTGCAATACATATTTGCACAAACTTTGTCAATATTGCATTTATAAATGTTTTAATTGCTTTTTTGACGAACTCTACGGAGCAAAGACATATTTTATGCAGGATTTACTAGATAGAAACATAAGTAAATGAGTAATCGTAGTTTATTACGTAGTAAGTTTAGCTTTATTCTTAAAAAAAACGAGGATATCAATGAAACATCAAAATACGATTCATTTTTTTTTTCGTTAATTGTTAATGCCTAGTTTAATACAAAATTTAAAATAATATACATACCTACATTTAATAAACCACATCCATATACACACCTATCTACAATTTATATTCATCATACTTGTTTACTTTTTTACTGAAAATACAAATCTACAAAAGCTCTGCCTCAAGTCTTATTGTATCTACAAATCTAAAATATATTGCTGGTTTTCAATTAAAGTCATGATTTATTTATACATATTTAGGTACCTAATTTTATTGCCGAACATGTCATAGATATACAAATAGCTACATAAAATAGTCATTCACAATATTGTAAGTACCTCTTTTATTTAATTATACAATACAATGTGTAAATATACTTATATCCAAATAATAAATACTTGAGTGTTTATTTTTACAAAATCCTTTTTTTTTTCCAAAAGAATTCACCCTATTTATCAAGACTCACAGGCACTTCACAGAGAAAGAAAAAGAAAAAAAAAAGATATTTAAAGATATTTCTGTAAAGATAAATACCGTATTTATCTTGAGAGCGATTACTTACCATGGCTATGCAAAACTGGAGAAGAGTCAAACTTAATGTTTACCGATTATAAACCGAATTCGAACCGGGAAGGTTATCATTAATTTTTAAAATGTAAGTAGGTAGCCTATATGTCTCATTAAAAATGATGGATTTTATAACATCTCCAATTTCAACTTTAAAATTACTTACCTAATCTACGTTATCATAAGCAGCTGCTAAATCCAGAAAAGTCGCTACCGTTGGCTTATTCTGACGAAAGGATAGCAAAACGTATGTAGAGAAAATATTAAAATTGTCAGCTGCTCCCTCTCCCTTTCTAAGACCAAACTGAGACTGGGGTAAGACATTGTTGTTATGTTCAAAGTACCATTCAAGTCTGTTCTGTATCTGAGAAGTTTCGTTCATAGGACTTCGTGAACGAATAACGTACATACGTACGTACGGACGTAACGACGTAGACCTATCTGAAACCGATCATGAGAACTTTTCTTTCAATGTATTAGGTAGATAATAGCTCCACTTTTTACTTGATGACTCTTCAAAATCGGTACACGATTATTGACGGAGAAATTAGGGATTTATTATCTAATAAAAAAAATGAATTAACCTGTATGAGTGAGATTATGTTCTCTGTGGCTGGACTGGTCACTGGTGGCTATTTAAGAATGTGGCTGACAGGTGAACTAACGCACAAGCCACCATCTTGAAATGTCATTTTGGTGATACCGGCCAAGGGAAAATTCTTTCCCAACTATAAGTAAAAATATAGCGCTATTCAATAAGACTAGATTTTGTCCTTGAAATAGTTTAGAAAGGGCAATAATGATTTGTGATGCCTCTGGTGTTGTAGATATCCATTGGCCGCTGTGACTACTTAATAATCAGGAGGGTTTCGGCTTGTGAGCCACCTACTAACATCCAAATGTGTGTTAAATGTTTAAATATTGTATTTTATTATTTCCAATTTAAGATTATTATTAAAACATAAATGATGAATTAATAAATTGCTATTTAACATGTCATGATTTACTTTAAAAAATGGAAATGTCCATTAATTGGTATCATTATCACTAAGAATGACATTTCAAGATGGTGGATAGCGTTAGTTCACCTGTCAGCCACGTTCATAAATAGCCATGTCGGACTATAGTTATCTGTGGCAAATCAAACGTCAACAGAAAGATAGTTTTCGTCTTTCGTAACATCTCGTAAACAAAAATATTTATTTAAGTGTTTATGTGTATTCCGTTTAGCACCACCTAACATAATTTTTGACTAAATAAGAGATAATTTCTAGACACATTAAAATAATATTGCATAGCTTGGTTAAACAAATAGAAAGTCTTTATTCGGCTATGGTTATTATGGATACAGCGGGAGGTGTTGGAAGTTTAGAAGAACAGGCACTTAAAAGGAAAGAAAGGCTTAAAAACCTTAAGCGGAAAAACCCTACAAGTGAAAGTTCCACGAATGATACGCCCAGTGAGTTCGTACCACTTCCCAAGTAAGTTTCCCTGTATACATTATTGAGGTTATATTTTAACATTTTGTCACTCATCATTTTTGTAGTTTGCTTGATTACCGGTCAAATTTTAAGTTTCAAGAATCAATTCTTCCAAAACTTCCTTTTTACTAAAATAATGTCGTTTCAGTGGTTCAAAACTAACTGAATTCACCGAAGTGACGAAGTGACGCGTGCTCATTCTATGAGAAAATAGCAGTCAGGTTTTCTTAAAGATCTAAAAAACCTTCGGTCGGCTTCGGTCGTTTAGAATAAAATGTAAATTAGGTATAAAATGTAATTAGTAAGGCCATTAACATACAATACTGAGAGTGAACTGTAGTATTTTTTTTTCATTTGTCAACCAAACATATTCTTATTATTTCAGACCAAAATTCAGGAGTTATAAGCCACAGGATGAATCCCTCCAGGAGGCCAAATTAGAAGATGCAGAACCTGCAGCAGTAGAGGCTGAAGTGAAAGATTTACTCGAAGCAGGCAAAGAAAAGGTAAAATGCACTCATAGCTGCAATAAGATAAACTGTAGTAGATAGTAGAAACATAGTAACATAGATAGCATATCTATGTTTAATAATATAACATAACACCTGATTTCCTTGAAGGCTAAAGTAGAAGGATCTACCTGTGTAGATACACTTTTATTTAAATGGAGGCAGAGCTGTAATAAGGGGCAGGCCTATTGCTTTCATTTCAGCAAAAATCTAAAAACAGGGTTGCAGATTGAGTATGTTCACATGAATAACATGATAAACACTATTCAACCTGGAAATCTAACCTAATGGGGCAGTCCATAAATGCTTTGTCAAAATTGTAAAGCAACATCATCATAAAAATCATATGGTTCTAATAGTATGAATTTCTACTTTTACAGATAGTATTACAAGACCTTGACATTTCAAGCTTAGCTCCACGAAAACCCGACTGGGATCTCAAAAGAGATGTGGCCAAGAAGTTGGAGAAACTAGAGAGAAGAACACAAAAGGCGATAGCAGAATTAATATGGGAAAGATTAAAACAGGGAACTGAAGACAATTTGGGAGCCATGGTTACTATGACAGATAATAGAGCCACCGAGGAGGATTGACAAAGTTTAAATACATTCTATAGTGTCAATATATATTTTTTTTAAGATTAAAGTAAGTAAAATAATTAAGGAACAACTCTTTGATTTCTTTTTTTGCATTCACTGCCAGGGTGGGATTTCATTGGATGGCTTTATAAAAAAGTCATCAGTTTAGGGTCAATTTATACTAGCGCAGAGTCGAAGCGCATCAAAGTGTCAAATTCTTTACAACTAAACCGAAGCCGCACGAATGCGCGCGTATTCGCCAGAATATGCGTCGTGATCAACACCGTCGCAGGCCAATTTCCGACTGATGACGCGTAGATTCGCTAGTTCGCGCATGGATACGCGCGAATGCGCGCGCACCAATCAGCGTTGTTCACGCGCAGACGCGCGAATTCCGAAGAATCCGCGTGGTTTTTTAAAATCTCAGAAGTAATGTGTGCGTTACGCTGTGGAGTTAAGGTTGAATTTGTTATGTTCAAGTTTGGATAGATGCTTCGATGCGCTTCGACTCTGCGCTAGTATAAATTGACCCTTAGAAAATTAATTGATCAATATTATTTTGTTTTATTATTTTTAATACATAAAGAAAAACAAAATTTATTGCACAGAACTTTAATATCTCAGTATTATATTAGTTTAATATCACAGAATACAATAAATAGTTTACATTTTTATATTCCTTGTTAGACACAAAATTGGTTATCTCAGTCATCAAAATTTATATTAAAATTTTGCAAATAGTCATCATTTTTTCGCAACTATGTTTGGGTTGGCTTCCAGTCTTGCCCAGCTGAGTATCAGTGTATTTATAAGGAGTGACTGGCTATCTAAACTCCGTAGTACCAGGGACTGGTTATTGCAAAAATTTTCCTGATAGCATGTATGTGTAACCTCAACTAGGTATAGTCAAGGTATCTTCAAGTAAGTATCTTTTGTAGTATCATTAGTAACATAACGATTGACTTGGCTGAAGAAAGCAAGATTTGCATGACTCTATTCACTTATAAACCTTTTCAAAGGGAATCTGGGAAGCATTTAGATGACAATAAACAGTAACTATGTTCACAGTCAATCATAAAGTTCTTTTTCAAATAGATCAAGTACTTTTTAAAATATATATTTATTTATACTACACAAACATACTTCGTTTCTATCACATAGTTACTTAATCTCTTTCCATATGAACAGTACATACTCATTCACAACATACATGCAACAAATATTAAATTAGTGACATTGTTAAGTAACAAAATCTACCTAGTCTATTGAATATACTTACAACACATACAATTTCTAACAATAACAAAATTTTAAACCATGTAGTGAGTAAACAAAGGTCTTAGAAGATTATCACAAGCAGAACAACATCAATAAAGTGAGGCTGATTGTGTTTAAGACTGTAGGAACTATACTAAGAGCATTGTTGCGACCCTTTTTTCTCCTAGACGGTTTCACGGTAGTAGTTTCTTCATGTTCATCAATCTCGTTGTACGCATAGTAGTTGTTGTCGATGTTGTAGAACACTACTCTGTCACCGATTGGCTGTATTGGCCTGAAGTTGTGTGTGATCTTCCCATGTGATGATCTTATTTCTCTGAATGCCTCTATCTGTGAACATAACAAAAACAATATGTAAGTAGGTAGGTATATGCATGCTGTATAGGTTCACCTTAAATAGATAGGTACAAAAACTAATGACCATATATATTGAAGTTAACCATTGCATTATTCCAGTCTCAGAATTCCCACATAGGTTATACAGTATTGTTCATTAACAAAGTGTACAATTATACGGACATTATATCCTTTCTAATGTAAATTGCTCAACTTTAAACGTCATGGACTATTATACAATATATTAGCCCATAGTGTTCTCCCAATGTCCTTATCAGACACCTCTACATGTATAACGAAACTAATGTGCGTCCGATGTGCATACCACATGACATGAGATTTGGTAAGAACTTTGGAAACCAGGGGATAACATAGCATATTTTTTATCAGAGTGCAAAAAGTAGTACCCTTAGGATGCGAATGACTGAGTGACTATTACATACCTGTTCATGTGTAAGCCTGATTGGCTGTTCAAAGTCTAACCAGATGACGACTTCGGAGCAGGGCGGCGTGGTCAGCGAGCCTTTGTACGTGAAGTATCTCTTGAGGTCGTATGGCAAGATGTTGAGGAACGAGAATGGGTGACTCATGACCACGCTAGTGTTGGGTTCCGTGACGTTCACCAGCGCTGACGTTATGTCATCGTAGGCCGGGTGCTGGTGACGGTCCAACTGAAATAGCATAAGTACACAATTTAGTTAGCTCAGTAAATATATTACATAATTATGTGCATATACCTATATGATATGTCATAAAAGATTTTAGTGGTCTTTAAAGGTGTGCGGATCCATTCTCCGTATAAATATTGGTATATAGGAAGCTGATCACTAACATGTATTATTTTAAAATGGAGGAGGTTTTGCTTATATATTTTCATTACATTGTACTGTATTGGGAATAAGTGATATACCTAGTTCAATTCTAAATGCTAGAGCAGTGTTGACTCGAAAGTGCTGTTTTCAACAAAAAATGCAGCTATAATTATTGTCCTACTGCTGGAGAAAAGCACTTTTATACAGAGAATGTACTCTTGCTCAGAACGTCCTGGCTACCTCACAATGATAGCTTTATCCGTAGGTCGTGGCGTCTAACATAAACTTAGAAAGTACCTACAGTCACACTCGCCAGACTTCGAACCCGTACTTGAAATGCGGGCTCCTTAACCTCCGGGCCATCACACAACGAAATGCTATTTTAAGTAGGTACGAGTTCTGAATATTATAATGGTCTTAAGCCCTAGGTAAGGCTAGGTCCTAGGCTGTGCATTTGTGATTTTGTCCCGTAATAGTAAAATTCTTATAAAAACTATCTCACTACTGGGATACTTTTTAAATATAACGTAAATAATCCTTATTCTTCCTACTAATTAATTTTACAACTCGTCTGTCTTGTGCTTTCACGGTTTGAAACGGCAGTTCCCCCGTGAAGCAGGTTAAACCGCAGGAAGCAGCTAGTGCCGCATCCTGAGGGACACCTGGGTACAAAGTATCCTATCTATATGTTTTTCCAGGTAATAATCCGTTCTGTAGTTTTTGTGTGAAAGAGTAACAATTATAATTTTAAAAACAAATAGGTACCAACACAACCTAAACGAAGTATTCAAACTAGGTACCTATCGCATAGTATTAGAGGGCTCGAACGAATTCCGCTACTTATCTAGCGTAGTGTAGCTCTCACTCATTCACTTTTGACCATTGACCGTGACTTCGGATTCGGAAGTCACGGCTACCGCTCGAAAGTGTTCTATTCTGAAACTACGGTTCAGCGCGCTGTGTAGATCAAAAGTAGGTCTACAAAAAAAGAATCGTTGCGGTACTGGTACTAGTAGTATCTACCCACATTCCAATTCTAGTCACCCGTGACAATGACCACGAGTATTTGTATTTGCTTATGCAATTGGTCCGATGCGGCAGACGGCCAAACGTGATCAATTGGAGAAGAAATGCATTATAGATCTCTCGGTAATCATATCACATTTGGCAGCCGACGGGCTGCAATCGATCAATGCTATTAATTTGCACGTGTCTGCTGCGATTAGCAGGTTCTACTCAAGTACCTACGTGAAAATTTAGGTCGACGTTTATAGTACTGTTTACGTCATAATTTCGGCATCAGATGCAGAGAGCTGTACTGCTGAATTTATATTCTTGCAGGTGATCAAAATTATTGGCGGAAATTTTGACTAATTAGTTACTTTTGATCTGAACCTCAGGTACCTACTACATAAGAATCAAACACTAACCTCATAGAAGAATGCGAGCACTGTCAAGCCATCTGAATGCTTCACAGCCTCCGTTGCTGACTGGTACTCCTCTTTGAAGAACACCATGTGCAGCTCCATCGGAAAACTGAAATACATACAAAGATTCCACTGTTAGGTACACACCTTGAAATGATCCCAATAAAGAATAAGTACAATATCGTAAACATCACGAGTTTATTATTCACAATACATAAAATTCATGTTTATTGCTTACAAAAGGTATTTTAAAGTATTTACAAAGGACAGGTTTATTAATCTGTAAAATATATTCGTAAATAACGATCTCACCTTCTGTGGTTGATCTTGTCTTCAGACCCGAAGGTGTCATTGTCCCCCCAGTGGAAGTGCATTTGGCTGAATATGTAGTCACCGTCGAGAGGGCCTCCCTTAACTCGTGGGTGTGGCTCGTTCTTTACCTCGATCAAAACTGCGGGAAGATCGTTATTGTATTTATAACTAATCTAGCTTTTCATTAGGTATTTCAAAAAAACCTTTATGTTTTAGTAATAAGTTTAACCCCGTGTTAGTTATACCTGCCTATTTAATTAAGAGTTAAAATGGTAGATACAGAGCCTCGGGTTGTAAAATACTAAACAGGCCCTTAGACTAGTTTATTTTATTAAACAGATATTTATGTAATTCATGAAATGTCAGCGACTTCTGGCGCTGAACCTTGACATCATTTATAAATTGAACCGCGATAGGCATGAACTTTGCTTATCTATTATCATCAGTCATACCTATTTACACGCTCATTTTAAGTCAATAAAAATACAATAGATATTAGCTAAGTTGAGAGAAATCGTCCTGACTGCAATACGTTTGGAGAGCGCTCTATCAAATCAAAGGCCAGGTGAATGACAGCATCTAGCAATGAACTGTGATATGCTGTAGGCTGTAGTTCCAATCAATGTAAACTATTTAAATTGTTATCAGATATTTACATCACAATACATGTAATAACCAATTCATCTGATATACAACAAAAAGCATGACTCCATCGCCCATAGGACGTTGGTCATGCATCGAGTCGTTTAAAAGGGGCTCAGGTGCTCGCCACTGTATGTAAAAGAAACAATAGGTACATCTACCTAGCTACGATAACGGATGTCCACATCACAATATTAGCCCGGTACAATAACTGTACTTTGAGGTGCTAAGCTTATGCATAAGACTATTACAATCAGTTAAATCGACGGTGAAATCAGGTTTTCCGTCGATTTTCTATAGTGTTCATGAGTCATGTCATTTCAGGGTACAAGTGTTGTCATTAGGTCAATATGTTAATGTTACCGATGCACAATAATGAGACTTTTTCGAGCTGCTATTCCTGTTTCCCATTTGAACTTAGCTCAGTATGGTAGGCTCGCGTCAATAGCACAACCTTCAGTAGCCTTGTACGACATCCACGGGAAGTGTTTGTACTGAGAACCACAGCACAATAGACGTATCTAAATATTTCGTTGTGCATAAGTATGTCTTAATACTTTCTGTGAAAATTTCGTACCTGTGTGTCCATTGTTGGTGACGTGTACGTCATCAATGGAGTCATCGAAGCCTACGAGCACGAGGTCGGGTAACGTGACCTGCTTTACTCGCAGTACGTTGATGTTGATGGGGCTCTGGTGCTTGCCAGCGCACTCTCGGTACCTCTCGCCCCAGTACTGAGGACCTGTGAAGTAAAAACTAGTACTATAGCATCCGATATGAAGGAATAGGTGGCGGTGCATTCAAAGCACACTATATTATAAAAAAGGCGCATGCAATATAGCCCTAGCCCTAGGGCGAACTTCAGGCAATATTTTGTATCCGGTTGAATATGACAATAATTTTAAATTGATCGATTTTCGATTGTTATTTTTTTGTAGCCACGGTGATTGCATAAAAAATATCTATTTAATTCATAGAAAAGTGTTCCGTTCTTTTTATGATTTTTTACACGCAAATATAATATATGGTATAGCCTCTATTCGGGCAGTGCTTAACTTTCAAAACAATTAGATTTCCCATTAACTCAACACACGCAATACAATGGCATTTAGGTATAACATAAAACTATCAATAAAAAATTTAACCTGCGAGGTAGGTATTTATAGATCCGTAATCGAATCAATAAACACTGGTATATAATTACTTCGTAATTATCTAAATTAACTTTAACCTTGTCAATTGCATTCTATTCACGAATAATTCAGCTATACTTTTGGTGGAGTAAATTCGATCACGACATAAAAACCACATACCTAGGTAGCATGCCATTGCATTGTTTTTTGTCCCAAGTTAGGCAGGATAAAATACTTTGTGGTTTTCATGTTAATTTTACTTTGATCGCAACAAGCAAGTTGAAAGGGCCCTGTAACGGTACCTGGCACATCAATTTTCAACGAGCATCATACAAAATTATGTTGTTCTGAAGTGATAATGCTAATGCTAACACCTACCTACTAGAGGTAGGTATTGTATAAACCACATCATATAAACAATACAGTACCCACACAATTTCCATCACCGATTCAAGGAAATAATTATATTCATAAGATTATCGAGCACGTATATAATAAACTTATTTTATATAGGTACATAGAATAGACCTAATTAAGTTTAAAATTAGTCACTACTATATGTACCTACCTACTAATACTAAAACGCATTGATATTTATAAGTACAGGTGCATACTTTGTTGCTAGGTAAGTTCACTTATATAACTCGATTGGGCCCAGGAAATTGGCATCTAGTAATTAATAGGAGCAGGTGCACCAACTGCTAGTCACAGGTGTCCCAAGATTTCCTACAATTTCATAGATAGGAACTAGGAACTAGCAAATAAATCAAGATACCTGTATAATTCTACCACTCTTTATATTTCAATTTCAATCAATATAACGTTAGATTTAATTTAAAGTAAGTTGAAATTGCGTAATTATTTTATCATAATACTTTGCATGAGACTTTGTAGGTTTATGTCGGACATTCCCATTCAACTCCACCATCCCGTGAGTGCATTAATCACAGCATATTATGGTGTTATATTTAGGATACAGCGTGATTGATTTCGTTCCAATAACCCAATGCCCAATATTAGATACTTTACCTAAATCTAAAACCTTTACCTACATTAGAGCAGTAAGTGAATGGTTAACATTCCTCCTTATACATAGTGCGTGATAGCCTCACTCAATATGTTATAACATAAAATAGAAATAATTCTTACCGATACTTCCATCGTAGCCAAATTCTTCACCATGCGTGAGTTCTGCAATAAACAAAATGAATAAAATTATTGTATTGCATGATATACCTATAAAAATATTGCTATGCACATTTACTTGCTACGTAAGCTATGTAACAAGTCCGTGCTTATTTAAGACAATAATCATTCAGAAGCATGACAGATGCTTTGTTGTATTTTATTTACCATCATGATAAGAATCATTAGAGAGATTACCTTAATGACTGCAGTAGGAAAATTATCAATACGATGTAAACACAGTTCTATGTACTAGATGAGAGAAGTAAATTATGCCATTTTAGTTGCACCGTCTAATTATGATTAGCTACGAATGTACCTAAAATCACCTAATTATTATAAATAGTTATAATTAAATCAAACAAAAAAAAGCTCCAGATCTCAGATTTTTGGAGAGTCACGTAAGTATTTACTATTTCCAGAAATAGTGATCTCAATGCTATGTCTGCACTTCTACCACCTTTCTGACGATTGAACTATTTTTTTACATATGTATGAATTATGATCATGCTAAACCATAGAATATACCTATATCTACTGTACAAGTACAAAGACACATAGTTATTTAGCGGTGGAGCCAGTTCAAGCGTGTTCTGCCTTTGTATACCTTTAACAACGGAACATTGTCATTATACTTATTATCAAATGGTCCATGGGTTTCCTGAATACAACACACACACAAACAACTTGATCGTACAGGTACACTAGAGCGATTGCTTTGATTTGTACACATCCATTATAATATGACGGAAAACCACTTCTGAAGGCAATTAAGTGCAATGAAAGTCAAGAACATTAGCATTCATTTATTGAAAGTGCTTAACGATAAAGTAATAGGATATTGATATAATATATCCTCTATCTTCCACAGTTATTTATTGACTTCTCTTATTTTAACTCTCCTATCGCAGGTCTACTGGAAGAGATTTCTTAGAAATAAGTAGTGCCTTTGTACAATGCTTTGCTATTCCTTCTTCTTTTCTTATATTCTGTGTACATAAATTGTTAAATAAATAAATAAATAAGCCAGGCTAGTGATCACCGTCCATTTTTACATCTTTTTAGTTACCTAGAATATGATAAAATTTGCAATAGATAGCGCACGAACTAACAAAAGATAACATTTTACAAAAGTGTATCCTACCCCACTTTTAAATTATGAAAGTGCACTTCTCATTCCATCTTTCCAATTATGACATAACAGTGATTTTAATGCTAACTTATGAGATTGATTTTTTTTTTCGATATTTTTTTTTATCATAGATTGGTCTCCTCAATTCCTCATGACTTTGCCATGTAGATAAAAGTTCTTTTCTTTTTAAACCCAGCCCTATTCTCCCTACATCCTGTGCCACAGCGCCTTCTAAGACTGTTTTAGTCTTTGATTCCGCATTTTACTGTTTCTATTAGTTCATGTAACTATAATTTATAGCGATGTCACTCTACCATCTTCAGTATCTAAGGCTTTCCACATTTGCAATTACATATCCATAAATGGCGGTATGTCGGAAGTCGAATACCCTCATTTTAGAAGTCTACGACTTCGATAGCATCTGTAATGATCCAGACATTCATTGTAACTTTAGACTGAATATGGCATGCAATCAAAACGAGATCAGTTCCGGAATAAGGAAAGGGTTATGTAGAACTATTAAATGCATAAGGATATGGATGACCAAGTCACAAAACTTAAAAAGATATCGCCTTGAGGAGTACGATGTCTCCGTATTCACCTTGTGCCAGCGGCTCAAGGTTTCAATCAATCTTTTTTTATTCCACTACTTTTTCGGCGACCCAGAGATGTGCTTGGAGGCCGTGAATTATTACACAGGAAAATATAATTTCGACTTAACCCAAATGGTACGAGCCCCAGATTAATCGTTTGATAAAAAGCAGCCAGTGTTAAGAGTCATGTGAATTTTGGCATTGTCCAGCCAGCTTCCATTTTAATAAACGATAGAATATTTACGGTTCTTTAACATAAAGGTTCACTAAGTTCTAATTGAATCTATAAACAAAATTATACCGTAACGACTAGTGACGCGTGTCATACTCATTGATAAAAATAAATTACTCAAGACATTATTAGCTTTAGTGACCTTTTACAACTGCCAATGCTCACGGACGTGCGTGAAACTATTTAGCATCGGTGGGATTCTAAGGTACAGGTAGTTGTAGTGGGTGGGAATCCTGTTCCAAGGAATGGATTAGAGGAACAAGGTCAATCGTGGGTATGTCTATGCAAAGCCACGCTTTCACCAACCGAGTGTCGCTTTTGAAAGTCCAAATATGCATACAATGACAATATTGTTTATTATTTACGCCGTGTCCGATGTAAAGGATGAACGTTGTTCTAAATGGACATAAAAGGCAATTGTCTTTAATGTTATGACGCGATGTGAACACGTGAAACGCTTTGTATAGTTTCGCATTGTTTTAATTCGTTAATTGGCATAGAAGCAGCGAAGGTCCCAGAAATCAGTCTGGGTATACCATGCCAAAAGAAAATAGGTTTTGTTCTATTGTGTTACATTGCGGTTACGGGCGCCATTATTGTACTTACATGGTTATTAGCTTGCCTTGGCGTCTATTCAATGTTTGCCATCATTATCAAGGAGGTCTTACCGATATCGTATTTAGGTAAGTACTTTTAATTACAGGGTTGGTGACCTAGCTTTCGAAGCCACGAAAAATATAGAATTTTATAATGACAGGTTAACATCGAAATTAACAAAGTTTCAGTCATGTCAGTTCCAGTGGTGAGATAATAATGTATTAGGTACTGATGAATAATCAAGAAGTCTTATTGAAGTATTAATTGAATTGTTCATTTATATCCTGAAGGGATACGTTCTGTCTTAGTAATAGTCAGTCTCGTTATATTGCAAATGAGTCGCATAGTTATCGACAGATAAAAGCGATCATTAACCTTTGCGTATCATCCAGTTTTATTCCTCTGGTATCTCTATCTACAGTCGGCATCCTGTCTATGAGAACTGACAAGACCACTTCAACAAAGATAGTGAGTAGCGACAGTCGGTGTAGGTTCCGATTCGCACTTATGTACCCAAAAAGACTAATTTTCTAATTTAAGCTTGACTCTATAGAAACCAATTACCCGATATATATATTGATCAGTACACACCTTAAATGTTCATATAATAAATCAGGTCATCAGATAATAGATCAACTAATACTACTTATAAACTTCTAAGGAGGTAAATATAAACCAGTTAAAAAGAAAACTTAAGTTACTGTTATTTACTAAACAATTTGTTGCGTTATGTGTAATTTTGTTTGATATTCGAATTGTAATTCCAGTAATCATACATGATTATACCAGCTATCGAATGTCAATTTTATTTGCATTATTTCAGGGATAATCTTGTTGAATCGCAAATGTTATGAGAACTGGGCTTCGAGCTCATTATTTAAATACGACACTGCAGTACCTAGGTCCTAGGCAGAAAATCAATCAACCTTTGGTCATGGCATGGTAGGCAGTGGCGTAACTATAGGGTGGCAGGGCTGGCAAAATGCCACGGGCCCCCGACCCAAGAGGGCCCCGGCCCAAGAGGCCGCCAGCTCAGCATTTTTTTTTAACATTGCATTTAATTGAGAGGCGGCCCAGCAGTGGGACGTATATGTATAGGCTGGTGAATGTGAATGAATGTAAACAGAGGCGGCCTTAGGGGGAGGCGAACGGGGCACTCGCCCGGGGCCTCGCTCTTGCAGGGGCCTCGCGCAACAACCCGAGCAATATTTTTTAATTTGCTTGAAACACTTCAAGCTCGGTTTCTGTAGAAACCATGGATGTATATTCGCATAATATATTTATGGTAGAAACACAGAGATTCTCCAAACGCTACACTATAAAATATCGTATACCTACCGCTACCGCTCGGTGCATACCCCATGTACGTATGTTTCATTACGTTCGTCAACTCATTCACTTTACGCTTATATATTACCTTTATAGCTGTAGGCTTTGACTTATACATAATATATAAGGGCAGGGCGGAATTGTCCGAAGAACTTAATGTCATCTCGGCGCTGAAATAGGTTTAAATTTAACAGAAAAAAATAACTGAAGTTTACCCCAATATTGACATTGTCCTGAAAATTATTGCTACTACATGTGTTACCTCTGAAGAAATGCGTTTTTGAGACTAAAAATTATTAGGAATTCGATGACACTCAGTGCCGGATTAACCACGTAGCAGGAGTAGCGATTGCTACGGGCCCCGCGCCTAAAAGGGGCCTCGCGTGAGCATATTTTGTTGCATACATACATATAATTGAAGACCTGTGGCCCCCACACGAAAAACGAAAAAACGAAAAACGTGAATTTCAAGGAAGCAAGAGTTGATTAGAGAAAGCATCGAGATTAGTCAACAGTCAGGGAAACCCTGAAATTCTTGGCGAAAAACAAATATTATTTATTCCCTATAATTTTATTATTTTATTTTTATGTATTATTTTATTGTCTCGCTGACGAAAATTCGCGCTCGCTGCGCTCGCGCTTTCAATTATATATTCTTATATCTTTTCAGATTCTATTTTTGTTAAACAATTTTTTTATTATCATGTTACAAAAAAATTCGCGCTCGCTTCGCTCGCGCTTCCAATTGCGTATTCCTATTTATTTGACATTTTGTTTCTGATACTATTTATTGAAAAAACCCTATAATATTCATGCTAAAAAAATCGCGTTCACTTAGCTCGCGCTGTCATCTACAGTAAACCCTATAGGTTATCTGATATATGCCATGGTAAAATAACTAAATAACTCATATCTTCCTTCCAAAACGACATTACTGAGTTAGGAAAATATGGCAAAATGGAATAATAGGTATCGCTTTATGGAATTTGAAAAAATCACAAAGCAGCTCGGATTCAGAAAATTGGTGGTATTACTACTTGTCGTCGTATCGTATATATGTCATCCATACACGCGTATTGAATGTTATTTTTTACCACTATACACTTAAGACACAGCAGATCAAGGGCCCCTCGATCAAATTTTCTGCGGGCCCCGCGCTTGCTTAATCAGGCACTGAAGACACTAATCTGCTTTAATTAAAGATTTAGTCATAGGAAAAATTGCTCTTTGTGTTTGTTAACTATTCTAAATCAACCAATACTATATTATTATTATATATTATATTAAACATTTAAAAACGTAAAAAAATATTTATTTAAGTATAAATCTTTAGCATTTCTTATCAAACATATAACCGGGTATTGTCCCTGGGTGCATTTCTATAGTGTATACAGGTACAATAACCGGTCATAAGTCATGATCACATTTCATAAAAGTTATCTGAAAGGGCTTCTGCGTGTTGGCTTCGGGCCCACGTTCGCCTCCCAAAGGTCCGGGACTCTGTAGTCCCGTGTATAGTAAAGAATGTGATAATTATTAGAATTAGCCTAAAGACAAGGGCCTCGCAAAGGCCTGCCGCCCGGAGTCTCGCAATGGCTAAGGCCGCCGCTGAATGTAAATGTATAAACCCATGCTCTTGAAAATAAAATTGTTATTAACTGTTGGATTACTACTTTAAGTGGTTTATTAAAATTAAACTAAGTACAACGTGACGGGCCTTACTGATAGGGCCCCATCAAAAGAATTTGCCACGAGCCCCAGATGGTATAGTTACGCCACTGATGGTAGGTACATTTTCATTTTGATTTAAGACACGGTGACTGTGGACAGCAAATTCGATAGGAGACATGCATCTCTATTATCTTGAAATCATATTATGTTCAGTGATTCGCTGTTTTAAATAGGTACACATTACTACACGTAGAAACAAATACTTGGCGCTGTAATGACACGGTGCCCGTCGGCGCCACTCGACGTTGCCCGATATGATTGTTGGCGTTCCCTGCGTCTACATCTTTGAGATTACACTCATTCTTGAACCTGGTGTGATTATCTGATTGATCACCGTCCGTTCGCCTTCAACTGCCTCTTCCCCTCTGTACTTCTTTGGCATTCTCAGTAGTCCACTGTCTATTGGCTCTCGCATCTTCACAACATTTGCGAAAGCGCTTCTTTCGGCGATTACAAGGTCTCGCTTCAGGAACAAGTAGGCCAAGGCACCTTTTATCAATGATCTCCCTTGGTGTTTCAATGACAAATCACCTTGAAAGCGAGTCGGAAGGTGTCTCATAGTCCTAACGGTGCCCAATGACTTACACCTTTAAATGGTAACTTGGATACTGCATAATAAAGGAAATAACCAAGGTTCACCAAGCCAGAACAAAATGTCGATTGATTAGATTAAAATTGGCTAACTGAGGTCATGTCAACATGTCTGTAATCCAAAGGTTTACATGCTAGGTAAACATTTTTTTTTAGTTCTATGCTCCATACTTGCCTGTGGACCTATCATATCATATTTATTATCTTATTGTATTATAGTTACCAATAATTGTATTATTTTAGTGTAAGTAGTTACCGAGAGTATAACAATCACCATCTTTTTATACTGAAGTAAGTACCAAAATAAAAGTAAAAGTAGATAGGTAAGTGTCGTGGAGCACGACTTGACAGCATTTTAAGTTACAATTATCTTCGCTCGTGAAGACGACAGTCCATGTCTGGGTTGAGTAATCCTGACTCTCCATTGTAAAACCTACCTATTTCTATGGAAACGTCCCTTTATATCACTTACCATATATTAATAATTCTATTAATAAACAACTATCAATGTAAATGAGACAAAGTACTCGCAAGTTTATTCCATTAACATTGATCTATTTAACAATTCTGTAGGTCCTATATAATTGTATCTAACACTTGCAGCCGATAATTTCATGCCATAAACCATAACTACATAGGTAATTGTTTCCGTAGACACAGGAACTATTAAGTAACTCGTGGTTGAGGTCCGTTAGTCAAGTTCAGGCGCCGATGACCTCTGTGACTTATTCACTGCACCACTTACAAAACATGTTCTGCATATAGATGAAGACGTAGGTGGTGATTCTCCAAAAGTTGTTTCAAAAAACTGTAGTCCTTACGTTCTTTATATATGGTTTGTTGTATACATATTTCTTGGAGAATGTTCTTATATATGTGCATAGTTAACTTTTAGATAGTGAGAATGAATATCTAATGAAATAACTAATTGCCGATTTCTAAATTGAGAATTACCTGTAAGTTCCAAAAAACGTACCCAATTTGTACTTTAGGAAACATAAATAAGCATTTTTTTTTTACCAAAAATACTATAAACGTCTTCAAAAACACCACAAATTGAAAAACAACTTATCGGACGAAACGCTTGTGGAGCGACACATTGTTCTAGAAGTCGGTGTCATACAGTATAATATGCGATTTGCATGGTACCTATTGTTTTATGTGAAACGAACACGAACTTCTCTGTGAAATGAGGACTACTTTCGCGATCTTTTTACCGGTTAACAGTCAGATAACTTCACGGAATTCGGCGTCAACGAAACCGTGCATTCAGTGTCGGATTGTGAACACTGAATGTCGCGACAGCGGAGACACTAATTTTAAACTGTTATGAACAGCACCAGCAATGGTCTGACATTTGCGTCGCAATTTCTGTCATAGTGTAAACTCAACTTTACGTAGTCTAACAGTGTTGACAGTCTGCGCCTAAGCATGGCTATCTACAACACGTTAAAGTTTATAGGAACATGCGCGCGACAGTGTGAGCTACATTTCGTAAACATTCTTGCATGTTTAGGTATTATGATTCATATGATAGCAACGTACCATCGTCATAGTAGTTTGAAACTGCACCTATGGGCTATGATACATTTCATGTGTCATATAGTGTTATCTTTGTCATAAAGAGGAATGTATTTCAATGTCTCTTGTCACCACGCTCTTGCTGGAGGCGAATTGACTGCCTCGTTGATCCAGCGGTCGCATAACGAGACTGCTATAAACAGGGTCTCGGGTTTGATTCCCGAGTCGTTTGGAAAAATACAAAACAGCCCGGAATCAGAAAGTTGGTGGTATAATATCCCCGTGTCTGAAAATGCACGGTAATTTCGTAACATAACGTCTGAGGCCGTCGGGCAGATTTGAGAAAATTCTGACACTCGAGCTTGTTAGGGGGGCAAAACCTGCAGCCCACATGATAAGAAGAAGTAGAAGGCGGTTTTGGAATGTATTTGCATATGTACAAAATAAAATATAAACCGTAACCTCTCTGCCGAACGCAGGAGAGTGAAAGAAGTAATGTGATCATTTCCTATCCCTAAAAAACTTAAAAAAAAAACAAATTTTAGAAACTCTATGGCGCTAAAATGTATGTGTATGTGATCCACACCACGATACACGTGCGCTGCGTGCCTGTATCTAGATATTATTATCACTTTGTTATCTGATATTGTTTTATAGTTCGAAAATAATAACTAATTCACAGTGAAGTAAAAGTAGCTATATACTACGGTTTATGAATAATAAAGAGCTAACTGCACTTATTTATTACTTGCCTTACTTATTACTTCATTACTGCATAAAAAGCTTTTTAATGAGGTTTTTAATATATTATCTACCTAGTGATGTCAATCAATCTTAGTCCATAAGCTATACTTTATTATGGTTAAATATTTAATAGTAAAGATAATACGTCAATGATGCATTTTTAAGAAGTCTTTCATAAGTGGCGTGGTATTGAGCAGGTGTCGACGAAAATATGTGGACTGTCTAATTTAATATACGATAATAATACATCAAAACTTTCACTGTGGAAATATTTGCTTATTTTCAATATTTTGTCCACATGTTTATCGTGGGGTATACACAATACTTGTAAAACTATCTATATACCGATAGTTTTACAAGTATATAAATTTCCCCGGTATACCTAGACATAATTGAGTGACGTGACGCCGCTCATTACTCGCTAGGGTAACACACGACTGTCGGCTGGTATCGAGGTTGTTAAGTATAACTAGAATGATCATATTTTTATGTCAACATTTAATGCAAAGTTGACCTTCATTCCTCTAACGTATGTATACCGAAATTACTGCAATAAATTAAACGCCATTGTTTGTTTCAATACAACAAACGCAAATATAAAAGCTGGGATTGCTCTTGGTTCTTGTCCAACTGACATAAATTCTTTTTATGGTCGTTGGATCTAAGCGTGCAGCGCCAAATTTACGTTTAATTATAACATTTAAACTGCGGTACACATTAATGCAGTTCTGCACATGCAGTGGTAGAAATACGAATCAATTAAAAAATATTTTGCATCAAAGTATGTTGAAACTGAAGGCAATGAACGCTTAAGGAATTCTTGGCAAACAATTTCAGGTTCTTTTGCAATATTGTTTTCGCCTACTTACCCACCCAAATAAGGATTATACGCTTTGTCAAGCAAAGCCTTAATAAAAATTAATGACGACATCTGACATTAAAAATAGTTGGTTCAACCTCAGTTTATTTTAATAGATATGAATTCACGTATTAGATATTATTTTGTAATTACGACATATTTAGATAATTATGTCATTACTTACAACAAATTTGTTTTTGTAAAATTTCAGCAATTGAAACGTAACAAAAAATATAAAGACATTATCATAGTAATGTAGTTTGAGTACAATTTTCCCATAGTGTCAACCTCTCTGGTAACATTTTTCAGGCTGATGATGATGAAGTAAAAGTAGTTACTTCCTGTATTTTAGAACAGACTCGAATCGACTTTACGTAGCTACCTACTTACTAAGTACAACATTTCTCAGGATACTTGACTTAACACAATGGAAGTTATTTATCTGAGACTCTATCTCTGTACATATCTAAATAGGTAGGTGCCATGCATGTGTCTGCGAAATGCCCATGTGACCAACGTTGTTTGATATAATCTGAAATGCGTTTTCACTGGATTTACGTTTTACAGCTAATGAACGACGGTATAAAGACAAACCTATGCAATACATGATATAATTCTGCACAGATTGTTAAAAAGAAGCTGAATAGAGTCAAGAAGACTTTTAGCTATATGTAGATTTAACCAGAAATTATGAAGTTAAATAAGAAAGTTCCAAGTGAAAGACAGTTTTAATTAGAATCTACTCTAGACTTCTAGAGTGTCTTTGCCAATGTCAAATATCAAAATGAAACTACCAATCAAAAATTTGTGTCAGAGACTCACAAGTTTATAATAAAAGTTATGAGATCTCTCAGGTCACACAAATCCCCAAACTAATTGTCATCAAAACGTATCGCACCCCAAACAAAGGAAAGTTTCTGATTTCTCGATTTCCCCAATTCTTTGGCTCGTCTTGACGAGGCATGAAATTCGGCCATAATATGTCAAAACTTTTATTACTTAAACAATAATATCGTTATCGTTGTTCAACACAAACATTTTAGCAACTTTATATAACACTATTATCTGCCCAGCGTTTTCCCATCTATGTTGGGGTCGGCTTCTAGTCTAAACCGGATTCAGCTGAGTACCAGCGCTTTACAACTTAAAACTTTATAAAACACCATAAAACATTATTATTCCAAGTCTCTAACTCTATTTAAGCACCGAACTGTGAAATCAGAGTAGGTACCTAATTATGTTTATATTCACAATATTCATTAGGCACCTACGATGCCCACAGCCCACGTCATATGGTATTCACGGTATCTAAGAGAAATAATTACTTACTCAATAGTCCTTACATATTCACAAATAATAACTTACATTGTCACGAACGCGCGAACCAAAAAAAACAATATTCTTTTCAGAAAATAATATCCTTATTAAGTATATTAAATATTTATGTAAGGTATATTATATTGTATTATTGTCAAAACAATTGTAGGCACATACCACACATGGGTTTATTGGTAGTCACTGTTTTGAGTATGTACAATCTATACTTATAATAAATCTGTAGAGAGGTCAATTCTGTACATGAAATATATTTCCAAAATAACTATCAGGGGGTGATTAGGGATCGATACTGATGCCAAAAATGCAATCAGTAAAATTTTTGTCTGTCTGTCTGTCCGTCTGTCTGTCTGTCTGTCTGTCTGTATAAACTCTATAGAAACAATAACTACTCGACGGATTTTAACGAAACTTGGTACAATTATTTGTCATACTCCTGAGATGGCTATAGTATACTTTTTATCACGCTACAATCAATAGGAGCAGAGCAGTGAAGGGAAATGTTGTCATTTTGTTTAAACGCGCTAATCTCAGGAACCGCTGGTCCGATTTAAGTAATTCTTTCAGTGTTAGATAGTCCATTTATCGAGGAAGGCTATATTATATATCATCACGCTAAGACCAAGAGGAGCGGAGCACCACTATTCCACGCGGACGAAGTCGCTGGCAAAAGCTAGTTGCCTATAAAAAACAACAGAACCTTAAATATTGCTGTACCTGCGTGGTAATTTACTATAGCTATCTAAAACTGAATAATTATCTATTGTTCCATTCCGCAAATAAGTTCATATCTGGATGATCTATTATAATTACAATCATCTGTTGTAATTTATTATACGAACTTGTATTACGTATGGATATAGCTAATGAGGTGCTTACGTCTATCTTACATATTTTTTCTAGCATTCATACCTACCTACTATACTTGACGGATTTGTTCTTATTCTTACATACGCAGGTTATTTTTTTGTCCTTTATCTAATGTAAATTAAATATGAACTCAATAATTATATCCGTAAGCAGTCATTGATTTGATCTGCACTGTTTTAACAATTTTTAAAATATGTTCTCTTTAAACTCATTCCAACTCTTGCTTGTTTATATTTGTCTCTTTTGAAATCGTAATAAAGGAATATAAGAATATTAGCATTGCTGAATAAAATTAGTCATATCATTTGTTTACTGTCAAATAAAATACGAAGTAATGTGTCATGAATTATGGTTTTGAAATAAATAAACATTAATTGCGAAATTTGGTAATAAACCTACACAGACAGTTCAACAACGAAAAAAATCTAAATGATGAATATTAAATTATTTACCAATATCATTACTTAAATAATATTGGAAGTTGAAGTTGAACAACAACGGCTTAGCTTCATTCATTCATCATGAGATGCTAAGATATCATGCAAGACACGTGCCTGATGCCATGTGATATATTAAAATTAATGATTATTTGTATTGTGTTAGCATTATAACCCACCATAAAAACAGTTCATTGTAATTTATTACGGGTGATAAAAAGTTATTTAGTAACCAGCTTTTTCCCGCGGTAACGCACGCATCTTTAGGGCACTACTTTGCAGACCCGGATAAAAGGTACCCTGTGTGTTAATCCAGGTGTTTCTATGTGTAAACCAAATTTCATCGAAATCCATTCAATAGTTATTTCATGAATGAATAACAAACACATGATACGACAGCGTAGGAAAAAGTGCGTAACTTGCATTTTTTTGGGTGTTAGTTACGTCCTTTTTTCTTAAGACGGCACCATACATCCTCACAAACTTTTGCATTTATCATATTAATAATACGTCATTGAACATTAGTAGGATAATTAAACACGACGGACACGTGGCAACTGCTTGTTACGGATGTAAAATATTCACTTTATTAATTAATAATCAATCGTGATATAGGCTATCTATAGTACATCTGTATAATTAGGTAGGTACCTATCCGTATGATATTAACGTAGTAGGTATGATGTATACATATCTATAGGAACTTGTGTGAATCATATATTGTATAAAGATAGATACAATTAACAAGTTCACATAGCAGCAAATTGAAATAAAAAAATACATAATTACAGTTTACATTGCTATGTGGCATGCGATTTTCCAGCAACTATGTTATTAGATACTTATCAATCGATTTGTCATTTCAAGAACTGCTACATAAATTAGATGCCTGCAACGACTGTGTGTAGCTTTTACGCTGCAGATTAGGTTTTAAAAAACAACTTTGCTAAAACTCTTATCTATACGTATGAAGTTTTTGTAATAACAGCTATTTATTATAAATGCATAAAGTATACAACACATTGTAGTAGCTCATGGTTTTTCTGTCAAACTTTTTATTTGTTCCGGCTGTGGTTCCGGGTTATCTCCGAAATGACTGGACCAACTTTGTTGAGACTACCACTGGCGGACACCTGATGTTGAAGAAGTAACTTAGGATGAGTATCATTATTTTAAAAAATAATAAGGCTCTCTCTGGCACTAGAATATATGTAGATCTGGCAAGAAACCCCATGGACTTACTTTTTAATAAATAGTTGTAAAATACGTATTTATTGTAATAATTGAAGTAATTATAAGTACCTACCTATGTATATTGAGATGAACTGATAAATCCTATAATTAATTCTACATATATATTAGGTTACGTAGGTACATATCTGCTCTGTATTTATGTACCTACCTAACTATACACAGTATAGTTGAAGAATAATATGAGTGATGATGTTTGTTGAACAGTATATCAATATAAAACCGGCACGTAAGATCCCTCCATCAAATCATGGATGTGATGAGAATGGGTAATATAAATTGTCCTGAATGACTGATGAATTAACGGACAGCCTAAACCGCTGATCGTAGAGACCTGAAACTTGGAGGGTGTGTTCTTTGCGTGACGTAGGCCTAAGAATAAGAACATAAGAAAGGAATTTCCCAAATTCTACCCCTAAGGGGATGAAAAAGAGGGCAAAGTTTGCATGAAACTCTGTAATTTTTAATTTGAATTTGTGTAGACCACGCAGGCGAAGCCGCTGGCGGGTCGCTAGTCCATACTAACATTATAGAAAATGGGCAAGTGTGTCGGTCTGTTACCTCATCGCTGATCCGATTTATATGAAATTTGGTATGCATATACTCTAAATCGTGGAGAAGGATATAGGATAGTTTTTTTCCGGGTGCCCGAAGTATTTCCCACAGGATGCGGGAGAAGCCGCGGGAAGCAGCTAGTCTTTTAGAAAATGTAGTGTCCGGTAGCAAAGATTACTCGACGTTACCATTAACTAAACTAGGCATTCATGTAACCACATAACACATTGGTAATAAAAAACTTGAATAGGAACCTCAATCAGCAAGTGGCATATTTTATTGTTAATTCATGACCACCATTCACCACAAGGATCATTGACACGTAGTCTTGTCCTCACCTTGTAAGCGTTGGGAGTACCTACTTAGATAAAAGTTTTCTGGCTACGTAGCTTTTTATCGTTGGTTTTTTTTTTGTAGAGACAGGGTTTTTTAGCTGTACTTAGAATGTATGTTTAGTGTATCTATGTTTTGTAATAAATATAATATGTAACTCCATGGGAACGGACATAGAAATAAATTATCTTTATAGCCCAAAACATTATACTATAAATGGCGTGTAGAAAATATCTTAATTATCGCATTAAGTAAGCAATTAGGTATATAAATATAATATAGCAATTAAGTAAAATTCAGCTGGGTACAGAGTACAAAGTAACAACGAGCAAGTTACACTGGGAAGGTATTTGACGTTGTATGACTTTTTTGTTTCAAATAAAATATCCAAATAGGTATCAGACGACGGCCGTTACTAACCTACCTACTGTAATTTAATTTCCTAATTAGTACGTGAGTAAGTATATAAGTTTCCCATGTTTGACGCATGAAAAATTAAACTTTTGTTTTGTCTACATACTTAGGTACCTATTTGGTTACGTAAAGAGAAACCTAAATTACTTAAGTTAATATTGTTAATGATCGTCATTTTCCCAAGATTTCCTTAATTATTCATAATAATCAATATCCTTACAAGTAGTTACAAGCTAGAAAACCTTAGAAATAGATATGTACAGTTTTTCTACTGAATTGTTCGTTTAAGCAAAAACTAAAATCAATAATTGTCTTTCTGAACTCAGAACGAAGAAAAAACATGAAACAAAAAACATGGTAGGTAATGATTTATCTGACAGGAGCAGTGCCGGATTTATATTTTTTATGAGTATAGGCCACTTTATTTCCGCCGCCCATGTACCTTCCTAAAATAATAATTTTACATTTGTAGTAAGGAAAACACTAAAGTTAAATAAAATAAACCGGCCAAGTGCGAGTCGGGATCTTGTTTTTTTTTCGACCGCATAATTAAGTTTGTTGAGGAAAATTGCTGATTACTTAAAACTGCAATACGATACATACGATACAAATCATAGTTTTATTTTTCCTGTAATATTTAGGCTAATGTCTATCAGCCCTAATTATTTCAGTTTTTTCTGTTCTCAATCTTCGGAGATACGGAGATAAGAACGATATTTATTTATGCTGACTCTATTATAATTCCAAAATTAAAAGACATTCCAGAAAACTTAAAATTATATTCGAACGTGTAACTAATTTAAGACCTTTCATATAATGCCTAAATAAATTTTAAACCCACTTCCTCCCACTTTTTCTATAAAAGATGTGTTTTCAACTTATTTCATTAACACTACAATACGCATGCACAATCGTTCTTCATAACTGTTGCAAGCATGAGTAGTTCCTGAAATAATCAGCTGTGACAGATAGACAGACGAAGTGAAACCATAAGGGTTTGCCGGCGCGGGCAGCGGGAGCAGGTGGCGGGCACAGGCAGCTGAGTGCGGGCGGGAAGCGGAGGTGGTTACCAGTTGCGTAGCTAACCTTTTAGGGTCCCCATATCAACTTTTGCTCGGGGCCCTTGTATCAGACTGGGGCGAAGACCAAATGGAGGGTAGACTTTTCACAAAAGAAACAAAACCTTTCGCATTTTAATAAAATAAATAAACACTATGTTTTACTTTTTTTAGCATGATAATATTATTAGGAATAATATTTTTCAAAAATAGTAACAAAAACAGAGGATGAAAAGTAAAGCAAATGTAATCTACAGCGCGAGCGAAGCGAGCGAAAATTTTTTTAGCTCGTTAATTATAGGGAATAATATTTTTAAATAACAAAAACAGAGCTTGTAAAGAAATACAAATTTTCATGCGAATTTTTTTATTATGATAATTATAGGGAATAACATTTTTCAATAAATTATTATCAAAAACAGAATCTGAAAATAAATAAGTAATCAGAAGCGCGAGCGCTAACTTTTTTTTTAACATGATAATAATATTTTTCAATAAATTGTAACGAAAACAGAATCTGAAAAGAAATAAGAATATGTAATTGAAAACGCGAGCGAAGCGAGCGCGAATTTATTTTTAGCAAGATAATTATGGGCAATAAGATTTTTTTAATGGGTTGCCATGATTGTTGATGTTGCGATCTATTTTATTTAGTTTCCGAAGATGGGAGAATTTTTCGCTAGTTCAATAAGGTTAAGTTCAGTCAGGTTGGCTCATCAGGTTTTGGGGGCCCCGGGGCACTGCCCCACCTAGCCCTTGGGTAGCTAAGCCTCTGCTCACGCTTTTATGTAAGTGATAACTGTAACAAATTAAATTGATGTTGCTTTTCCACGAAAACCATGAAAAATGCCACTGCTACCCGCCCCCCGCTCTCATTCAACACTCACGCAGTCATATAGACAAAATAGGTACAATAACATAATAGTAGGTACCTAGGATTGATTTTCGATAGGAATGGTTTCTATAGGGGTTTAACGTATTAGTATAAAAAACCATGAGAAAACCAGTGAACTTGTTTGACTTTTACCCTCTGAAATCAAGTGAGCGTCCTCTGAAATCTGCCGCCCCTAGGACGCTGCCGCCCCTAGGCCGCGGCCTATACGGCCTATTGACAAATCCAGGACTGGACAGGAGATAAATAAGTGGCTACCTATTGATATATCATGGCACCATACTTGGCTTTCGTATCTACTTATAACAGGAAGGTAGGTAAGGTAAGGTAGGTCCTTGAGTATGTAGGTAAGCCTAATATGTATATATTTGGAGTTCTTTTAATCGTCCTACTTATGTAATAAGATAATAAGTACTAATTTATACCAACGCTTATTACACAGGTTATATCAATGTACACAGGCCTACAAAAAAGCTATGATATTTGGCCTTTTTAGGGTTCCGTAGTCCGACAAGGAACCCTTATAGTTTCGCTCTGTCCGTCTGTCTGTCTGTCTGTCTGTCCGCGGCATAGCTCCGTGGTTTTTGTTATTAGAAATCTGAAATTTGGTATGAATATGTATATTGATCACGCCGAGAAAGTGGTAAAATAAAATTTTGAAAATTTTTTTTTTTTAGGGTAGCTCCCAAACATGTAAAGTAGGGATGAATATTTTTTTTCTCGCGTACCGCTTCGTGTGGGGTATCGTTAGATAGGTCTTTCAAAAATATTATGGGTGTGTGAAGACCATTTTTCAGTTAAGCGAGCCATTTGCGAAATATCTAGATTTTAAGTGAAATTTTTTGTTCGATACGAGTTACCCCCCCTCTAACTTTTGAATGGCTGTACCTAGAAATGTGAAAAAAATCAAAGACGTAGTACATGTAATGAAATTACAAGGAAAACTATCACGGCTAAGTAGGCTTAACCGGTTATAGAGCTATAGTCGACTAACTAACTCCTACTACGGAACCCTACTGCGCGTGGCCCGACACGCACTTGGCCGGTTTTTCTTTTTCTTATCCATATGTTCTTATAATATCATCATCGCTGCAGGTTAACTAATCCAAAAACAAGTGCGAGTTTTCCCAAATTTTAATCTATAAAGCTCTTAATATTTATTGTGTTGCCCTATTAACGAAGCAAATTATTATACATATTTGTCCTATATTGATCGAAGGATATTTTTTTTAAATAAAACGTTTGTACCTACTTTTGAATGTCTTAACATTATCTAAATTTAGATAATTATTGATTTACGCCAAAGACCTAATGTAAAGCCAACAAAGTACTTACTATTGCTTATAAAACAAGTTCTGATTTTACGATTAATTAAAGAGAGTTCTTATATAAGGGTCCTATTATAACGGATATGTAATTGAAAACTTGAAGTGACAGATACTGACCATTTTGTGTCTGTTCTGATCGATTGCATTATGCATAGAAGACAACTAATACTGATACGTAGGTACTACATATCTACTGTTATGTAAATGTACAGACTTCTCAGATTAGCTATTGATCTAGTTTAGTAATGGATACTCATAAAATTTTTCAGTAAAGAATTGTAGTTTTATATAAGAGTCGTGGGTGGCCTAGTGGTTAAAAGGTGCCTAATAAATAAATAATACAAATGTGCGGGTTCGAAACCTGGCAAGAACCAAGTTGATGTTTTCACAGAACGATCTTAGACACCACTGACTAACGGAAAAGGCAACTTGGACTTAAAACAAAGCATTCATTTTTGTCATGCAAAAAGTATGATATCCCCAATCCGCCTTGAGCAAGTGTGGTGATCAATGCTATTAATTATAATTATGCTTTCTTTGTATGAGACGAGGCCTTTACCCAACAGTGGGATACTAAATAGATCGATGATGATGATGATTAATAAAATCAAATCAAAGTAGTTACGGTTAACCCCTCTACCGTCCTGGCTGCCTAATATCTTTACCACGGCATCAGCTAAAAGAACTTTGATTTATCAGTTGACATTTTCAGATGAAAGCTGAAATTATTGAAAAATAGCATACCTACTAATAGCCTAAGAATTACGTTACTCATATATTTTCTAAAAATATCGATAATATGCGTACGTAGGTGCTTCTTTTGCTTCGTCCACTTTCGTACAAAAGTCAGCCATATTACTTACTTTTTTAAATTAACTTGGCAAACGTAACATAATATAATTAAGAAGATAGGCACTTTCGCTTCAAAACAACGCAAATACCGCAAACTCCTTTCCTTTTCTCGTGTTTTACACCTCTTATATGGCCTTTGGCTAAGTGATAGTAAACATTGCATCTGAGACATTAAATAATAAATTAATGACGTCAATACTCATTATTCTTCCGGTTTCAAATATGTCCATATTATTATGGAGTAGTTAAATTATAGAGCTCTGTTTTATTTATTTAAACAACATAAGTATTTGGTAAACCCGTCAGCTATATAGGTAAACATAGCTTAAGATGTCTTACTAAGCAGCTACGAGTTCATTAGCAAGAATTATTTGTGAATAAATAAAATATTTTGAATGATTCTTCAGTGGAACAAAGCTATGCATGCATGGACGCAATATTTTCGATTATACAATAGGAATTACAATACAGCCCGTTAACTATCGCAATATATGTAAAATATGTAATATAATTTAAATTATTAAACTGCTGCATAGCAATGGTACATAGAGGTCAAAATCGCAATAAAAATAGGACTTTGCAGGCTCGTATGAAAGGTTAAAGCCAGTCCTGGATTTGTCAATAGGCCGTATAGGCCGGGGCCTAGGGGCGGCAGCGTCCTAGGGGCGGCAGATTTCAGAGGACGCTAACTTGATTATTGGAAGGTACATGGGCGGCGGAAATAAAGTGGCCTATACACATAAAAAATACAAATCCGGCACTGGTTAAAGCACTAGTTGCAAGGTTCCAAGGAGTGGGTCTCATATTATTTAAGTGAGTAATGTTCATCCTTTGATTCATCATCATCATCATTTATCAGCCCAATACTCAGGCACGGGCCTTTTCTCAAAACGAGAAAGCATAAGGAATCATTAATCAATCAAGGCGGATTAGCAAATTCGGCCTCAGTCCTTTCTAAGTCATCTTTTGAAAATGTCACATTGGTTCTTGCGAGGTATTGCAGGCGACTTAGTAACCTCGCGTTAATCTTTTGATTAGATCATCCAATAACCAATAAGTATATACATAATTAGGGTACGTGCGTAAGTAATAATCAGGTAAATATACCTAACTTGCAAGAGAAGGGCCGATTGTTCACCATTACCAAGATAAAGAAAAAACTATTGAATTCTGGGCTCTTTTCTTATCAATGTTATGAACAGAAAGGTTTGCTTGCTTTGTTTCTTGATTGGAGAGTTGTTTCCGTATGTCAACAATATAAAGTTATAACTAAGAAAACAAATAATATTTAAGGAAATATTAACAATAATGCTATGTATTAAAAGTTATCCGAGTTATGCGCATGTCAAAAACACAAACGGTAAACATCCTTTATAATTATCCAAGTGTAAAACCAGAAAATTTCTAAAAATATAGCACGTACTAGGTGTTTTATTGTTCTGCTATTAATATGCAATTGTATAATAGCAAAGGGGTATTTCCCAATATAGCTGCAATCTATGAGTATTAGTAGTCTGTAATCTATTTAGCATTTATTTTAAAATGAATGGCAAACCTATTCCCATAAAACAAATTATGGCTTGCTTAGGATTGGTTTAAGTCTATCTATTGTTAAAAATATCATATCCTGAAGACGTTTTAGCCAGATCAATAATACGACGAAGTTCAAAGATAAAGTAATAACCGTCGGGCGTTCGACTTTATAAGTACCTAGTTCTTCTTTTTTCTTATAATGGACACTTAGGTACCACTTACCTCATTACGCTTTTAAGAACATAAATTATAAGGTAAGCGGTACCTTAGTATCTAAAAATAATAACCCGCTTTTGATAAGTTCCAGGAGCTGAAAGTGAGTCAGTAGGCTATTGACACGTCAACCCCCTTATTACGGTTTTTATCAGAACTACACCTACTTACGTTTCAAGTACTATGCAATTAGAACTTAGGTGTAGTAAGTGTTCCATGAATCCCCATGTGTCAGTTATTTAAAAGGCAGTCCGGAAATAAGGAAGAACGCGTTAATAATTATAAAGATAGGTGTGTTACAGTAGGAAGCTTTGGGTACTTATGTACCCAACTGAAATGATTTAAAAAATGTTACAGCCGACTTCAAAAAAAGAGGAGGCCTCTATTCGTCGGTATTTTTTTTTAATCTAGGGTTTCCTTTTATTTCAATAGTAACAATAGGTTGTTGTTTTTAGGTTTCCGTGCCAAAAATTATAAAAAAGAATACTCATGGTTTCACTTCGTCTGTCTGTCTGTCCGTCTGTCACAGCTGATTATTTCAGGAACTACTCACGCTATCGACTTGAAATTTGGAACAGTTATACAGAACGATAACCATAAAATAAGAAGAGTTCAAAAATCATATTGCTTTTATGGAAAAAGTAGAAGTGATGGCTTAAATTTTAAAGTATGGTATTGTTACTAGGTCATGTGGGGTATCATGAAAGGTCTTGATTTGCACATTCTAATATAATATTTTTTATCAAATTAATAAATGATAGCTTTTCCTATCAAAATGTATTTTCGGTAAGAAGCTTTGGATTATTATGTAGAAATTTTTGAAGCTCATTAAACAATCAATCTGTTATCTACATACCTTGCAAAAGCGCGAACACAAATATTGTTGCTGCAACCACTTGCATATTGTCACAAACTAATCACTTAGATCCTCAAAATTGTATTAACGGATATTTTTTTATAAAATTCAATTCATGTTATTGCACGGATTGTTTACAAATAATATCACGATATAACATAATAAGCGTGTGTAGTGCATTCGGTAGCGGCACGGCGTGGACGTCGCGACACTGCGACAGACAACTGTGCGCCGCCAACGATTTCCCTCGCTTATAAATTCCCCTGCCTATAAATGAAAGCACGTCAGCTGCTTTCGGTGTGTAGTTTTCCGGGCTGTAAACGTGAAGTCAAATTCAAGTATACACGTATATGAGCCTAGGGCTTATTTATTAGGTATGTCATGTGATGTGTTGTGTTAATATTTAATAGAAATTTACCGACAGGACTATATTTTGGAGCCTACTTATACGCTGAACTGCAGTGTAATGATATGTTAGGATTTTGGAATATATATTTAAGTAAACTGAAGTATGTTATCTATGTCCGTACTTCATAGTATTGCAAGTATAAGGGGAATAAATGATTAAGTATGTGTGGAGCGCTTGCTTTCGATTTCGGTGCAGAGGATCGTAGGTTCGATTACAGGTCGTTAAACTAAAACAGAATAGGTACTGCGCATACATAGTTCAATAAGCGTTATATTAACTTTATTTAATGTTACTTCATGGCAAACAAACCAACGGTCCAACTAATGGATTTACCATCACTTAAAAGCTTATGACCCATCATGGGTCACCCATTTGCAAGTGCAGCAGTACACCAGGCATCAATATATTTTTCCAAAACTAGGTCATCGATGCTTAAACTTTTAAAAATATTGATTCGAAATAGCGAAAGTCCCATCCAAATAAGAGTAGCAGCACTTTTGGCAATACAAAAGGGTGTTCTTACTATAGAGTATAAAGATGTATAGACATCTCCTTACCCCTTTAAGGAGTACAGTCGTGACGTTACGTAAACAAAACATTCCCGTATAATCGCAACAACCGCGGGTCATAAGCTGTTAGTTATGAGTTCCATTGTCTATCGCCGAAGATCTTAATCAGATCCTAATATATTATACACTAAAACCTTCCCTGAAATCTATGATTTTTGGTATCGAATTCACATCCCATGTTGCAGTTCTGACATCGTGATTTACAATAACCATTTCGGTTTGAAAGTTATAACTGTAACCGAAATATGTCCGTTTGGATTGAGGAGCCATTTTTTATTTTTCCACGAAACTTTGCCCAGATTTAGTAGGTCCTGAGAAAATTTTGTAGGCCAAATCCTGGAATTTGTAGTAAAATATAAAAAAAGTTATATCAATTTAAAGGTGGCTCCTCAATCTAAACATTTGAACTGAGGAGCCACCTCGTAACTCCGAAAGTATTGAAGGTACATTTATGATTTTTTTGTATCATTTAGTAGTAATTTAGTAGAGTGCCTACAAAAAAAATGGATTTTGTAGTGCTAATATAAAAAAAGATACAATACTTTTATTGTGGCTCCTCAATCCATACATAAGACCTATAATTTTACACGAAACTAATCGACGGATTTATACAAAAATTTAGTATCATTTAGTAGTAGTTGAGTTTGAATTTGTATTAAAATAACAAAACAGTAGGACTGACAGTTTTAAAGAATTTAAGAATTTTAACTGGCTCCTCAATCCAAACGCTTCTCATATAAATAATTGACTGTAGCTACCTGAGGTCACATCGGAATCGGATAAAAACTACGCCAATATTTAGTAGAAATTTCTACTAAATATTGGCGTACAAATCAACACTGTACATATTTGGTATCCGAAAATCCAAGCTTTTTTCACTTTTCCTTATGAACTCGCTATTAAGGGTGACCATGCTATGTGTAAACGAAAGTAGGACAACTTGTTTTAGAAAATTGATTCAATTTATTCTATGCAAACAAATAGGTACTTGATTAAAAATAACTGTATGGCAAATTTTAAATGGGTTGTTTTATAATAAAAAGGTACAAAGGTATAAAAAAAAGGTACAAAATTTATCAATAAAATTGTAAACATTAAAATATCTCGCATATACCATCATCATCATCCTTCTTGCTCATTAATAATACAATTAGTAAATACTCATTATAAAATATTCTATAATTAAATAATTTTATACAAATCGGTAATAACCAAGTAACACCATAAGTTGGCAGTGGGCCCCTTTAGGGCCGGAACATTGAAATCACCGGAAACTCATTAAGGGGTGCCTAATAATTAATATAATGGGCTTTAGTGCCGTGTGTTACAGATTTCTTTTCAGTACCATTGTGAGAAAATAAAATAATCCCATGCATCTCTTTTTGAGGGAAGCAAGCGACTCGATCCCCGACACTACCGGTAGCAATGCCGTCAAAGACAGACAGAGCATGAAGTGCTAGCAGCAAGCTAGTCAAATTAACAACAATAAGATTACACCTGATTAGTGCCGCCGTCACTAAACTCAAAAAACTCAAAACTCGAATGTTTTTATTTCAAATAGGTCTTTGCAGGCACTTATGAAACGTCAAGCTAGTTGCACGGTTCCAAGGAGTGGGTCTTATGGAGAAGAACCGGCAAGAAACTCCATAGACACTTTTCAAAAGGAAATGTTTACAATAGTATTTTTAGAGTACAGGTTATCTCTGAGAAAGTTATACAATTCAAATGATGCTATACAAAAAAAAAGAAAATAATGAAACTGCTTAGTGCTGACCATTTTTTTTCTTTTTATAAGAATCATGCATTCAGCCTAATGCCTTATCGATAATCGAATACCTGAATAAGTTGAAACTGTATAAAATTATATGAAAGCTCTGATTCATTTTAGCAAGTTTTTTTAATAAAAAAATATTAATAAAATAAAAGACAAAATAATTCGGTACTTGAGACAAAAAAAATACTTTATGAAGTCACGTAACTCACAAAACGAAATAATTTGATTAAATTTAATTTCGATTTTAAAAACAGATTGATAGAACGTCGCCGTCGACCTTAAAACAGATTGAAGAAACGTCACCATCTCTTTGAATTAGGTAAAAACATTGTTTATCTTGGCCTTTGATAATCACCAATATTTAGAATCTACAATTTTAAAAGATATAGCATTTCAATCTATTGTAATAAACAAATATTTAAATTCATCAAGGAACTAACTATAAAATACTAGCTTTCCGCCAGCGGCTTCGCCCGCGTGGGCTATTTGAATTCAAATTAAAGATTAACCGCTCGATCGATTTTGTGTAAATTTCACATAAACCATCTACTAAATAGTCTGAAGAAAGCCTAAACATTTGGTTTGGATAAGTGAGCCCGTTCTTAAGTTATAAAATTACAACGAAAAGTGGCATTGATTTTTAAATACTTATATTGATTGATATAATGATAAAAAAAATCATTTTTTTATTTGATGAATCGAGTCGATCAAAATTTCAAACAGATTACATTTACAATAAAAAAAAAACAACTAATGCTGTTTATTTTTTTTTGGCGGCAAAACAGACGCGGCTGATTTCGAACACCAAATTCAAATTTTAAATAAGTATATTAATGAATTTGTTAAATAAATGAACATAGATATATTAAGTTAGTAAATTAATAACGACTCATTCACTTTCCGTTTTATGATGTTTGTTCCCTAAAATGAGTACTGTTCCAAGACTACTGACGACAAATAGCGATTAAATATTGCATTATTTTGTTTTATAATTCAAATCTGAAAAAGATGAACAGTAAAAGTGTAACGTTTGTAGCGTTAAAATGATATAATTTTTATTATTGTGTACACAGTCTTAATTACACACACAGCCACAAGATTTGTTATGAAGCAAAATAATATGATAGTAACTAATAAGAATGGACTTAATTCTCGGCGCAAAAGGTCCATATAGGTAGTTTCTGTGATTGTTTGTTGTTAATTTGACTAGCAGCAAGCACTTCATGCTCTGTCTGTCTTTGACGGCATTGCTGCGAGATATTTTAATGTTTACAATTTTCTTAATAAATTTTGTACCTTTTTTTTATACCTTTGTACCTTTTTATTATAAAACAACCCATTTAAAATTTGTCATACAGTTATTTTTAATCAAGTACCTATTTGTTTGCATAGAATAAATTGAATCAATTTTCTAAAACAACCCATTTAAAATTAGCCATACAGTTATTTTTAATCAAGTACCTTTTTGTTTGCATAGAATAAATTGAATCAATTTTCTAAAACAAGTTGTCCTACTTTCGTTTACACATAGCATGGTCACCCTTAATAGCGAGTTCATAAGGAAAAGTGAAAAAAGCTTGGATTTTCGGATACCGAATATGTACAGTGTTGATTTGTACGCCAATATTTAGTAGAAATTTCTACTAAATATTGGCGTAGTTTTTATTCGATTCCAATGTGACCTCAGGTAGCTACAGTCAATTATTTATATGAGAAGCGTTTGGATTGAGGAGCCAGTTAAAATTCTTAAATTCTTTAAAACTGTCAGTCCTACTGTTTTGTTATTTTAATACAAATTCAAACTCAACTACTACTAAATGATACTAAATTTTTGTATAAATCCGTCGATTAGTTTCGTGTAAAATTATAGGTCTTATGTATGGATTGAGGAGCCACAATAAAAGTATTGTATCTTTTTTTATATTAGCACTACAAAATCCATTTTTTTTGTAGGCACTCTACTAAATTACTACTAAATGATACAAAAAAATCATAAATGTACCTTCAATACTTTCGGAGTTACGAGGTGGCTCCTCAGTTCAAATGTTTAGATTGAGGAGCCACCTTTAAATTGATATAACTTTTTTTTATATTTTACTACAAATTCCAGGATTTGGCCTACAAAATTTTCTCAGGACCTACTAAATCTGGGCAAAGTTTCGTGGAAAAATAAAAAATGGCTCCTCAATCCAAACGGACATACCGAAATTACAACGCAAGTGTGCGGACGAATAGTTTAGCAACTCCCATGTAAGGAATACGAGTAGTGGGCCAAGGACTATTGTACATTGTTCTGGATAGTGATGGATAGAAATATCACTTAACATCAAGTGAAGGTTTCGTCATTCCTCATTGTAGAAAAATATATAATTTTGCACTAGTGGGTTCACGGCCATGGTAGAGGTAGGGGGTTGAACTTAATATCGCTCGCCAAAGTACGATTTGATTCTTGGGCCGCTGCCATTTTTTATTTTGTAATGCTGTATGATCTGTAATGCTGTATGAGTGCAATAAATAAATAAATAAATCTTGGTTTAGATCTCTGATGCTTGAGCAAGCTAACTCGTAGTTTTATATACGGTATTGTCTTGTACGTGGTCGCTATCCTTGACCGAATACTAAGATGATAAATTAAATAGTTTAGTAGAAACATTATACAGGCTATAATGTAATAAAGTTGCACATTACCAAAAAACCAGTCTTGTCATTTTTTTAACAAAACAACACTAAGAAAAAATATACAGCTCTATTTTCTAGTGATAAATTTTTTGTCCTATTATTGGGCCAATACGTTACTGATAGACATGGAACTAAATTACTACAGGCAAATGGGACCACATCAGCAACAACTGTGTGTATTTAAGGTCCAGGGAGAGTCCAGCTCAGAGCTGATGGATAGGAATATATTATGTAAATAGATTAATTTGTTGGTTGGATGAAAATGAGAAAAAAAAACATATAAATTGGACTTCACACATTTATTGTATTTTTGTCTAATAAAAATACTATATCATATAACTATTATAAAGAGAATATCTACAGCAATTGACAGTCTTGCTGGTTGTACACACTAGCCATAGCACAACATAAAACTCCTGTAATGCATTTAGTGCACTTGGCAGGACATCATTATCTTCTCTAACAACGTTATTTTATACCTTAATTTACAGCCCTATCGCATCTATTTAAAGTTTCGAAGAATAAAAACTGCACATTTTCCAAAATAACACCATTGAATGGGTATATTCACATATTGCACTATTGAATGATGAAGAAAAACAGAACATTGATTAGGTTACAGAAAAATTACAGAAGTAGGTAGTATTTAAATCCCACGAAGCATGGGATAATTGCTTGGTTTTATCAGAACTGCAGGCGTTTATATGCCTTCGGTCTGAAATATATGTTTGATTGTTATGAATAGTATGTCACACATATTATCTAAAGTAAGAATCACGTTATTTTAAGGTTTCATAGATCATATTACAACGAATGCAGTGATTTTAACAACAACTGGCGAGAACACATCGTTTTACTGCTCATAAAAAGCTAGTTATTGTATCCAAACATCATAAAGTGTAAACGATTGTTTTAATATTTAGTATTTGAAATCATTGTCATTTGAAAAGATGGTGCATAAAATATATGTCTATATTGTACACAAGACCGCAGTGTCTTTTATCGTCCACACATATAATTTACAAATTTTCATAATGACGTTAAGTACTTAACTGATTTAGGCACAATTATGTTCACTTCGAATCGTTTCTCATCTAAAGTAAAATTCTAAAATTTAAATTCATTAAGCTCTACAACACATACATGACATCGTGTTTACCATATTCGTATATTTATCTTACGTTTTACTTCCAGATAATCGATCAGATACATTTCAGTTGTTTTATTCCTCACAAACTTCAACTTAAGTATAATGGAACACTTTCAAAGATAAACTCGACACGAAATTATTATTACAATATAAGATAATTAGTATTATTATAAATTTTAATCATTTGTAACATGACATGATCCAGTACCACGCGACCAACAAAAGTATATATAGGCCGCCTGTCACCGTTGCATGCACTTCGAAAATATTTTAAGTGGACTACTTAACCTAGGTATGTTATTATGTACACAATGTACTCTAATAATTGGCTAAATGATAATAAACTCATTTGAAACATTCACCTTTAATAGAAAATTAACATTTAAAATAAATTATAAAAGAAAATAGTCCAATAAATATGTACCGAGTTTCCAAGAATGTTTAAGCGTTACTTTATAAACTTCTTTTATTAGATTGTTGAAATATCATAGCCATTGAATATTACATATATAAAATGTACACAATTGCACCGCCGACAGCTGGGTACGTCCCGGATGGAGCGTCCTGAGCGCACGCAGTACGCGACACACTTGGTCGAGGCGCTCACTCCCGGCTCAGCGTGAGACATACCTCAGATTTCGTGTCTCTCATCATTATCATCATCTGTGTACTTCTTTTTATTATATATCTTGCCTTACAATTCTAAGAATGTGAAACAATCTACAGTCCTACACACAGCATACATGGTATGTACAAATTGTAACTATATACAGAAATATAACATGGCAAAGAGGTCAAACGAGAGTAGCTTTGTCATACTGTGAAACACGCATTAGCGTTTTCATTCCCACATTATATGCTACACTTAAGTGTATTAATAAAAAAAACACTTATACCGTAGCCGACAGGCATTTCAAGAGCTTCAAGACATTTTCTAATGCATTTTCGCTACTGTGGCAGATAATGGTAACTAACATTTCTTATTGTCCAAGCAGATGATTCACCTTCGTAATTATGCTCTCTCCAATTATTACCTCAACATTTAGTATTTTGTTATTAAATATTTTACTCATCATTGTTAAGTTATATTTTATATTGTAATACTAAGTCAAAGGATATGGTATAAACAAGCAATATTATTTCTGCAATCGAAACATAGAAGCCTTGGTGGCGTAATAACGAAAAATATTTGTACTCGTGATTTCTGCATGTGTAAAAACATCGGAAATATTGATATACTATATGCACTAAGGATATTATGTACATAATAATGTATGTAGCATGTAAACCACCAACGCAATTAAAGGTGAATGACTCACAAACAGCAAATTAAATAAATGAATTCGTCAATATAATATGTAGTACTTGTGCGTATTTGATACAGAATACAATAGAGAACTAAGTGCTTACAGTTTGGGTAACCTGCACGATGATGACTCGATGAATTTGGCTGATATGTTCGTAAATTGTTTGGTGACATGATGCAAAAATTGTGTGAAGCCCGTGAGCACATCTCTTAAACACAAAGTAAAGAAAATAGATTTATGCCACATCTACTGTCACCTAACTATACACCATGTCACAAAAATATTTCATTTACACTGTTGTATATTTATACAATCATAAATATATTCATTTGTACATTACACATGTGATTTTACTTTTAGAATATTTACAAATAAACACAACATTCAACCTTCATCTTCATTAACAATCATTTTTCAAAACCTATTTTGCTAAATAAAAATTATCAGGGCTGTAAAACCTATAAATTAAAACTAATTGTAACACTCCATATAGAGACCACAACATTCGTTATAGTGTCGCAAAACTACTAATTCCGATGCTGTGATCATCATGTAGAAGTAACTCCGTTTTACTCAAACATAATTTAAAACTGTATAAGTTCATTGAATCTTTGAGGTGAAGTAATAAATAATAATAATCTTCATAGGCAACTTAAAATAAAAATGTATTTAAGCAATTAAGGGTGGTGGGTAACGTTCTAGTTATTCCAGGTTTAGCAAGACGCGGGAGGTCATCATACACGTGACTGTTTTTTTATTGGGGTCAGGCTCGTGTGCTGGTATAAACATCAGCTCATGAATGAACACATTCCCGTAGCAATGGGGTCATAAGAAGTTAATTATATTTATAAAAGGTATTTCGAAGTAATAAATCGATTACAAAATTATTTCCTACTTTCACCTCAAAGAAACAATATGTAGCAATGACCAGTATTAAGGTCAAATATAATATGTACGTTTTATAATTTATAACATATCATATCTCATCATAAAGAAATCTATTTAGCCATTTGGTATATGAATACTGCCCTGAACAATATCTGCAAGCATCTAAACCCACGGCAAACCATAAACAAACCAAAAAGATAATACAAATACTTTTAGACGGCATGACCCCTTAAGTCAAATTGTTAAAATCAGAATTTATTGAACATACATTGGTTTTTAATTTCTGATATATTTATTTCCATAAGCACAGGGGGAGCGGGACTTTTAATTTTGATTGAATGACATGTTAGATATTGCACATGCTATAGTCCCACATTAAAGTAAGCGCACTCACATTAGAGCAAAGTTCTGAATATAATCTATTCAGAATCAACTGTTGAACATAATAAAAAAAAGAAATATCGACCAGGCTCAAATCCAGACTCCCATTGAGAAATTGCACATGGAAAACCAATAAAAGCAATCGTGCTTGCGACCACTAGATCAACTAAGCAGTTGATACAGGCAACATAAATAAATTGTCAAGTATTGTTTATATTTTAGTTTGTTCACGAATCGTCCATTTTAAAGCTCAAACGTGCAGTAAATTGTTAAACAATCATACTATTACAACTAAGTTTCTGAAAAACTTTCTACAACATAATCTTGCAATTTGTTAAACAATAATATTAACCCTACACATGAAAATAAAATCGCCCAAGAAAATACTTTGTTTAAAAAATTACAACATCGAAGCAATACTCCATTTGGTCAGTAACTAAAAATTAGTGCATAGCAAAGTTTATCATGTTCCGAGATATAAACCAAATTTTAAATACTACAAAATTTTCATAAATCTACAAAATATTATTTTACTTACTATGAGTGAATGCAATTTTTATAATGGACTCCAGAATTATTTTTTACTGGCTGCGGATCGTCGTACGTACATAAAGTTCTATCATATTACTCAACAACGTCCTGGCCGAGGCTTGCCCGCGTCAAAAGCGGGTTTACTAGTAGACCCCGCTCCAAATATAACATTCAATGCTAACTCTATTAACACACAACTTTCGAACCAACTCAATTTTTTAATCGGATTGCACATCAATATGCTTACATTGATAATCATATTCATGTATAATCCATGCAATGCAAATAACCGTAAAAGAATAGGTACACCAATTCAGTTCATTTTAGCGATTTCACGGACCCCGAAAGACGGCAGATGCTTAATAGTTGTTGTGCAAAATTACCCAAATTATAGTATAAGTAAAACCTGTACACATTATACTTTAAATTCCAAGAAATAAGACTGAATGGAAGCTGACTGTATTTACCACATGCAATACGTCACAGGTCAATAAGTTAAGCACATGGAACAATGTATTTAAGATAGCATTAATCCACTGTCAATTTTATTTAAAGTGGATTTATTGCGAAAAATAAATAAGAAATACTGCGAAACGAATCGCTATGTTAAGTTCAGGGTCCTCCTTTTTGTCATAACATCGGGCCGCAGATGTAACAAGAATGATCCAACTCACCAAAGATTCGAGAATATGCCATTCAGCGCTATTCGCTTAATAGTGGACCTCCGGCGGCTCGCGCGGCACAGCTCGCTCACAGCTTGCGCGGGCGCGTGAGGCGGCGCTTCTTGCGGTCGGGCGTGCCGCCGCCCGCGTCCGCGGACGCGCGGCGACGCGTGGGCGGCGTGGACGCCGTGCACTCCATGCTGGTCTCCGCTTTAGGCTCCGGTTTACACTTACTACTAGTTTCATTTTTAAGCTCAGGTTTGGATTTCGTGGTCGTCTCCACTTTCGCCTCAGATTTAGACTTTGTATCGGATTTAGAATCAAGTTTAGACTTGGGTTCGGGCTTCAAGTCGGCGCGCGGCAGCTCCGTGGTGGGCTCGGGCAGCGTGCTGCCGGCGGCCACGGCTTCCGCGTCGCCTGCGCCCATTTCGCATTCTGTGGGCTCCGAACTTGTGCCGGCCGCCCACTGAAAATGAGTAATAAATAGTATTGAAAATATGAATTATTTTAACAACTAGCTAGTGTCAAATGTTACAACATTTTTCTAAACCTTATTTGAACAAGTTTGAATCGTTTAGATCACTTGACCTAACATTAAATGCATGAACTTAGAAATACCTGTGCAAGTGACGAGGACGGCGACAGACGCAACGACGCTCCGCACTCGGCGCACAGCGGCGGTACAGCCGGAGACCGGGACCGCCAATATTGTAGCTCCGTTTTACACTTATTTAGCTCCTGTAACAAATATGTATGATCAATGAACATTTACAATCTTTAAAATACATGATCCGAATACACACTAGCAGTCTTAACTAACATCAGATAGTTGGTAAGAAACCACCAGCGAAAGCGGGGAGTACAATTCGTTATTTAAAAAAAATATTATTTTAGATCCAGCAGTTGAAAAATCTCCATAGCCAAAACATAATATTTTTTTATATAAATACAATATGACTAAATACACTACATACCAACACTACTTTTTTACCTGCAACAAAGTTTGAAACTTGCGGCTTGTCTCTTCATTCTTCTTATCATAATCATCAAGACGATTGGCATATTCCAGTGTCTGCTTCTGCTGTTCTGCGATTTGCTTCTGTTGCTCAGCAATTTGCTTCTGTTGGAGAGCTGTCTTGCGTTTGCAACTACGAAGATCACTGCGCAAGGCCGACAGTTGGTCGTTGTACCTGGAGATATTATGCGAATAAAAATTAAACACCTATAAATTAATCCTTATTAAATATGCTTGTTTGAATGTCATTTCAAAATGGAGTTTGTAAGTTGATCTCACATCAAGCTATGTTTATCTTTATTATTATTACAACTTAAATATTAGGCGTAAAATTAAATCATGATTTAGAATGCTTCTCACTTTTTCATTCCTTGTTTAATGCGATGTATCCGTTTCCTTAGCACCATATTACTCTGCGGCGGCGGTGGGGACGGCGGGAGGCTCTCTTCCAAGTACATGTTGAGCGAGGACACCCTGCGGTCCGAAACGTTCGCCCCAGTCTGCTGCGACGAAGACGACTCGAAACCACTCGGCGGCGGCGAATCCAAACATATGTACGATTTACTACTTTCGCCAGCTGTAATGAATTTAACACACAATGTATTCATTGCCTGAATTTAAAATTAAATGTACCTAGAAATTGGTATAAGGCAATTGATTACAAGCACATAATATCACAACAGAATTAGACTTATCTGTTTGTTGATGGGGCGTAATAAATTAACGTGTGGTTATACTCACGTGAAAATGCTGTAGTAATATCAAAGAAATCTGTACCAAAGTAAGTAATCTCTGGCAAGTTGGGTTCAATGTGTTCTTTGAAGTATTCCATGGCCATTGTTGTCAAATCAAATAGTTCATCAGTCACTTTGTAAGGTCTTGCTAGTTTTGTCGTGGTTTTTAAGTATGACAGAATACTGTATACTTCATCTAATATCTATAATAAAGATAAAGAGATGACTTTATACTTTTGTTTACATAATTAATTCCTGAATTTATATAGCTTATGAAATGGTCTGATTTTTTGAGAATTCATTATTTTCCATACATATTTTACGTTAGTGACTAGTTTCTTTTAGTCTCTGTTCATCACTCAATTATCCACTGACCAACACCAAAAGCCACCAGCAAATACTGCCCTGCCCCCAAATTACGTAACCCAATATCTTTCAATTTCAGGTGCAATATTTTTTTACAGTTCTTGCTATACATTTTTGCGTCGTTGAAAGTATCAATAAGATATACGTCCAAACGTATGTTTACGTGTAACATATATTTATAACCCCTTTGGGAAAGGTATGGCAATTGGATACCCATTTTTACATAATTAGGTGGCTGGTTTAACTTGTATCTCGTTATGCCAATGGCATCTTCACGTTTATATAGTAACTAACTGGTTCTCGCATTTTTACCCAGTCTTAGGTCCTGTTGAAAACCAGCGTCAGGCACTAGCTGGCATAATGCTGAACTGGACCTATTTGGCACAACATTCATTTTTGTATTTTTTTTTATTCCCTATTGTGATTGTCTTATGTTGTGTCAATAAATGTTTTTTCTTTCTTCTTTCTTTCTTTACCCGCATTCTTATTCTACCCGGAAACTACTTCACACACCCGGATAAAAACTATCCAATGCCCTTCCCCAGGTTTCCATCTATGTTGATACATTTCAACTCAATCAGTTCAGTCGTTTTACCATGAAAGCAGAACAGACAAGGCAGATATTGGTATTTATAATGTTAAGGGTAATATTGTTGTCTTTAAGTCCTTACTCAGTATTTAAATGGATGCGCGGCCTTAAATGACTATTGGATGGGCAAGTAATACGGCTCTATGTGGCTTGTAGGTTATCTTAATGACGTTAAAGAAACAACATTTCGAGTCCAAAAGATAACATGATAGGAACCGGAATAATACCAAATTACAATAAATTCCTATACCAATATATGCCTACTTATTATAAAGTTGTTATTATCTTTATTAAAGCAAATTAATCAAGCTTTGTTAGATTACCCCTTTTACAAAGCTTGAATAACTTGCTGGTTGCATTTGATAATTTGTTTAATACATATTGATCAAAATGGTCAGAAGAAACAGCTTTCCTGGACTGTAGTAAACTATAAACTTTATTCAGAATTTACACTTGAGTTTTCTAAACTAAAACGAGAGCTAGAAATGGTATGTGCTGCGAGAACTATAAATATAATACTGCCGTTGCTGTGCTCAAAATTAAGTTTTAAAGATTTAAAAAAAAAACTAAAAATTAGATATTTTTTTTCGATACACATCATTTTAAAACACTCAATACAAATAATAGATTTTCAATAAAAATAAGTATTCATTGCATTGGAATTCTTAAACATTATTTTTGACTCGAAATTAGGGCAGCAGCTTAACTCCAATTACACGCAGGATGTAAATAAGTGTGTACGATTATCTAACGTGTAAGGATTATTATGTCATAAGACGGGACTGGCGCCTGCGTACACGTAATTCACGCTTGCTATAAATTAGTATATCTGGCGAAAACTAGTTAAAACGAAGCCCGTATACCACAAAATTTGATGACATCGCTTTATTTATTTTTTTATTAATGAGACGGCATTTACTGTTGATGTCGTCATAACAAGAACTGAACACTAGAGATTTGCATTATTCATATTCCACCTACGTAATATCGTTCATTAGAAACCGGCGAAGTGCAAGTCGGACTCGCACACGAGAGTTCCATACCATCGTACAAGTATTCCCGTTGGTACCATTGTCGTCATCCCGCTGGCACCTTTTTCTACCAATGGGACGACGGCGGTGAATACGCAGTACCTACAAGACTTCACACTGTTCTTTATTGTCACACCGGCAATAGAAATAACCACTCTGAATTTTTAAACTCTCTACTTGATACTGCTCATAAGATACAGCCCGCTAACAAACAGACGGGCAGCTGAGGTTCAGTATGTAATATGGCTCTGTTGTCGACCTTTCCGGTTACGGAACCCTAAAAACAGTGCATCCTGAACCAGGTATCGATATCACATTTTTAAAATGTGACTAACTACACCACATTTTATAGAGTAAGTTAAACGATGCTATACTCATATCAAAGTAATCTTTTGACTTTTGAGTTTTAAAACAAATTTCGAGTCCTCCGGCACTCTTTTTGCTCTGGACTACACGACTGTATTTTGCCAAAAAAAAACTAGGTACATTGATTTTATTCATTCCTCTACTATTTTCACGGGTTTCACGATTGGCAAAACGTGTTTTAAGAAACGCGCTTGTGTTAGCAGTTTAGCACACCTTCTAAACGGCGTTTCACGATTTACCAACCAAGGCTTTTCTAATGCATGCTTCTATAAACAATAATATTAAAAGACGCTAAAATATTTTTTGATTCAAAGCCCGTAAAATGCTAGTGTTGAAATAACTAAAAGGAATTGCCAGCAATGCTTAATTTTTTTCATGTAGGTAGGTACCATACTTACGTTGTTGATCATAAAGTCGATTTCGACCATTTGATTCATACATGCATCGTTATCAATGCAAAATATCAACGTATTGACTTTTGATAGGACGCAAAGGACCCTCAATAACAGGAAATCGGCGGTCAGACTAATATTTATCATTTTATTACGAATACTACATATATTTTTATGCATGTTTTCTGCGGTTTGTCTGTGATTTATCTTTGCGATGGCCTCGTTGTTACACCGCGTTGTGGAATTTTGAAAATATATTTTTTATGATAATAAATGACATAACTGTCAAGTCTAGTAGTCACTCGATGTAAGTGATACGTCCACCAAAACTAAATGTTATACGACTCAGCTTTAATACATTTACTTCACAAAACATAGGTAGGTACACAATCTGCGAAGATGATCAATGCAAACTCTAACAAAAAGATTCAGCAAAATTGCTGTTACGTTTTGATGAAATTTGGCATGCAGCTGAAAACCCGACCCACGTATATTCTTTGTTCGTGCTGGAGATTAATTTATTGTAACAAACAATTCGTTAGTTAATATTAGGATATTAGGAATAATATTGTTAACTTAATCCTACAAATTAAAACCTCCTCAATCTAACACTGAATTGGAACACATTTACCTATTCGCTACGTGATCACAGATCAAAACAATTGACTGAGTGATCAGTCATCACATTTTTGGTTGATCAGCAAGGTTGCTGGTTGGGTGCGAACATCCAACCTTGCTGACTAAAATATTCTTATTAAAACCTAATCTAAATTACTTAACGTAAGTGGCTGATGGGACATTTTAATGACGCTTGTACGATACACGTGCTGCTGTCCCATAAACACAGTAGTCGATTGGGGAGTCTATTTTTAGAGTGAACAAGGGACAAAGCATTTTTATTATTTAGATGAATTTGGTATCAATAAAGTTCCAAATACCTACACTGATAACAAAACCCATGCAAAATTGTGGCGAAAAAAAAACGAGCACAACTTAACGTAAACTTGATCAAAGCCTTGAAAATTATTTGATAAGTAGGATCTATAAAAAATAACCTATTTTTTTATGGTTTTTGTTGTTGGTATGGTAAATTAGTACCTTCAATAGCTATTATGGCAAACGAATTCATAAATCTAATGTAGGTATGTACCTAACTAATAGTCAGCGTAGCATTTTACTTGGGTGTTGTAGACATAGATAGGTACCATGAGCAAAAAAACATTGCGTAAAAACCGCGAAGCAACCTCCATGGTGGAGCCGCGGTGGCACGATCTCGGTCATAATTTTATTTACGTTGATGGTTACATGTAACTGTTAGATGTTCCAAGACAAAATGACATATTAACGGACTTTCAGAAAAGAAAGAGGTCCTCAATTCTGATATTTATAGTTTTTCGGGCATAACTTATTATAGAAGACAGATTTCGTAGATTATAGACGATTTATGCTTATTGCAACTAATGTGGTGTTTAGGTCGAGGTACCAACACAAATTCATTTTGATAATATCAAAACCGAAAATAAAATCTTATTATTAAAATAACCAACCTCCTAAACACTGCAGAGAGAAAAATAATTCTACCTTCTTACAACAAAAGTAAATTTATTTTTCACTTTACAGTGTTTGAGACATCATTTTTGTATTTTTTTTTTTATTTTTTTATAATCACAGACAGTGGACATTGTCTTGTAGAAAAAAAAAAGAACAAAGTTATGCAGACCAATCACTATTCACATTGCACAAGCCGATACAGATAATTACAACTAATTATATGAATCATGACATTAAGAAATGATTCACACTTCCTTGTTTTCTGTACATAATATTAGTATTGTCTCAACAAATTGAAGTTTGATTCCATATTTTATTAGCTGTTCCCTGCAGGTTCATGAGTGTCATGATGGTAGGGGAGCCCACGATGCTAAATGGGGATTTACTCGAGCGTCATAGAGACCTATTGGGATGCAAAGCTTAGATGATAAGAAGAAAAAATGTTATATAATGTATCGTTTTCATCGGTGGGGGGAGCAGCTATAGATTTTCAAAAATGTAAAAAAAATCTGTTGCATGGACATAATCGAGCGCGTCAGATATTGATAGCATCAATGTCCTACGTATTTTTAAGAATGTATGTATGTTAATCTGATCTTTTGCATGATGGGGGTGGTCGTACGTAAGGGTTGAAAATGAAAAAATAAATAATTTAATCGAGCGCGTCAGATTTTCTAAGGGGGTGTTAAGTGAACCTAAAAAAACGCTCTCAATCAATAATCTGACGATTTCGACGTGACGCAAACTCGTGGCCATTATTATAATGTGCAAAAAAAAATCGCCATTTTGAAATACTCGAGCGCGTCAGATTAAGATATATATGGTTCATCTTTATGTCCTAGACGTGCTGTCTCATAATCTGACGATTATCTAGAGGGATTCGCCTAATCTGACAAAAAAAACATTTTTATTCAAACCATTGGACTTAATTAATTGAAAAACTCAGGAAATAGCATGGAAATAAAAACGTGTACGTTTGTTAAGTAGAATACTACAAGCATTCTCGTATTTATAAGAAAATATTTTTTTTTAAATGCTCAAAAAAATATATTTTTTTATAATTAATTGATTAATTAATCATCATCTTCATCAGTAGAATCATCTTCATCTTTTTCGTGCTCGAACAAAAAAAAAGACGTAAACGAAAAGCCAAAACGTTGGAAATACTGTTAAGTAATAATATTATGCCACGAACGAGTCTGTTCTGTGTCATCAGCTGTGAAGGCGTCATAGCAACCGAAACCAGAGTAGGGACGGAGTGAGATAGTAATAGATAGAGAAAGAGTGAGAGGGGAATAGAAACGCGGAGAGGATAATCATCATCACGCAGCTGCACGCATTAAACTTTATCGACGAATTTTTGTTACTTCGGCTTGTGGAAATGGTCAGATTATATATTTTTCGTTATCCTTGAATAATTTACTACAAAATAAAAAAAAATTCAGCCACGCTCGAGAATGTCGAGATGACGTTTTTTTTTTACAACTTTTCCGCCCTCCCCTTTCTTTGCGTCACTCTCAAATTGTCAGATTAGTGGAATATACACTTTTTAGCATGTAATTAACTCACCCTACCTTAATCTGACGCGCTCGAGATTGTCTGATGATCGATTTTTTTTACTAATCTGATCCTTTATCCTTGACGCGCGTCCTTATATATGGGGCTCATATTTGGTGGAGGTACTCAATCGGGTACAAGGTATCCCCCTGTATATTAATCTGCCGCGCTTTAGTAAATCCCGAAATCCCTACTAGGGCTCCCCTACCATGAGCTAACTTCATGCACCTGGATAAAACCAATCCTATGTCCATCACCAAGTTTCAATCTATCATACCAAATTTCATCTAAATTACTACCAGAAAAGTGTAACAGACAGACAGGGGCGTTTTAGCGTTATAATGGGTACTAGACCAGTGCTTTTACCTGTATCCTGAAAGAACTTCACACACCTGAATGAAAACTATCCTATGTCCATCCCAGGTCTCAATCATATAAATTACCTAATTCAGTTTCTTCATTGTGAAAACTTACCAGACTTTTTGTTTACATTCGCATTAATAATATTAGTAAGCATAACTAAGTTAGCTTCTGTTTGAACATAAAAGATGTATGCGTAGCAGATAAATACCTAATGAATACCTATTTGGTTAAAAGGTATCAAAATATTATTATATATACAAATAATATAGAACCTAACCTCAACAGTTCAAATTCTATAAAAGCAGAGGATAGGTTTGTAAAACCAGATTCCCAATTCCTCTCACATTCTTTAAGTAAGTAGTTTGGTGATTCAGACATACACAGTAAGACAGACGTAGTAGGGCTCATTGTCTTATGTGAGCAGAATTTCCAGCCATATATTAAACATTACACATTAAACATAATTAATAAGAAAAATAATATTTTGCATAATAACTAAGAATGTGCTTACCTCTCCTGGAAAGAAACAGCAGTGTTTTCTCTCAATATGCTTCCCAAATGTCATCTGCAGAAGACTGAGTCTCATATGCAAAGTTTCAATAATGTCCGACTCGCATGCCAATGGATGACTTCTACGAGCAGATTCCCTGCGTGGCATCTTAGCCTTGATTGATTGAAATCTATGCAACATCTGATTTTGTAACCGTTGAAATGTAGAGTTTAATATACTGCTACATACTGAATTGAACTGCCGATTAACCTGCAAGAAAAATTGAAATCTTAAGGAAACAATGGCAGCTATTATAAGTCTACAAATGTCTTACAATAAACAAGAATTGGTTCTTTCAAAACAATATAGGCAAAACCGTTCTTAATGAACTGAATTTTAGATTGAAATGTTGGTGAGCAAAACAGGAAAATATGTAGTCTAAAGAGTGACAGACATTTTAATTATTGAATAAAATCTACATTATGAGACAAGGAGCCTCAAGAGTCTTAAAAAATATCATCCTAAAATAAAATACAATATTCAATAGCCTGATATAGCACGGTCCTTAAAATTAACTTCATTATAATTATTATAACCGGCCTGTTCAATTCAACATTTACCTTAATTAACTATAATAATATGTCCCTATATATAAAAATTATTAAAGGAATACCCCCCTTTTAATCTTTAGATTAAGAAACAAGCAAACATGATCATCTATTTTATGATTATTTTATGTAAAATCTTATTTGAAATCTATTTCGGCTATTTAGATAAAAATAAAAATATTAACCATTCTGAGATGTGAGACACTTTTGAAGCCCAGATAGCAAATAATCTTCTCAATAACTTCAACTGGCAAATCAAGTATATTTGTAGTGTGAGTCTTAGGGGCAGGCACTAAGGTGCATTTAGAGGTACTAGCGTGCGGCGAGGAACCTCCCGGCATCAAGGCGCTGGAATGACGAGTGACGCGGGACACCGCCACGGGCTCCGCGTGAGATGGACCAGCACCATCGCTACCCCCATTGCCACTTCCGACACTGCTCATTTGCCTCGTCGACACCATTTTAATCTTCACTTATGTATTCCTGAAAACTAAGCTAGTCTATGGAGTCATACAAAATTATCAAAAATATGCAATTCTTGTTACAAATCCAATCCGTAATATACTAAAACTCAAAGATGAAGAACTAATGACAAAAATAGTTACATTTTCAATTGAAACAATGCATCTTTTTCATACAACAAAAATAAATTACTTGAGAGCACCACCGAGTAAATTCTAAAATGGTGGCCATGGATGACTAGATCGGTACCTATTCGCTTGAGAAATCAAGTATTAATTTTACGGATTGCATATTGAAACTATCGTAATATTGCAAACAATTCACCCACTGAAGAATTCATGCACATCTTTTGTTAATTAAATTGTGAATATCTTTACAAACAAAATTATAATTAGACGCAGTAGTCACAAATGCGCTACGCTTTCACAAAAAATATTCTTTTTTTACTTGGATTGGCTATTGGATAGATATAATAGGAATAGACACGGATGAAATGAATGAATGAATGAAGATCGTCCGTTTTCGAATGAAGTTAGTCAAACAACGTTTAAAAATTTTGTAACTATACAACGTTACGATGATTGGATAAGAAAACAAAAAACTATGTGTGAGAAAAAAACTGCAAAATGTTTTAGCTTTTTGTGAATATAACAATTAAATTACATACTAGCTCATAAGACTATGCGCACTGCTTAGATTCAACATAATCATTCATTCAATCTATCTATACTCTATACTAATAATTATAATACACGCTGAGAGGTATTTTTGTTCGTATGTTTGAACTGGCTAATCTCTGGAACTTTCAATATACAAAGGGAACATAGTACAAGTAGGAGTCTGATAGCTGATATTATGATTATATTGTTGACTGTCATAACTGCATGGCCGAGGGTATATATTATCTGCCTAACCTTTACCCAACTATAAGGAAAATTACGTTAATCAGGATCCCTAAACCCTAAATAAGGGAAGTAATAAGAGATAATAATAAGGGAGCTCATAATTCATGGCCCTAATTCAGTGTAGTGTAATAAGTTAATAACCCTTTTAGTTGGGGTCGGCTTTTTTGTACCTATATATTTTGCATAATTTCCTTAAAAAATGTAGAATTATGTTTCATATATCGTTTTATGTTATTATACCAACATATTATATAATGCAATTGCCGATGTAATGGCATCCCTTAAATTATTATTCTCAAATTGTATGTATCCAATTAAAGATTTCCCACGTGCCTCACAGCTGTATTTTTAGTGTCTAGGTATAATCGTGATTCTAGAGGCCGGCCTCATAGTGCCGGAATGTTTCTCTGAATTCATATTATTCTGAACCAGCTTCTGCCAGCGACTAGCGTGATGATTTATAGCCTATAGCCTTCCTCGATAAAGATTTTTTCAAATCGGACCAGTAGTTCCTGAGATTAGGGCGTTCAACCAAAAAAACAAACTCTACAGCTTTATATATTAGTATGGATGTAAAAATACATACGATACTTTTGTCCGGATATGCGAAATAGTTTCCTCAGGATACGGGTGAAATCGCGGGAGACAGATAGTAATTAGTAATCTGATTTGCTGTGTGTGCCGCTCTATTCAAATGTAATTAAAACGCAAGTTATGGAATCATAATCTTAAATATTCCCTATTAACTTTCATTAACTATTTAATGACTGACTGTGACTGTCTGATTATTCTGACTTGTTTTTAACTTGACTTCAATCCGCCCCTGTCATAAAATAAAATCTGTGGTTGTGTGGCCATAGACACGGCAATTATGTGTCAGTGTCAGACTTAGACTGTCAGTCATGAGTGTCATGTCAGTCATGTCATGGTGGAATGGAATCGAATTATCGAGGTGAAATATTGAAGTGCGTAATTGTTTACAAACTGCGCTATCTAATTAATATTAACAATATGCAATTTCTTTAATCAGTGGCATGTTTAGTTTACGATTCTTGTTTGCCTAGCTAAGTTAATTTAAAATCAATATTTAAACTTTACGGTCCATTGGCTAGTATTGTTTTCAGTAAGTTTCAGTTGCATTAGAGTTTCGAAATGTATCCGAGATGTGGTAGTAATGGTTCAATCCAAAATATACACCAGACACCATCGTCTTCGAACCAGAACACGGGTAAGTAAATTAAGTAATGTTTGTTTATTTTTCATGACGAAGTATTTGTAGTAAATCAAATTATTGTCATTATACTATAATCTACGTGCTCAGCAATACACATGTAGAAGCGGCCGTGTCCCCCTGCTTCCTGATAAAATAAATAAATATATTTAAAGCCAGTTGATTTGTTATTTTTTTTTTGCTAGTGATATATCATAATATTTAAGTACTTGAATACTGTAACTATTTAAAATACAAATTTGCAATATTTTTCAAATTACAGAAGATGAAGATGATAGTGGAGATAACAAAGCATCAGCACTTAGTTTTAAGGAAAGGAGGAGAGAAGCCCATACACAGGTGAATATTATCTATGATTGTTTATGAATTCAAATGATGGTGCCTGTCTCAATTGCTTATCTGATCATAGTTAATCAACAAAAAAGGAATTATGTTGGTGATGAAACTTATTGTGACAAATTAGGATGTCCTCTAATGTAAGTGCATGTTAACTTTCTCACCAATGACACTCTTCATGGGTCTGATTGAAGGTAAATAAATCCATCAATCAATATTTCGCCATGGTAACAATTTAGATGTTGGTTGTTGAAATACTTTTTGTTTTGTATGATTTCATCTATTAGAAACTAGGGCTCATTATTCACTTTAAGCTCAGATACTTTTCAAACAAATGTAACCCTATATTTTTTATTTTTTCATAATAGAAAAAAAATATTCTGTTGTGGTTACATACTTGCATCACATTGGTATCCATTGCCATGCCATGCATGATTTTCTTCTTAATTTAAGATAAATGGGTTATGGTCAAGGATTTGAGTCTAGCCGCCATTGTAAATATTTTTTGACCATGATGCTATTGTTACTGTTGAAGAGGGGTAGCAAGAATTATAAAGTGTATTGAAGAGTACATCGCCCAGAGTAGATAATATCCTTTCGGCAAGTGTGTACCATTATCATTAATAAATAAATACATCATTGCTTCATACAATAGGTTATAACTTTTTGGACAAATTACTATTTAATTAATACTTTGTCTTATGATATAAGTTTTCATCTATTTTCAAACAGAAAAGCAACTTTATTGTTTAACCATGACAGTTGTTATCTTTTTTACTATTTCATTGAAACAATTCCATTGTTCATTATCTTCTTATAACTAAAAAGTAGTACGCCTAATGATTTTGCAGTGCACATAAGGAATTTTGTACCTAGGTTATTTTTTGAGTCCCGTTAATAATATTACCCTTGAACAATACAGAAACAGTACATAGAGAGTGGTTCGCCAATGGCTGATAGATACTATCATTAGCAGACATCATCACAGCAGGTTCAGCCGCAACGAGCCTACATAGATTAAATGGTTGACTGATACCACGATGTGCCTGTTCGCCGAAACACGTTGGATCTACTTAATATACTGTTTACCGAAATATTTTTTACCGAGAGCACCTTTAATCTCTCCTCATATTTTTGCTGATTATATTTTTTTATTACTTTTCATTCTTGTTGAAAAGTCAAACAACAGTCAAGATCTAGATGAAGCAGACACACCAACTTACCTACTGTTAAAACCTGTTACATAACACTAAGTTATACATGCATTTAGTGAATATCTACCCATTTTTTCCAGGCCGAACAGAAAAGGAGAGATGCCATAAAAAAGGGCTATGATTCCCTCCAAGAATTGGTCCCTACTTGCCAGCAAACCGACGCGTCAGGGTACAAACCAAGTAAAGCAGCCGTAAGTTTCTTATCAGTTCGTAGGTATTTATACTGCGAAGATTATCACAATTTTGTTTTACCGACCTTGTTATTAATCAATACTGTCTATACTCAATATTGACTACATTGAGTAGTAGGTACCTATCACAATGTAGCTTGTTTACATAATGTCCGGGGTACTTTTTATAAATATGTAGTGTATGGAAGTCTTCATATCGTTATTTTTTCTACTCAAATCTATTACATTGGTTCTGCAAAAACGAAACCACTTTTCTGCTGCATAAAAAGTTAGTAGTTAGTAGGTAGGTGCTTAATATTTTTTTTGTCCATATGTATTTAGCTACTCTGCATATCTAAGTCAGTGAACAAATAAAGTATATACTTATTCAGTTGCCTATCTAGTTATTTTGCAGCACAGTCTTATTTCGCCGACTTGTCGCGACGACTTAGATATGGAGGCCACTGACACCTCTCGAAGTAGCATGAGCCGAGAGCGTGTTACATCTATAGTTCGTAATCGCAAATAATATGCGATAGGTTATTTGAATTAGAATTCGACACATTTAATTTTGATGTAGAATTGATTCAATGTTTTATTACATGCTAGATGTTCTCCGCGGTTTTGCTCTCGTCAAAATTCATTATCAATTTTCGGGACAACAATTAGCATCAGGAATGAGGAGGGTTATTGGTTATACTTCTACAGAATTAAACCACGTGTCGACCATTTATAATTAAAAACCGACTTCCAAAAAAAACTGAAAAGTAAAAAATAATTTTATTTAAACGCTTTACGACCAAAACATCGCTCTAGAAGTCGGTGTCTTGTAAGTTACTATTGTTAGTATTTCGCCACCGACTTCGAAAGCGATGTTTTGGTCGTAAAGCGTTTAAATAAAATTATTTTTTACTTTTCAGTTTTTTTTGGAAGTCGGTTTTATTTTTTTGTAAAAAGTTTTTTATTTTTTCGCTTTTCAGTGTCTCGGTCTTGCTATCTTAACAAAATAAACACACCACTTTTTTTTTAGGTTGTAATAAGCGTAAACAACCAAATCATCTAAGTATTTGGCATATCAGCAGGTAGAGATAAATCGTTATTTTTGATATATTTATAAAACGGCTGAACCGGTAGTGATAAAATTTATATGGGACCACCTGGAAAGTATACCCTACCAAATAAAAAAACAATTTTGCAAATCGGTCCAGGCGTCTTCGAGTAATCGGTGAACATACATAAAAAATAAAAAAAAAAGATCCCGACGAATTGAGAACCTCCTCCTTTTTTTTGAAGTCGGTTAAAAAGAAGAAAGTCTCTTAAAATGGTATCCGTATAGTTCCTTGCCAGTTCTTCTCCGCAGGACTGACATGAAATCATCAAATGACGGAGGAGTCATTTGATGATTTCCGATCCCTAAATAAAGGACAAACTTCTTAGAACCGTGTGACAAGTTTAACTTGCCTTATGAGCTTCCGTAGACTTTTTTTAACATTTTTATCTTCGAATCTGTATTATTTGTTCGACCTTTACACTTGTAAATTAAATATTGCTTCCGTAATTTTGGGTGGGTATACGATAGCACGTGTTAGCGTAGTGTTAGAGCCGGTTAGCTTAATACGAAGTCTAACAACATTACAATAACAAACAAATCGGTTATGTCCACATGTTCACATTCAATGTCGTATTAACCTTGAACGAATGCAGCAAATAGTAATAATTTTTTTAAGTAAGATTTTTAATCAGATAATTTTGAATGTTTTTAGATATTTTTTTTCTCAAGTCGACAATATGGTCATTACAATAAATATTACATTTTAAATTAAGGTTACCTCATCATCTACAATCTACATAATAAGACTATTCTTTAAGTTTATTTTGATCGAAAACAAAATTCTATTTTTTTTTTCAGGTTCTTCAAAAGTCTATAGACTACATCCAATACTTACTGCAGCAGCGTCGAAGGCAGGAGGACGAACGGAATGCACTGCGTAAAGATGTGGTAGCGCTCCGCATCATGCAAGCCAACTATGAACAGATCGTCAAGGCACAGCACTCAGTTCCCGGCCATAATGAACAGAGGCTCACCGATCAGGATAAATTCCAAGTTGTAAGTTTCAATCTAATTCGTTCGACAGAACTTACGAACAGTTTACGTAATTTTGTAAGAAAACTATTGTCGTCCAATCTAAGCAGATGCAGCCAGACAAACATAAGTATTATTATAACTAGTCCATTAGCTTCCATTAATGTGCATTTATAAAAGGTGTCCTCATCCCTCCATTTTAGTCCCCAGCCCATTTTAACAGTTTGGACGCCAAAGTAATTTATAATAGCAATAGTGGAGCCCTGAACGCTGACATTTGTACATCATAGAATAATTATAGTTCGGCATAATATTGTACGACGACGTATTCATGCCGTGGCTGGTAAAAGGTTATCTGGATGTGCCTAGTTTATCAAAATTAAAAAAAATAGGATCAGCTGGTTGGACGATTCATCTAGTTAACTCATATTAACTTACTAGCTTCTACCCGCGATTTCATCTGCGATTGTGGTCTTCAATTTGTGTCCAGATACCAAAATGTTTTGTGTTAATTCCGGCGATAAACATATGTTTACCCCAAATTATATCGAAATCCATTCAGTAGTTTTGGAGATGTGCACTAACAAACAAACAGACAGATTGTATTATAAAGTGGTTTCAAATTCAGTTCCAGGGTATAATGGACAAGCTATTTGAGTCCTTCGAGTCAGTGCCAACAAATAACTTCGGCGAATTCTCAGCGGGCGTCTTCAACTGGCTCGAAGAATACTGCAAGCCGCAGTCACTAAGAACTATGGTGCATGGAGTGTTGAGGGAACAGAGTTACACGCCATAATTGTTATTTCAGTTGTATCTTATTATAAAAATATGGCAAGGTTACATTTTTATTGGGCTTCAACTATTATAGATACAAAATGGTGTTCGGCGACCCCTAAAATCATAGGTTTGCTTACGTTTGCTATCTTCGTTAAAATTTAATCATATTTTAATGTTAGTTTATAGAGTGAACTCTTGTTAAATTATTGTTTTTTGTAACATTTATTCATCTATTGAACTATGGTAACATGAATTATATACGGCGATGCATTTGATGATACTTCCTATATTTGCTGAAGACCTATTACGATGCCGTAGTATTAAACACACTTTATTGCTCCCTTTACTTTGTCCAATTTTTTATCAAACAACATGATATTGCTGTTCGGCTTCCTATTGTGTGACATAGATAACAAACTTACACTACAGCAGAGTTTATTATTTATCTGCCAAATAAAACTAAGTAGATAATAACGATAGAGCGGGCGATAAACGTCCTTGTAATGTTCATGTGATAAGAGAAAATGTAACTAGAGTTCTATTACTTATTTATTTTTATTGTTGTTCAAGTTGCACAAAGTCTAGCTAAGATTGTAAAATTAATTAAAATATTATATTCTATCACAATTTTGTGTAGTAGTACACCTAGTACTATGATTTTGTACATATAAAATATTCATTAGATAAAAAATACTTTAAGTAGAAGTTCAAGAGTATATTTTTTGTTGTTGGAAAATTGAATTTATTTTCGAAGCCTTTATTCAAAAACTTATGTCAATAATTGATGTGCCTTCTACAGTTCGCTGTTTTATATGGATTATAAATAAATACGTGTTTCGTTACTATAAAACTGAGACTTATTTACACTTGCCATCCTAACCCTAGAACCATCATTTGAGTCATTAGCCAATACCTTAATCAGCAAAGGACCCACGTGTTAATGCGGAAAAGTTTCGTTTTTACAAAATAATTTCGGGTTTTGCAATTACGTAAGGAGTTTTATACAAGCGCTAGTCTATTTTAAGCACGATGTTCACAAAGAATTGTTATAATGTTCACCTTGACGCTTATGTCGACGACACTCTATATTATATAATTGTCCACGACTAGTACGCACTCTCTGCGCACAGGTAAAAATTAATTGCCAAAACCATCAAATATTAATTTCCCTCTTCAAAACAAAACTGCAACTATGGGTATGAATGAGATGACAAAGAAAATTCAATGATGTCATATATGTACCTACCTAGTGTCTGTTACAAATTAAAGAATTAATTGCAAAGCCGAAAGCACTCACTCACTTATCATACAACTATTTGAAATTGGCTGATATAATTTTAGTTTCGGGAAAAAGGGGACCCTACGAATTATTAATGCGTGTCCGTACCTAACGATGTCCTATGTACGTAATAGCTCGTGGCGATCGATCAAAGATTAAGTTGCGCTTGGCACAGTCGGTCCGTGGATGGGTGACCATCTATGCAATACCGAGACTCCTCTGTGCCTCGGAAAGTACGTAAAGCCGTTGGTCCCGGCCCCCGGCTGTCATTTGTAGATCTTTGACAGTTTCGTTACGGGTAGTCAGAAGCTAGAAAGTCTGACAATCGGTCTTACCAAAGGGTATCGTGTTACCTGGTAACTGGTTTATGGAGGTCACTTAGGCACCCGCTTCATGTAAAACATTGGTACTCAGCTGTATCCAGTTAGACTGGAAGCCGACCACCGAAAAGGCTAGGCAGATGATGACCTACCAATGACCTTGCCTTGCTTGATATTTGAGAACTGATTGAAAAAGGTGTAGGAAACTGTGCACTATGTGGAGATGAAATGTCAAAGTATTTTTATGAGCTCAATATACCTTTACTAGAACTCGTTTTTGTTACGTGTTAACTAACTAGGGCGTTGTAGGAGATCTGTAGGCTTTCCACAATATACATGTTTATTTATTTTTGGAAAACCAACAGCTATAGAAAAAAATCTAGTGTCTAAAATAGGAAACATCAAGCCAATTATAGGTTTCCACGGATAGTAGTATAAAAACACACATAGCTATTCCAGCCACCTTATCCTAAATACTACAACTAACAAAAGTAACTAAAAATTTAAGATATAAAGAAATCAAGGTTGAGCTGTCTGCGAACCACGCTGCTCCTGGTATTGAATGGATCTATAGAGTACTCCTTGGAGAGGTTATTTAAGTCTTTGCTCTAATATTATACACTATAGCTACAGATATTAAGGTACCTATATTGCCTACCCAATTTTTATTTTTTGTAGCATCGTCGGCATCGCGTAGCGGTCAGTGAGTAGCGTAGCACACGTAGCCATTATTGCTACACGTCGCGCGTAGGTTACGTCGTAGCAACTGCTACAGTCCCTTTATTGAAGGCATCTACATAACTTCGTAGTAGTCGTAACGTAACTATAAGATAATACTACCTTGATTAATTAAAAACGAAAACGATTTAATGTTTTTCAGGACACTGCTTCAATCTAAGGAAAGTTGTATATTATTTAAATAAATACTCCTGGTTGATCTATGTTCATACCGCTTATGTAGGTAAGTATCACGTATTCTACACACATTTTCTCAAAGACAACTATGGATATTGCTTCTTGGGCTTCTGCCGGTGGAGTTGCTAGCGATTATTCCGTGTTTGTCTTGAATGCAAACTTCTGCGGATAAAGTGGGAGTTCTTCAAGTTGTTGGTCAAATTATACATTGGTTATGGTAAAGTTTCAAGATTTGCAAGTTAAGTTTTATTCAAAAGTTATGTAAAATTAATGCAGTTTAAAGTCCATTAGCGACGGATTCGGAGCGGGTCGCATCGGATTGGATCGCGCCAGTACGAAATGCGTTGTGGCCCGCTCCGCCCCGATCCGATGCTAGTGGATAATACATCATACAAAAAACAAAGGCAAGCTAGTTTTGCGTTGCGATGCGACCGACCCGGCTAGTGGACGCGAGGCTTTTTAAGCTATTTTAGTGAGGAATTTAATGTAAAAGACTGATCTCACATTACCACGTGCAACGCTCTGGTGCGCGGGGCTATGTTTTTCAAGGTAGACCGTAAGTATCCATTATGTAGGTACATATTATAAAATACGCAAGGTGCACACTTACATACTGACATGGGCGTCGACGCACGTGGGTATAGATGCGTCGCCCCACGCGCCGGAGCATGGCGCGTGTTTGTGTGTGATTCGTCTTAGATGGAAAAGATTTCGTTTTACCAATATTTAACACTTTAATCCCAGGGTCCTAATTACAATGCATGTTATATTAACAAATGTTGTAATGCTTAATAACTGATAGACATTTTGCTACTTACACGCACACGCCTAATACCTTTACTTCTAGTAAGCCGGATCAACTTTATCACGAGCAATCTATTAAAATGATCCAAAAATAACAAGAACTAAACACGCTGCCGCAGTGAGTGGGTTATACTTTATTTGTTTTTGTTCCGCTTTTAAACATCATAAATTCTATACGAAATTATCATCTATCTTCTATTATAAATCGATAAGTACACAACTTTCGTTTACAGATAACAGCTAAAGAGTTTAATTATTTAGAAGTTTGCTGAAACTGTACAACACAACATTATCATCAAACATTTGAACAGTATACTGTAGTTTAGTAAATTAAACAGATCTAGAAAATAAGGTTTGTTAATAAAACATTCGATTTGAGAATAAGTTATTTTTAACGAGATTGGTTTTACTAAATATTGACATAATGTATAAACCACACCTTAAAACTTCTCTTACCGGCCTGCATCTGTCATATTCAGTGTATATTTTACTTATAAAAAGGATAAAAACTCACTTATTCATACATCTTTACAATTTCAATACATGTATAAATAGAAAATACAAAATGGTAAACAATGTAAAAAATTGATGCTCGTCTGTTTAACCCAGGCAGTAGGAGTAGATACCTAAATCAGTCTTTCATGAAATGCAGTACCTATAAATTAGGTGTAGATTGATTAGCCTTACATAACTGACTAGTTTTGTGCCAAAACTAGAATAACTATTAGCAAATAAAGAAATCGCCATTATTTTGCGGATGTATGAGGACAAGTATGTACTCAATTTGGTAAATGGTAAACGTGATAAATTATTTTATATGGCCCATATTCTGATTGAATTGCGGTATAAATGTTGTTCAGTGGCCACATTATTGCGATGACTATGTATTTGAATGCTACACGCGCTCACTCTCCGTCGGCTGCGAGAGTAACGTGACGTCACCCATTGGGTAGCTCTCGGTTCTCCTTGCACAGCCCACATGCTTCGCTCGTTCCCTCGGAGTACCGCAACACAGTCGTTTGAGGACACATGCGTAGCACATAAGCAGCGAGAACATAAGAAGTAAACCGATAATAACGGTCACCACTAGTAATATTCTGAGTTCTCCATTGGAGTCGGCCACGCTCGAGTTCCGGCTCATTCTCACAGCTCACCGCGCCCTCATCTGAAACAAAGAGTGGAAATTCAATCACTCAAATGGGAGCTGCACTGTACGTTTTCTAAAATAAAGGCTGGAACTCCCAGCTAAAAGCATGTCTAACCCGATTTAACGTCATATTTCAATAGCTATATGGGTACCTACCTACTAACATCGCCTGTACATTTACAGATGTATCTAAAAGGTACGGTAATTAGAAGTAACATTATGACACAGGAAGTAATACATTCTGTAAATATACATAGAGTTTCCCTAAGGTACAGAGTAAATTATACAACCATTTTTTTCCTCAAATAAAATTTAATCACATAATTTATTATATGTTGTGTACGAATTTAAGGTAAAATCTACCGTCTAGACGTCGTACCTCTTCCACAGTGACTTTGACTAATAATACAATACTTTAGGCCATTTATTTGGTGTCCAAGTTTTGGAAATAAGTCTACAAGTACAAAGGACAAACTTCTGCGTTTGGAGATGTTGTGATTGATGTATATTTATATAAACGTGACTTAATCTTGAGTTAAACTCAGCAACTCTAGGTATAATAATGGATTAGGATGTATCTGTCAAAGAGTTATACAATCTATACTTATAATAAATCTGTAGAGAGGTCAATTCTGTACATGAAATATATTTTCAAAATAACTATCAGGGGGTGATTATGGATCGATACTGATGCCAAAAATGCAATCAGTAAAATTTTTTTCTGTCTGTCTGTCTGTATAAACGTTATAGAAACAAAAACTACTCGACGGATTTTAACGAAACTTAGTACAATTATTTTTCATACTCCTGAGCTAGTTATAGTATACTTTTCATCACGCTACAATCAATAGGAGCAGAGCAGTGAAAGGAAATGTTGGGAAAACGGGAGAAGTTACTCCATTTTTTAAGCTTCCGTCGCGTGTACAACCTTAATGGTTAAAGCTACACAGAAATCAAGGCTATAGGCTATATATCATTACGCTAAGACCAATAGGAACGGAGCACCACTATTCCACGCGGACGAAGTCGCTGGCAAAAGCTAGTTGACAATAAAATACTTGGTATGATCAAATTTGCTAAACAAAGTTTCATAAATACTCAGCAATCGATTATACTTTTTGATAAATTGTTACTTTTGCTAGTATGAAAACTTCAACGTATAAGATCTTTTTCAAAGTAAAATAGATTTACGACTGAATGCAGAATACGGAGAGTGACGAAAACGTTTTATCGGTCCTCGAGCGCATAATGCTTTGACAAATCTTTCTTATCGTACTGGGAAATGAAAAATGATCACACCTGGTTTTTAGTTTTACAGAATTTAAATAAATAGGTTTTCTTGCTGGTACTTTGGTGCTCTATGCATTTATCAGATCCTAATACTTTCCGAATTCTGAGAAAAGGTTTTTACCTAATAACTAAAGTAAAGTAAAGTAAAGTTTTTACCGTATAAATGCGGAAGTTTGTAAGGATATATTTATGGATATTTGTTACTCTTTTGCGCAAACTCTGAACTTGATTGGTGTTTCGTTACTACGCATCTGATAGGAATATTTTTTATTGTCATTTCGTTAAGATGATGTAAATACTAATTAACATCTATCTGCACACTTTGATACTCAAATATTTCTGCTATAAACTGATACAACATAATACGAGTGGAAATAACGATTATACATGTTACACTTTGATGTTTTATCGAAATGAGATAGAATCGTTCTATTATTCTATTATCATTGACCACTTAATTACAGCTTAAAATAATAGCTAAATTGAAGTTGTAAATCCCGTTGATCGAGAGTAAACCTTCCAAGTTAACGGTTCGGCCATATCTTACACATAAACCTGTAGAGGTGAACAACTATTGTTACACTCGACTTCAAATAGTGGGTGCCGAAGTAATGGTCGGATATAACCTTTGCCCAGCGCTGGAAATAAAACATGATGCTAAAGTACTCGTTATAAAAAGTTGGCAGTATTGCCAGCAATATAGTAGCGTTTTATAGTAAGGGAGGATTACTGCGGTGGATAAAATGTGAGAAAGCTTTGGAAAAATATTTTATGGAATCATAATAAACACAAAGCTTTTCTAGGGTCCGATTGTGTGTAAAAAGCGTAAAAAGTAACTTAACTGGAAGAATTTAATGTCTTGTTACAAAAAGCTTTTTCCAAGACAGACAATGCTAAAAATATTCCTGCAGATAAAAAAAACTGCTTAACAATTACAAAGCAATATAGACTCAAGAGTAATTAATTTCATTTCGAAAATCTAAACGAACCACAAAAGTGATATAGTTCGTTAAACAAATAAAAATAAGGTCAGTACTTATATCTATTTTTCTTCGTATCGAATGACGAGTGGTGTTGTATAGATAGTAATATTAGAATGATACATGGCTGCTCCTTTAGATAAGGACATTCAATAAATACCAAAAGGAGATAAGTCACTATCCTCTGTTTTATGATCACTATTTATAGTAAAATAAATGGGTCAGTGGCTCATGACGTCATTATTGTTCGCTGTTCAGATGAAGCGTTGCTCGCTGAAGAGATCACAAAAAGACTTTTATACGTGTCAATGAGGGAAAAATGGATTTTATCTATGTTTTATTGGTAACATTAAAGCAATGCCAACGTCAGAATCTTTCAGTGCGGAACGGAAAATAGAATCGCAACATTATTTCTATCTTAAACAATTTTATCTTTCGTAAATATATATGCATTATCATATAAGTAGGTACCTATTTTTGTATAGGTATAAACAGATAGACGTATAGCTAACGTACGATCTGGAGTCTAGACAACATCTGGATAGAAACCAATTTTGAAATCATTACAACGCATGAGTACCTACTTACTTTCTTCTAGTCCCTTGATAGTTATTGTTATACCTTCGTTCTCCTAGGCAAAATATAAGTAGTCAGTACCATTTTGTTGTCATCTGTTTGTGATCAGATTAACTTTTCGAGGTATCAAATGCAAGGGCTCATTATAGAAACACATTTTTTCATCATTTCGATCTTCCCGTAGTCGTATTGTAGTTTTTAAACTTATTAAATAGATAAAGGATATACTTGTAAACTAATGTTCACATAATAAGTAAGATTTTTTTACACTAGTAGAGAAACTCTACGGTACTCATGATTTATTCTGTTCTATCTTACTAATATTATAAACGTAAAAGTTTTATACCTATCATGTTTTGCATTAACACGTAGTATTCTTTTTATTCCATTATCTGGACCTAATTATGATTTCCATACAGACGAAGTCATTAGCAAAGGCTTGTTACAGATTGTACTGAGAAGTTTGTAGTTGTTTTTGCACTGTGCAGCAAAAACAGCACCCTAAAACAAAATAACAGTATTCAAATTGACAGCCGTTGGCAACTTTGATTTGTAAACAAGGAAATCTCGTATTTCCCAATCAAATTCCGTACTACCCACCGGGCCGTGTTGAAATGGAGATTGAAGCGTTGTTTTCATAAATATGTCAGCGTTTGTTAGAATACATTCATCAATCTATCCTCGTCTCAGCATCGCGTTGAAGGTTATGAGTTCCAGATCTCTCATCAAAACTAAAATAGTTCATCAGTTGTAAAAGGTGCAAATTAAAAGATACTACTAAATTATAAACGCGTAAGTTTGGGAGGATATTGAATTTATCTATGAATGTTACTCTTTCATGAAAAAACTACTGAAAGGACTTTGATACAATTTGAAACACTAATATTTTTACCTTAAGAGATACTTTTTAGCCATCAGTTATTCAAGCCCACACAGACGAAGTCACGGGCAGAAGCTAGTATAATTATAAGATTTTTACATTGTATCTACAAGAATTACTAACACGATAAATATGGCTTTTTGCGTTATATGTACAATAAGTTACTAATTTAATTTACTGTCGATAATTGTCAAAATGAAAACTGTCATGAATAATTATATCAATTAGCAAATAACGATCACTTTGCTAATTGTAATTCTGTTTAGTTACATTAGAACGCCTACATTAATTGTTAACACTTTTCTATGGAATTTATAAAGATAGAGTTATGTTTGTGTGTAATCTCTAAAACTACAAAATCTATTCTAAAAAAACTTAGAAAGTTTTATTATACTTACCTACTATATATTATGGCTACTACAATAAAACGAGTACCTAAACCTATTGACGTTTACGCAAAGTACCTTATAATATTATTGTAATCTTATAACTGTACCCAGCAATCAAAGTTTTAGATTGCTTTATCATTACCGATGTAACCGGCTCGTATTAATAAACAAATAAATTGTAATTTATTTTATTTATAATAGGTATAACCTTTTACTTCAAAGCAAAACACGATTCAAAGCTTAAAAGATTAAGTGGAGAGTGTTTATTGTTTGCTCAAGACTCATTTCATCTGACGACTCTTGTATTTTCAGTTCAAGTTTTTGTCTCGTCCTAAAAGTTTATGGAAACTAAAGTCTAGTAAAACAAAAAAAACCGGCCAAGTGCGTGTCGGGCCACGCGCAGTAGGGTTCCGTAGTAGGTCTCAGTTAGTCGACTATAACTCTGTAACCGGTTAAGCCTACTTAGCCGTGATAGTTTTCCTTGTAAGTTCATTACATGTGCTACGTCTTTGATTTTTTTCACATTTATAGGTACAGCCATTCAAAAGTTAGAGGGGGGGGTAACTCGTATCGAACAAAAAATTTCACTTAAAATCTAGATATTTCGCAAATGGCTCACTTAACCGAAAAATGATCTTCACACACCCATAATATTTTTGAAAGACCTATCTAACGATACCCCACACAATATTAATCCCACACAATATTATTAATAAATATTCATCCCTACTTTACATGTTTGGGAGCTACCCTAAAAAAAAATATTTTTCAAAATTTTATTTTACCACTTTCTCAGCGTGTTTAATATACATATACATACCAAATTTCAGCTTTCTAATAACAAAAACCACGGAGCTATGCCGCGGACAGACAGACAGACAGACAGAGCGAAACTATAAGGGTTCCTTGTCGGACTACGGAACCCTAAAAACTAAGTGTTATGTACTTTGAAGTTCTAGACAAAGTAGCATTTGAAGAATTTATGAGGTCCTTACAATTTAATTGCCTAAGCATCGTGTTAAAAATGAATAATCGATCCTTAAACCCTTGATGTCAACGTTTCATCGAAATACGGGCAATAATATATTATGAAAAAAGTCCCTGATTTCCATTTAATCAAAAACCAGCTCGAATTACGAAGCCAAGGTTCTAATTAAAAATCTAAAAATAGCTTTACGTACTTGCTTATTTGTACTTATTGTATACCCTCAGTGTATCAGATTTTTTTTAGATTCTTTGTTCTAAACCAAACCATGGAAAATGATAAATTTAACTGACCACATTGGACTTTTATTGGCACTCAAGCTCTTTGCGAGAGGAAATTTAGAAGTAATCACCTACGATGTACACATTTATTGTGTTTCACTGTTATCTTTATAATTTAAGTGGAATACGTTCTATATCATAAAAATATATTCTATACAATAATAATAATATATAATAATAATCATGAAGGACGGGACGATTGACATATGTCGGGCATGTCATCGTCCAGGTGAGTCTATCAGACATATTATCTCTGGCTGTTCTCGTTTGGCTAACGGTGAATACTTGCACAGGCATAACCAAGTGGCCAAGATCATCCACCAGCAGCTTGCTTTGCAGTACAAACTTGTGGATCTTGAGGTACCATACTACAAGTATGCGCCCGACCCAGTTCTCGAAAATGACCATATCACGTTGTACTGGGATCGGTCTATCATCACTGACAGGACTATTGTAGCCAATAAACCTGACATAGTGGTGATAGACCGATTAGCGCGCCGCACAATGATCATCGATGTCACCATTCCCCATGACGAGAATCTCGTGAAAGCCGAGAAAGAAAAACAAATAAAGTATCTCGACTTGGCGCACGAGGTTGTCGACATGTGGAATGTGGACTCGGCAGTCATTGTGCCGATAGTCGTGACGGCCAATGGCCTGATGGCCAAGAGCCTCGACCAACATATCAGGAGGCTCTCGTTAGGCGGCTGGGTCAAGGGCCTGATTCAGAAGGCAGTGCTCCTGGATACTGCACGTATTGTGAGGAGGTTCCTGTCTTTGGGGCCCTAACCACCGGTAGCTTGGGCCCTGTTCCCGATATCGGTGGATCCCTGTTTTTTATATTTTTAAATGTTTTTTGTATATTTTGTAAAAATATTTAAAAATGTAGATAATATGTGTTAAGATAAATAAACGGAATAATAATATATAAATAATATAATAATATATTCTTCTATAAATATTAAATATTGCTCTAAAACAATTTCTGGATTATATTTTGAAGTACTAAAAAAATATTACTGGGTATCTAAGTAACATAGTGTATAGAATTGATTCCACGATTGATGTCTAGTTGATCAGGTTTTAATTCAAAGACATGTTTCATCAGACACCTCCATTGTTATATTTCACATTGTTCCTAAATGCAAATTTCGTATCGACAGTACAAGTGAAGAAACTAATTTGTGAACTATTGATTGGTTTGAGTGCAGTTTCCATGGACGGAAAGATTTGTTCTGTGAACTGTGATGTATCTGGGAAAAGTTTTGATTGTGTTTTATCGATTGTTTTAAATGAAACTGTCATTGTAGAATTTAACTTTTCGCCATGTCTGTCCTTCTGTGTGTCTGTCTTTCTATCCGTGGCTAAGCTCTGAGATTTTAAATAGGTACTAAAAAACTATAAATTGGTATATTAATAAGGCCGACAAAGTGGTAAAATTATTACACATACATCGGGGATAATTACTGTCTGAACGTTCAAAAATATTGGAGGTGTGTAAAGACTATTTTTCGATTCAGGGATCAGGGGGGTTAGACAAGTGGCAAAACGCTAACGCTATAGAATAGAAAACAAAATGTATGGGAATGACATTCGTTTACGACTAAGCTATATGTCATTCCCATACATTTTGTTTTCTATTCTATAGCGTTAGCGTTAGCGTTTTGCCACTTGTCTAGCCCCCCAGTTCGCGTAACATAAATCCATGTGGTTATTTTTGTAAGTTTCAAGCTTCCTGCTCTGCCAGCTAAATGGTTGTTCGTACATATGTGAAATAAAAATTACGACTAAAGCATATAATTTGGCGAAGTTAAAAAGAAAACTATAGCAGTTTAGAAGACTTTTCAAGTTAAAGGATTTAGTCGACCAAATATATTTATTACGAAAAAATATATTAAAACTGTACCTACATTGTTTTGTCACGGTGAGTTATGCTGAGGGGATATTTTCTTACCCTAATCTACTTGAAGAAAATGTTAACTTCGCTGAATCGTCAAAATATGGAAGAAGAAGAAATACTATTTGCACAGATTTAATGAAAATGTCAACAAAATAAAACATAATTCTCACAATAATTTTAAATTATTCACCTGTATGTTTTTCTATTCATACGTCATGTTCATGCCAGTTGGCAGTCGACCCAGTTTTGTTTACCACAGCATTGCCGAGCGGCACCCATACGGTTGATGAATACAAAGGAATCTTGTACCTACTCGATCCAAAGCGGTAGGAACCTACAGTTGGAGGCAGACACCCGATGTGGAACTAAGGGTTTAATTAAAGATTTCGCTTCAAGCTGTCTCAAGACGTTAATAATTAACGTCTCCAAGTAATAATCTAGTATTACAAATTATTATCGTTATGTCTATTTCTGTGTTAATAGCCCGGAAAAGAACTTTTTATCCTGGATAAAATTATTAATTGTCGAAGTTTACTTCAATGACTCTTCAACTTCAACAAAATTATTCTCAAGTTAGGGAAATATAAAACTTGACGTTATCTTATAAACAGCTTACCGTTTTACATATAAAGTCCGAAATTTTGATTTTTTTTGGTTAGCAAAAATCTCACTCATAAATGCTGTTTAGGGTTAATCCGAACTTAAGTTAGTTGTTTAATCCTGGATTACAACGTTAAGTATATAAATGGTTAAACTTCAGCTTACAGGTTTTTATAAGTAAGACGGCGTGTCTTCGGCAGTCTTGGAATACCTACAGAGTCTTTTTCTTTTTAACAGAAGTAATATAACCAGATCTTCGAGATTTGGATTTACAGTGAGCCCGTGTTAAGTGTGCAATTAAACACTTTACTAGGCTAACGGTACAAATTACCATAACCATTCTGTCGCAAAAACGATCTTTAAGAGCAATATGCAATGCCAACCCTCTAGATTGTTCTAAACCCTTTTGAGAAAGAATTAATAGTAGATTGTTACACAAGGGATGAAAGTGACCTATTTAGGCCCGAGATGGTTTGGCGCACGAGCGTAGCGAGGGCGCTAATAGTTCGAGGGCCTACATAGGTCTTTCTCCCGAGGTAAACACTCTGCTTTTCATTTCGAATATGAGGAAAGGAAATACAAACCTGATTACATAAACAAACAATATTTTATTTGTAAACGTAAATAATTAGCACTCGACGAAACAACTGAAGATCGATTGTCCGCCTCTTTTTTTTTCTGTGGCATTCTACCAGCCTGTATTTTTTTTGTCAAAAATTTTGCTCAAATCTATTTAAATTAACGAATAATTTATTGAATTCTAAATTAGAATTACCTGTATGTTACAAAATGATTGATAATATTTTTTATTGCAATTTTACGCCGCGATATAACAGAGTGGCTGTATAGAGGGACATGGCTTGCATAGTTTTTTTTTGTCAGTTTTAATTTTTTTTAACAATATAAATAAAAAAACCTATAATATTAAAATATTGCGTCAAAAAATTAATCCTCATCATTTTTTTTTATAGTAAATTATTTTTTTGTAAAAAAAATTGCTCAAATCTATTTAAATTAATTAATAATTTATTGAATTCTAAATTAGAAATACCTGGGTAAGTATAAAGACTTGTTACAAAATTATTGATAATATTTTTTATTGCAATTTTACGTCGCGATATAAGAGTGGCTGTATACAGGGACATGGCTTGCATTGTTTTTATTTTTTTTGACAGCAGGGAAAATCGCTTCCCCGGGACGAAAAGTACTACTTTCGTCCCTCTGATCAGGTAACTTCAAGCGTACTTTCCGTGTATGAGAAATGAAAAATACTTTTGCTCTCTTTAACTGCAAAATTTTACTATTTTGTGAGGAAGGAACCCCATTTGTTTGGACAGAATAGTCTGTTGTTCCAGAAAGATCCCACTAAGATAGTTGCGCCAAAATGTAAAACTAGTCTTTAGCTCAGAAATATAGTCTGTTCCAGTTGATTTTAAGAAAAATGTAAACAAAGTCGTAACCTATTTTGTTCTAATTCTGCCACAGAAATTAACAAAATGGCGTAAAGATGGCGCATTTATGAAAATTTCATGCTCGAAACGTAACCATTCATCATTTAATGCCGTTTTATTTATATGAGTGAGAAAAATAGAACAAAATAGGTTATAATTTTGTCTACATTTTTCTTAAAATCAATTGGTACAGAGTAGTACATTTATGTGTATTAAAGTTTAGTTATATAGCATACAATTCAGTAAATTAAAATACTCATATAAACCCTGCATATTTAGCTAAGTCAAGAACAATAAAGCTTACTTTACTTGGAAAACATTAACGTCACAATTTCCCACTCTGCTCAGAGAGCTTATCCAAGAAATGTCACAAAAATAACACGTTCCCGTAGGAAACCGTACATAATTTCAGTACCTAATTGCCTTACTGAATGACAGGTCCATTCCTTTAACATAGCATCACGCTTTCTTTCCCCTAAGGGTTAGTGATAGTTAAGTATAGAGAAAATAATAATAGTACCTACAAAGAAAGTACATAATTATGATAAGCTACTCAAGCTTTGCCCGGACCCGAGACGCTCAGCATCTAGTGCTGCCAATAATAATAAGTCAATAAGTATGCAATAGCAATAATCATCGTATCATCAATAAAAAAAATCAAGTACAATTTCCTTAACCTTTTTTTGGGGATGGGAAGTCATCAAATTACTCCTCCCGCTGTGGGTGGAGCAGGAGGATGTATATATAAAATATAGCCGACAACAAGCTAATTCCAAAATTCGAAAAAAAATAATCATAATTTTAACGTGTCGCATGTCGCTTTTCTATTGCAATATTGCTAGGCCATTTCCATTAGGTATTCTAGATTATTTTCGGACCTTGGGAATTAAAACGTTAAATGTATTCTTGTAGTGAAAACCAAATTAGGTACTCTTTTGCTTTTTAAATTGAATTGAATAGAGCATAGGCGGGTCATACACTAGCACGCTCTACGGTCTATTAAATAACCTAGAATTTTTCCTTCACTTCAGATCAATCAGACTTGTTTTATTCTTTTTAGTTTATAATAAGAGTATTTTTACGAAGTCGGGTTTTTAGATTTTTTTAATTTATGTTTTATTTGAACTTTTTAGTTTACATAATATTTTATTGAACTGGTATTTTTACTAGCTTTCATTTGATACCAATATTGCTACGGTAAGAAAGAAAAATAAACTTCCCTCCCCCCCATTCCGCCATTTGCAGGCGCCATTTTGAAAATCTATATAGTATACAACGACACCTCATATGTCAAATACCGTCCAGCCGTTTGGGCTGTAGGGCGTGCCAAAGAAATGGACATACATACACTCGAAAAACATAACCCTCCTTCTGTCGCAGTCGCGTAAAAACACGCATAGTCCGCCCACAAAACCGTAACCGCCCGTTCACGACTTCGGTCTAAGCGGCGAGCGGTGCGGCGGGCGGCGCGGCGGCGCGGGCGCCGAGCGGCGCGTCTAGCACGCCACGTACCCTCACTAGCGGCGAGCGGCGGCAGCGGCCGGGGTGGACGTACTTGGATACTCAAAATTAAATTCATAACGTCATCTAAATTATCCCTTCTCTGTTTTGAAAGCAATATATATTTTTAAAACAAGATATTCTTAATATTAGGGAAGGAGTGCACGACCTGAATAAAGATCGGTATTTAAATGGAAAATTTCGTGATTTATACGAAGATTAAAGAAAATATCCAGATAAGTTTTATGAGTACACAAGAATGAGAGTGACATAGAAGAACATTTAAAGCAGCACATCAGATAAATCTTTCAATTCTTTAATCAAAATCTTTGTTTTATTTCTTCTCATAATATTTTAATGACATGTTTAAATTTATTTTTAGGATGTTTTGACATCCATAGAGGCGGTCGATTTAAAATTTCTGATAAAAACGCCTCGGTGTTCATAACTGCTACAAAATCCTTTAAAATATTTTAAGCGTCCCTGAGTCCGTCACTCCTACACCGCCGTTCGCGCCGCTCTGGTTCGTGGCGTCGCACTCGTGCGCTAGTACATTTGTTCCCGCCGCTCGCCGCGCCGCCCGCCGCGCCGCGCGCCGCTGTAGAATTCGCTCGGAGAAATTCGCGCGATTTTTCGCTGTGAGCTGCGACTCGTGGCGTGCTTCATACATTTCTATACATTTGATTTCGCCGCTCGCCGCGCCGCGCTAAGCCGCCGCTCACAGCGGCAAGGTCGTGAACGGGCCGTAACGCATGGTAGTATGTGGTCCGCCTTGCTGGTTTGAATGATTCAATAGTCCCGCAAATATTATCCCGAAACTTCTCCAATTGACTTGTAGATTCAGAACTATCTTAGAATTTCGTATTTTTTATAGAAATCACAGAGTGTATTTTTCTTTTATAGCCTCCAACTCCTGTAATGATTGTAGATAACGCACGTTTTACATGCGATATTGTTTTTTTAGTACCTATGAAAGGCACAGTCGAATAAAGTTGTCAACTTTATTCTACTGTCTTTCGATCAAAATATTTGATTGAATTCGATGAACATGACTATAGGTGCATACCTACATACATATTTTTCATGCAGAGAGTACTAATTTAGCACTTAGCTAAGGCAATATTAGCTTAAAACATTAGCGAGGTTGAACATTGAAATGTGATGGTAAACGGCCTATTTATTTATACTTAAATTACTAAATAAACAGTTTTCTCGGGATGTTTATTATACACAATTTGTTTATAGTATATATATTATAATTAGTCCTTAAGCTAAAAGAGTCCTAACAACGTACCTAAATTGATTAAAAACCACTCCGCGTGTGCCTACATACACACAAAGCGTGTGTGAACAATAAACTTTTATTGGTTGTCAGGTCTTGTGCCGGTACTTTTAAATAATTAATTTCCGGGTAACAGCTCAACGAAATTCAGAGGCCGAATATTTTATATTTTATGGGATGCCGGAAATTAACGTCGTTTCCACAAAACAATTAATTTTCAAATTCCGTAGGCTTAATGTATTTGCTGCAATTCACACTACGGTATACAAATTTAACCATTAGCGAACGGATTTTAATGACTGAAACTTAGGCCTTAGCTTCCTTACAGGGACGTAGGTAAGCAATGAATATATTTAGAACTACTTTCTTACAAATTAACACGATTCAAGTGGATCATGTGGAAGAGGATTTTGTGTTAAATTAAAGTCGAAGCTATTCCCATCTATGAGCTACGTACATCTTTTAGGTAAATATTTAGGTATAATATGTTTAGAAGGTAGGTTTAGAATCATGTGTACGAAAATACAAACAGAAAGCGTCTAAAAATATTTTCTTTACCAGAGCAAGAATATTCCTTTGACCACAATGGAAGCACTCGAACAAAGTTATCGTTTGTTGACATTCAATTTCCTTGAGTAACTTTGGAATCAAAGCACACTAAACGTCGGATGCGGAACGTGCGAAAAAATATTCACTTGAGTTATGATTCCCTCTCAATGTTTACTACTATTAGTCCTACAGAAACGAGTCTTTGCTAGATAGCTTTTGTTTTCTTATTGTCATAAATCCTAAAACTGTTGTTAACGTATTAAGAAGAATAGAGCCGTTGCCGTGAAGGTAATTTATTATATTTTAATAAACTTAAGTGTCATCAGTATAAAGTAAGTACTCGAGTTTTATTATTGAATCGTATCGTGGGATGACTTTTTTCATCATAGGCATGATGAAATTAAAGGACAAAACGAAGGCAAAGGCAAAGGACAAAATGAATGACAAATTCATTTTATGCCCAAGTTCGCACATTTCAAATTCAAACTAACTAAAACTTCGGTCATTTGCTAAAGATTTGAAGTCAGATCAAATGCTGAAGTTTTTTTTCAAACATATTTATTTTTGATTCGATTGATTGATCCAATTGTGACTGTTTCACTTATTCAGTACACTCAATCTGTGAGTATTAATTCCCAAACCCTCGTTTTGTCTTTCTATTATCTTTGAACATCTATTCATAAATTTTAAGGATCTATAATTGCGAGATATTTAAGTAATATAGTGATAGTTAGATTAGTATGTTGTTTCAAATCGAACCCGGTATCTAGCATTCATTTCAATCCTCCGATGCTAATAGACACTTTACAGACGCGCTTAAGACAAAGTGCTGAGATAATTACATTTGCCGGTGACGCGGGGTGTCGCCGCAGGCTGTGGCTTGCTTCTACGAAGACAACCACATAGCATTCAGGAACATCGAACACTTCACTAAATCGATGTAACATTTCACAAATACACATGCCATTACATTTTCAAACGATACATGAAGCTGCTTACTGATTAATATCAATATCATCAATGATTTAAGATGTTCATTCGAGTAATACAATTGTTGACTTCCGATCTTCGGATGTCAATAAAAACGTATGTATTTGCAATTCATTATGTATTCTTTTGATATGCCGTAAAAAAATATACAAAATATACGAGTACCTATTTATGTTTTTGTGCCAAATATGAGATGATATGAGCGAATTCATTTGATGGTATATTAAAATAACCTAAACATTTTTTGTAAAATAAAATATTTTATTGCTCGATGTTCATAATCATGATTGCGACTTTTGGGAAATACAAGCCGTTCTTCCTTTAATCTTTTATTGAACATGGAATTCCAAAATTTCATCTTTTGTACATTACGTATTCATATTTTATAAAACATCGTGAAAACCCTTTTTCATTGTTATCAAACGTATGTATAAACATTCACATTCATTGCATGATGAATGTGCATGTATAAAAACCTATATTTGATTCCCATGCGCACAGCGAGGCTGCTAATTCATTGTTACGTGAAAATTAAATCTTCTTCAGCAAATAGAGTCGTTTTCATCTGTTTGAAGTTCTGAACACACATCACATCTGCAACAAAAACTCGTGTGGCAGATAATCAAGAGAGACGTGCTTAGCATACAGAAAACACATTCACAATTGCTATTTTAAATTCCTTTTATAATTTATAAAAACTCGGAGCATCGTTGGCACTGATTATATTAATGAGTTCATTACTCGCCTTCTATAATATTATTACACGCTTAATAAGCTGCTCGTGTTCACAAAAGCTTTTTTACAATTAGTTTTGTAATATTAATTTCTCCATATTAGTTTATGAACGGCTATTTTATTATTTTAATACGCCGTTTAGATTTATCATTTATTAAAATTCAAATTTACAAAATAGAAATTTATACTAATATTTTTTGATGGAGCATCAAAATATACGCCCCAATCATGAATCATGACTAAAAAACTGACTGCATTGCTATGTTGGATGGCAATGCTGATTTTTTGTCCGAAATAAAGGCCGAGACCTTACATTTTATGAAATCAAGCTCCACCATGCAAGGGGAAATGTCCAATAATAAGTACAAATTGAGAATATACTTCGTAATATACGCTTCAATCCAATCTTACGTCACTTCGCTCCAAGCTTTGACCGAAACGGTTTGGCAGCATGACCAATATAATTAAAATGAATACCTTTCTCCAAGGAGTGGAACATTGATTACGCAACTGTTCGTACCTACTCCTCCCTTCCTCGTCTTCAATAAATGAGTGTAATAAAACTATCTTAACTTTTTCCTACGAGTTCACCTAGATACAAATGCAATTTCTTTTATATTAAACTTGAGGAATTTTTCTCTGGAATTGCTACTGTTTTCAACCGTAATAATAATGGTTTATAATATATTGCTCATACAAATTGCTTCACGTGATAAATATAGCCCTTAGTGAAACTAAAATGCTCATTTCATTTTTAAGCTATACAGTGCGGTAGCACACTCAAAGGGATGTTAATATGCTGGAAACGAACAAGTTCACATTAATGAAAAGCCTTATTTTTTTTCACGGAATTAATTTCAAAATATTAAAGTTACTACAAGTCGTACCTAAAGATGTTGTAAAGGAATGTAGTTTGTTTAAGTTGGTCGAAGAGTGTCCTCAATAAAGATTAGAATTATTCTATACCCTTGCTGTCAGTAGAGTTTTTGGCTGAATTTATTTCTATAGTCGTATACGATTTAGATTTTAAGAAAAATGTAAAAAAGTCGTAGGGTATCGTTTTGTTCTTATTCTGCCATAGAAATTAAGAAAATGGCGTAAGGATGGCGCATTTATGTCAATTTCATGCTCTAAACATCATCATTCATCATTTTATTTAGCTATGTGGAAAAAATTGAACAAAATAGGTCATGAATTTGTTTATATTTTTCGTAAAATAAATTGGTACAGATGGTACCGCGTTTTGTACTAGTGTTTACATTTAGTAAAAAATAATAGACATTTCAATTATATTTCTTTATATAGATAGAGCATACTACTACAATATCTTAACCTTCTTGAAAATGAAGTGATATTGATAATGAAATGTACTTTGAATTTGATCGTTCAGTTTTCTTTAATCATTGTAATCGATCTGAGGCAATAAGCACCGAAACGAAAATAGGAAAAGACAATGGAGTAAAAATCGCAAACTCAGTTCATTTGTCGAATTTGTTTTTGCCAATATGTGGGCGTTTGCGATCATTCCCTTATCCTTATTATTCGCACAATCCTACATGTTGACTATATTGCCGTGAAAAATATGGATTGTAAATTTATCAATTAGAGTTTATTAGAGCATAGAAAGTCATTGAAGTAACTAGTTGTTGTTTTAAATGTAATGATTTTATTATTATTTCCTTTTTGTTCAGTTTTTCCAGTTTATTGGTACTTTTTAAAGCTTTTTATTCGCTCTATATACTCGTAAGGATTGAAAGAAAATCTTGTTACTGGGGTATGTATTTGAACAAGAATAAATCTTCAGTAAGAAAATTCTGTGATGGAGTAACGTAATGCTGCAAATCGAATTTAGCGTTACTGTAGAAGTTAACTTTCTAAAGTTTTTGAAATCTTATTTGGATATTCAAAAAGTTTCGTCTAATTCTAGAAAAAAGGCACACACAATTTAGAAAAAATATAGGTTTATATAAACAAAATTTTCCGAACTCTCGTCAACTCATTTTGCTCATTGAACAAAATCGATATTGCTATCGAAATTTAAACATTGTATGAGTATATACAAATAAGAGATTACTATTGCAGTTCCCGCTTATCAAGACTTTGTTTTCAAAACTGATAAAATATGTAATAATACTCATATGTATCTACCTATGTCAAAGTTACTGAACAAAATTTCCCGAATGACTTTATGTTATTTGTTCATTTATCGCCACATGTTGTATGTAGCACACCTTTCAGTTATTGTGAATCAAGGTTCAAGGAAAAGCTTTCATAAAACCAATATCAAGAAATGTTCTGAGGAAATAACATATCGCAATAAACCTTTAGGGACTCAGTTTCAACTTGAAACACTTTCATGGCATCTTTCTACGAATTTACGGTGGATACCTTCTCTAGCAACACTATGACGTATACGATGACATGAATTATTATTTAGTATCCTTCTTCTTTGTCGTTATCACTCTTGACAGAGTGGTCGTGGTCATCACTTCAGGTGCTAGTGGCAAGCCTAACAACACGCCGCCATTCCTCTCTGATGGCCGCCTTCCTCGTGCATTCGTGTAGTGATGATGAGCCATTTACTGCCGCTTTTATCTGGTCAGTCCACCTCATAGGCGATCTTCCTCGTGGCCTGGTTCCCTCAACCCTTCCCTGGATCACAAGTCGCTCAATAGCCACCTCCCCTCGGCGGCATACGTGACCAAAAAAGGTGAGGATGCGAGACTGTACCAAAGATGATAGACGCTGCTTGATGCCGAGTTCTCGGAGTATAGACTCGTTGGTACGGAATTCAGTCCACGATACTCCGAGCATTCTTCTCCAGCACCACATCTCTAGGGCGTCTATCTTCTTCCTCTCCACTTCCCGAAGGGTCCACGTTTCTGCAGCGTACAAGAATATGGGGAATACAAGTGCCCGCACTAGCCGGATCTTTGTGGCTCTAAAAATGTTGCGATTCCTCCATATTTTCGTCAACTTGTCCATTGCAGATCTAGAGATTGCCATACGTCTCTTTACTTCGTCGACACATCCACCGTTGTTGGTGATTAAGGCTCCCAGGTAAATGTATGATTGCACCACATCACAATTGGCAACTTTTGCAATTTCTGGAGAATTGTTATTCATGCGGTCGACAATCATCACTTTTGTTTTATTTTGGTTAATCTTAAGTCCGAACTCTAGGCTAACCTGTGCCATCTTGCCAAGAAGCTCTTCCATGTGCTGGGTACTGGTGGCGAACAAAGTGGTATCGTCTGCATATCTCAAGTTGTTGATCTTCAAGCCACCGATCGAGATACCATCAGTCCAGTCTTCAAGTGTGATCCTCATTATGAGCTCTGTGTACACATTGAACAGTAGTGGAGAAATAATACATCCCTGACGGACTCCAGCGCTGGGGTGGAACTGATTGGATTGGACGTCATCTGCGCGTACTGAGGCTGTGCCATCCTCATACAATCTTCGCAGGAGGTGTACCAGGTGTTTTGGTACACCCATCGCCGCCAACGTTTCCCAGAGTTTGGGCCATTTGACAGAGTCGAACGCCTTAGAGAAGTCCACAAAGCATATGTAGGCGGGCTTGTTGAATTCTCTGGACTTCTCTATAATCTGTCGAACTGTCAAAATTTGCTCCCGGGTTCCCCTCCCTTTGACAAAACCAGCTTGTTCAGGAGCAATCTCTTTGTCTAAGTAGGCCTTTAGACGCTCGTTCAGTACGTGCAGTAAAATCTTGCTTGCGTGAGAAATGAGAGCAATAAGTCGATAATTACTACACGATTTGGTGGAACCCTTTTTATGTAAGGGGACAAAAATAGTGTGAGCCCATTCTTTTGGCCATTGTCCCGTAAGCCATATTCGATTGCACAGGGTGTGGAAAATCTGTACACCATATTCACCCGATGCCTTTATAGTTTCAATCGGTATAGCATCTGCCCCTGTGGCTTTGCCGCTCTTCAGGTGTTTAATAGCGGCACGAATTTCATCTTTCAGAATATCAGGCTCAAGTTCCTCGTTTTCGGGTTCTGTAGGGGCGTAGCACGTTGATTGTGGGTCTTGAAAGAGGGATTGGCAGTATTGTCTCCACGTTTCAGCTATTAACTCTATGTTTGTCACTGTTTCTCCAGTAGAGTTTTCAATCGCCCATGTCCTGCAACTGAGAGTTTTTGTAATGGCGCGAATTTTTCGATGTAGGTCCCTAGATTCATGCTTATTTGCATGGACTTCCACTTCCGTACAAATTTTTCGAAGTTGGTCGTTCTGATCCCGCCTACAAGCTTCCTGAATTCTAGCGGACTTTTCGTTGAGAGATCTTAAATCAGCTCCAGATGCTTTCATGTTTCGCCTTTCCTCTACAAGACTTAGCGTTGCATCGCTCATCCAATGCTGCCGCTTCCGTTTCCGTACGTTTACAGTAGACTCTTTTACCGAGCTCACTATAACGTTTTTTGCCCGATTCCACAACTGATCTGGAGTCTCTGTATCAACGTCAATGTTTGTCCACGGTATCAACGCTTGCTCCAGTGCACTTAAAAACTTTGCCCTGTCAGTTACTTCAATCCTTCGTCGTGTCTCGGGTTTCCTGACTGCTCTTAACTTCAGTTGCACTTTCGATATCAGCAGTTGATGATCTGACCCGCAGTCTGCTCCCGGAAGAGTATGAGCATTCTTAATAGATGTTTTCCACCGCGATCTTATTAGGATATAATCAATTTGATTGCGATGTTTCCCGTCTGGTGATATCCAAGTGTATAGTCTGCGTCTGTGATGTTCAAAGAATGTATTGGACATCACCAACCCGTTATCAGCCGCGAATTGAATGAGCCGCTCTCCTCGCTCGTTGCGTTGGCCTAAGCCAAATTTCCCTGCACAGTGACTCAGCTGATAAGCATCTGCTCCCACTTTTGCATTGAGATCACCCAAGATCATCAAAACTTCTCTGTTGGCGATTTTTCCGATGGTACTTTCCAGTTCTTGGTAAAAGCTCTCTATCTCATCATCACGTGCAGCACTAGTCGGTGCATAAACCTGAATCAGGTTAAGATTGACAGGTGTCGCTTTAAGCTTTATCCTTATTATCCTGTCGCTAATAGGTTCGTACTCCATTACACTATTCCTTAGATGTTTTGGAATAAGGAAGGCAACTCCGTTTCTGCTGTTATCGTCATTTCCGGAGAAGTATATGACACGAGTCTCTGTGAGAAAATGACCGTTGCCCTTCCAGTGAGTTTCACTTATGCCGCAGATATTAATGCCACATCTCATTAACTCTTTCTCTAGAATATTGCGCTTGCCTGGTTGAAGTAAACCGCGAACATTCCATGTCCCTATCTTCTGGATATGCCGCATCTTTATGAAGTCTCCAGTAGCATGTTTTCCATACGTTGCCTGGTCTCCTACAGCCGTATGGCCGGTAGCCAATTTCCCACCGTCTGCCCCGGACGCAGGACGGCGCCGGTTGCTAAGCGGATCGCATGGCCTCCTCTGTGTATTTGATTGTACCTTCATGATGACTTTCTTGGGAATGTGTTATGCAGTGGTTTCCCCTTGCCTTCTGCATTTAAGCCTTTTTGGGGTTATTAATCCCAAGGCCGTTAAAGCCTCTTCTAACCGGTTGCCCAGCTAGGTGAATGGATATCCCGCCATTTGCTCGGTCGCCAGAGCCTCGTCTGTTGTCTAGCAGGGAGCACCACGAGGCAGTAATACGCTGCCCCGCTGCCGTCCGGCACGTGCAGGTGAGGTTGACTATAGGGTCGGATAAGATCTTAGTTCCGCTCTCCCCTTACTCCCCTTCCGCTCTCCCCTTACTCCCCTTTAGTATCCTATCTCCTCCTATATCTCAATAACATGAAGTGATACAACAAAAAACCGGCCAAGTACGTGTCGTGGGTTCCATCGTATATTTTTGTTATCGACAATAGCTTACTTCGCTATGATAGTTTTCCTTGTAACTTCGTTATACATAATATATTACTGCTGTGATTTTTTCACATGTCTAGGAAAGAAAGAAAGAAAGAAAGAAAAATGAATTTGTCAGAATACAGTACAACAGGTGTTAATAGTAGTAGTATTATATAGTATCACGTATAGAACAACGACAGAGACTGGCAGAGGGCTAATTTTTAATAGAGTCAAGTGTTAGAAATTCAAAAAAAAAATGCTAAAAAACAAACGGAACGATGAATCGAAAAATGACTTTCACACACCCGTACCTAATATATTTGTGTAGGGTGTCGTTGATTACCTATCAAACCACTCCCCACACGATGGGGTACACGAGAAAAGTATAAATTCTTTCCGACTTTACAATATGGGGAGGTCTGAGGTAGATGCTATAAAATTGTTTTGTTTTAGATTTTATATTACCAATAATATGTATCACAATGCCAATTATAGCTTTCTAGTACGGACAGACAGATAGACAGAAGGACATGGCAAAAGTATGAAAGCTCCTCATTGACTACAGAACCCTAAAAAGTACGTAGGTAAAAAATTAATGGAGTTTTCAAGTTAGACAACTTTGTGATGAAGGTAAATAAATCGTCTGGATGGTGTGAATGACAGAAAGCAGCCCTGGGGGTGCCTACTTAATATAAAATCGAAGTGACTTTCTTTAACGAAGTGAAAGTGGTTTCATAAGCAATATTCTATTTTCGACTACTTACAAAAATAGAATAGTAAAATATTGTATATTTTTTTAGAATTTTCGATCTTAATAGGCCGTCAGTCAATCCAGACACTGCGGCCTGAATACGGCTCTTAGAAACCCTTATATTATATATTATTTAATAGGTCTTCTTTCAGTCAGAATCTATGCTCAGTTAATCGTACTATGATATCTATTTTTATGAATGTAATGTAGGAAAGAAGTTACATCAAAGCTTTTTCATAGTATCACGCCTATTTTCATAGAAGGTTAAGGCAGAGGTCGGCCTATAGTATTGCAAGTGCTATTTAGGTTCATGTAACAGGGGGATAAACCTGTCTAGTTAGGGCACAAAGTCAGACTCCGAGCTGCAGCTAAGGAAATTCTGTATATTTTTATGTAAAAACCCTTATAATTTGTCCGACTTGAGAAAGGAAATCAGGGTAACGGGCCCTCTGTTCGCTTAGTAGTAGCGTTTGTGACTACTCTATCCATGAGCCAGTCCAGTGAGAGAGTTGTTTATAGTTACGAACAACGTTGTTGTGTAGTTACGAACAACTACTTAACTAGATGGTGTTCTTGTTTGACGAAGAAAATCAAGTGCTTGTATAAGCAAATAGGGGTGAATAATGTATAAAATACCAAACGTCAAAAATGTTGAATGAAATAAACTCGTGTGTACTGTGCTTTGTTGACTTATACAAAATATGTTTGCGTTATTTTTTGACAATGTAAACAAACATTTATATTCACTTCTGAAAGCATGTATTTGCATCAAACTAACCATGCTCACAGCGGTTGTGCTGTAAGCGATATTACTCTATTTTTACTTTGTTTGTCAGAGATAAACGAAAGATAGACAGTAAATCTAATATTTTGTATCTGTTTAACGGTAGCGTATTTATAATCGTTTGTATATTTCCGCGAATCATTAAACGAATGACGTGCTATTGAATAGATTTTTTTTCTACGCTCATACTAGTCTAATAGAAGTTGGTGGGTTCCATTTATAAAAATATACGATAGAAACATCAACATTTTTACGAAAGTAATGGAAACCTTAATTATTAATACTTGACAAATATTTACCATTTACTAAAATAAAACGTTCAACTACAGGTTAGAACATTTATATGGCAATTAACTAAATAAATTCCCAAAATAAATACATTGCATGTATAAAACCTTTTAGTCAATATTAAAAACCAAAGTAATATAAAATAAACACTTCAAAAATAAATATACCTGTGCGTATGTGTTTCAGGTATTTGACTATATAAATATCAACATTGAGACTAAATTCTTTATTAAAACTATGTATTAATTTAGAATTTAGGTTATTTAATATTTAAATGTTTTTTTTTCTGATTGATAGGTCTATCTATAGGGTATATCTATATTTTGATAGTATAAACCTTACCTTATCCTATAAAAGCATATTCTTCTTTATACGGGATTCAAAGAAAACCCTAGTAATTGGTTCTACAATTTATGTATTTATTTTTATCTGGCTAAAGGTCAAATGGAGCTTAAATAATCTTGGATTAAATTCTGTTGACCCAGAAAGGACTGCTACATCCAGACTCTTTTACAAAATAGGGTTATGATAAATTGTAGGGATGTAGGTACATGTCGTATATGGCGAGGAATTGTTAAAATCAATTAAGTACGTATATTATCATAAAACGTATAAGTTGTATTTTAGAATACCTAGATTAGTTACCAACAAGGTACTTTGGCTAAGCGCTCGGCAGCTGCGCTGTGTCACAGAAGTAATTACGAGTATTATGAAATTTTCTTCAAAAGTAACATAATAAGTAATTTATGTGTAGTACCAGAATTATCCCATCAGATTTTGATATTGCAATTTATTCAGCTATCCTTAGGATTTTCACACATTTCTATTTTCCTGACTCAATAATAATCCAAGCCTCGAAGCGTCAGACATTGAATGTCCATTAGATGTCGAATGCCCGTCATAATATTAGTTTCATACGAGTAGAAGCCGCTAAAGCAGTCAATAAAGATTTATCGGAATAAAAGAAATAGAAAACTGATACGTCAGCGAAAATCAAAGTAGAATTGATACCGCGAAATGTCTTGCTTTGAACGTTTGTTTGAAGTTCAGAAAGATAACTTGTCTATTAAACAATCATAAATATGTCAAATTATACAATCATTCATATTAATAAATTAGTTCACAAACATATAACATAATGCGAGGATGTCTATTACTAGTAAGTCATACGTATATTATTTGAATATTGTAGGAACTTAATCCGTTAACAATATGAAAAATAGCTCCTAAGCGGACTAGCTGCTTATTACCTATGTACAATAAATATCCAGTTCGCTTGTAACACTACTCCTCCTAGTAAGTACGTAATAGCGACTTCTTGTCAACTATAGACAAGATAAACCGGCCAAGTGCGTGTCGGGCCACGTGCAATGTAGGGTTCCGTAACACAATTTAGTTAGGTTACTACTATAACTCTGTAACTCGTAGAGCCTACTTAGCCTTGAAAGTGTTCCTTGTAACTTCGTTATATATACTACGGCTGTATTTTTTTAATTTATCCAGATTTAAAAGTAAGGAAGGTGTGACGCCCGACTCTAAAATAAAATATACTTTAAAGTTAGTATTTGTAATCAAATCTCTAAATTGGCAAATTGTCTTCACACATCTACAAAAAAAAATACGAAAAATAATTTTCTAAATTTTATCACCACTTAGTCGGCATAATCAATATATTCCAAATATCATATATCTATTCCAAAATACAGCTTTCAAGTACTAAGACAGAGTGATAACTGCGGGACGTTCGAAAGAAATACCGCGCCCCCGGAATACAAAGGGCTGAGGAAGGAACATGGATGGGTTTTAATCAGAAAGAGTCTGACACTCCCACCCGCCCCACCCACGGCGGGAGGGGTCATTTGAAATCCCCCATCGGAAAAAAAAAGACAGAGAGATAAAGATTAAATATAATTACGTAAGTTAATCAATAATTCATGAAACATATTTTACGATATCTGAGACAGATCATCATCTGCCTAGCCTTTTCCTAACTATGTTGGGGTCGGCTAGACTTGAGTCTAAACCGGATGCAGCTGAGTACCAGTGTTTTACATGGAGCGACTGCCTATCTGACCTCCACGACCCAGTTACCGGGTAACACGGTACCCCTTGGTAAGACTGGTTGTCAGACTTTCTGGCTTCTGACTACCCGTAACGACTGTCAAAGATGTACAAATGACAACCGGGACCAACAGCTTAACGTGCTTTCCGAGGCACGGAGGAGTCTCGCTATGACATAGTCTCCCATCCACGGACTGACCGGGCCAAGCGCAATAACCTTTGATCGGTCGAACCGATATCTGAGACAGATCAGAAGACAAAATAAAACGAGACGTGTTCACATGAATTACAGGTTCATGGTTATCTTATCTGACGGGTAAAGCTCTATAGAAATTAGTTGGATATTTTTTGTGAATTTCGTAATATTTCCATAAAGCGGACATAAATATAAATTATGAATGAAATAAATTCTCCATTATTTCATTCATAATTTATATTTATCCACAGTAAAATTGATAGACAGAACCTGAACATACCGATAGACGCCCGCCTAGTACCCACGCACCAAATACATTTTAAACCAATTAATGGCGTCTGTACAAACGTAATCTGTCTGTCAAAATATGTGCGACAATTGCAACATTTTGATGATGAATAAAACCATAATGGGTGACGCAAACTAAACAAAACCTATGCATGATTGCATGCTCGAAACATGTGTACATGGTAGATATTCCTATCTAATAACGCACTTACGTACGCATAAATATTTAATTTCAGCCGATAAGCAAATTAATTTTGGCAGACACTAGATATCGTATCAGTGCGCGTATTGTGACATACACGTATCGAATGAAAAGTTTTTTCAACATATTACGTGGCTCAGTAACGTCAGGATTTCACCATGATAAATATGATATGTCTCCAGGGAAAGTTTATTCGCACTAACATTTGTAAAATATATTAATTTTCAGTCTTACAAAGTTTATTCAACTTTAGCTGACATTATCTTTAGCCTACGAGTTTATTCAATAATCCTTTCAAGAAATTCAATTTAGAAAGAAATTCTTCTTGCCAACAATTTTATTTTAATAACAGATAACAGACTATTCGAACGAAAATACTGTTTCATTGTTACATATTTATTAGATTTTTAATACGGGGATAGTAATTTTCCTATAAATTAATTTTATTAAACCGCACCATCCAATCTCAAATAAAAATGGTGATATTTATTAAAATTATAAGTTGTATAATGTACATCATTATTTCATTTTAAAAAGTAGTCAGTATTTCGGTGAGCTTGAGGGTTCATTTCTATTTGCGGATAGCAAACGACCATTTCTCCAAATGGGGTATCAGCCTAAACGGTACTTTGGGCTCATGCGAGTATGTATGACTTCCACGAAAAATGGAGACACCGGTGACAATAATTTATTATGCTTGTGAAACAGCTTATTTTAGGCATATGAGCGGTCTTTGTATTCCTGATTTAGCCCAGTGACTAAATCCTTTCAGACACTTTCTGATATAAAGCTACCTCTTTAATCCATTGAGTGACATGAAGTGAATCTGTTTGATTTGATCAATTTGATTATGATTACATGTCTTTTTGGTATGTCAGAGAAAAATATCTTCAATATTTTATACTAATTTAAATTTGGTTTAAAAACTATATCATAATATCTCTCATGTATCATAATACAATAATATATTTCTCTGTGAATGGAAACGTGTTTTGTAGCAGAATTGTTTTGAAATTGCATGTGTTTATTTGAATTGAAGTCCTAAGTTTCTTTGCAATTTTCTTATATTTATATTTCACATATGACGCCGATACCGAATAGCATTACCGTGAATATAACAAACATATATTGAATGATGTATTATTGAATTTCAACACACACATTTTAACATTGTGTAGGTACATATTCATTTTTCCTGAATAAGAACAAATTGTTACAACACTATCGAGTTCCTAAGATTCCCAGGATATTATGAGTTCTGGTGGTCATTAATATAAATGTACATTATATTAAAAATACACATTACATATTATTAAAATTAGAACGTATTCTGCCTTCAAAAATACTTTAGTAGGCATATTTGACGACCTGAGTGGTTTAGTGGTCAACATGCCAGAATGCCACGCAAGAGGTCCCGGGTTCGATTCCCGGCCGGGCAGAAATTGAAATGATGAATTTTAATTTCTGTAACGGGTCTGGGTGTTACTATGTATAATATGTATGTATTTATAAAAAAATATATAAGTAGTATATCCGTTAAGCTAGCACCCATAACACAAGCATGCTTGCTTGCATTGCTTACTTTGGGGCTAGATGGCGCTGTGTGAAATTGTCCAAAGATATTTATTTATTATTTATATTTCTAAATATAGATATTTACAATATTTAATTCTTATCTTCCCTGATCAAATTAATATCCTTTCTTTGTATATTGTTTACCTAGCGACGGTAATAAATTCAGTCTGAATGGGAGCCTTTGATTGAGATCCCGATTTACTTGTAGATATTGATTTTCCATTCATACTATGCAAACGCTTATTAACTTGAAGGATTCTAATAAAGCTAAAATCGAAGTAATGTGTTTTCACTAATTAATGAATATCAGGATATTCAACAATAGTATATCGTTTCATCTGAAGCGGGACGCGGTAAATTTATTAAACATTTATTCATTAATTAATTTTATGGATTAGTCAACAAGTTATAAATTCACATGGAGCTTTTAAAGATCTAAGAATGGTAGAACGCTTTTCTTTGTGACTTTTTCGTAGCCAACCCTGGCTACGCGGCTACATCGCTACGCTACTACAACAATACAACACTGACCCTTTTGAAGAGTATTAGGGAAATTTGACTCATCATCGCAGAATTCCTGTTTCTTAGGGATGTTTATGGTAAGAAATCACGCACGTTTTCTAACTATTTTTTCAAGCTAAACATGTAGCTACATGATAAATTATAACCATGCTGTATTTAGACATTTTTTATTCAGTATATGCATTCAGCAAACAACATTAAGAGTAGACAAAATGATTCAACATCTTTCCAATATCAAAAAATAATATTTATTTATGAGAACAAAACAAACAAATTATAAGAAAAATACGGGGAAATAGAAATTATTTATAAGAAAAATCGTCGTTTATCTTGTTTGTGTGAAAGAGTGCAAAAGAGACGAGCAAAATAATAGAAGAATTGTTTTGTATTCCTGATAGTACTCAAACAAACAGCGTCGTCTAAAATTGTGAACGATGATAAAATTAAACTTTATGAACTAATTTAAAACCTATATTTTTATTAAATGAAAGAAAGCATATTATGTCGGGCGTCCGGATAAGTAGGGACACGGAATTACTTGAATTTCGAGAGCTGTGAGTGACCCTTTTATCCCCTATTCTACCGAGCAATTGCTCCGAGCGACTGAAAAGAAATTCCTTTTTACTTGTTATTTGTAAGTACCTATCTATTGTTCATAAAGTATTTTCGCACGAGATGAACTAGTTTTAACGTAAAAGGAAGAAAACGGCTAATCATAAACACATTTTATGTACCTAAATCGACACTTAAACGAAATATTATAATAGTTTTCGTTACCAAATATTAAAAATTCTTTATATTAATAAAAAAACCGGCCAAGTGCGTGACGGTTCTCGCATAGTAGGGTTCCGAAATACGTTTTAGTTGGTCGACTGACACTGTAACCGGTTAAACCTACTTAGCCGTGATAGTTCTCCTTTATAGTTCATTATATATGCTATATCTGTGATTTTTTTCACATATGGGTAGGTAGGTACAGCTAGGTACAGCCATTCAAAAGTTAGAGAGGGAGATACTCGTATCGAACAAGAATTTGCACTTTAAAGCTAGATATTTCGCAAGTGGCTCTCTTATCCGAAAAATAGTTTTCACACACCTACATATTTTTAAAAGATCTATCCAATGTTACCTCAAATGACGGGATACATGGTAAAAATATTCATCCCTACATTACATGTATGCTACCTTAAAAAAAAAAACAATTTTATTTTACCACTTTGTCGGCGTGATCAATATACATATCCATACCAAATTTTAGCTTTCTAGTACCAAGAACCTCTGAGCTATGCAGCGGACAGACAGATATACAGACGGACATGGTGAAACTATAGGGGTTCTTTGTCGACTACGGAACTCTAAAAAACAAGTTAAATATAATTAATTTATTTATTTACCGAAATGGAATACTATCCACATGGGTCAAACGTTATTTTGATTACATTATTATAATCTCATGTTTAGATTAGGAAGTTTGCTTGCCCTCGTCATAGGACGGACGTTTGGAAAAGATATAGGTACTATAAATCAAAAAGATTACCCTCGAGGAGATATATTGTATTCATTTCGTGTACAATGTGTTGCGTAACATAATACGAGTCTCTACATATATTTTATTACGAGGAAACCTTTCTTGGATTCGGTTTGATTATGATATGTATAATAATCAATTGTGTTTGCGAGTGGTTGATTGTCCCATTCAAAGAGAACATGAGCATATTTTTTAAAGTACATTTCCTCGTGGCTTTTTATATTTCATTAGTTGTTGTGACGTTCAAAATAAATTGGAAAATTAGCTTTGAAAAAGTAACGAAAAAGTATTAGCTTCGAAAACTCTGAAGTCATGATGGGCTAGAGGTGACTTAATTTTAAGTACAGATAAGTGTTGGTTCGAAACCTGACTGACCAATATTTTCAAGTCATATGTTCGTACTTTTACAAGCTTTTATTTATATAACTTGGACACTACAGATTAACGGCTATAAAAGATACTATGAGAAAACTTAACAGTAGTCCGTATAACAGAAAACATGTAAATTAACAAGTTCAGTGTCCGTGATGACGTTGTGATTACAATATAGCGATATTTTTCAGTGTTTTTTGATGCATGCATGATAATGTAGATATTTATGCGCGCGCTTGTTATGAGTGTGTATGTATGTATAAAAGAAAAATATAGATTTTTCTGAGTGGCACCATATAATATAAGCTAGCTATAGTCCGGTCAATTTAGACATAAAAATAGTGATCAAATAACAAAAATTCCGACAGAACCAAATTTTCCGTAAAGGCCTTTGGTTTACCATAAAAAATAAAAATTTGAAAGTCCCCATCAATCCCATGACTGCTAAAAAAGTTATTAGGGGTCAAAGGTCCAAATTTCAGGTTTTTGGGTTTTTTCTCGAAAATGGTAAGTTTTTTCAAAAAAATACTTCAGACCAAAGTTGTAGGTCTTAAAATTCTCTACAAAAATGGTTCTTATAATTTTTTCTCTAAGTATCACCGTTCCTGAGATATCGTAATTGTAAGAGTCACGTTCTAAATAATATGCACACGTTTGCCACATATATACATACTCAGGTACTTAAGCAAGCAAAAATGCCTATTTGTGTCTCTTTTATGTATAAACTATATACTATATTGAGAAAATATACATTTAAAAGACAGTCAGTCCCTTCGAGAATCCCCTCTACCCAAAAACAAACACAACAATTGTAGTGGGTGAAGATATTTGTTGGTACTATTTACCGCAAGGACTCCAATTGATAAAACTATATACTTTCTAAAACCTGGAAAGGCTCAACAGCGAACAGAAATTTATTCTTCAAAAAGTTTATCGGCTTATCCTAAATGCCAAAACTATATTTTATTTTTACATGCGATAACCGATTGTGATACTACATCGGCAATGTACATATCTGTATTTGTAAAAAGCATCACAACCAGTTATCGCATGTAAAAATAAAATATAGTTTTGGCATTTAGGATAAGCCGATAAACTTTTTGAAGAATACATTTCTGTTCGCTGTTGAGCCTTTCCAGGTTTTAGAAAGTATATAGTTTTATTAATTGGAGTCCTTGCGGTAAATAGTACCAACAAATATCTTCACCCACTACAATTGTTGTGTTTGTTTTTGGGTAGAGGGGATTCTCGAAGGGACTGACTGTCTTTTAAATGTATATTTTCTCAATATAGTATATAGTTTATACATAAAAGAGACACAAATAGGCATTTTTGCTTGCTTAAGTACCTGAGTATGTATATATGTGGCAAACGTGTGCATTTTATTTAGAACGTGACTCTTACAATTACGATATCTCAGGAACGGTGACACTTAGAGAAATAATCATTAGGACCATTTTTGTAGAGAATTTTAAGATCTACAACTTTGGTCTGAAGTATTTTTTGAAAAAACTTACCATTTTCGAGAAAAACCCCAAAAACCTGAAATTTGGACCTTTGACCCCTAATAACTTTTTTAGCAGTCATGGGATTGATGGGGACTTTCAAATTTTTATTTTTCATGGTAAACCAAAGGCCTTTACGGAAATTTGGTTCTGTCGGAATTTTTGTTAATTTAATTGTCTAAATTGACCGGACTACTATCCTTTGATAAAAGTCATTAACAAATAGAAAAAATCTTATTCTTAAATGTAACATCGTTCGTTCGTAGACTGTCTTTGACCCAGCAACAGGAAATGGAAAGCTCCACGAAACGTCAATTATTCAAACAATGAAAATGGATTCGCTGCGAACTGCACCCAGCTCTCTTGCCATATACTAGGCTAGGAGTTCCCACTTAAGCTAACTAAATAATAGACGACGTATGATGAACGATGACAATAATATTTTTTAGAACAAAAATTACAAATCAATAAAAAAAATACAATTTACGCACGCTATGTTACCACAATAAATTCTACCTTAATCACTTAGTTATATATTTCGCAGAAACGCTATCACAATAAAGAACCATTTGTTATGACGTGTTTACATCAGATCTTTAGGATTTTCCAATACATTTTCCAATCCACAAAATATATTATATCACCATAAACACAAAGTTATTTGACAGACAAAAGATAATATATTCGTTTGTTTACACCGTAATATTATGCAAAATTATGTATGTTGCTACAAGGCTCTGAATAGAATAGATAACAAAGAGTATACAGTCACTACGTTTTAATAGATTATCGTGTTAGCAAATTGGGAACCAACTTCATTTTACATTATAGCAGTTCTCATGCTATTACACGCATTCGTATTTATCATGAAGCGAGCGGGTTTCGTCATTGTTTTTCACACAGCTCTATACTGGTGATAAATTTACTCGTAAATCTGAAACGTACGTTTAGGAACACATCGCCAAACGTCCATTAGGGCTAATGAATATCTCGCTTCTACTCTGGGATATATCCGTTAGCTATTAGTGCCACCAGGAAGATAGGAAAGTGCTTTGAAAATAAGTGTGAAGGCCGGAATAGCTTCGCTCTAACCTTTGTACCTTTTGTTTGTTTTACCCATATCCGCATCAATCAATCGTAGGGGTTGTTACATGATATTGGCTTATTGTGTTGCGAAACTTCATGATATCTTCAGCAGACTTATTATGAAAATGTAAGATAAAAACTTTCTGAGAAAAACTCTTTAATTTATCAGTTACCTACCATTGAAAGTCAATGTTATCACTTCAAAGTGACTGAAAATAAATGTCAGAAGATACTTTTGCTTTTAGTCTTCAGGCTGACCCAATTAGTGAGGGCACAGTACCCAAAGGGTAGGGACAGGAAAGTCTGGGCCAAAGGCAATGCGCATTTAATATTAGCCAAATTTTGTAATAATGAAGTTTACATTTTGTCTTTTAGTTCTGTTGATGTGACCTGTTATCTATAATCATAAGAACTTCGCACTTCCCCACTTTTGAGTTAGTATTTATTTGAAGGACATCGCTTCAAAAATATACAACCTAACAAACCACTACGGCTCATAATCGAACAGTTTTTACGGTTTGCACGTATGTGCATTTAATAAAAGGTTCGCGAATATATACAAAGTGGGACAGGGACCATGTTGTATGAACTAGATATTAAAAACTATTATTATTTAACCCTGAGTGTACATCCACACTGTATAATATCATGTACAATTAATTTTAGTATACGCCCATGTCCCATAACGCCCATGTTTTGTACTTTACATAATAACATGCGTCTATGATGCAAAATGTCGGTCCGGTTATATGTACATACACAGGCAATATACACAGGACGTATTTTTGTCTTTGATTAAATTTAGAATAGCGTTGAAAATACCGATAAAAACGATGTTTTTTTCTCTTTTACGGTTTGATTCACATAATTATGAAACAAAACATTACAGAAAAATAGATTTGGAAAAAAAACAGATATAAGTATTTTGTTTATTCAATTTATGATTCGAAAAGATTAAAAAAACAGTTAGTTTTTTTTCATAAATTCCGGTTAATAAGCTTTTATAAAAAAAATATACAGGAAACATTTTCTATTATTTTCAAAAGTTTCTTATGACACATTGAAAAAAAAAACAGGAAAATTTCCCTGTTTTTTTCAACGCGACTCTGGACAGGAAGCTTCACTCATAATTTTAAACTCGCGATAACTTCATTCCTGAATTTGACGTGTAAGTAATAGAGTTTAGAAATTAATTGATTCTTTAAGCGTCCGTATGGAAAACAAGGTCAATCTCATGACCTGTTTAGCGTCCGATGCACGGCAGTGATATGTATTTTAAACGACATAGAAAAGTTGTAAAATTATCTGACCTGATGTTCTTCATTATGTTATCTTTATTCCGGATAGGTAAATTCACACAGTATCAAAACTTTGGTTTCACCGAAAACCTCTTAAAATAACTCGCTCAAAGACTAAAGTAATTTCACTGCTCCTTCTTTTTAGTGACTTGAATTTTATTTTTACCCGCCCACGGAGACCGTTTTATACGAAGGCAGGTTTATGATTTCTTCACAATGTTGTTATGATTGCAATTTTAAAATAAGTTTAAAATGAGTTATTAAGGGTGTTAATACTTTGATGACCTACACAATTATCGTGTAGATTGATAGTGTCATGCGACTTGTCATGCGACGTTATCAAACTATTGGTGTCATCAGTAATCGGATTAAAAACCAACTAAAAGGTACTCCCACATCAATTTACTTCTGACTTTGTACCTATGTTTTACCAAATACTTTTTTAATTTTAAAAATATACTGAAAAGTTTATGTGTAACGATCACAAATCAGACGTTATAGAAATTCGATAAAAAGGTGTGAACGTAAAACATGATTGAAGGTATTTATCGCCTTGATGAAGTAACTGGAAGGTAAGGCATCGGTTATTTTATTACATATTTTATGACATGACACAAAACATGTTGTTGCGGTTTTCTAATCTTAAAACACATCATCGAACTTACATCCAAAATGTGTCGCTAAGAATGTATTACCTGCACGATAAATTAATTCCTAAAAGCGAACTCCTACTTTGACAACGAATTAACTTTGATAACATAAGTACCTAAAGATTGTTAACCAATCTAACATACTGAATAAACATTTTTCAATACATTTATCATGTTGATACACATGGAATAACTTTTAAGCTGCCCGCTTTCAAAGATAAATTTGTTGACTTGACTTTCTTTAAAAACCGACAATGCTAACAAAATTAATGGATATGAAAAACTCACCGTATATACACTGAAAATGTGAAAACAACCATTGCAATAAAGTCTACAAAATTAATATAATTTCTTCAAATTTCACTTTGTGCAAAAACTTTAGGGTTGAAGTGTTACAATAAAACTTGGTAACCAAATTTCACTAGACGACAAACGTACCGGCAAATTCTGACGAGTTCTCAAAAAGTTATTATTATTTTAATTTCAAGTTCAATCAGTTATGAAATAGTATAAATTGTATTTCCAAAATAAAATCCAGAGAAATAACGTGCGCTCTCACCCGAGCCTGAAATAATACTGATGAACATTCACATAGCTCCACAGTACTACGCTACGTCTGGAAACAGGATGGTAACGACTACATTGAGACGAATGTTATCCATTTCCGCTTTTGCAGACCGAAGAATCTTGTAGCTTAAATTGAAAACTGTAATGGTACTAATAAAAAGCCAGATATATCAAAATTACATTAAAGTAACAGGAAACAATCGACTAAAAAGCATCGAATAAAGCTCCCAAGTAAACGATTTAAGTGTCAATAATATTTTTCCCTTACATTTTCTTAATTGTAAATTCTTTAAAAGATTGCTGACAACTGTTCATATGTACGTATTCGGAATTTAGTGGAAGTATATGACGTATATGACCTATTCTTAACCAAAATAGTACGTAACTAATAGGAATATTCAGTTATGGTAAACCCTTATGTTTATAGTGCGACTTCGTCTGTCTGTCTGTGTGCACATCTGTCACAAGTGATTACTTCATAACCAATAATTTTATCGACGTGGAATTTGGATCAGTTATAAATAATCATTGTCCTTATGCTTGCAAATGAAAGAAGCTGGAAAATATTTGTTGTCCATTCAGATTCTTTTAGGAAATAATTATTGATAGTACTTTCACTTCTAACATATTACTTACTGTGAAATTCGAAACTAACTAAATATATTTTCTAGGTATGTGTCGGAAATATGTCTATTCCTACGCCGGGTTGAAAGCTTAATTACATTTTGTACGTAGCTGGTACTTAATTATTGTGTGCTTAGCTCACCTTAATTTTTGCCCACGGCATCTCCCGAATTGTATGCACCACACTTAACGTCATCACGATAGTGGGTGATAACGTAGCTTCAAAATTAGTCATAGAACTTTCGAACTGAAAAACTTTGGCTATACCCCAAAACAAAAAACAAATGAACTTACAATCTTTACCATTTTGTAATAGGTAGGTATTAGTAAAGTTATTTTCTTCTAGGGTCGTTTCTACTAAGAAACTTTTCAGACTTTTAGAATTCTTGTTCTCTTTATTAGGTGCTATTTTGCAATGAGAATATATTAACTTATTTATTGTTGTAAAAAAAAGGTATTACTGAATGAGAAATTTATTTAAAAGAAAGTATTTAGCACCATGTTTGATGACACTACTTTCCGCCTTGCTGTTTGCTTGCGTCTGGGCGCGCCATGCTGCTCTCCTCATCGCTGCCACTGTGGCGAAGCTGTCAACAGCCTCGGTCACCACGGCCTGTCATGCAGCCGAAGCGCGGGCCGTATCGCGCGGCACGCCAATATAAATGACATTATCCGTCGTGCTCTTGTTGCCGTCGGCGTTCCAGCTGTATTAGAACCAAATGGCTTGGCACGTGACGATGGCAAGAGACCAGACGGTATGTCATTATTTCCATGGAAGATGGGTAGGTCTTTAGTGTGGGACGCAACCTGTGTCGATACTCTTACGCCATCCCACCTTGCTAGCTCTGCGTGCTGCGTTGGCTCCGCTGCTGCGGCTGCGGAGAACCTCAAGCGGCGTAAGTATAGTAACCTTATTGGTAACTATATTTTTGAGCCGTTTGGGTTGAAACTCTAGGGTCGTGGGGTCCGAGTGCCCACCTTCTTTTTAAAGAATTAGCGAAGCGGCTTGTTGACACTTCCCGTGACCCAAAGGCTGGCTTTTACTTTGGCCAAAGGCTAAGCATTGCCATCCAACGTGGCAATGCCGCCAGCCTCTTGGGTACACTTCCAGTTGACGGCGATGAGGATGAATTTTTTGACGCAATATTTTAGTTAGATTTATATTAGAATATATTTATACTTACTTTATTTTTATTTTTCGTAATGTAAATAATGTAAAAAAATGGTAAATATTTTATATTTTAAATGAAATTGTGCTTGCAATAATATAAATAACAATATCATCTTTCACGTAATTACTACGAGAAATTATGTTTTTTAACACAAATTACATAGGTCTGGATAATGGGACGGAAAATGACATAAGCTGCTTTTCATGATGAAAAATTGCCTGGTGGGCCGACAGTCCCTGGATCACGGATAAAATGTTATAAAGTTAATTTCATAGTATACTGTTTTAACTCTTGAATTTAATAGGTTTTTTAATACTGACTTAAAATCAAGTTAAAATGCGTAAGTAAGTATTATTTTACTTTTAGAAATTGGTTACATCTTTATTATTTTAATACATATTATAGATAGGGACAATAGCATTTGATACGACTGAAATAATTAATTAAATAAGTAGTACCTAGCTAATTTCTTGTTTAAGTTTTTTTATATTACTTGAAACGGTAAGTAGTAATTAATAATACCACAAAACTCGCAAACTTCATTTGATTTGACAGATAGGGACAAAACAGTTTGATAGCTAAAATAAGTTTATTAAGCGATTAGGATTATTATGAATGAAATGGTACGTTAGTGTTATTTTTTAAGTAAGCATTAAAATTCGATTTTAATTGTTGTTATTTATTGCACCTGTTGAATCATTTCAGTAACACATAATCGCATTGAATGGAAACATGTTAGAATGATGTCGATATATAAAATAAAAATATAGTCTAATTAGATATTATAATTTAAAACAAATCTTACTTGAATTCTCATTGAAATCCCTAGCGGGATATCGAAAATGGAATAAATTGAGTACACATAAATTGAAAGGAAGAGAAGACACTACGAAATAATTAACCAACATTAGTTCGAAATTGGAACTGCCAGAGGAGTTCGTAGTTAAGGTTCCGCACACGATATACTTTTGTTGTTCCGACTGTAGTTTTTGTGAAGTCATAAACTGATTTCCAATGTACTTCCAACATGAACAAAATGGGATTGTGATGAATAAGCAACTTTTTCATAATTTTGTCAAGATGTAATACGTTTCAGATTCAAATAAATACCGCTATGCTAGATATTGTATTTCATACGATAGGTTCCAGATTCCAGTTGCAAAACTGTTAACGAATAGGTGTACTTCCGTTGTTATACTTGACTTTCATGCTAGGATAGCTTCGTGCAAAGATTTAACGATCGTATATCGTTAATTTGATATCGATGATTTTCTGTTTATTTTATTATCTATCTTTTTGGTTGAGTCATCAGGTGCAAACAGATATTCCAAAGTACTGCTTATGGCAATGAATATTAGATGTCTATTGCAATGAAAAATAAATTCTAACACTTAATTTTTTATACATCAATCATCTTCTATGTGTGAGTCACGGGAAAATGAAGCTCTATTGACTTCGTAGCTAAAATGAAAATTGTGACATCTAATAAAAGATATGGAAATACCTGTATTTATATTTTTGTACCGATTATAATATCGATTATCGGAAACGAGGCTCCGATAGCGCTCAGAGGCCGTCGTATAATAGCCCAACTCCCAATACGAAAGCGGCCTTACATTTTCATTTATTTATAATAGGAAGCGCAAAGAGAATGGAATTGTAAGAAACTAATAATGTAACTTAGTTGAGAGTTGTCACGGACTTCGTTTATTTGTTTGTCTAGTGAACCAGAAAAGATATATTTAATGACCACCACTTTGACAATTTAGTGTTCAGGCTGCAATGATAATCAATACTTATAATAAATCTGTAGAGAGGTAAATTCTGTGGGGGTGATTAGGGATCGATACTGATGCCAAAAATGCAATCAGTAAAATTTTTGTCTGTCTGTATATACTATAGAAACAAAAACTACTCGACGGATTTTAACGAAACTTGGTACAATTATTTGTCATACTCCTGAGCTGGTTATAGTATACTTTTCATCACGCTACAATCAATAGGAGAAGAGCAGTGAAGGGAAATGTTGTCATTTTGTTTAAACGCACTAATCTCAGGAACAGCTGGTCCGATTTGAAAAATTCTTTCAGTGTTAGATTAGTATTAGTCCATTTATCGAGGAAGGCTATAGGCTATATATCATCACGCTAAGACCAATAGGAGCGGAGCACCACTATTCCACGCGGACGAAGTCGCTGGCAGAAGCTAGTCAGTAATAAACATGTCGAAAGTTTTTTTATAGGTATGTTATATGCTACTGAGCATATTTAAAGATCTAATTATCTACAAATAATTATGCATGATCATATTTTTTACAAAAAATAAGCGGTTAGAGTACCTATCGAAATAATAACGTAGTCTGTATAAATCTACCAATAAGCATGATTATTTACAATACTTATTAGATGCCACCAAATTAATGTCTCAGTTAGAATTTCAGAGGTTTTTTTCCCTTAGGCTTAACGAGATAATAAACAAGTAATTTCAGTTACCGCACCGAGCCTTTTCATATTATACTGGGACAATTTTATCAAATTGGATTTTAAATCAAAGTCAAGGCCTATAATAGGCAAGAATCTATGACCGAATCAACATATTTATAAGAAACTAGCTGTTTCCCACGGGTTCACCCGGGTTCCAAGAGAACTTCCGAATACACCCGGATAAAAAACCTATAACCATTTTCAAGATACCTTCTATCTCCATACCAAATTTCATCGATATAGATCCAGCCGTTTTACCGTGGAAGCGTAACAAACTCACTCTCGCATTTATAATATTAGTAGGAAAGTAAGGATTTGAAATTAGGAAATTAGTTTTGAGTACAAATTCATAAAAAAGAGAAAAAAAAATCTTGCCAGAAAGGAAGGAAGGTTTTTTAGGGTTCCGTAGTCCGACAAGGAACCCTTATAGTTTCGCCATGTCAGTCTGTCTGTCTGCTTGTCCGGGGCATAGTGCCGAGGTTCTTGTTACTAGGAAGCTGAAATTTGGTATGGATATGTATATTGATCACGCCGAGAAAGTGGTAAAATAAAATTTTGAAAAATATTTTTTAGGGTAGCTCCCATCCATACACGTAAAGTGAGGATGAATATTTTTTTTCTCGCGTACCCCTTCGTGTGGGGTATCGTTAGATAGGTCTTTATATTATGGGTGTGTGAAGACCATGTTTCGGTCAAACGAGCCATTTACGAAATAATTACATTTTAAGTGGAAATTTTTGATCGATACGAGCATCCCCCGCTCTAACTTTTGAATGGTTCTACCTAGAAGTCTGAAAAAATCACAGACGTAGCACATGTAATGAACTTACAAGAAAAACTATCATGGCTAAGTAGGCTTAACCAGTTACAGAGTTATAATCGACTAACTAAGACCTACTACGGAACCCTACTGCGCGTGGCCCGATACGCACTTGGCCGGTTTTTTATTGTTGGTGGAATATTATTGGAATATTTTCTGGTAAATACGGTATAACTACATTGTTAAGTAACACTTAATTTGGTCGGGATCAGCTACAGCATAGGTGCCTAAAGTTGATACATTTCTGTGAATCTCTGGTCCAGCTGAACCGAATAAAAAATTGTTTTGCTAACAAAAAAAAACATTATCGATGTGCTATGTGACGCATGTTTCACGCATAGGCAGTGCCGCTGGCAGAATTTATTTTATATACATATAATCTAGCTGTGTCCTGTAGTTTCACTTGTTCGTGACTCTCGATGCATCGCCGCTCGTATATTATTTCTTTATGTTAAGTAGCATGATGGTAACTAGCTATCTTGCTCTAGAATTGGGCTACCAAATAAAGATTTTTGCATCCAACTGGTAGTTCCAGAGATTAGCTCGATCATACAAACAAACAATTTACAGATTTATATTCTAACTAGCTATTTCCTGCGGTTTCTCCCGAATCCTCGGGGAAATACTTCGCGCACCCTTCGCGGATAAACTCGGACCTTATGTGTTCATCCAGGTTACTAAATTTTATCCAAATCCATTCGGCAGTTTTTGCGTGAAATAGTAACAAACATACATACATCCTCACAAACTTTATTTATAGTTCGCTCAGTGTTTCCTTTTTAATTTCACAGAGCAGCCCGGGAAGGCACGATGAACCGTCGCCCTTTGGCTGCTACGTCGATAACAGTCGTTGTTATAATTCCATATCAGAGGCCGTCAGGCGTGAGAAAAATATAACACTAGAGCTTAATAACTTAAAGTAAATCTACAGCCCACACGACAAGAAAAAGACTAGCTGTGCCCGCGACTTCACCCGCGTGGGATTTATAAACGATTACTTTTCCAACATCCGATTTTGTATTAAATGTATAATTAAATAAAACCTATATTCTCTTTCCTATCACTTCTGAGGAAAAGCTATTCATTAGATTCTGAGACGTATATAAGGTACACACGACACCTTTTCATACTTATATACATCTTCTTTCTTTCGTATTCGGTACAAAAAAAAATCGGCCAAGTATGAGTCGGACTCGCGCACCTTTGCGAAGAATTTTATACGCAATAAAGTCGCAATTATCTTGTTTTTTTTTCGAAATTCATAATTGAGTTTGTTTGTAGAGGAAAATTGCTGATTACTCAAAATCTCAAATCAAAATCTGCGATCCTTAGAATTTTGGTTTTCTTTTTCCTGTAACATTTAGGTCTATCAATTCTAATTATTTTAGTTTTTTTTTTATTTAGAACAGACTACTCAATTTCAAGGCAGCAAAATAGATTATAACCACATTAGGGTTCCGTAGTCTAAGCAACCCTTATAGATTTAAGAGTTTTTATAGATTTCCCTAACATTTTCCGGTGAAACTGTTTTATAAACATTATCTACTACTATCTTGTTTTAGACCTAACCTTATAGGACGTTAATATTATTGAAAATATATCTATAAACCAAGTAATACATAAATATGTCTATTTACTAGTACGCCTCCGGCTTGTTACCAAAACTCTTCGTACGCGTTTACTCCAAAACAGATACCTACACTTACACAATAACAATGAAATGAATTACTAACGTGAGTCAGCTACAGGAAACGTGTTATTGCCCCGCTTCAAAGTGTTAGACAAACAAACTATCATTAATAGATTCGCAATCCGAACAGACGTGGTCTAATATTAGGTTCGACCTGATATTACGCAAAACATTTAGTAGATACTAAATACCAGGAAAGATACTCCACGATAATATACGGTAGAAACTGGGAAATTTGTTTTAGATATTTTTTTTGAAAGTTCTCAATCAAATTTCGTAGTAACTTTTTAAAGACACCATAATTATGGGAGATCGATTTTTTTTTTTCTTATACATACCTAATACAGACCTTTTCATTGTATGCCTAGCCAATTCAGTGTATGAATGGGTAATATGGAATTTTCTTGGACTTGTGTCCATCCATCCATATAAACTTTCACGTTTATAATATCAGTGGATAGGATAGAACAGGTAACACAGGCGAGGGCAGAATAATCTTCTTCTAAAACCAGGAAAATTAAAACAAAAGCTATGTCCACGAAGCCAACATTTTATTTACTTTGATATTATAATACATTTGGATAATACGACAGTGGTACATCTATTAATATCCTCAACATTTTCTTTCTTTACAAGAATCTCTAAAATATTCAGTTGTCCACTATACAATTACTTATGGAGACTGAAGGCTTTTTATATGAATACAAATATAACGTCAATAAATAAATAGTGTAAAAGCGTAATAATTATGTATTATTGTAATATACAAAGCGAGCAATATCGAAATCACTAATTTGTATGTGCATATAAAAATATTTTGGAAATTTTAGGCATCAGGCATTGTGAAGTTTAGAAGTGTAATAGTACATATTATTTACTGTTACAAACACCTTAATGGAAGCACAGAAAGATGGATAAGAAAAATGTAGTCGTTTGGTAGAAAATATTTATAAATTACATACCTATTATATTTTGAAAAAAGATTAGGGTAGTGCTTTCTCTTTGATACAATATTGATCGTCATCATAAGTTGGTTCGCAAGTATTAATATTTACAAGTAAATTAATGTCACCACAAAAGCGAAGTAACTAATAAAACGTCTTTTTTAACAGAATTCTAGCTAGATATTTCGATTCCAAGAAAATTGAAAAAGGTGAAATTTTCCTATAGGAGTAACATCCTCATCTAATGGGATGATAACATAAACACACAATTTAAAGTGTCTTAGGAAATGGCTTCAACTTCGAATCAGGTAAACAATATGATTTTAACTTAAATATGGGTAAAGAAAATGGAATCTGATTGCTGCATTTTTTTCGTAGAGATCTGTAATATTTATTCCATTAGGTGACGGTTTAAAGCATCATTAGTACTATTATTAGAAAATTAATGATGTATGTACAATCGAATGACGTGAGCCATGACTAGTTACTTGCGACCGTGTTTAACAAGCAATATTCCAATGACTCGATAAAATATGAAAACTTCACTATGGCATCAAAACAACACTAACAGTGACTTTTTGCTTTACATTTTGCATTGTACCACCCGTTACTGTGCAAATATGATTATGCTTGAAACTCAAAACACGAACTGTCCATGAGGAATATTAATCTCACGTACAAATACACAGTGTGGTGACGACTATGGGTGCTAACTCGATGACGACCTGATACTGTATTTGAATGAGAAGAAAATAATGATATAGCGTATAATAATTTAGGCTATGATAAGTATATTTGAATTCTTGAAGATGTACACAAACCTACTATATGCCACAGTGACTGTCAACATATTATGATATCAAATTATAAATAAAACTCTTCACTGACGTACACTGAAAGGGCTGTACTGTAACATCTACTGTAGAGCATTTAGTTTTATAAACTAAGTAATATTAATATGGCATAAATGTATTGTCCAAATATTAGTTAAAGCTTTCCGATTTATGTATGTACCTATAACATTTGTTAGTATCGTCTACATAAGCACTAATCACTATTTTATAATATAGTTTTAGTAAACGTTTGTCGGTGACATCAATCATTTAGCAATTACAATATATGTCAATGTATAATAAATATTTCATACAATTTTGTCCTAGAAATTATTTCTAAAAATCGTTGCACTCACAAGTCTTACAACATTCCACTAAATTCAATCTATAGGAACCCATACTTCAGTTCAAGATCTAACAAATGATCTATAAGAGTCGTCGTTTAAGGTGACGCTTCTACATAACGATTGACGTCGACTAATAATAAGTTTAGTGTCCACCAACACTACAGTAGGTACTTCATACACGTCTATTTATTATTAGTATTTCAATCAGAGATTGAGGAAAACTCATGCATTGTTAGAAAAATAAAACAAGTTTCCGAGATTAGGTACAGAAAACATTGACAACGAACTTGGAAGGATGAGAGTATTAAATAAATAGTTAAAGCACTTAGAAGTAAAGAAGATATCGGACATAATTGAATAAGTTAGACCTAAATACTTTCGTCAATTCATAAATAGACACCTAGCTTATAAATAACAATAAATAAAAATCTTAAGGCACGTTTTTAGGTACCAAGATCACAATTTCATAATTTTAACGCATGTAAGTTGACAGAGGATTAGAGTTATGGAATGTCTGTTTACAGCTGAATATCGTACCGAATATACGAACCTGTGCTCTGTTGCAATCAAAACATTTGATTGTAGAATACCTAGAATATTATTCTTCGGATTTGCTAAAGAATTGAATTTATTTTATTCATAATCTTTATACAGTTACTTAAAATAACATAAGCGCATACATTTAAGTATTTCTGCATTGTGCAGAATAACAATACCGATACAATTTACAAAAAATATTCGTAAGTTAACTAAATAATATGCAAAATTTGCAATAAGTTCCTAAAATTACTTAATAAATAAATTCCAATGAGGGTAAGTTAAGCTCGTTAACGACGAGCATATTATATAATATTAAACATTTTAATGTTCGCGAACTAAGTATTTACATAACATAGTCTGTCATACTCACTCTACTATTTACACGACCGATATTTACAATAGTGTCCTTGTGCACGTCCCGCGCGCGGTTTATACTCACACCGACCACTCATTGTCAGCACACACTCACGGCGCTAGCGATACCTATACGAAGACGGTAGCACGAAGTCCCCGAACGAGTACAGTGCGTTCGCGTACCAGTGCACTCCACGCGGGAGCTCGCTGGAGCCGCCCCACCGCGCCATCCACCGGAGCGGGGCCATCGCCGCATGCGCCAGCGAGTGGCTTCGGACCAGCGCGTAGCAGGATGCCAGCACATCGTCCACTATGATGGTGCCGGTTCTCGTCAGAGGCGCGTATACACCGCGCTTCGACAACATTCGGGTTTTCACGACTCTAGACGGCCGCATGACGTCGGCCGACCCTCTCGTGAGGAGCACGTCGCCGACCTCGACGTTGGAGGCAAACGACTCCCGCCATCCGTCGGCGGCAGCGAGCAGCAACAGGTGTGACGGCGTCGTCGTGATCGTCACACCGTTCTCTGCTGTTACTTCGATGAATTGCCGTGTTACATTCGGATCGCGGTCGATGAATGTCAACACCTGGAAATGAAGATAAACATTTGTGAAAAAAAACTAAGATCAAAAATTAATTCTATGTATTATTATGTCCAATAGCTGAATTCATAACTGAGTAGTATGTCATACCTACATTATTTAAACACTACATTAAATCATTTCACATACATTTTAAACTGATAAGATTAGCCGTTTTTAGAGGCTTTCATCTCGTTTACCTACCTCGGAATAAATCATTTTGCCGTTGTCTGAAGCAGACAGCACTTTGTCTCCTCTTCGTATCGTAGCGATATCCCGGGGACCATTCTCTGTATACACCATGGCTCCTTCAGGGAAGCAACCGGCACCTGTTCCAACAGATGACTCTGAAAAAGACAACCATAGAAATTAATTAAAATAAATTTTCACTTTTAAATTTCTATTTGATCAATAATTATTAGGTATCTTCATAAAAAGTGAGAATATTATACGTTGTTTTATTTAAGTATTATGGTACAAATTTTATTAAAAAAAATATTTTGGTTTAAATTATGCCAACATCTTGTGAATCAAAAGCAAAAAAAAAAAAGCAAATAAATTGAGAACATAAAATCGTGAAAGGGACGATAGTAAATTAGCTCGAAGCAGTCATATCCCTTTAAGGAATAACGAGAGTTCTCTACGCCCGTAATTAAAATCGGATAAGATACGAAACAAAAGAGAATCGCGGACAGCTCCCACTGCGCCCAGGTTATCGGTAAGTATAACCTACTCGTACGAACCACCGTGCTGAGTTTGTCTTTACACCCACAATTGGCTCGGACCGGCTCCGATGTAACACAGATTACAATATTGTTATCCATCTTCCTTCCAAAGTCAATAATGAAGATTTTTCCAGGAAATACGAACAATAATCTCTTGAACATACTTTTTAAGCATTAGATAAGTTAATTCAATCCGTTTTTCGTAATCTTTTCACTCATTGTTTGCACGAAAAAACTCGGACCAAAAAATAGCACATAATTGTGATTTACTGAACTCTGTTTGTATATTATCTAATAGTATTTGTTTAAATCCTTGTCCAGCTTAAACTGTACCTGTGCGTAATCTTTTAATTCGTTGGGATCCTCGGTTGCTTTAGCAAAAAAGTGTCTATTTACGTGAAACTTAATGGTATCCAAAAGATAAATAAAAATGGCTTAACTTAAAGCCCAAGTTTAGCATGAACACGGCATAGCCGCTAACTTTGGTAGTCAAGTTATAACAATTGTATTTACCGTCTATACTTTTAACTTAAGTTACAGTTACAGTGGGTGGTGCAATTACACGCGCAAGTGAACAAGCCTAAAGATACCCTGCAAAGCCTCTGGTTTGCGCGAACTCATTAAATTTTGATTTGTTGTGTAACCGACCGATAAATTCAGTCGATCCTTGTTCAAAAACTGTTCCAAAGCGATGGGTTCGGAGCGGATCACATTACACAATAACCACACAAATTAGATTTTGCTCAAAGTCAAGCGCTTATTGTCAACATGCGTTTGTTGTCCGGTGAACACATCACACGAGTTATTGAATAAGCGTCGGACACCTTTGCGTTTTTGTACAATTTGGATGGTAGGGTGCAGATTTATTTATCCTGTGGATAATTTGTATGGGTAGTTTTTAGTTGAATTATTAAATGGATAATTTATTTGGTTAATTATATACACAGTATATTTATGTGGGTACCCACACAATCATGTATCGTCACACTAATCTTACTTATATAAAAGGTCCAAATATACAGTGCAGAAGATTTTATCTAAGTTTTAATTCCCGGCCTTATTAAGCTTCAAAGTTAACGAATCCAAAGCCTTAAAACCAGTCACACTGCGATTTCATAGTGACGTAAGTAACATTAGGCTGAAGATGCGGCGATAAGCGGCGCGGTTGCGAGGAAGGGGGGGGCGGGGGCCAGTGCGCCGGCGCAGCCGAGTGGCCGCGCAGACCCCGCCCCGCGGGGACCACCGGGAGAGCTAGGCGGCGCGCGCGCTGGGCCCCGCCGTCCGAGCCGCGCCGGCCGGTCGCGCGTGACCATACATTACCAACTCGACAAATGTAAGCACGTGACACTATTAATAATTTATCTCGTCGATAGATGACATGTGGAACCAGCGAAATGTGACGCATATTCAGGTTTTTTAAAAGAGCAGAAACTTAAACATTTGTCAGGAGCGCATCACCTCGTTTAAAAGCTTGGCTAAGTATATTTGATAAAAAAAAGGTAGGCAATGTTATTGATAGGGTTTAATCGGCCGCCGCAACCTTTTATTGTTGGGACGATGTAAGGCTATCAAGATGCTCGCATGGGATCAGTAGAACTATATCTGATTTATATCGTGTAGAATAGCAATTAACCGACGCATGGTCATGCAAATGCCAAACCGCGCCGGTTATGATTCATGCGCCGACCGAACGCGCATCGTATGTTACTTATACAATGTAAAAGAATATAATAAATATGGGAAGGTTTATTTATCTGCACTTCTGATTAAATATAAAAATAATTTTAAATTTATTGTACTACAACTATTTAGAAATTGCTACAACACCGTATAAAAAAATGATAACATTTTAGGTAGCTTTTGAACCTACATCTCGGGTGTTTGCTTTCATCACGCTGTATTATTTTAAAGCATAATTCAAATATTTGGAATATAAAATAAGCATTCTCATTGTAAGATTCAAACAGGTACGTAATAAGAAGTTATATCTACATATTTACATGTTTAAATGGCTGGTAGATAAACACATTAAACGTATTAGTTTTTCAATAAATTAATATTTATAAAGCTGCCTCTCTAAATTCTGGTCTAGCCAATTCATACTTCACATGTCGACGCAGTAGCGAAATGATTTAAACGCCACGCAAGCGACACCGACTGTGATGCAATATGTAGCGTCGTACATGGTGATGTGGTACTGAGATCTTAACGTTTGGATTTATTGCCCACCAGCACTGAATTGCCGACATTAAGGCTTGAGATATAAAACGAAACTGTGCTAAAGTTTAAATTGAAATATAATCTATACATAAAATTATGAGTCTGATAAAATATGACTGCGTGTAAGCTGTACACTATGTTAATGTTAAACATGTACACGCAAATTAATATTAAAAGGTAAAAATAAAAATATACGACTGGTAACTTATATAATCGTAGCAAAAGAAACCCGTTTCGTAAAAGCTTATTTTAATTAGAGCTTGCTTTATTACTTTATAAATGTATGAATATTGGTTTAAAATGATAGCTAATTTAAATTGAGATTTTTAAAATGTATTACTGTACGAATTTATTCATAAACTCACAATGGCTGAAAACAAGACAAATGAAACAACAAAATAGGTTGATGACTTTTGACAGACACAGAACACATCGACGCGAAATGAGCTCACTAAGTTTACTTTCATTTTTTGCCGATATATGTAGTTGATGAACTGATCGATAATCGGTATCAAGCAAGCGGGTGTGGGAACCTTGCGGGGTTCAGCCGCAGTCTTCCGGGATGTGGCGGCTCGGGTGTCGCGCCCTCACAGCCTTTCGCACGCATGCCCCGCGCGCGCTCGACCGCACAACATCGCTCACTCACGCTTCTATCCTCTGCCTTACTTCTTATAAAAAATATTGCTCTTCTTCATCAATATTGTGGTCGATATCATACACATAAATCACCAAATTATATAATCAAGTCATTGATTTGATCATAAATATACTTGATAATATTCATCGAGGTTAAATAAAATGCATTTCTTTTAGATTATCAGCTTGTTAGTAATTAGTTAAATCTATCTTTATACGAGCAGCTTGGTTGTTATAACTCTGATCAATCTTTGGATTACGGCGACTTTGGACTATTGAACATCAACTAAGCCTTTCACCTTGCTTATTGAAAGCAGTTGGCAAGGCAAAAATACATAAATAAGTGAAATTTAGTAAAGGTTCACATGAATTTTCACTGATATGATTTAAGTTACGTCACAACGTTATGAACTCTTAATAAGGTAATTAACCGGTGAAAGACGTTATGAATTTTCCCATTGGACTTACAGGTATGTTTAGGACTATCATGATGTTAAAATATGAAAAATAACTAACACCTGTGCATTATAAAATGTGGATCCTAAATACATTCATGGTTCACTTATAGAATTCCTTCACAAGGTAGGAAGCTTCTCTACAAAACTACATGTCCATGTCTTATTAAAATTCGTCCTTCAGTCCAAGCTAGGGTGGTGACATGTAGTGAGTCGTGACCTGTCCCGGTCGCCGGCGGTCACGCCCCATTTACCGCGAGCCTCTTCTGTGTCGGACAACTGTTCCTACATCACTATTACCAGCATTGTTTAAATTCGTAGAATACAAACATTTAAAAGTATTAGATACTTGTCTTGATAAAAATCTACATTGATTTTTGTCCCCATAGTAAGTAACTCCAATAGTTATAATTTAACGTGTATATCGTTCTAATCTGCCGCCGGCTTCAAAGAATTCTTAATAGTCGCAAAAAGTGAAAATATGAACGATAGAATCTGGTTTGATACATAAAACATTGCTCTATTAATGTCTTACTTAAGAATGTTATGTTGCACAACAAGATTGTGCCAAGCATCAATAACTGTTACTATAATTTATAAAAATGCAGTTGTTCCTTGACGTTTATAAAAAAAATACTGTTTACATAGCTCCGATATACTCTGATATCCTCTTACGGATGACAAAATTTAGGCATACATATAATATGTATCTTTCTATATAGTTTGTATTAGTGCACGAGTAAAGTGATGACGTTAGTATAGATAAATACCATAAGTCAACGATCGGAATTAAAAAAAAACAATCATCGCCGACCAATGAAAATCAATTAATCGAGTTCAACACAAAAAATTAACGCTCGGCATAGTTTTATTGGCGCCGAGTTGATCACTGAATGCTTTAATTTAATATACGAGCATATAATGGGCCAGTTTTTCTCTGTCTCTTTTTCACCCCATGTGATAGAGCGAAAAATGTTCTTGTTTTAAAATATTCATGATTAATCATCAAATTTTTATGGGTGTAGATAGATTACAATAGTGTTTTTGATGAAATGTGATCTATTGAATATTTGCTTATTCACATAATCAATCTACTATTGCACGCTAAAAATAAGGACAAATACGTGTATGATAATTTTGTATGTAAATAAAATATCACGCATTTTGAAAAATTAGTCTATGATGTAAATAAACAAAAGTATCAAACTATTCCGATATTAGGTTATTATACAGCATTACGATAGATAGTCCTAAATATAATACAGGAGACGAAGTTTTTTTTTAATTTAAGGGGAGAGCTTAAGGAGCTGTGGATGGTCGTGCGCGATCCGGCCTTGACCGCGACCAACAAAGAGCCACGACCGCAACACACATACCTACACAAAGCACATTAATTATTTATAAGATCCAAATTAATACTAAAAGACTCGGATCGTACAAAACGCCGGAATAAATGAATAAACATCGAAACAAATTGTCTGCGACCGCGGGAGACTCCGTCGGATATCAGTGGTTGAGCTTTTGAAACAATGAATGCTCTTTATCGTTTTAGGATGACTTTAGGCATCTTTTTTTATAAATTTACGACTTTTATTTTGTGCTGGTTTAGATATAATATCAATTTAAATATTTTTTTATCGAAACTTTAGGATCAATAAGCTTCAAAGATTTTTTATGCAACAAACTACAATTTTAGGCTGGACTTTTCGCTATTTAGTATAGTGAAAATTCCTGTAAAATAAATAAGGTATGTATTTTTGAAAACATATAAAGAATGACGTATATAATAGTTTTAGACGTTTTAGTTAAATTATATATTGGACGACGAAGATATAGCTGATCGTTTATTGTAAGAAACAAGCCCGTGTCTTTAGAAAGCTCATGGAGCACCTACTTAAGAAAAAGGCTACGCAAGTAGTTTAAGCGCTGTTTTTGGAAAGTTCAAATTTAGTGTTATGTGTCATCGACCGTAGATTAATGTCATGGAGGATACATCCACAAAAGTATACTCCTATGGGCTTGTGAACTAAGAAAATATCAATGATGAATGTAAGGTTCGATGGCCTCGTGTGTTACCCGGGAGAAATCAATCAAGGATATTTTTTCCCTTCTGTAATTCCGAGATAAAAAATATTTTGTGTACATATGAAATTAAGGCATTTATGAATAGCTGGATTTGTCATCAATGGTTGGATTGTTCTTCAACGTTTAGTAATAAGCAAGCCAATTCAAATTATCTACGTAAATATGGCGTAAAAGTACGTTCCAACGTTTCTATAGATTAAAAGCAGTACAGTTTTAACTCAGTATCTCGAACGATTTTAATAAAAAAACCGAAAAGCCTTTGATTAAATCAGAAATAGATATGTATATTCAGTAGCTTACATACTAACTAGTAAATTGCTGACTAAGTTTAAAGTAAATAAAAATATTACGAGAAAAATTAAATAAAATCAGTTTTTCTTTCACATAATAAATTCATAACACTAAAATAGACGTTAGTAGACATTATTGTAATACTGCTAACAGTCCGGAAAGTTGTATCGAAAACAACGTATCTAATTCAACACTGGACTGGAGAACACTTTAAGGTGAATACTGCACCACTTATAGACCCATCTGCAAAATTAATTGGAACTATGCGAACGCGCCGGAATGCCTCCATAATATCTAAAAACACAAGCATACATATAAATACGCGCTTCTCTCATCGTTATGCCGTATACATATATATAGATATAAGTAGCCATTGAATCACCGGTGTAATTATAGAAGTGGGGGATTGGCTGCGATGCGGCCGCGTGCGCAAGAGACGGTTATAGTTTTCTCCGCGTGTATGGATGAGAGGGATGCTAACAAGAGGCTCGTTCGTCCGTTTGATCGACACCGCCGGGGCGCGGGCGCGGGAAGCTGTCTGAGATGCATTCTTCTTGTAAAGTTCAACTATATATTTGGCCCGTTCCGAAGCCTGTAGCCCGCATTGTACAGTTATGTACCCGTAATTGACTAACAATGCCTTTATCACGTGACATTTTACAATGTTTAGCACCTAGTCAACGTTGACGTGTCAACGAACGCTTTCAGGAAACCACAGTTTTCCCTCGATAAGTATGTTATATATTAGTGAATTATCACTTTTGTTGCGCGTCAATAAGTTGTCAGTCATGATTTAACACATTCATATACTTGTGGATTTTCTTTTAGGAAAAACCAGATATATATAACCTACACCTACGTATGATACAATGATATAATCTCGATTGTTTACTTCAGAAAGCAAATAGTAAGTCAGGAAATACCGCATTTTCCTGTTATGTTAGTCTTTCAGTTAGCGAAATCTTACTAAATTTTTACGTTAATCAACGAATTGAGAATATGGAAACGCAAATTGATAAACAAATCATTTTCCCAGTTTAAACAGATTCAATTTCCTCCTTTATTGATCAGGAAAGCCACGTTTTTCATTAGCTTGGTTTGGTTCAAACTTTTTAGGTACGATAAATTAGACTGATTTCAGTAAACATGTAAATTTCCCAAGACGGCTAAACATGGGACGACGATCGTCGCGCCGTCATACAAAAGACTTAAACGCATTACAAAATAGGCAGCACTCTTATGAAAAACTTTTATGATTATGTTCTTTAACTCTTATCTATATCTGTATTAATAAATTCAGCATTTTATTATTCACTATTAATATTCTGTTGAAATTATTTAGATTGCTTTGGTCCAACTTATTCAAAATAAATATGTATTCTGTAGTTTATTAAAAGGTATTTTAAATTGTCTATTGATTGATTTTCTGTAAATGTAAATATATCAAATTTACCAATGTTATAACACTAAAAATAAGAGAAGATAAATTACCTGTTTTGACGGAGCAATGTATATATGATCTGCTTTCGTAGAAGACCCAGTCGAAGCCGGCTTCCACCGCCAGCCTCGCAAGCATGCCGTACTTGGAGCGGTCGCGGTCGCTGGTCGTGAGGTCGACGGCGCGGCCCTCGTAGTGCAGCGAATGTTCTAGATGCGAATTCTCCTCGTCCCAGCCCTCGATGACGCGCAGTCGCACGCCCGGCCACTGGTTCATCACACTTATAGCCAGCGTGTTCAGCTTCTCCTTGCATCTCTGGAATGTTACAACTCCAAAGTTCACTCTTTGTTGTAACACATTTCATACACGAATAATATTATAAATGCAAAAGTAACTATATCTGTCCGTTACGCTTTTATGGAAAAACGGTGGAACCGATTTAGATGCAATTTTGCAATCAATAATTTATGTAATATTAAAAATTCATTTTGTTAAAAAGATTTACTAAACAACAAAATGTTAAAGAGAAAACTACAGAATTGTATTGAATAACATTTACGTTACAGACTATCAAGGCTTGAGCTAGGTTTATTTCAATATACTTTCATACCAAGATTGTTGATGAGCGCAGACATAAACAATGATTCATCAACATAAGCGTTTACTAAAGCTTGCAGAATTCAAAGGAACGTGAATGTTAGTGCATATTGTAACAATTTAAGCCCTAAGTGTTAACAGCCGTGGGCAAACATAATGATTTCTAATATTTACATCGCAATTCGCGTCGACCACCTAAAAGGTCCGTAAGTGGAGTGCGCACTCGATGCACCTTTAAGAAACAATATCGATGCTCTAAAGACATGCGAAACTTTTTGTTTACACCTACTAAAGAAAATACCAATAGATGTGCTAACAAATGGACAAACGCCGCCGCCCCAACGCCTCACAACACAGGATGTCGGACGTTTGTCGTCAAAGAATAAATCAAATTACACACGCTGCACAAAAGGATCCACACGGATTTGTTTGTGGACCAGCTCCGCGGGACGAATGAGGGAAATGTCAAAATATTTATAAAGAAATGTGGACAAAGCTCGGCGCACCGCGTGGCGGCTTTGTTGCGCGATGTCAACTCACTCTATGCAGATTTCAATGTGAAAAAATTTGGAGATTGACGTAACGAATCGAGGCTAGAAACCGGGCCGGGCGCCCCGCCTGGCCGATGTATTCGGCCACATTCATGCGACAGATAGTTTGAAGCACCGTATATAATTACTTCTACGAACGTTTCAACCGCCTAATAAAGAGTTGCGAGAACTGCGACATATTTAGCATCGTCTGCGATGCTTTTATTTTTTGACATTTCGAGGCATCAAAATTCTTTATGTAGGATGAATCCCTGTTTATAAGCGATTATTTTATAAGGTAATTGTTCTTGCTAATAAGCTTATCTTCAGTGAAATATTTCTGTAATTCGAAAGACTGAGACATCTTGGCGTGAAGCGAGGGGAGGGGACGGTGGTGCACGCTCAGGAAGCTCAATGTTTGCTTCTCCGCAGACGTCTCGGTCCGCACTAAAACAATCGAATGCTAAATGCTTATACAAACACTTGCTGCATTTAAACGTGGGAACACATCGGTGGCGCAATTAAGCATCTCTCACCATCGTAACACCAACATTCTTTCTTCGATTGCTTTAAATAATATTGGTTAATCTTTACAATTCATTTCTCAACAATAAATCTAACTTTATTCGAATTTAACTCTAGAAACAAAATTTATCGGTAAATTCCTAACATTTAGGCAGGTATCAATTTGAGCATATCCGAAAAGGTAGATGCAGCAGACCTCATATGGGTATGAAGGGGCGAGGCGACGTGGCATACCCGATAGGCTATTATAAATTCATTATGCATATTTTTAGTAAACAAGCTGTCGATCACAATGCTCACGCGCAGCGGGGAGCCCTGCCTCCGACACCTCGCCCTGTCCCGTTCGATACCTACATACCCTAATATCACGATTATCATCAACTCAGTATGCACCCACATAATGCATGTACCTACATAATAAAATGAACTTATACATCCAATAAGATTCGAATATTAAACCAGTTTTTACAACCAAGTCAATTTACGTAAATTTATTTTCGCAAATTATCAAATTACACCACATCAAAAGCTCATATTCAATTATATTGATTAACAAAAAATATAACAAGCGTATCGAATACCTAAGGTCAAGTTTTGAAGCGAAACTCCAAGCTACCTGAACCGGTGGCGACCGAAGCACTTGCGGACGCATAATGAAGGCCGCTCGATGGAACTGAGGTAAAAATGGAATAAAAACTCTCAGGATCATCGCACTGAAACAGCGGCTGCAGTAACGTGAGAACGCCGAGTGCTGTCTGCGGCCCGCGCTGTGCGCTTGCACGCACGGGAATTATTAGATACTAGCACATCTCTAAATACCACTTAAACGAATACAATGTAAATAAAATATTGTCGCTAAAACTAATATCTTTTATATCTAAATTGTTCCTCTAAACAAGCAGTTGCCATGGCGCGGCATCTTTCGCCACCTCCTTCTAGCGCGGAGTTGCCGCTAATTTATAACCACCTCCCTCCGCGACCATAACAATATATTAGGATAATTAAATGGCTCTTTACATTCCTTAACACATGGTTTTTTTTTCTACAAGGCCACTGGAGTCAAAAAGCCGACCAATGCTGACTGGTTTTTGATGTCCCGTTTTTTGTCTTTTTGTGGAAACCACAACAAATAGTTTAAGGGCATTTTTTGTAATGCCGACCGTTCATTTTGTTCGCGCGAACCCACAAGATTTCTACGCGAGGGTGTTGGGTAAAAGGTTCACGTAGGCCCAGATAGACGACTTACCTGTATCGCAAGTATGTATTTTCATACATCTAAAATTTAAAATATTCCAATAAACTTGCAAAAAAAATATACCAATCTAAATACTTTTTCAAAACATTAACAATGTAAACATTTTAGTGACGGGCCAAGTACATTTATTATTGTTGGAGATGTGTTTAGCCCGTCCGACGACTTAAACGGCATACAATATCATTTAAGTAAAATAAGACCACTTAATGCTTGATTTTTATAGCCTGCCTTAGTTCTCATCATACTTAGGTACCTGCAAAAATGACGCGTTCCAAAAACGTATGGTTGAGTCAAAGCAACCTTTTCGACGCTGCAAAGTACAAATTAGGCGGCTTAATATCCCTTACATCAAACTAACGCCTTGTCTTTATGGCAATGAAATATTTTTTTCGGATTGGTGGATGGTAGTGCTGGGAGGGACCATGAATGATTTCACACAGATCGTTATATTCAGTCACAAATAGTCAGAGAAACCGCAACGTGTGAATCACTAGCCCAGGCGGCCATTTTGTTTTTTTTACCTTTTTATAACCTGTATTAGATTGACTACGTAATTATATAGCTAAGACAAGGTCCGATGTTGCAGACCAAAGATTTTGTTGCCAATAAGTTAGAAATTCACATAATTATACCTACTCGTACTTTAAAGTCGCCACTCACCCTACTATTGCGTGTATATTCTATAGATACAATATTACTGGTCCCATAGCTATTCATCGCGATGTGTGCATATAAATACTACAAATATTGGCTGACCATAATTCCTAGCTGTCGAACACATCATAAATATGCATCGTGTGCATCACCTGTCTGTCATGTTCAGAGCCCTTTAATGTTTGTCCACGAAAAATATCACCCTTTGTTGTCTTAATGCGGCTGTCGTCAGTGCAGGGCCAAGGAGCGCTAACTCATACATTCACTCACAGACACTCATCTCTAATACGCTATGAATATTGCTAACCATAATCGCCTCAACTCGTTAGCAAATTCTATTTATGAGCAAGAAATCATCTTGAAAGATTCTTAACATTTATATTTTGCTTAAGGCAAAACTTCTACAAATTGATTGCATGCCGATGTAAAAATTACTTTAGAATAGAAAATTAAGCAATTTGTATTCAATAATGTAATTTCAATAAGATGTAATCTGTGTAATCACAGTTAAACTGTAGTCCAGAATCAATTAAGGATTCAAACAAATATGGTTTATAGACACTTCTACTCGTTTCTGAGAGGTTTTTTTCCCATTGAGGGCTATATTTCGTATGTAAAGGCGCGCGCGCTAACGAATACAGTCCACAAGGCTTTTAAGGAGACGCGGGCGCCTTTCACTATGTTGGAAAAAAACTTTTGAAACAAGACACCGATATGCGGTGTTTGCTTGGGCCACAGACCTCTGTTAATGAAACGTTACACTTCATTCACTCAACTGGGCCAAGTGTCTTACCAGACATAATGAAGTTTACTTTGTGCCTGTGTTAGAATAAGCTGAATAACAATTATTTACATCACCAGTTGCTTCCAAGCCTTGTCATACGTCTTACATTATAACTAGCCGCATTCTTCACACGTGGAATGTGTATTGGCTTTGTTGTGTTCAACGTAATGTACCTTTGAATTCACACGTGTATTCTGTAAATCATAAAATCTTCATTTATTGGAAGTAAGTACCAAGTTAGGAGGACAATAGACCATCTTATTTATAAATAATTGGTTCCAGTTGGCTTGCAGGGTGTTGTTCTTTACCCCTGGGGCCGATCTGTTATGTTTTATTCCACGTTATTGTATGTTTACAGTTGGTAATGCCCACGAGACGGATGTAATACCATAATTTATATTATTGTGATCGCTAAGTCTGGCTGACGCGAGGTCAATGGCGGAGTCAATGAGAGCATGCTCACTAGTTGCAAGTCATTCGAATGAGCGATGGAATCCACGCTTCCGACATCGATCAACTTTGTATACTTATCCTTTGTTTTTTCACCGTTCCCTTTGCATAGTGATCCCGATATGGCAATGTTCAAAATATTTCTCATTATGCTATATCTAGATTCTATAAGCCTTTAAAGTTGAAACTTTAGGTACAAATATTTTGATACAACCTGTTTAACCAGTCATTAATTAACATTTAAAACGAATTGGCAGTTTCAGGAGTTAGCAACTAAATAAATTAAATAGGACATAACAATCGGTCTAGCCAACATATTTCATATTGTTCCTGTGCAACCGATAAGTTATATACATACATCAACTTCATAAGCAGCATTATTACGAGAAAATATATAAATAGTAGTTTAGAACTGAATGGGGGTTAGAAGTAGCTCATAACTGCGCACCTTGCCTGTCGCTACATCGTCGTAAATACCATATTCGCTAAATCGCGGAAGGCTATAAACATTAACTGGCGTATCGCGCTAATTTCCAGCGTCAACCCTCGTCGACTCGATAACTGCTGTTGATCGATTTGCATCCGTAATTACGTCACTTTTAGCGGGCAGGTGATGAAAACGCGACAAGTACGTGATTGCGGGAGGCGATGCCCGCCCCTTCCGACGCGACCGGTTGAGAGCTTTTAACTTGGTGCTGCGCCGCCGCCACTACTTCGACTATCATATGATCGCTGTCAGAGGTCTAATAGATAAAGCTAAGTAGCAACGTATATACAAGACACTTTATTTAGATATTTTACATTTTCTCCTTAACTTTACTCTTGCTTACAAATATCCCAAATATCTATACAAAGACAGAGAACATTATGTCTGTCTTTAACTAACATCTAAAGCTCGATCGAAATCAAATATTAAAAGTGAATTCTGGCGCATCTCTGTTATCGAAATGAGTTATTGATTTATCAGTAGGTACATCAAAACTTGATAATTCTGCTTGTCGCGTCGGATTTGGTACGCGCCGGTGCGCGGCTCACGCATAATCTCCGCGGTACGATCTGCCGCTATGATTCACACCTAACAACCTATTCTCAGCGAGATCTCAACTTCAAAGAAAAATAAACCATCTTTGTTACACCATTGACGAGCAATCGCCTCTCTCATTGTTTATCCCTGGCCCAAAGCGAGGTGACCACATCACGTGGGTGTAAAGTAAACAGCCGCACACGTATCACACTATACGTCCTCTTTTGCTGACGGTCCCGAGGAGCCTCTTGATAATATTTTATAAGACAAATAACCCGATAAAGATGTTTTGACGTGAACCCGTGTTCATCGCTCACACTAAAATGCGTCCACTGAACAAGTATAATAAAATATTTATTTACAATTTTCTGCTTTCGGGTAGAAAAGAAATAAAAGTTCTAATTTAGTGTCAACTTTATTGGTGGCGAGCGAAGCGTTAAGGCGATCGGTCGAATGTTTAAATACGTTGACAGGACTTAAGGCGGTGGACTTCACGTAGATCCATTAGCATTGTTTTAAAGGATTAGAGCGGCGCTTACGAGACGCATTGTGGGGCGATGTGTCGCTTGACACGCATATTTTTATGACACATGTCTTTTTATATCAAATAATCAGTGTGAAACGACTACTGTATCGAAGGTGCTGATAACCCACACCCATCTTCGGTGTTTTTTGTGAAAAAAAAAACTGATTGGTCTAAATAAGTCGTAGTTTTTCTTTATTACCAAAAGGTATATTGTCTATACCGATATAAAATGGCATACCTATATTTCTAAATCTGGGCGCTTTAACCGCTGTCGTGTCAGGCTGGCGTCCGCGGTTAGTGTCATATTACACAAAAGATCGAACGTTTTTAGATTGTTTTGGGTCGAAATAAAACCCGATGTCTCCAACAATTTTACAGAATTACCCGACGACAGAAGGTTTTTGTTTTTTCAACTTAAACCTTGCAACATTAATCTGCTGTGCAACTCCAATTATAAACCTTAAATATAAACAAAAGGATTCCAATCTTTTTTTTCGATCTGTAAAATATATCTTGGCAGAGTTTCATGGAATATTGGTTTACATGTAGTAACGCGCATCAAATCTATTGATGATTTATTGAAGAGACAATTTGACGTGGGACTAAGATGTTGCGGTCGTTTCCGCATCACTACTTGCGTGGAATTCAGCGACTAGATCGTAAAACACTTTAAATAGACAGCTTTGTACAAACTTAACGAACATTATTGAAATATTATTCTAATGTGATGACGCATTATCGAAACATGATTCATTTGGTTTTTGTAGGACATGTCACAGGACCTCAAAATGGTTATCATAAATAGCGCGAGATAATTCGTTCGACAGTCGCGTGTTGTTATTTATTTTGAGGTAGTAACTGTTTTTATCAATGGGCATCCATTAGATGAGGCTTTGTGTGCGCTGGCGCGAGGGCGTGAGAATAGTTGAGCGGGACATAACTTTTTGATTGCACATAACCTTTTTTAATGTGTCACTTCTTCGAGCTGTGTAAGGTTTACGTTTTAAGATTTAACTTTCCTCAGCTTGTTTTGTACCCAAACTGGCGAATATATAAATGAAAAAGATGGAACGAACCTGCCAACCGTGGTTCCCAGACTACAAATAATAAAACTAACAATTCAGTTCGCATAAAGTAAATAGAAAATATTCCGATAAAGGATGAACATGAACCCGATCAGCTGGTATGGCCGAGAATTAATGCGGCTTATCTTGTGAACAATGCATAGGCACTGTGGAACATCAGTCAAATGTCATTGTAAAGCAGCCGAGAAGCGGCGGCACGATTTATTAATTTAGTAGACATAAACACTTACGTTTCTTAAACCCGTTTAATGCTGATCACCATTTAAAATAAAGCGAAATGAACGACCTCGCAAAAATAATTCGGCACCATCAAACGCATCGTTGGAAAATTAATTATCAATTTGTCGTGGGTGCCAGGGCGACATAAATCGATCGGGTGTATCTGCCTCCAGCCACATTAGCCACGCTCCAACATGAGATAAGGATAACAAATGCTCAGTTTAATGTTATCTCGACATCGCGGACATGAGAGAGCTTTTTGCCACCACATCCTTCGACCTTCTTGTGTTTGGACCTTCGATATCTTTAATAAATTCATGCTTGTGTACCAAGAAATATATTTGTTTCATTTGTAACGTTATCTTTACCGGTTTTTATAGCTACGTAAAAATTTTGTTTTGCAGTTGTCTCAAATGGATATTTGTAATCTAACATAGGTATATTGGTTTTTAGAGGTTTTCCCACATGCTAATCACATTGACATTAAGTAGTCTGCGGCTAGTTGACACGCACTCTCAAAGTAGTCCTTCGTTTTCACAAGCGCTAGATTTGCAACCGCACTGTAGCCATAGGTTTTCACGACGTCAAACACAAGTTATATTATATGGTATGATTATGTTGTTTTCCATATGGAAACAGGTATGAATGTACAAGTTTATTATGCAAAATATGTTAAAAAGTTCGTTCTTGATAAGCTGTAGTTTATGCACTCAAGTTCAAAGTCTACAAATACCATTTTTATATACTAAAACACGTTATTGGGGACACGATATGACTAGTTTGATCAAATAAATTAACTAAGATTTGACTATTAATAACTGTGATAATAAATTAAGGTACTAATTATTGTAAGATCAGATTCAATTTGTACGACGAACATAAGCTTTGCTACGCGCGCTACGTAAAAGCTCAATGCGCGTCATCAAAAACATCACGAATCATTTTAATCTTAAACTTATCTAGGTACAAGTACTTTATGCCTAACTAGCCATAAAGTATACATATACACATACCCATTACAAGTTTCCGTTGAGTTTGACTTATTTTATTGGTGGCAATAAATAGGACGTTTAGTATTCATGTTCTGCGATAAACGATTACCTGAGAGCCAAACGCATTATAGGGATAAAAAATTGCATACATACATTAACCGGTTATTATATACGCCCATAATATATCGAGTGCGAAGTGTTGAAAAATTGAATATTTATGTAAGCTTAGTTCTAGCTTAACACAACTTAGTTGCTACAGTGTTGCGTAGTTCAAGCTTTATATACATATGCAACCTCTTTGCGCGTTACACTTAAACATGTGAGATTCTTTAAGATGCTATTCAATTCAATATTTTTATAATTAACGTTCGCATTCTCTAAGAGCGTAAAGTCTAATCCTTTATGCATATTTTTTGTATGAATATATGTAGGAAGTTAGTAGAACATAGACATATAAAAAACAGGTAGTATGAAAGGAAAATTAGTAACTTAGCCTCGATTGACGTTTTATCTAAGATTGCTTATGACGACAATAACTTTAGCAGATTAATTTCGTCTCTGATTAGTATGGAAAAAAATGTTTTTAAGGTAAGATGGCTTGATGAAATGAATTTAGATGATGCATACATCCTGTATACCGCGTCCCCTACATAGTTACCCAAAAACATTAGGTATATAGTATCCAAGGGTACCATGGGGAGTTATTCATATTCAATATAAAACAGCGACCTTTTTCAGCCGCAGCTAGGGTATAATTATCAAGCCACGGGCGCATGCGAAATTGGGGTCTCACCTCGAGTCGGCGGCCATAAATAAAGTAAAATGACCGACGCCGGTGGGAGGAACTATGCGTTAATGAATAAGCTGCCTGACCCGACCAGCCAGCCGGCCCGGAGCACTGCGATCATCGGGAAACCCGCCTGGCTTCATCGTTTCTATTGGTCATAATCATACCTTGACTAAATAAAATTCCACAAAGATCAGTAGGTATCACGAAGTATGCACGAGACATATAGCTTTGTATAAATTCTCAGTTTCCCTCCGGTCTCCAGTGCACTGTATTGGAACTCGATATCATTATTAACGCCCGATTGTGGCATGGAAAGCATCAATTTATCTCACTTACACAGACTCATTCAATTTATCTTCCAAGTGATCGGATTACACAATTGTAAATAAATGTTAAAAATTACCCAACAAGAAATACTAATTTGAATATGAATAGTTAGGCGCCATGTAGGCAGGTACATGAAAAAACCGGCCCAAAATAATAATGGTAGACAAATGTCCCCCTTAGAGAACACAATGAACAACTTTTGAGCGATCAATCCGCTTTTAAGACATGCTAATTTGAAAGTCTAGAGTGCTTTATAACTATTTAGGGACATAATGGACTGCATATATGAATATGAACAACCTCTTTTGATTCTTATAGAAAAGTTTACTACGGTCAGCCCAATTTAGATTTTTAGCCTTGACAAAACAAGTTAGGCTAAACATTGGGAACTATCTTTACATAACTTCTTGGTTGCCTACTGCAATCTTTAGCACATCACTCATTCACAAATAATACTTTACGTGTTTTATGATTGACAAGCTATCATCAAAACGTTTAGAACAAATGAGTAGAAAATAAAGTAGACCGTGTCGTTGTCGGTTGTCGTCACGACACTCACGACATGCGACAGACGGGTCGCAGTAGTCGCAGGCAGGTAGGTCGGGAGGCAGCTATTATTTAAATTAATTGGACATAAAACGACGACGGCGACACAAAAGCGTGTCGCCTGAACAGCCGGGTCGCGGACCGCTTGCGCTCCGTCTCGTGATAAATCAAACATTCACCATTAACTTTTTCATGATCACATTAATGTTGAATATGTATGTGTTTTGAAGTCCAAGAGATATTTTCTTACGTCTTTTCGTTTTAACTTGAGTTCCCTAGAGCGTAAAAATATGGGGAAAATTCCTTTGTAGTGATTGTATGAATGTACAAGTGTAGTTTCTTTTATAGCTTCCTACAATTTGCCTATACATCATCGGATTTTAAAATATTTGTGCATTATATTTCGATTAAAACATTACAAAGTTAGTGTAATATTTGAATTTCCCTGTACATGCTAAGCGTCCGAAGTTCGTAGCGGTGGCGGCCAAGGTGCGCGCGCGCCTGGTCCCGCGTGCGATCGTTATCAGACGTCGCCGTGTCCACTTCACAATGCCATCTTTTGTGTTCCGACGCGATAATTTATTGCCACCAAACAGTGCGACTGCGCTTACAAACCGACCGAGATAATTCTGAGATTTCAAATTTCATTTGACCGCGCCATATGGACTTCAAACCTTACGTCGCACCTAGTATGACTAATATTATACTATTTTGACTGAGTCTTCTTTTGTTTATATAATAAACAAAGCCAAAATTAAATAACAGAAATTCTTATAAATAGAAATAATGTGCAAAACAATGTTGTAAAGAGTAGAGGTTGTAGGCTTATTGTAAATCATGTAGTGATCACTCCTGAACCGCGTATGGTGATAATTATAGCTGTAACTATTGTTATATTTGCAGTTGCCTTGTCTCCTTAAACCTCTTCAGAACTTTAGCCGAAGCAATTATGTTGGTCAATATTAAATATGTCCTCACGAAGTTACATAATGGCGAGTAGGTAGTTCATTTAAGTAATAATAATTCTCCTTGCTAAATATTTTGTATTACCTAACAAATGTAAAAGGCCAATGCTTGGTATATACCTAGGTATTATCTTCGGTTACACAAACTTTTACGACCGTGCTAATTAGGCAATTTAGTTTCTAAGCACAAAGAATACAAACGATGTTTTAAAAGCATACATTTATTTTGTCTACATTTTCAATTATACCAGCATTAATTATTCCCATCGTAAATTGCATGGTTGACCTAAAACCTATTTCCATTAAATAACATAGGTGAAAAGAAACCGCGCCTACCTTATCTTGATACTAAGCACTAGTACCTATATATTGAAAACACTATAGGTTGAAGGAATTATTTAGACACCTTGTATATACTAATTTCAAATGGCGAGTCAGAAACTATGTCGGTTCGGTACCTACTATGCTTTGAAGTAGTTTGAACATTTCCAGATATCTGTGAGAACATTTCAGGTCAACGCATCGCGCATTTTAATAGTTATGACCGGTGCACCGACCGTAGTATTAAAACAATGACCAATAACTTTGTATTTACGTCTCATTGAGTATTACAAATAACTTGCATGTTCACCGCTTTATCTCGCTCGCTAAATAATCGCATCTTCTGCAGCAACTGAATAAAACCCAAGCTGTGTCACGCTCAGATAGTGGCCATTTAAAAAAATAGGAGGCCATGCCATGGCTTATGAATTGATGTTATCATTTGCAAAGAAGGAAGTTCAACTTTCCCGCGACAGTTTCAATAACAATAAAACACAATCACGACTGAGAGTCGAGTGTGCCTTATCGGAGGCACGAAGTCGATCGTTCATAGTCAAAATAATGACGTGAACATACCGGCCGCGGGGTAACAATTATACCCATTAGTTTATTAATCGCGAACGCGTCGAAGCATTGTTCCGCCGGGGACAATCGTCGCTAGACCAAATAACGCCGGTTCAGCTTACCTAAATACAACAACAGAAAGAAAAAATCCAAAGCATTGAAAGTATTGCATTACACAATTGTTCGTATAATGACTTCCATATCAAGGTAAGCCGAATTAAAACAAATACTAACCGTAGGTAGACTTCAGTAGTATGGTATATAAACATAAAATAATTATTTTCAGTGGAAAACATGGAAAGTTCGAGAAACTCTTCAAGCATTAAAAAATACTATTTGAAAGGCAAGATGTAAATAATGCACAATATCAAATAGAAAGAATGCAACTTGAATCCCAAAATGAGTGAGATAGAAAAGTATTTTTTTCAAGAGAGGGAGTAGGAGAGGAATACAAGCCGCGTGAGAACAAATCGCATGCGGTTGAGGCTTCATATGCGCCAACCACGAACCTATAAATATAGGCAACGTTACAATACGAATGCCTTTCTATTGCACGGTAGTTCGTAAATAAGCGTTATGTCAAACGTGCAGTCCTGCATCAATACATTCACGCTAAGCTACCCACTCAATGGCGATTTATACGGATGTCATAGGTTAATGCACATAAAACCTTAAGTAAGGGGCGCTATTCTCATTGAATGCGTTTGCAAATACTGTAAAGTTACATCGATTCACAATTAAGGTTTTTATAGTTATATACCAATGCATGTATATAAACAGATGTGCTCATGGCGTAGACCGTAGATGGATTGCAACAACTACGACTGGCAGTGCCATCACTAGATTTCATCACAATAACGAGTTCCTCCACAATTTGCAATCAATTGTAGTGTAGGTATTAGGTACCTTCCTTACTGTATATCCGACAAGTCCGTAACTCACCTTTAAACGAACACTCCTGTAGCCCCATAGTTTTCACCAATAAAGTAACATCGCTTTAACCATTGTTTAGCTAAAATGTCGCGTAAACTATTCCAGTTTAAGTTTATAGTCACTTTCATTTAGTAACAGCCTTCCCGCATACTAATTTATTATGTAGATACTCGTTCCCGAACATTTGCCGAAGCAGGAGCGGATCATAAACGCACGCAACATACGAACACTCGCATCAATGCCTTTCCATATAAACAACCGACCCATAAAGAAAACCAATTACATGCTCGTGAAGCCATTTTAACAACAAACGAAAATGCAAAAACTGAAATTGAATGATTTTATGATAATTGAAATTAAGTTTTTAATACCGCAGCCTTCGGGCCGGGTCGTATGCTACACCAATTGAAATTTCAATGAAAACTGCAGGAAACTTTCCCGACTGCGCAAACGTAAACAGTTGGGCAGAAGTGGGTGAGGCGATATAGAACGAATACATTAAGAGGAGCATTCCTGAAATTAGGAACATGTGATTCATATCGTGAAACGGTCAAACATTCTTAACTACCAGTAAATGTGTGTAAAACGAAGAAGTGAGTAAACGTATAAGTGGGTATCTAGATAGTTATTGGTTAGTAAATATTGCCCATAAAACGTTCTCTCGGGCGTATTTCCCTTGAACTCGACCGCAGCCGTGTGTACTGTTCACGGTCGTCATAGAAGCGCCCATTTGTAACATTTTGACTGCCTTGTAAGAAATAATTAACGCTGGATACTAATTTATATTGACACTCGATACCTGCCGCAATAAATTCTGTATCGCCTATTAAAGGCATCATGACTTTAAAAGTTATGGACTCTTGTAGTCGCCGTTGACGTGTATCTGCTACCATATAGCTAGTTTAAAAAATGCACATCTACTTACTTGAGTGAGGGTTCCAAAATTAGATTAATATTCTTTTTTTTTCTTTTCACTAACTAAGGATAACTGGAAGAATCATTCGCTGCAGAAGGCGTTCTGAAGTTTCTGCCTATCCCCAAATGAAAGGCTTGCCGTATGAATGAAGCTACGTACAATGATGACCAATGAAAAAAAAAATTAGGTACTCCTAATTCTTGTTACTAATATAGGATCCTGATCAAAGCTGCGATAAGCTTGTATATACTAACCATATGTGCAAAAATAAATTACGGTACGATAGAGTAAACAATTTAATTCCCACGAAGCCGTATCCTCAGTCGTTTTCGCCGTATTTTCCTTATCGATTCCTATTATGGAAAGTTATTATGCAGTGTCTAATTTTCAAACGCTTTTTTTTTCATTTCCAAAATATTCATCTACCGCTAGATAACTATGTATATTTATATTTCTTTTATTTACATTAAAAGCTTTACACACCTACAGTCTAACGGCATTGCAACTTTGACACGATTCAATGACATTCAATACAACCTCATTTCCATATATCTACTATTTCACACTTAAATTGTTACGTCAAACAACACTATTGATAATGAAAGTCGTCAATATTTTTTGCGACTCATTTGATATTGATATGATATACAATAGTAAACTCATAATTTACTATGATAATTTCTCGCTGAGACAAAAGCATGATTCATAAGCGGTTTGTTACTACTCCGCCGGGATGGTTACAATAACAACTGGCACGCTCACTCACATTCGCACATTCCCGCGAATTGACTTCAAGCAACTAACACAAGAATGCACTTTACCTTCCGACGAGGTCTCAATCGGTAATTTTTTATATGTTATTACGGACGGACCACTGCGATATACATGACACTCGACATGGCGAGATTAATTTCCGATGTGGCAGATTGTCACTATAATTTATGATCGACCATTGTCTCTTAAGTGACGTCATTTTATGCAAGGCATTGCCATCTGATTAAATTTACGTGCATTGTTAAAAATATATTTTCAAAGTACCCATACATTTTATTGTTGATTGGACACTTGAAGTTTTCTCAGTAATTAGTTTATATATTTGAAAGCTACTACCTACTTCTAAAACCTATTTATTCTATTTGTAGTGACTATGAAGGCATAGTAAAATTTGATTTTCACATGGAATTTGTGCCAAAAACAATGCAAACACCCATGCGACGACGGCGACAGTGTGACGATTGGAGACCACAGCGCGGTTGAGTGCGCCGCGCGTGCGGCACCGCCGCGTCGGCTGTGTTGTCACACAAACTGGTGACCGCTGCGATCTTCTTGTGTTTCAGCTGACCGCAGCGGACCTCAGTCAACGACCTCGACACACCCTGACCATCACAATTTGTCGCATACAATCAAAAACATTTATAGGCGTTAAATCGTCTCTTAAACGGTCCTATAAAGCAGATGTAAAGCGGTCGTAAAATCGTTAGTGCACTTTGTGGAATTGTTAAAGAATAGGTGTTAGACAAAACAAAATTTAATAATATATAGCGCCTCATTACGCCTTCCTAATAAATTTCCCATAAATGATGTGGTTCAAGCGTTCTGATAGCTGTAATATTTGTTTTTAATTTAATTAGAATTCATGTAAAACAGATTTGTAAGTTGATACCTTAAGTGTAATATCTGGGTAAGGAATCGAATACATTCTCACATTAAATATGCATTATAAATATTTGTGTATATGTATGAATGTTATTTAGATATGTCGGTATGTATAGATATGGCTGCGACGTCTTGAATAGTCATATTTAAGCGTTAAGTATGCGTGTCTTTAGGGGGCTGTCAGTGTTACAAAGGTTTGTCCGCCAGAACACCGCTGGGTGGAGCTAATAAACTATTTGAGTAGAGGCCGTGTGTTGACACTGGCGTTTCACACCTGAACAATGCTCCTCGTTTGCATTAATGTAAATTAGGTTAGGCCGCCCGCCGCCGCCGCGCCTACGTTCAATTAGATGTACCCTAAAGTAGCGCATGTGTGCATGTGTAAACACAGCTAATAACGTGTACCTACCGAAACACGTGTGTAATGAGCCGAACAAAAATACTTGATATGCGAGGCAATGCGCAACAGTACCGACACTTTGAAGACTCAATGTCAGAGAAAGCTCTTGATGGTGAATATATAGGTACAGTCAGGCATGCTTCTTTTGTACTGATGACACTTATTTCTACCACGGTTTACAGAATACAAGATATCTTACGCAGATCACTGTTATCAGTGTTATCTGAAACGGGCTAGTTACGTAATAATAGCATAACATCACGAATGTTTTACCCGAATGGTTCGGCAGAGGTGAGCTTTCTTGTGGTGTTTCAGTTCAATTGTATTTAAATCCCATATATTAGGGGAAAAATTTAATAGTAGAAAAAACAATAATGTTTGGAATTTAACCAGAAGATGTATAATAGGAAAACCTGAATATCTACCAAGAAAGACCACTTAAAATGTTTTAAGCGACCGATCTATTTCACTACGTGAAGCTAAAGTTAGTCAGAAATTCGGAATAAATAAAGAACCAATGTCTGATTATGACTATTAACCAAAATACACAAACTAAAAATAGTTTGTTCTCAAACTGTGCTGAGCTGGAGGCCGGGTGCGGCAGCGGTGTCAAAGACTGGCAACTTCTGTTCATCGTCCATCAGCGAATGCGCTGGCGCGCCGCGCGGCTCGCGATCGCGTAAACAACGACCGGCGCGCGCGCAACCAAACGATTTGCGTTTCCAACAGATTCCGCATACCCAGTCAGTACGACTTCCTATTATACTTTAAACAGAATATATCATACTAATTCTGCGATATTAGGAAATATTTCAGATTTTAGATTTTTAAATTGCAACAGAAACTCCAAAAATAATAAGACCGCAAAAGGAAATCAACAGGACGTGCCATTAACATTTCCGAACGTCACAAATCACACCACCAAAATGCGAGATGTATAACCGAAAAAGATCTATGCTGGGAACGATTTTTTTTATTGTGAAGCGGCTGAGTCGCACGCGCGGCTCGATTGTGGCTGTGTGGTCCTCGCTAGCCACTTTGTAAATAGTGCGGTTTACCTTTTTCAACTTTTGTGTTTTGTTACCTTTTGTGCTGTTGTAGGGCCAATATTACCATAGCTATTTAGGCTCGTCGGATAAATAAATACGCCATTTATCATGATAGATAACTGATGCACGTGAACGTCGCCGCGTCACAGATGGAGTGAAGATTTGATCTTTAGTTTAAACAATTTGTAGTGATTTATCTTTGCATTGTTTTCAAGTAATAGTCGAATAAATTATTAGTGGAATCCGGCGTAATATAAAACTAGTATTTATGAGTGGTGATGCAAGTGATACAAATTGTTTTGTAGCGCTACGACGCTACGGATTCTCAATCTTGGAGAAGTAATTGATCGCATTTAAATACTTTTGGTATATAAATAAATCTCAAGTCCTACGTATTTTAAATAAAATCAGTAAGTAGGTATTATAAAGGAAAACAATGAATATGTCTTAAAATATAATATGCGGATATCCAGATACCACTAGAGTAGGAACCTATTATTTTCAAAGCAAACTCTAAAGTAGCAAACACATTAAAAATCATCCTCTTTGCCCATTAACTTAAAACCAATGTAAGTATGTATATTTCAAAGCAGTCCTTTCAGAATGCGGGCGTCATCGGTGCTACATCAAATCGTAGCACAATAAATTTACCCAAACCGCAGGCTCTTTCACAATATTTGTATCGGACGTATTACGGTACGACAAAAAGGGCCGAAAGGGCGGCCCTCGTTGAATGAAGGGAAGGTAAATAAATATAAATAAAAGTGATGGCGGCTTGGGGCACGGGGGAGGCGGGCGTCCCGCGGCGCCTTGGGCCTCGGCTCGTAGACATGCGCGCGCGTCGCGATCTAGCTCTTAACGAGCGAAGCTTTTCATCGCAGTCAACAGTTAATACTGTTTGGACTTCATAGGCAGTCAATTACAACAAAAGAAGATTATAAAAAAGACACGTGATTTTAAAGTATTGTCGCACGAAAGATGATTTTGTCAAAGAAACATTTTTCACTGCCGCGTTTATTAATACTTTTTCTTATACCTACATAGCATATAACCAAGCTTGATTGAAAAACCTCGGCATCGCGCACATGAACTTGTAGCACACCCAACGTCGACATATTGCGAAAAACTTTGTACATTGTAAAAATCACAATTACATGCTCATTGTTCTTTACATGTACTTGTCACACGTCATTAAATGAGACCAATGAGAGTCGTAAATGTATTGTCCGAGCTGATCGCTTGCGCTTGTGAGCGTAATCGTACAGCAGGACCAATTACGGGCTTGTGCCAGGCCAACGTGCACTTTTATTGGGTGTAAGATTTAAGTGCCGATCGACACGCTGAGTTCTGGCCCTGCCTGATTTTTACGGCCACTTAAGCCTTTACGGACAGCTTTTACTCGAAATTTAAGTACATTAATCGTTGTCTATCATTATTGACTTGGAGAATCAGTAATTACGTTTTCGATTCGGCAAATGATGATGGATTGTTGGCTGTAATGGAGAGTAAAGGTTTAAAAAGAAAGCAATATATTTTTAAGCTTTCCATAACTTCAATTGATAGAAAGGTTTGATGACAAAAAGGTATAAAATATTCCAGAAAAGGCTATGGTTAATTCATAACTGATATTTCAAATGGTTGAACCACTTCCTCGCTAACGTTTCATAGCCAATATATCATAATGTCTTATATAAAACCAGGGAAGGGATCGCAATAAATCATCAAAATCCATCGATAAGCTCAAAACGGATTGCACTTTAAAGCTCAAACATTGCAATATTATGCGAACAATCTTACATAAACAAACTCCAACAATAAATTTTGGACTGTTCATTGATGTTGGCGCCTGGTGCATGACGTCATACGGTACAAAAGAAGGAATAGGTACTTACTTCATTAAAAGGCGCTACGCGGAAAATAACAATGTAACCTAGTTACAGCATGTAACAAAAACTTTGAATGGATTAACGAATTTATATTTATTTCTGACGCAATACCTATCAATTGCGATGCAAGCAAATTAATTTAAATATAAATAGAGGAATATTTGTAACGAAATAACACTAGCATTATCCTTAGTACAAAATGTATTTTTAACAATGGCCCATTTCTCTACATTTCCTTACTATAGAAAATCCCTTGGATTTACGATCGGCCGAGATCCATCGAAACTCTTTGCTGATGATGCCAAAGAAATCATCGATAAATTGTGGCGTCTAATGTTGCATCATACGTAATAGTTATGGACACGGAACCGGTTAGTTATAAAAACATGTTTTTTAGTGCATGGTAAGCTTCTGAAATACTTATAATGAGTACTTAGTATTATCGAGGTGAGTACGTTTTGTATATTTTCACGACCTCTATAGAGTTCGAGTTTGATAAATTACACTAGGTATGTTTAATTTTTATATCATGTGTGAGGCCAGTTGCAAATCCGATTCTTCAGCAATCTCACGGTGGGCACGGCTAGGCAGGCTACCGGCATAGTCAAAATAAATATATGACTCGGATTTTGTGAATATGTTTAAAGAGAAATAACAAATTGACGGAAAACTGTAGGAACCTACTTAATAAATATTAGAATCTTTCTTTTTTATTAGATACGCAAGAAAATATGACATTATATAATGTATTATATCTTATTAATTCACCCATAAATACTACTTTAATGAATAAATAATCATCATATAAAACCAACCCAAAAAGAGGTCAAACGTAAACTATAATTATTCATTATTCCCCTAATCCGCAGTCGACACAAAATCAAAATTTAAAAAAAATGTTATACAATATCGCAACATATACTGTACAAGATATACTGTATTGCAATGGAATTATCCATGGTTTAAATAAATTACTATACTCTATTTTGAAAAGGAATTTGAGAAGGAAACAGCACAGCTTATTAGCTTGTAGAAAAGCGGAACAAGTATAAAACAAGTCGTCGTATACATTTTTATAGTGGCATAGCCCGTGCCTCTTAGCATTGACTGAGGTTTGACAGATAACGCTAAGATAACCACAAACAGCTAGCTGACAAATATTTGCAGCAGTAATTAAAACAAACCAACGTCGGAGACACACGACACTCACGCAAACACTGGGGACCGCTTTTTGCGACGACCCACTCGGTTTTCTTTTCTTTTAGTTAAGATAATATGAAAAAAATAACATAAAAGGATAGTCAACAAAGCATTCTACAAATTCAAGTTCCATAGTATTAAAAGTTTTTTTTTTATTCGAGTTAGGTATCGTTTGCTATAAAATAGTATGATCAATTAAATATGTCATTAAAGGTTTTTGAAGTTATAAAAAGTACCTACAGTCAGTGAGTTAACTGATAGTTTTTAAAATAGGTATCTAAATAGAATTATACAAAATGTGTATTGCTTAAATGGCTACTTCAATATATTTACAACATAAATAAATCTAAAGACTAAAAATATATATATGTACAAATAAAAGAAAACTATACAGACATGAGCGTCAATAAGATAAGGCGTCAAAGTACTCATCCTCATCGCTGTCATCTGGACGTGCCCAGAAGACTGGCAGCATTGCCACGTTGAATGGCAATGCTTCCAGTTGTTGCCCAAAACTATTCCGATAAATATAAAAAATATTGCTTAAATCATATGCATATTAAAGTTACTTCTGACTTACAAAACTTAATATAATTATCTATTATTTTTTTTAATAAAAATGAAACTTTTCCACCAAGGCCGCGAGGTTTTCGTTTTCATTCTGTATTGAGCTTACAGATTACGTAATTAGTTGTTCCAACAGTTATCCTATGCGTTTATGTTTATCTTACGAGTCTCGCAGCATAGTTAACGGAACATATTAACACTGGGCAAGATTCTCCATCTCCTAAGCAATAAATAAAGTGTTACTGCACAAACTACTAAATGTTTCTATTACTCCATGCAACTGTTTAGTTGGAACCACGTGAGTTTCACTTACATAATGTGGTATTGTATTGTATCAAATGATAGGATATGAAGCATAATCTACTATCAATTGTATATTTTCCTCGTAAGTTAATCTGTAGAATATCTACAAGATTATGACTGTAACTGAATCTACAATAAGTCATGCAACAATAAGTTTTTCCGAGTACATTTCACCAAGGTTTGTTTATCTTACAAGTGTTCAGGCAGAACAAGCTACAACTACGCATACATTGTGCAGTGCCCACTAAATATCTGATTTATGTTAAGGTATTAGCACACTTGTGTTTACATACATCACGACTGTTTACGTTTGTGAGAGAAATTCAAATCGTTAATTTATCGCCACCTTAAGAAGCAACTATATAAAACAAACCGCAAACACGGGCGAGGTTCAAAGACCTATCACTTGAACAGTTTGGCGTGTGTTTGAACAAGTGTCCGCCGACAACTTGCAAACGTAAAGGGCTTCCATAATATTATGAACAATTATAGTTCACTACTTATATGTTTTACTGAAAGGTATAATATGTACAGTACACACATACTTAGACAGAACATTTTTACAAAGACTGTTTTTTTTTTCAAGATCCTTTTTAATCAAATACGGACGCGTAAACAATAGAAGCTAAAAATAACGACTAATACACGTAATTGTTACAACGTACAAGAAAGATTATACTTAGTAAATAAGGACAGGTCCTAGGCAATTAATTGTGTAAGTATACTCGATTACAAGCAAGCGTTGAAGAAATTAATTATCAGCAACAATCGATGGTTCGGTATGTATGAAGGTGTGACTGCAACAAACGAAGCTTTGAGCTACCTAATTAGTAGATGCAAGAATAGTAAATAAATTATATTTTTATACCCAAATCTACCGTATTTTTTGGAAAATTTATTACTGTATTGTTTTAACATGCAAAGGTTTACTAAAATCTGTTTATATTTGATTCCTTCCTTCTCCTTATCCACTGACAGTTACTCATCAGTCATAAATAGTCGTAATACTAACTACCTTGACTAATACTGACTAACTTGACGAATTATTATTACAAACGCGAGAGTTACTTTGAACGTTTGTATCGATTTCGAAGTCCCTGAATCAATGTTGAAGAAATTTTGCACAGAACTTTAACAGGGTTCTTTTTATCCGGGTGTATGACGTAGTTTTCCCAGGAAAAGCGAATTAAATTAAAACATAACTTAGCTACTGAATTGAATGTGGTACTTTAAAGAAGGATGTTGAAGAAACATTTTTTATTAATTCCACTCACACTCACACCGACGTAATATGGCTCATAAAAAAGCAATTTCGCGGTAAATGTGTATAATGAAATGCGTTGCTTCTGAAAATCAAAAGAAACAACATTTAATGTTCATATTTTTGATTAAATAAAATATTATAACTATTAAATTTATGTTGACACATCAGTTGTCACAAATCAGAATATTCTAAATTACAAAAGAACGGCCTCCTGAATAAAAGAGGTCGTTCAAAATAGAATGCATTGAATTAATGTAGCGATTTACATTACATCTCCCCCCCCTCGGAGAGAAATAATTGCGATTCGTAGTGCACGCAATTTTTCACTTACACACCAATTACTGGTGATAGTTTTGTAATATGGTAGAGGTTTGATTCTACTTTCTTGTGTCCGGTATCAACTTCATAGATCGAATTTGAAATCTTCTTCAAAATTGTGTATGGTCCAATCCTCAATTGATCCATTTTCTTTCTATTTATTCGATTTCCATTTTCGACGTAGACTTTGTCTCCTATTTCAAATTTGTATTCTTCTCTATGATGGTCAAATAATCTTTTATTGATATTGTGAGATTTAATTGTATTTTCAAATGCTAGTTTTCTGTCTCTTTTCAGATCTTCGTATGTGCATCTTAATTTCAATTCTTGTGGTAAAACATTCACATTTTCGCCTTCCAAAAGGTATCTTGGAGCAAATTTTGTGACTGTATGTTCCGTTTCATTGTATTTTCCTACACATTTTTGTGCAATAGTAGTCCATGCTATTTTCTTATCTCTTTCATTTAATTTGCATCTTATTTTATTGACTAAAGTTTGATTTAGCCTTTCATTTAGCCCATTTGAAAATGGTGCATCAACAGCTGTAAAGATTATTTCTATATTCTTCTTTTTTAAATACTCTTTAAATTCTTTAGAATTTATGCCAGGGTATTGATCTGTTAATATCATGTCAATATTGTAGCTTTGTGTCACATTGTTTATTAGATTAATAAAATCATTGGAGTTTTGATTCCTTGATGTGGAAATATAAGCATATCTCGTGAAATGGTCAACCAGTAGATGTAAGTATTTTTTAGTTGACCTTGACCCTCCAAAGCCTCCAATGGTATCTATAGATACAATCTCGAATGGGCGTGTTGCTGGACCCAAATGTGACATTAAGCCATATTTTGGTTTTCTTCTTGACTTGTTTCTTATGCAAATTCCGCATTCGTCGCAAACTCGTTTGATGTTTGCAATAATATTTTTTGCTGTGTAAAATGGAGTAATTTTATTTGCCATCTGAGTTCTTCCAATGTGGCAGTAAGTAACATGGACATCTTTAATTAGAGTTTCGCTTAGTTCTTCTGATAGTATAATTTTTCTTCTTCCTTTATTCTTTTTGTAGTAAATTTCATTCTCCAATATTAGTTTGTTTTTAACATTTTGGATGTTTAAATTTGTATATTGGTCACGTTTTATATCATCTAGACTTATTAAATTTACTACTTTTAGAAAGTCATCTATATTATCATTTGGTTCTAGAACGGGATTTCTGCTTAAACAGTCTGCTTCTTGATTAAATTTTCCGGGGTTATATTTAATTATAAAATTGTACTGTGATAAATAGTAAGTCAAGTCTCCCAGCTCCTCATCAGTTCTTGCCTTGATGTTCATATTTTCTAAAGGTTTGTGGTCTGAATACACAACAAATTCCTTTCCCATTAGCCAATGTTGCCAATACTTTACCGCTTCTTTTATGGCCAGGCATTCTAGATATATTGCTTTCTTCTTCTTTTGGGATACAGTCAATTTTTTTGAAAAATATGCAACTGGTCTACTGTTTCCATTTTCATCTTCTTGTTTCAATACTGCTCCCACTCCTTTGATACTAGCGTCCGTATAAATATTTATCGGTAAGTCTGGATCAAAAATTTTTAGTATTGGTTTTGAGCATAGCATTGATTTTATTTTATCAAATGATTTCTGACAATCTGCAGACCATATGAATTTCACGTCTTTCCTTAATAAATTGTGTAAAGGGTCCAGAATAATTGCACTGTGTGGCACAAATTTATGGTGAAAATTGATTTTTCCTAGGAACTGACGTATATTTTTTTTTGTTTCTGGAATCGGAAAGTTTTTGACAGCAGTTAAATAATCTTTTAAAGGTCTGACTGAATTATTTTCTATTATATGGCCCAAGTATTTGGCATCATGATTTGCAAAAGAACACTTCGAAAATTTTAGTCTAAAGCCTTCTGTTTGTATTGCTTCCATTAATTTTGATAAATGTTCCTTATGTTCTTCAAAAGTTTTTGAGAAAATCAAGATGTCATCTATAAAATTTACTGCAAAATTAGAGAGTTTATATTTTCTAATAATGTTGCTCAATATTCTTTGGAAAATAGCTGGAGCTGTCTTCAGTCCAAATGGAAGGCATGTCCATTGGAAATGGCCTTCTTGTGTTACAAACGCAGTTTTGTATCTATCTTGAATTTTCAAAGGAATAGACCAAAATGCTGAATTTACATCTAAAGTCGAAAAATATTTGCAGTTTACAGTTTTCACCATTAGATCTTCGATTAACGGAAAAGGTTGTGATTGGGGAACCACAATTTTGTTTAACTCTCTAAAGTCTATACATAACCTTGACTTCCTGTTATCTTCTTTTTTATACGCCAGAGTTACTGGAGCAGCAAATGGGCTGTAAGATTCCTCGATTAAATTCTTCTTTAATAGTTTCGATATTTGACTTTCTATTTCTCTTCTATCTTCGACCGTACATCTGTATGGACGTTTATAACAGTATTTATCTACCATCAAGTCAATATGAGCTTCATAATCTCTTACAGTGCCAACATCATATTTGTCTCTAGCAAAAACTTCTTTGTATTTTTCTACCAATTTATCAATTTCTGATTGTTGGTATAAATCTTGAAAGTTTACTATCATTTCAAATTCTTCCGTATTTATATGTTCATTGAAGTTTATTTTAATTTTTTGTTTAATTCCTTCTTTATCTCTGGTATCTAATATTTCAGAACTCTTAACATTTTCTAAATTTGAATTATCATTTGTTTCGTAGATATTGTTTTTAATATTTTCTTCATTTAAAGAAATTTTCTGTTCCTTTGGATGGTATTGTCTAATCTCTAATTCTTCATTTTGTATTAACTTGAAGTTTTTGATGCAATCCAATCCAATTAGAAAATCATAATTAAAATTTTCATTATCTACTACAAAAATATCCATATTTTTTTCAATGTTATAGATTCTTATTTTTAATGTTATCATACCTTTCGTTTTTTTCTCACCATTAATAGTCCTTAAGTTTACCGCTTGTATACCGTTTTTACTTCTTTGTGGTAACTTCAATAATTTAGCATTTATTAATGACACATTTGAACCTGAGTCATAAATTCCAGAAACTTCCAAAGTGTCATTTAACAGTAACTTTATGCTTATTAATGGTGAAATCTCTAGTTTTTTGGATCCTTCTCATTGAGTTCAATTTCCAATTCCGAATTATTTACTGATCTAACAGCTGCTTTTTGATTTTTAATTTTAAACCAGCAATTAGCCTCAGGATGGTAACGTTTCCCTTTTTTCTCATTGATACAAATTGGGCATGGTGTTTTATCCTCACGATTTTTGAATTTAGTGTCAGAATAACCAGGCATTTTTCCATATTTCGTCTCAACAAGATGTTCCAATTTTCCTATTTCATTGTAAAGGTCTTCAGTTTCTTTTAAGTTTTCTCTATCAATTTTATCACCCACATAGTTAGGTAAGCCCGACGCTATAAGGTCTATGAGTGTCCCAGTATCAATTGATTTTCTTACTTCCAATAATAATTTCTCTTTTTTTAAAGCATATTCAAGCAATGAACCTGCTTGATATTTAAAGCCAAGAGCATATCTAATTGGAGACCAACCTTTGTTTGCAAATGTCTCACAAAAATGTTTCTCCCATTTGTTCCATTCTGATTCCACTGTAAACTTTATTAACATGCAGCTGTACCAATGCACACTGGAACCTTCCAAAAATTGTTTTAGTATTTCAATTTTATTCTTATCTTCAACAACTTGGAAGCGTTCACATTCCTTATCAAAATCCTTAATCCACTGCCAAGCATTTGAATTTCTGCCTGTGAATTTCTCAATCATGAAACCCTTTGCAATTTTCCCTAAGTTTTTACTTTTAGATATTTTATGCTTTTCTTCGAGTAACTTCTCTAACAGCTCTTCTATCTTCTGATTTGAGCCACTAGGTATAGATTCAGCACTATCTGTTTTCTCCAAAATTTCTTCTAGGTAAAAATCATTAAACTGCAGGTTTAGTTCTTCATCTAAATATGTTTTTGATATTTCCTCAGTTAAGGTAATCCATATCTTTCTAGTTTGGTATCTTTTACTGAATGATTTTTTTATCTTACCATAGTTCGGAGTGCTCATAATCGATGGATGTAGATTTACTGGCTGGTACTCTGATGGTATTTCAAATCTCTGTCCATTAAGTGTGGATATAGAGGTAACACATATGATGTTTGATTTTCCATCAGTTGATGGTTTCACAGCAAAATCAAATCTTAATTTTTCCATTTTGTTTTATAATATTTTAGAAAAAAAATGTTGTTTTATAATGAAATGCGTTGCTTCTGAAAATCAAAAGAAACAACATTTAATGTTCATATTTTTGATTAAATAAAATATTATAACTATTAAATTTATGTTGACACATCAGTTGTCACAAATCAGAATATTCTAAATTACAAAAGAACGGCCTCCTGAATAAAAGAGGTCGTTCAAAATAGAATGCATTGAATTAATGTAGCGATTTACATTACATTATCCGATTTTCACATCGACATGTTACACGAACATTGAAATTCTTTGCTAAGATCAGTAATGTTTATTTTATTAATTTTAATATCTCGCCAGATGTGATTCTAACAAGAACCAATCCGATATTTGTTTACAATCCGAATAAGGTACTTAGTGTAGTGAACATCAGAATAATCCTATCGTAAAATACCTTTTCATGTATGAAAAGTTATAACTTTTAATTGTTGTAAACTCATATACGTTGGAGTTGTAGATAGTGCGAGCGCCGTTGATAAAAACGCGATGTTATAATACGGCTGTTAGGAGGTCTTTATAACATTTTACAACGTTGTAAACCCACCGTAGAATTTTAGGATTAATTTGATTATGGTCAATTATTCACAAAGCGATCGGGCCTCGTTCCGTTTTTTATCCTGCGCTAATAAGCCGAAAAGTATCTAATTTGGGTGGCGGTGTCTTTGCCGCTAACAAATTAAACCACTTTAGCGTATCAGGCAATGAAATTAAATCAATATTAACAATCGATAATTAAGTAAGTTTAAAACGGTGCCATCATATAAAACGTTTATTTGATTTACCCAACTATTTACATACCTACCTACTTAATTACCGCTCGGTTTGAAAACATGCTTTTGGAATTAAGGTTAATTCCTAACAGTTCTACAAATATAGAAATGCCGTGTTAATTAATGTTTTCGTTATTTAAGAGTATGTCAAACACGAGGCTAATCTCCGGATTACAATAGGGTTTAAAAAGTAGATAACAAAAGCGAGTGTGGCGGGTGGGATTGCTACGCTATCTGCGCGCGCGCACCGCAGTAAAAGCTCATTGTAACTCGAGCCTCAAATACGAAATTGAATAATGCTGACCTATCCCGCGACCGCCTTGCCCATAAATCACCGAGATATTTATGTCCCTCAACCCCCCGCCTCCGTCGCACCCCCTCCTTACTCCTTTGGCTTATTCGCGTCCAGGGATATAAAATATTAAATAAAAACTTACATAAAATGGTAAGTAATTCCGATTGGAATCGGAGGAGAGCAAAGCGGCGTGGTTCAGCGCCTATTCTGCGGTTTGCCGGCTAGCCAACCTTCCAATTGCAAAACCGATTTTACTCTGAAATACCAACTTGAGTTCGTTTTCACGTGGTCATATGCACTAATAGGAAAATAAATTATGGAATAGTTAACGATCGCACATTCAGTTACTGAACAATATTATGTAATATAAAGATATGTAATCATATTACTTAGGCTAAGCAATGGAATATGTAATTGTTTGCTTGCGCAAAGTTCATAAAGTGCACTTATGTACCATTTAATATTTCATTGCGGCGATGATGTAAATCTGAGCAATTGTTTGTAAATAAAGATTAGAAGCTCGTGGAAGCTGTAGCATAAATCCCGAGCTGTCACCGAGCACGTTACGCAACACAACAACCGACGGAAAGAGCATAACGCATTTATCTGTGAAGCATCTGGCTTGTAATGTACTGCTTCCCGTGCGCATTAACTTTACTTATATTCCCTCTTATTTATGAGAAATAAATAATACTATTAGACGGAGATACCGATTCCTGATAAAAAGTGGGCCCGAGTTAAATGGGAGGCTCGGTGGAGGCAGAAAGAAAGTAATGGAGGCGCATCGAACCGGTTTGGAGATTTTTACGAATGCAAGGCTGCTCAGCTCGGCTCCGACTATGTGCTGCCCGCGGCGAGCACATAACATGACCGACGCCGGATTCGCGCCGGCCTTTCTTCCACGCACACACTTGCGTCTGATCGTCCGTACATTCCTTCAACCGATTATTATCTGCATATAACTGGATTCCGCCTAAAGATACCTACGGCCATTAAAATATTTGCTGTGCAATCAACTCGCAGTCTTGAGTCATTATTTACAAATACTCGGCCAAACAATAGTATCCTTGAACACTTCAACACTATTTCAGAATTTGGGTTGACTTAGACTGAATTATGTGTGATGACGTTAAACCGTATTGAGTTTGTGTTTGGGCTTTGATTGTAAACACCTTGTCCAAATCGCTAAATCAAGTCGACTACGTCCTAATTACAGCCGTTTGACATTGCATCAAACTGTTCAGTTCAGAAATAGCACATCCGATAAACATGTCATAGTAAATTTTGTTACGGAATTAATTAACTTTAGTCTTTCCCACGTCACCCCCCAGTTGATATTCTGGTTGGTGACAGAATCTAGTATGATGTGTCATCACTCACCATCACAATTAGTATGTCCTGTGTCAAGCTGCATTTCATGATTAATATAAATAGGATTATATTGATTGACTTCATAATAAATTGTAAACAGCGAACTTTGCAGTCTCCTTCATAATTTTTGAATGTTAGAGAGTAATAAAGGCTATTTTGGGTGCTTGCATACATACCTACCTGCTGCTATGTTCTGTTTGATAGATGAATAGTTACAAGGTAGGATATGTATATGAATAGTTAAAAATATATCTATTTAATATATTTATATGTGTGTGTTAGCTGATATATAAATAATATTGTTTAATTTTAATGTATGATATTAATGACTAATTTTAGAGTCTTATTAACACTAAGTAACTTTCTATTTTTAAATATTGCCTTTGATATACCTACATTTATTTATCTACCGAATAAAATAGAGGCAACATTTAATTTACGCACTCTTGTAAAACCCGCATTTTTCATTAAATCCTTTCTTGTAATTTAGCAAATATGTAAGATAATAATACTCTCTCTCACTCTACTTTCCAAAATAAATAACAAGAGATAACTTGAGACAGTAGCTACACTAGCAACATAACATGAACAAACATATAAAATGCAAATGTAATATTTTACCGCAACTGAGGACATTTCTGTAAACGTTTGATCTTACTATATATCTTATCTCCACATCTTTGTAACTACTTGAGAACATATTTATGTTTACTATTAGTATGAAAGCATCAATTATGTGATGACCTTTTCGTATAGAATATCACATCTCTGACCCACATAGTACAAGTAACTGTAATACAGCTTCGATGGTGAATTTGTTTGTCAACACGCGCACATGTTTGACAAGCCATTAGAGCGAGGCCAAACACATTCTTGTCCATCGGCTTTGCTGAAGGCTGAAATATTAGTTTCCAGCCACTGACCGATTTTCCTACTAAATACAGAATAAACTTGTTGTCATACTTTATGGGTGTACAAACAATACATGTAAATATATGTATTTTATATCAAGTTATGTTGCAGTGAATATGTGATTTTGTAACTGAATCATAGATAAATAATGTAACCCTGTAGAATGGGGTTGAGAACAATAGGATTCATTAAAAACTCGGCATTTTCATGTTTTGACTTGACGAGTAGAATAGAATAAGCGTTTATTGCCTCCAGTATTGCAGCTAGTTGAAGGTACTACATAGTACATATATAGGTACTATAATACTGAAACAAAAGGTTCAAGCCCATTATGCAAGCATTATGCTTAATAACCCGGAAAGGGTTACAAGCGCTGGTTTTCAGCGCTTGAAACTAACATCGTCATATATATTCATTTTAAATTTAAAAAAGTTAATAAATAGTTTAATCGAAATGCCGGTGACAAACTATTTATTAACAAGAGCATCCTGTAATTGCACTACTCTGGTTTCTTCTGATTTCCCAAAAATAAGTTTTTCAAGTCTTCATTAAATTCAAGTATTATTTAGAGTGAGTAACTATATGGTTTAAAATTATGTAAGTAGTATTAATACTCGTACTTAGGTACTCATTTTGACTATAATATTTATTTGTATGTATATATTAATACCTTATCAATATTAATCTTACTGGGAACTGCTTCTGTTCATTAAACATGAATGAATGAAAAAACTAATATTATACGTGTAGTTGGCTGGAGTCATTTTTATTTATCTTTACAAGCTGATCTATTTTTAGCTGTTTGTTTGAGAAGCAATTCGCTAGGCGAGCCATAATCTATAACAGGGGTTCACAAGGCTGTTCATGGAATGCTATGAAACGATGTTCACTACTTTTGTCTAGCCTAGGTGCATAGCCTCCTCGCTCAAACTAAACCTGTTCCCACTAACCACAGCCTTAATGTGATTCCTAACGTTAAGTTTGTAGATACCGATGCACAGTTCATTCAATATGATTAACAAAAATATAAGAGTAAAATTTATCCAACTCCGTGTGTACCGTGGGAAATTCAGAACTCGAAACAAACGCATCCAATGTACTGCCTTAGGTACTTTACTGTAAAGGTAACGGCGAGTCATTCACGGGTCCCAGATATTTATTGCTTCAAGAGATTGCATCGAGTCGGACAGATTCAGTACTTCTTCTTCTACATTTATGTAGTTATATAGGCCCACGCAAATCTAGGCATAAACGAGTATGTGCGCATTAGCAGCAGCAACATCTAGCAGGAATCTGCGCGGTTTCTTTGACGATACGCACGATGTAGTTATTTGCTAACCGCGATTGTCAATTACTCATGTAAACTATTATAACGAGTCCGTAAATATCATTTATAAACTATAGGTGCCTCTCTATTTATGGCTATCTAACACTAATCGATGTACTATTTTAGAAACAAATAAAAAATACAACAAATTTTGTTACTCGATAGTGTCATAAAAGCCTTTAAAAAAAGGAATGACTTTGGTCTTATGATCAAGTGCAACTGAAAAGGTTAAGCTTCTGGGTTCGATTCCCGGATCTCTAAGTTGCAGCCCGGAGTCTAGATGTGGACCCGGTTGATAGCCCTCTAGTATTATAACTTAAGGCGGCGATATACGACTTTGCCCCTTTTAAAGCTAATGAATACGCTTTAACGACTTGCTTTCATGATTTGAAAAGTATATATACTAAACTAGAGCATATGCTTGATAATTTTGTATAACGTTTTTTTTAATTATGTATTTATAACATTGTATAAAAAAATCATGAAGTTAGGTCTAACGCAGAAGAAAAACTGAGTTATACATAGAATTTATCAAGCGGATTTTAATGAAACCTGTACCATTTTATAGAAAAGTTAATTATCTGTCTTTTTGTATACGTATATTTTTTTTAAATCGTACATTTACGTCAATTTTTGTGCTTTTGTCAAAACATTGAGTTGAAATTACGGAGGGGCTCCACCGGGCGACGGGGGCAGTACGTCTGTGACCACTGTCACGGGTAGACGCTGTCACTCAGAGCGAGCACATTACGATGTAAATAAATTATTATATTTGTGATAAGATGACTGGTGAATTATAATTATTACATTGAAAAGGCACTACATGCGGATAAAATATTTTTTTGATGTGAATAACGTGTTTTCAAACCAAATCATCCATAATCTGTCATAATCTAAAATGTGTGTATCTAAATTTGGCAGGACAAATATATTTTGTTATTGACACTAAATAATTAAATGTACTTTAGGATTTAAATATGTATTTCTTTTAATACATTGCGTATTCAAAACGAGAATATTGCATACCTCATTTAAATTTTACATGTAGGTCAGAGATAATCGTCAAAATTAAAATTCTTTCATTTTATGTTACAATATTTCCTAATAGTTTGGAATTTATAGAAATAGTAGCTATAAGTCAGGGCATGGGATGATATCTTAGAACAAAACTTAATGGTTTGTAAATAAAACGGTTTATCCATAGGTAACAAGGTGGCGCTATTCTAAATTATTACCAATGAAAATATTTTTCTAAACACGTGAATTTGGGTTCGTGTTTCTTTGCTACGAGACGAATTTGAAAAAAAATGCAGAATATGATAAAAAAAATAAGCTTACGCTATTAAAAGAGTATTGTAAAATGTAAAATTGTAAAATGTATTGTATTGTCTGACTATTTTAGCTAGACCATCTTCCTATTTTGGATTGGTTACATTAGTTTTATTTTTAGGGTTCCGTAGTCCGACAAGGAACCCTTATAGTTTCGCAATGTCCGTCTGTCTGTCTGTTCGCGGCATAGCTCAGAGGCTCTTGGTACTAGAAAGCTGAAATTTAGTATAGATATGTGTATTGATCACGCCGAAAAAGTGGTAAAAATGAATAAAAAAAAAAAAATAGTGGAGCTCCCGAACACGTGAAATGAGGATGAATATTTTTTTTTTGTTGCGTAACCCTTCATGTAGGGTATCGTTAGATAGGTCTTTCAAAAATAAAAAAACTAACTTTCGAAAACTATCACGGCAAAGTAGGCTTCATCGGTTACATAGTTATAGTTGACTAACTAAGACCTACTACGGAATCCTACTGCGTGTGGCTCGACACGCACTTGGCCGGTTTTTTACTGGTAATATTGGGTAGTGATGCTTTACATAGCAACCATTTTCGAAGTTTAGTAAAAACGCCAAGTAAGCAGTCACATATGATATACATATTAATCTATTAGTTAAGGTATCTAATGTGGGATAATATTATATACACACAATCTAAAAGATAAGACAAAGCATAGTGTTTAAGAAATGAAGGTCCTACTTCACTATGCCACTCTTATGTTTTATTTTCAACACCAAATAGTATCCGACAGAACGTCGATTTTTGGCTAGGCCTAAGCCGATTAATAGGCAATCGCTTAATTCTTTGGCTAAAGCCCTGATAAATAAAAAGGACTTGATCTTCTTTAATTTTTGGTCCAGAAGTCAAAGACAAAATAAAAAAAAAAGATATATTCAAATAGTATATTTAAGGTTCCGAACCAAAATAGTAAAAAGTAACCCTTATGGGATGCGACTTTCTCTGTCTGTCTGTCAGAGCTGATAATTACTTCAGGAATAACTAACCTTATCGATTTGGAATAATTGTTGACATATATCGCAAATGGATAAAGTAGAAAAATACTACCTATTACTTTCGAGGAAAAATGGGAATTAAAATTACAAAGTGTAGTTTCTACGTCATCATAAATATGAAGGCTTGATGCATATTCTAATATTTTTTGTTTTCTTCGACATCTTTTGGTATACGAATTAAATTAAAAAAAAAACTCTCCGTAGTTTGTAAAACAAACATTCTGAAATAATTAGACTTCCGTACACTTTTCTCTTAAATGCTTTTATTAATATGGTATTTCGACCATTTTCCAATTCCAAGGTTATGTTTGAATTCCGATGAATTGTAATAAGAAAACTAAATGAAAATTGACCTACTGCATGTCAATAATAATCATTAATAATCTTTTTATAAAAAAATCTGTCAATTTTTGCGGTGAGTTTTTCTGATAAAATATATTATAAAAAACTTTATATTAGTAATATAAGGTAAAAAGATAAAGATCAAAAATATTTAAATCGGTAATTATAAATGATTTCAAAGTCAAAAATCGATATTGCATCTTTCTAAAAGATTATCGAAATGCCATACAATGGTAGGATTTTTTCCATTACTTTATTTCTTCAATAATGCATGAAACCGTGGAAAAGGGTCGTACAAATTTGGTGCTTGAAAATGTAACAGCTAATTCTCATTCAGACAAAGTCTATATCCGAATTTAGCACATTTATTTTTGCATTGATTTTTTGCTTTGCGGCACTTTCAAAATTGGGCCCAAAACGGGTGATATTCCATTGTTCATGATAGGTAAAAATTTGAAAAATCCTGGTCATAATCGGAATCTTTACTATCCCACTTTTTGGTATGACATAGACATGCATTAGCATTAATTATCACGCTTTTTCAAGGTGGATTGGTGATTTCAGACCGTGTAGTCCAGGTTTCCTCACGATGTTTTCCTTCACCGTTAGTCAATAGTGTCTAAGTTATACTAAAAAAAGTGCATGTAAAACTTTGGAATAGTCAGATTCGTAATTTCTAGGTTTCTAAGTTCGAATCTGCATACTCATAAATGAGGTGCCTTAGCAAAGAAGCCACACTGACTTTTTACTAATATGTTCGGTGTATCAACTTAATAATATAAATAAAACTACCTGCAGCTTATTTAAAATATTAACATCATTTGTAATACAGTCTCACTCACTTTTAGGTCTTTGAACGTAATAGATTATAAAATTTCGGTTCTGTTGGTGTCAAAACTTAGGCCAATTTTAAGCTAATGGTTTGGCCAAAGCTGATGCCAAAGGTTTGGTCGGACACTTTACAGATGGATCAGAAACGTCGGACTAATTAACTGGCTTCCAGGCTCTCCTTACAAAACTAATGATTTTCCTATACAAGTGAAGATGAGCTGAAGTTATTTGAGAAGCAGCAGATGTCGTAAAATGCAAATATGAAAAAAACTTGCGTGCATTTCTGTTAGAAGAGCTCAAAATGGACACCAATATGGCCTAAAAATTAACTCCTATGGTGCGATTTTGTCTGTCTGTCTGTCCATCTTTCACAGCGGATTAATTCAAGAATGCTAGTTGTCAGAATTTTTTCTTGAAACTTGTAACAATTCAGATTGATAAGCATGTTTTGCAGATTAAAGAAATTGAAAATATTTTTGCTTTTCTGGCAAACGAAGTATGCATTGGGGGTTGGAAATTTAAAATTAGTGTTTCGAAGTATTACTCAGACCGATGTTATTTGTATTTCTATTTTTATATCTTAGACATGCATATCAAAATACAATATGCGACTGTCCTTAGAATCTCTACATAATATTATGGTCACCCGTCAAAGTTCTTCAAAATATAAAATGACAAGCGTGCGGTGTGCATTGCGGGGTCGCGGGGGGGAAGCTCAAGCTCCGCCCATTTGCTCAAGGTCATTGGCGGTAGTCGTCGTCTTAAATAACCTAAATAAAGGCATAAGCTAAATTGTAAAATGTGTCTTATCCTTCGGGAAAAACAGAGGTGATGTAATGTTTATGTAAAAAAAGATTTTTTGCAAGGATTGTTGCTATGGCGACCGCAGAATTTAATAATTCCTTTACACTAAAATAAACCGATAAACTTCTATTTAAAAACGTAAAAGTATTTAATTAGCTGCTTATGATGCCATGCAAGTTGTAAAGTTAACTAAAACCCGTTGGCAACCTGCCACTACACAGCGCAATTTGTCAACTACTAACCCACCAATGTCAATCGCGGGTACAAGATTAAGTACCTACGTATTCCACATTTATGCGATAATGCGCTTCACCCGCAGCAGGATTTAGCGCGAAACTATTTAAATTATGGCTGAAAACTAGAAACTTTGTTAGAGTATACGATGAGAAACGAAGTCAAAATTGCATTAAGTAAGATTTCTATGTCATTAGAAGAAAAGCAAAGGAAACTGCTTATCTTTCCGTGTGAGTGAACTGAAGAAAATAGGTTACTATGTTGACCGTAGGCGACAAACATTCAAGCTGCTATACTAGCTATATAGTACTGCAATCTTTTAAGCCGATTTTTATAGCTACACGTGGGCTCAGGCGGAATAGACACGCCCCACAGGTCAAACAACAAATCACTCAGTACGGAACCACGGAAAATGTAATCAGAAATATTTATCCTTAGTATAACTTACTTAAATTATAAATGCGAAAGTAGCTCTGTCTGTCCGTATTTTCCGTCATGCTAAAATGGCTGAACTGATTTAGGTGAAATTTGGTATAGATAGTAGTACCTGGGGAAGTTTATAGAATAGTTTTTACACGGGCGCGATAAAAGTTCTCTCAGAACGTGGGTGATACTACAGAATACAGCTTGTTTCACAATAAAATACTAATTTAAGGCTTTTAATTTTTATGTTCCTCTTATTGTGAGATAGTGCAAAAATATTTTTAGCAACAAAAATCTACACTAATATTATAAAGAGGAAAACTTTGTTTGTTTGTTTGTAATGAATAGGCTCAAAAACTACTGGACCGATTTAAAAAAATCTTTCACCATTCGAAAGCTACATTATCCACGAGTAACATAGGCTATATTTATTTCTAGAAATAACTAGGGATCCCTACTAAAACTTGAATAAAGTAACCCAAAGTGTAAAAAAAATGTCCACGCGGGCGAAGCCGCGGACGGAAAGCTAGTCTATAATAAAAATCTGTCATATTACTTTTGTTCAGGTATAACTATTTATTTACTATGCGGTATACCCGTATATATTATTATATTCATTTTTTGAATATTAGCAAGGTGTTAAAATATTCACGTATTTAATCATCTTCAAATTCATTCTTAGAAGGCCATGTGTAAAGTTATCGATAGCTTCCAAATTGAAATCATAATAATGCGTCATTAAAAAAATATCAAATAATTATATCCAAGCGATTGCAAGACGTTACGCGTTCTTTAAACATTCAATTGTAAACAGTTTGAACTCTTAACGTAGCTAAATAGTTTGATACATAAATATTTTTGTGCGGTATAAAAGTAGAACCCGTACAATAAACATGAAGTAAAAAAATACGCATAACTGTTCTACTGTAATCTTAAATATTAAAAACAAGATCGTCCGCCACGCATGCAGGAGGTAGCTTCGAGCTATTCAGGATATGTTTAATTAATTATCAATGCTAGTCAAATAAAAAATATTTCACTTTTGTTCTAATGCGTAATGTTGAAGCGAACTAAAATACGGCACAATATAACAACCCTCAACAATAAGTTTCCCGTAAGTTGTCTTTATATTTATACAAAGCGTCTTGAATGACAACGCACGATACTGAATGCCTTCGACACCAAATTTTATGACGGCCATATATTCACCGAAACTGGCATCAAAATTGTAAAGAATTCATCATTCATCCATTAGTCACAGAGTCAAAATATTTGTTGACAAAGCCTGCGTAATTGCAGTACTACAATCGGAACACTCGCTACGAAGCTACCGTAACGCCCGCAATTTGTTCCCATTGTTCCACGCGCGTAATGTTTACATCGGCGATTGTCCCTGCCCGCGCACTAAGGAGCTGTTTTGAAAACAGCGGACACTTCATGAAATCCATTGTTTAGCAAGACAACTTCCAACGGCTATAACGGACCAGCATACTGTCGCACTTCCCACTAAACATTCATTACTGAAGACCTTAAATCGCTGCACTTGTGTACGACGCTGAAGTTGAGTGTTAATTCAGTACAAAGGGAAAATTCATGGAAAATCGTGAAAACTCACCTGTGTCATAAGGCGATCGGCACCGGTACCCTCATCATCCCTAAAGTCGATGTCCGGATTATAATTCGGCACTAAGTCTTTGAACCTATCGTCGTCTCTGGTGATGCGACCCTCAGGAGGTCCACTGGCGGTATTTTTGTTTTCACTAATGTTAGGGTCATGCTGGCCGAAGACCAGGGGTGTGATGCGGCGCGAGCCCTGACGGCGGGTATAGCCGCGGCTCGGGCCGCATGCCGCCGCCGCGCCCAGCCACAGTAGCACCAGCGACAGCCTCATCTCGCAGACATCACTCCACACGCGCTCGACGCACGACCAACGCGCGCCGCGATCTGAGCGACACTGAGAGCCGGCTGCCGCAGCCCGATCCGATCGGCGTGCACCACCGAGCCCGGCCTGCATCCCTTGCTCACCGCCCATGCCGCCACCACCACCGAGCGCGCCGCGCGCCGCTACCCGCAGCGCGTTGCATTCACGGCTCGCCTTAGCCTCGTCCGCGTCGTGATAACCGATTGTCACTTATCTACCTATGATTATATTATCAGTAGCATTACCACTCTTGCATAATCACTATTAATGTCATCAAAGTTTCGTAATTACCCACTGAGGGTTTTTTATTATCACTACCCACATATGTGCAAGGAAACGAAACAAGTTAACTCACTGTTTTTTTTTATAAAACTTCATCTGCCAAAAAGTTTGTTATCTCGTTAAATATATATTCCATTCCCATCCCCTACCGCAAGTTTCGATTTCAGCTGTTCAGTTGAACCAGCAAGCTTCAATTTCATATTAATATTATATTCTTCAGTAATATTTTGCGGACCATATTTTAAAGTCTCCAAATTCCTGAAATTTTGAATAAAAGTTAGTAGAAAAAAACACAGGGTTTTACAATATATAGGTAACCAATATTCGAAGCTGCATCTTAGCAAAAATTTTCAGAAAATATTTATTTATACAACAATCTGCTGCACCCCTTGCAAAATAAAATGTTACTATTACGATGACCTGCGATTTAATAAGCCTATAGCACTGTAATTATTTAGTATTCTTATACTAAAACAAAGATAATTATCGTCACGCCTGTATTCCCTGGCATGACAAGCAGCGGTATAACAAGGGCACACTCACACTCTCATTACCTTAGTATTTAAGAAACTGAAAATGATGAGATAAACTTAATAAACTGACACGTAGTAAGTAGTAAAATTCAATCCAACATCCAGATCCAAGTATGAACGAAGTGGTGTGTTGATTTGTATTGGAATTACCTTCACGATCTCTCAGAAACCGCTTATTAGCCAACTAATGATCCTTTGTCTCCGCATTTGAACCAAAGCCATAAGACATGGAGATATAGAAAAACATGGATAAAACCGCGAATATCGAGCCCTCTAGTACCTATTCAATATACAAGTACCATATCATGTGGTTTATTTTTCATTTTGTCCTCCAAACGTATTTAGTACATGAATAAGAAGACAATGATGACAAATGAATGTAGGTACTCGTATTATATAGGTTGACCCGAAAAATGGTGTCAAAAGAAAGTTTGTGAATGTTTAGACACCCTCTTATTTATAATAACGCTATTCGTCTAAGCCTCTTTTAGCTATGGAAATTGAAAAGTTCATTTTAACTTAACAGATAAGGACAAATCAGTTTGATAGCTAAAATTGGTTTATTAAGTGAAAATAGCTTCATTATGAATGAGATGCTAGTTATGTAACGGTGATTTATCGTAGTAGCCCCTCCTTTTTAAACTAAATGTTTTTGATATTTTATGATCCTTAAATTAAATATTTGTCACGATGTCATAGAGATAGCTCGATAAAACTCAGAAATTAATTTCGCAATACAAAAAATACACATATGGGGTTTATTCGGGAACCTGTAGCGGGTGCTCTGCTTAGGCTTGCCAGACCGCCGGGAAATCCGGGATTGCCCCGAAATTTTGCCTCTTGTCCCGTGTCCAGTAATTAGCGCTTATTGTTCCGGATTCTGAAAACTTATTATTTTTTTACAAAATAAACTAGCAACGAATGAATCGGCTGCCGGTGAGCGAGTGCAGGAGGCGCGCGGTAGGGGAGTGCGTGCAATAATTTTACTTCACTCGAATCCTTTGAAAAAAACAATGATATTTTCTACTATGGCCACGATCTGACATTGTTTTTCTAGAATTGTCCCGGATTTGATAACTTACTATCTGGCAACCCTAGCTCTGCTTCTGAACTTCTGCTTAACAATATTTTTATGACAACCTGTATCTATCCTCACAGTTATGGCTTTTCCGTTTCACAACGATTAGTCATTTTTGTAAATGAGTAATACCTACACATATCTTCTGATGTAAATGGCGTACGTATGGAATACCTATTGTGGTTAACGAAATACGTCAATATACCTACATATCTAATACGTTTTTGACACGATTATCCCAATAATGATTGTATTCGGGTTTAACCCTTAAACAATTACAGTTTCTCTTATTGAGGATGTTATCACGAATAGCGAAGGTATATAATAGATTCGTCCTATAAGGTAACATTTATATTTAAACGGACTCCTAGTATAATGAGTTGTAAAAACCTCAGATCAATCCTTTAAATACGTAGGCATCAAATATTACATACCTACTACAAATTTTAATTATAACTGAAACATTATCGGCGAGACGATACAGACAAAGGATTACGAACATCTCTTTATTGTCGTATCATTAGTTTAATGGGATATCATAGTCTCATATTAGCTCAACCCCATTGATCAAAGATTAATTGTTTGTCAACGCCTGCGAATCAAGCGTTGAGTCAGAGCTGATAGGCGTAGCTATATAGAATAGAACTGATCCGTCTCAAGCTTTGTAACAATAAAGAGAAATGCAAATTAAGTACATAATAAACTCAATGATCTAAATACAATTGTATTTTTAACTAGCTGTTGCCCGCGGTTTCGCCCGCGTTCCGAGAAAACTACTTCACGCACCCGGATAAAAATTAGCCTAAAACCTTCTCTATCTCTGTACCAAATTTCATCCAAATCGGTTGAGCTGCTCTCGGTTGTAAGGTGATTCTGTAAAGTAGGTTAGTTTTTTTGCGGTTTTCTATTTGACTAATGCTTCAGTAAGACTCATATACACTAACTGATGATCCCAGAGAGACACAATATATACTTACCAGTTTAACATTAAAACTTACTAATGTTAGTAAGTTTTAATTTAAACTGGTAAGTATATAAACTAACTAACTATACAAACTCATGAAATCTTGGTACACAAACTAATTTTACTTTTAAAATTAGTCGACAAAACTTTAGGTATGTGTCATAACAAGCCCAAACTAATATTTCAAATGAACCCGTAACTTTCGAAAACAAGAAGTTTTTTTGCCCTACAAAGATAAAACTTATAAACGTTAAAACTTATGAGCGTCTATTTGAGACAATTCGTACGCATATTTGCGCAATAAAATGCATAATTTGCATAATAATCCTGTAGGTTACACCTAAGGACAAGATTTGTTTCGTTGAAACCCCGCTTGTTTTGCTTTATCACTTACATAACAAGGAAAATATTTTTACTAAGCAGTAAGCTTGATAACTAATCCTTGATAACTAAAACATTCTTTGATAAGTGTACTCCAACTCCTATTCAGTTATTTTTGTTTCTCTACCTGCGAGATATCTTCGAGATACCTAGGTATATTTAATCTACGATTTAGTTAAGTATCTAATGTTTAACAAAACTAGGATCGTTCATAAATAGAGTCAACTTGGCTATTCGATTTACAGACTTTCGCACATCCTTATCTGCCTTACCCAGAAAATACCCATGAGAACTTTCAACAAAAAGGGTGCGAACGCAACGTGCTCGCACCTCGTGCACAAAGATTTGCGCTGCGAACCACTGATAAGATGAGTGACGATAAGTAACTTCCTTATTTAACAACCTCGGAAGACAGCCGATGACGTCAACTTTTACCCGGCATGCAACAATTAACTAGGTAATGTTAATGCAAGCCTTTTATGTTTTACTTTTGCGGCTTTTTTACAACAATAGGTAGTACCTACCTAACTTTTGTTCTAATTCTAATAACTCATTAATGCAGTAGTGCGGCAAGTTCAGACGCTACTATGTATATAGGTATGTATTATCCGTGGGAAAGTTTATGTAAACTCACACTTAATTTACTTTTAAACCATAACATTTTGCTAGAAAGTCGAGCAAGGTGGGAAAATTTGCAATAATCATTAACAAAGTTAAACTAAACATGAATTCTACTGATGATGGTGTCAGCAGATGTCGTTAAAGAAAAAAGGGCAGGAAGTAATCACAAAAGGGTAGATATTACGCAATCACTGTTAACACCTACACTAATTCTGGCGCCACTGCTGATAGCGGGGACTTTCCGACACAATACCAACGTTCGCATACAATAAACTAACCCAATAACTAAGGGATGTTATTGTAACGGCTATAACTTTAACCGCTCATTCATAAGTTCTCCAAACGGATTTGCGTGTGACAAGAATTTTTAAATGAAAACACATTCATATTTTTTTTTCAATTATCTGTTAAAGCATTTGGAAACAAAAAAGATATCGATGCTTTTAGGGAAGGAAAATACTGAGTTTTAGGAGTCAGTAGATATGAATGAACAACATTTCGCGTTTCTTTCAGTGTGAGGTAATGGAGTGTTCTAATTATTACTAATTAACCCTAACAGGTTGATTGGTAGATATATTTTTTAAACTCCATGTACATTTGTAGAAAATGGGCTAACTTTATGCACACAAGAATATTCTCTACCAGTTACCCTTAGGTTATGTGCCTATGTAACCTCCGTACGGGTAGGATTTGAACCTTATAGCCAAATGTGAATGTGTGTACCATGGGGTGTGAGTTACGATTTCAATCAAGTAAACCTACTATGTAGGTATTAAACTTTTCTTAATGGGAATACACTCACTAATAAGGGATTCATAGATTTTCTGATATTTAGTCACATTTCATTCATTTATTTAATCCTACAAAAGTTCACCGTTAGACTATGGCATGAATAATAAAAATATAACTAGGTCACTTACGCACAAATTGTTCCCTAGTTAATTGTTACCCCGTTAGTTTTTTCTGACTTCCACTCTTTTTAAAACACAGATCAAACCCAGTGAAAGATGAGATTATTATCAACTAACATGTGGTGGTTGGTTACCCACACATCCTACATACCTAACTAAACAAGATCGACAAGCCGATTACCATCCTCTGTAAGGCAGCTAAAGCAAACTGTACCAAGTGGTGAACGAGTGTCGCGCCCGCACCTTCGTCACTGCGCTTGTGAACAAACATCATTTTCGTCAAAGGACCGGCGACTCGAGGTGTCGGCTAAGGCTAATGGAGGAGAGTGCTGGACCAATACGCCCGGCGTGTAGTGTTTTAAATTGTTTACTCTTCCATAAAACTCTCGAGCTCGTACACACAAGACGGGTGCCGTGTCGTGCAACGCGCGGCTGGAGTGAGATATCTCCCTACTCCGACTACAAACAAGGTTTGCTGCGAACGCAGCCAGCACTGCATATTAAAAGGATACCTAATGACTAATATCCTCGTTTCAACTTCAAACCTTCTTATTTATTTAAATTTTGTACGCAATTAGTCAGAGATGAATTAAAATACTTAAGATATCTTTCTAGAGACTTGGAATTCGCTTAAATTCCAGACTCTGATAAAAAAAACACCTAAGTTTAAAGGTTGCAGAGATGCAGAATCGAAAACTTGCTTGGCCAAAATACTTTGCATACTTTCGTATCGCCGGCGCGTAGCTACCGAAGCTTATTACTGTTACATTTTTGTAACACATTTTATTGATTTAGTTTTCTTTGTTTAAAGGCTCTTTGAAATAACAAAAAATACCTAATTAGTGCAATTTACACAACTATTCAATTCAACAATCATACCAGAAATAAAAAATACTTTTAGGGATAAATCGAAGGTGTAATTTATTATTTAACAAGTAAATTCTGTGCATTAACAGTCTACTAAACGGTTTAATGAATAATCCAGTACCACTGAACTATAAAATTTGTTATGTTTTAGAAATACATTAGATACGTCCCTTAAAATTATCTATTGTGTGAAGTGCAGATAACTTCCGATTTCCGAAACTTTTGCTGATTGCTGAACAAATTGTAAATATTTTTAACCGACTTCAAAAAAGAGGAGGTTCTCAATTCATCGGAATCTTTTTTTTATTCACCAATAGAAAATCTACATAAATCTACTCTCCATATTTTGTGGTGAGTTTCAAGTAGGTACCTACCAATACAAAAAATAAAGGTAGTAAATATATGTGTAATGATAGTTATTTTATACACAGAGAATAACACACATTCTTCATACCTTTCTAACTTATAATAGTAGATAACATTCGGTAGAAAAAGAAAGTAGATAACAGTTAGCTCTAGGATTTCAAAATCTGATGATCGTATCATTGTGCCAACTTCAATAAGTTAGGTATTCAAAAGCACTTTTTAAATGAAACTCATAAAGACACAAGGTGTAAAGGAGTCAAACCTGTTTCGTTCATGCGATGCCCTCTAATTGACAAATTGGAATCTTATTAAAATAAAGTTCAAGTTCCTAACTGAACGGGCGCAGACGCAGGCAGACGTGTGTGATGCCAGTGCGGGAGCTTTCCGACCGGGTGCCGAGGAGCGCCGAGTGAACACGATCGGCTCTCAGCGGCGAGAATAAAAAGTCAGCAGCATTCAAAGCGCGTGCCTCGATGTGTGTGGTCCACTGTGGAGGTCCTCCTCGGCTTTTGATTTATTGAAAAATGAGTTTCACACCCGTTTTCGGTAATTGATTTGATTGTTGGTGTGCGAATTTTCAAAGTAAGAGGTATAATTTTATTTTCTGCATATATTTTAAGTTCAGTAGGTACAACTTTTGAAAATTATTTTACTATTAATGCTAAGACTAACTGCAAGATTACTACCACGTCAGCTCGATAAAAATTCATAGATTCATGGGAAACAATTTAAGTTCAACATTTTTCTTTTATGTTTAACATAATGCTATTATGAATAACTAGTTCCCGCGGTTTCATCCGCATCCTGACGCAACGTCTTCCTTCATGTAGGTACCCGGATAAAATCTATCCTATGTGTATTCAATCTATCTTTATACCAAATTTCATCTTAATCGGTGCAGTCGTTTTGCCAGTTACTTTCACAGATATTAGTAAGATAGTAATTATTTAATAAGACGAGCTGATATCTGTTATCATCGCTCCGTAATCTGAAGACTAGATTGTTGTTACTAGTCTTATGATAATCTTATTCAAAAGAAAGTTTAGAAAAAATAATCTTGTTAAATATTTCTTTACTGTGACAATTTCTTATCATATTTTTGTACATTTCATAAAAGTGAAAAGTAGACAAAGTTTTTTATACTAATGATACAGCTGTAATTTGAACAAGTAAATCAATAAAAACTGTGTAAATATAATATTTCAGTTGATTATTGAACTGGATAATATATTTTTTTCAGTCTGAAAATACAGAGTCCTCTTTGGCAACATTTTCAATTCTTTCTGTAGCTGTTTTTATGTCTAGCTGTTCGTAGGAGGTAATGTCACTACTCGAATTAGCATTAAGTTCTGGATATCTAGGAATCAGCTCAAAACTATTGACGTCGTACATTTCATCAGTATTAGTTTTCCACTTACTAGCGATCATTTGTAAAGGTTCCAAGCATTGTAAGCTTTGTTTAACCCTTAGCAGTTCAATGTTGCATTGATTCTCTACTTCCAATAGCTTCAGTCGATAAGCTTTAGCCAGCATTTGTTTTCTTATAGCATTTTTCTTTTCAATTTGTGCCAGATTGAGGGTATTCTGATATTTTTGTAGTTGTTTTTCATATTCTATTAAATTTTCATCACAAGAGAGTTTGCTGTCTACACAGTCGCTGTACAAGTTGGTACTGTAAGCCACGTCGCTAACAAACACATTCGATGTGGAAACGCACTGATAGCTAGTCGTGCATTTTGAAGGAGAGTCAGAAGAACGTTGAGAGTTTTTGCTTTGCTTTTCCAATTTCGCTTTTTCTTCGTTAAGTTCTATCTTGAGTGACTCAATAATATTTTTACACTGCGCTATTCTTTCCTTCATTTTAACTTCATTGTCATCAATCATTTGTGGTGTTACTTCATTTTGTCCTACTTTTTCAATATCATTTTCTGTTTGTACCTCGTCGCATCTAGGCGATTCTTTATCATCATCTGCTTCATATAATTTCGTATCGTTTAAATGTCTTGAAGTTATAGAAATTTTATTATCACCGGAAGCTAGTTTAATAGTGTCCATTTTTAAGAAAATACATGTAGATATTGAAAAAAGAGTGTATCAGATTCAATAAATACCAAATTCCGATAAAATATTACCTATCTGTCAAAGTAATAAAGGTTTCGTTGTTAAACAAAAGAAATTCAGAATTACGATTTAAAGAGGTTCTATATATGATAAATACTATACGGGAAGTTTAATCAAACTTGCTGGAGATTCAGAAAATCGTTAAGAGCTTAGTTTTTGCTTTCGTTTTCCAATTTAACTTTTTCTTCGTAAAGTTCGTCTGCGAAAAGCTCAGGCAGAATTTGGATACTATCATTTTGATGTTATTTTAAAAAAAATACAGTAGATACCTATGATTTATGATGAGGCGAATCACCCGCGGGACGTAGCACGCTAATCAGCGTGATTTTTCGTCATTATTTTTAGTTTCTCAAAAATGTATTTTGATTTAAGATTTTGTTATTTTTAGTAGTAGCTGCAGAAGAATCTAAAGTTTTGAGGAAGAAGAGAAGAAAACAGTTTCAGCGGTTCAACACATAGAATTTGGGGTTTCACACTTTGATGTGTTACTTACTTCCGTATACCAGAAGAATGCTTGTAAATGACAGTGAAGATTTCGTAAAGGAACTTTTTCTTTTACTTTTTGTAAATAATGTTTATCAACGGCAATGTTATTTAACGGCATTTTCATAAATTTCGCATGTTACTTTTATATAATTCCGCATATAATTCGCTGCAACTAAAAGGTGTACCTATTATAATGCATTGAATCAGGGCCATAATTTAAGAGACTCCTTTAATCACTTTACACTTAGGTGCTCTTCTCTTATTACCTACACTTCCCTTATTTAGGGTTGAGGGACGCTAATTTAGTGTAGTGTAATAAGCCTTTAAACGCGCCAATTTGAACACGCCGACGCGATCGGCACGGGCGATTCGTGTCCCGCGCGCTCCCGAATCCTACTCAGGCGCGCGGTTCTCTTTTATTATTATTTATTGCCTGTGGTTTGAAAAGAATTTAAATAATTATTATATCTTTAATTGTGTATGAAATACGTAATAAAAGTATAAATTAAGTAAAGTTTCATACAACCTGCCGTCTAACCTGCGTAATCAAATCATACTAAAAATACAGTGCGCTCAATATATATATGACAACTGATTCCCTGACGCTATGCGCCACCAATATCGTTTTGGCGGTCACCAGTTGGCGCCACTGTTGAGTAAGCTCTTGTGATTCAACAGAAAAAATAGCTCAAAACTCTGCAATACATACTTTTAATAGATAGATACACTGTAATAAATACACGGGCACATGTACTCAATACTCAATACTCAAATCTTTATTAGCATTCCATATGTTACATAACAGGTGGTACAATTTACTTATGGTATAGACACAATATGGACCCGATAGGGCACAGCTTAAAGAAGTTTGGAGAGAGATTTAAAAACTATCTATGTAGTCATTACAAAAATAATAATAGTTGTATGTAACATTTAGCAACATTTTAGTGTGCGTGTGTGTACGTCTTAATGTGTGTGTGTGTGTGTGTGGGTGAGTGCACGCGTGTGGGTGGGTGTATGTGTGTGTTTTTTATGTGTATATGTGCGTGCGTGTATGTATGTGTTGTATGTGTGTGTGCTTTTCACACAATTTTTATTTTCTTAGCTATAATTAAATGTTTTGTTTCATTTCTTGAACGATTTGTCTTCCATGTATTCTTTTACTGTGTAATAACATTTAGTATAGAGGAATTGTTTTAATTTTTTAATAAATATTGTAGTTTTAGGTTCATCTTTTATGTTTTTTGGAAGATTATTATAAACTTTGATGGAGCTTACTAAAGGACCGGAAGAATGTAATTTAAGTGTTGATGTTGGTAAATTTAATCTATTTTTATGTCTTAAGTTATATTTATTTTGAATTTCTTCGCGGGTGTTATAAAATTCTGGGTATTTTCGGACAAATTTGCAAATTTCTAGAATATATAAACAAGGAAGTGTTAGTATTTTGTGCTTTTGGAATTGTGGTTTACAGCTGTCTAATTGATCTAAATTTGTTAGTATTCTGATTAGTTTCTTTTGTAGGGTAAGTAAGGTATGTGAATCAGTACTGTTCCCCCAAAGTATGATCCCATAGCTGAGCCATGCTTGGGCGTATGCGTAATAGGTGACGAGTGCCGTTTGGAAGTTGGTGGTTTTCTTTATTTCGCGTAAGGCGTAGGTAAATTTCGAAAGTTTTGCTCTAATTTTTTGAATGTGAGATTTCCAGTTTACGTGTTCATCTATTGTCAATCCTAGGAGGGTGAAATTGTTAACCTGTTCTAGTTTAGTATTATTATAAGTGTAGTCAATTTTTATAGGGTCTCTTTGATGTGGGTGGAAGGTAATTAGTTTGGTTTTGGTGAAATTTATTTCTAGGTTGTGATTATTCATCCAATTTATAGCTGTTGAAAGGAGGGTATTTAGTTTGTAGTTTAAATTTTCGTTTATTTGATAAGAGGTGAGTATAGATACGTCATCTGCGAACAATACGCACGGACCATTTATTGTTTTAGGAAGATCGTTTATGTAGATGAGGAATAAGAGACAGCCTATGACACTCCCTTGAGGGATTGATGCATTTATGGCTTTTACATTAGATTTTATTTGTAATATTTCTTTGGTTTTATTGTTGAAATATTCTATCTCGACAACTTGCTCTCTATCTTTCAGATAAGATTCGAACCATTTATAGGCATTTCCACGGATTCCGATTCCATGTAACTTATTTAGGAGTATTCGGAATTGCACTTTATCATATGCCTTGGTCATATCTAATAGTAGACCAATAGCGTACTTTTTTTTATTAATTATATTTAAGGCTTCTTGTATAAATTTGTAGACAGCCAATGTTGTGGATCTGTTTTTACGAAAACCATTTTGACAGTCGTCTAATATTTTATATTTTTCGCAATATGAGTATACTCGTTTACACATTGCCTTTTCAAATATTTTAGATGCTGTGGGAAGTAGGGCAATAGGGCGGTAATTGTTGGGATCTGTTATTTGGTTCTTTTTATGGATGGGTTTAATTAAAGCTGTTTTAAGTTCTTTTGGGAATAGTCCTTCTTCAAAAGATTGGTTAATTAGTAAGTAAAAAGGTAGTGTTAGTTCATCAGCGCAAATCTTAAGCAGGAATGGGGGCATTTCGTCTACACCGTAGCTCTTTTTATTTCGTAGGTTTTTAATTATTTGATTTATTTCATACCCATCTACTGGGCTGAGGAACATGGAATTTTCTGTGGGACAAACGACCGGGGCTCCCTTCGGTTCGGTGCCGGAACTGCAAGTGTTTTCGCCTATTGATGCAAAGAAGTCATTAAAAATATTAGCTATTTGTTTTGGTTCGGTTATAATGTTGTTATTTATTTGTAGTTTCAGATTGTTTTTATCTTGTTTTATTTTTTTATTAGTTCTTTCGTTTATTATACTCCACATCGTTTTTACTTTATTGGTTGATGTACTCATTTTGTTTATATATTGTAGTTTTTTTGATGTTGTTACAGTATTTTTTAAGATTTTTTCGTATTTTTTATAGTACCTTGTTAGTATAGGGTTATTTGTTTTGAGCGTAATGGTTTTGAGTAATCTCTTGTTTTTACAAGCTAGTTTGATACCTTTGGTAAGCCAGTATTTTTTAAATTTAGTTTTTAATTTAATTTTTATTTTAGGTATACATGAATTTAAGATGTTTTGTAATATGTTTTTAAAATTTGTATAGTTTTCATCAATGTTTTTATTAGTGGTTATTATATCCTGCCACTTTTGTTTACTAATTTCTGATTTGAATTTATTAATGTTTTCTTCATTAAATAATCTTTTACTCGTGTACCAAGTTACTTTCTTATTATTTTTAGTGTTTTGTAGTTGCATGTGAAAAATAGTAGCATTATGATCAGAGAAACCTAATTCTTCAACTGTAGTGTAGTTATTTTTTATATTAAAATTTGTGAATATCAAATCTAGACATGTTGAGGTAGTTTGTGAAATACGTGTAGGTTCTTTTATATGTTGCATGAATTTGTATTCTAACATGAAATCTAAAAATAAGTTAGTTTTTAAGCTGCTATCTAAAATATTAATATTTAAGTCTCCACCTAATATTACATTATGCTTACTGTACTTACTATTTATGAGATACATAAGTTTTTTTATTTGGCACATAAATACTTCTTCCTCTCTTCTGTTCCAATAAATAGTTATAATAAGTAATTTTTCTTTTGGTAATTCTATTGCACAAATTTCTACACAATATTCAATAGACATATCTCTAATATCACAAATCTCTTTATATTCTAAATATTCCTGTAATAAAATGCAGACGCCGCCGCCTCCTCGGGTGCTTCGACAGTAGGATGCTGCAATTTTGTAGCCGTCGAAGTGAAGACATTCCATTTTTTCTTGTGACAGCCATGTCTCAGTAAAACATATCACGTTGTATTTTGGATTATCATTGGTGAAAGCTTCAATTAGATGTAGTTTGTTATTTATACTTTGTATGTTCTGGTAAAGTATTTTAAAGTGTTCTACGGTGGTTCCGAAATGTATTTATTTGAGTTTCTTCGTTATAGTATTTGTTAGATGAATGGGTTTGTATATATCTTTCTATTGGTTGGTTTGCTAATGTGGTGTTCTGGTATGTGTCTGCGTATAAATCTGTCTCTTCATTTGTTGATACATATTTGCCATCGATGTATAATTTATTGTTTCGTATTATGGCGTATTTGCCATTTTTCCGTGCTTTCATCATGTCTTCACGCAATGTATTTCTATATTTCCGTTCGTTTTCATTTAGGAATTCAGACACAAATAACCCAGTGCCTTGGAAATAATTTCCGTTCTCTAAAATGTACTTGGTCATTTTCTTACTCAATAGCTCAATAACTATGGGTCGGTTTTTGTTATTGTTTCTTCCCATTCTATAGGTTTCTTCTATGTATCCCGTCAGATCTACATGCAGAATTTCGTAAAACATGTTAATCAATCTGTTGTGTACTTCATACTCAGGCTCTTTATAATACTCAGTGAAACCATAAATTACAATTTTTTTCGATTTATTTTCTGTGTATTTAGCTTCTGGAGTAATTTTTATAGTTTTCAATTGTTTAATTTCATCCTTCAGGATTTCATTTTGTTTGTTTAGATCCTCAATCTTTTTGTTAATATTATCTATTTCTCGTGCTTTTTCATCGTTTTGCTTAAACAATATATTTGTTCTTCCTTCAAATTCTGCTTTTAGTTTAGAAATAGCTTTTTTTATTTCATCCTCAATTGTATTTTTAATTTCTGAGATTATATATTTGTTGTTTTCTTGTAAACGTTGCATAATAATTTCGCTTAAACTTTGAAGTGAAAGATGTAGATAGTAACTACTGCAACTAACTATAAATTAACTGTTTTTAAGGTCCACTTATTTGGCACCTATTCTTAGCTTTTCTTGCAAAGCAGTAACATTTATTGAGTTATAAAGTTTAACTGCCCTTATTCATTAGGAATTGCACAATATTTGGAATAAACATCAAAAATTTGTAGAAATCCGCTATAAACGTGCTCGTAATGAAAGATCTCATACATTTGACATTTCTTGAGACCTTACTCAATACTAGCGCCTCTAGCGGCGAATTCAAGCATGGTAGCCCTCATTGCCACCACTATATCCATAAACAAGCACTAACTTGGTAACACTGCTGATTGACATTGACACGTTTGACACAATAAATTTGTGACAGACTTCAGTCAGTTTACCGGTTGTTTTGGCGCGTTTAAGATTTTAGTATAGATAGAATTAGAATAAATCTGCTGCTACTAATAAACTTTTCTTAATATTATTAGGAAAACTGAGATATGGGTCTCCTAGAATTGTGTGAAAAATACTTCCAAACCTCTAACCTCTACGAAGTTCTACAAATTCCTGAAACTGCCTCAGACAAAGAAGGTAGGGTTTAATACTCGAAATTCTGAACATTTTTTTTTCGTGAAGTACAAAGCGAGATAAACATAGGTTTAACAATCAAGTTAGTAAGTTAGTTGAAAGTAATTTCAATGAAAATAACTCATTGAAACTAAATTATACATAACCTGGAAGAGACCAGATTATTTTGATGAATGAAATAGGTATTAAATTTATTATGCAAGAAGTTGTTTAATCCAGTTATTCACAAAATTGACTAGACAACCCAAAAAAAACCTAATTCAGGACTCCTGGTATCATGCAGAAATTAATGTGAAGTATACACATGTCAAACTTATAACCACTTCTTGTTTTGTTGGGGGTTAAAATATGGGTATCCAAATGTGTCCTAAAACAGTATGTTCCTACTTAACTGGCAGATACATGGTTTTCTATTAAAAATACATGATACTTATATTTCTCAATATGACTCCTTCACTACATAAGTTTCTTTATGATATAATGTCCTATTGTTCTGGGCCCATGTAATATTTGCAACTTACTGATGTTTTTTGTAACACCCTCATTTATAGTGAAGAAAGCATACCACAAACTGTCATTAAAAGTACATCCAGATAGAGTAGAAGAAGATGAGAAACTGGAAGCAACTGAGAAATTTAAAGTGCTGGGCAGTATCCATGCCATCCTCACTGATAAAGAGAAAAGAGGCATATACGATGAGACCAAATGTGTAGATGATGAAGATTTTAATGTAATCATTGACAGAGACTGGAGCTGCTACTGGCGATTATTATTTAAAAAAATTACTGATGAAGATATCAGGGCTTATGAGAAAGAGTATGTTGGTAAGTAAATAAAAATTTTGCTGTACTATTTGATACTACAGATAATTATTACTTAAGCACTTTAATTAGTTATGAACAGAGACAATAAGTAAGGTGTTTATTGATTAAAAACTATTTTGCAGGTTCTGAATTAGAAAAACAGGATATCAAACAAGTTTATTTAACTGCCAAGGGTGACATGAATTACATTGTCGACCATGTACAATTTGCAAGGACTGACCAAGAACCAAGGATAAGGGAGCTTATAAATGTATGTTGAAAAAAAGTTGATTGTAGAATGTAGACTTAAATTCATTTAAATACACCAAGCTAATATGACATGGACACTAAATAAAATCATGAGTTGTAATCGGAATTATGAACACAACTTTTACTATGAGGCCAACAAAATTGCAAAAAACATCTTGTTCCATACTTTTTCTCAAACACTGAACAAAAGTGTATGGGAAAGTAGTTTTGCGATTTTGGTGTTGGCCTCATACATTCCTATATAGCTTTTTAAAAAAAATGACAAAAACATCCTTCCCTTATGATTAATTTAATGATTCTATTAATTTGCTATAAATAATTAACTTCCTATTCAAAAGTTTTCAATAATTAAATTCCCATTGTGTTTTTTAGGAAATGATAAAGAATGGTGAAATACCCGAATACAAAATATTTACACATGAGCCAGCTAGTCGGCGTCTTAAAAGAATTGCAAAAGAAAAACGAGAAGCTAAACTGGCTGAAGAAATGCAAAAGGAATTGGAAGTGGGTTCAGGTACAGATGATTATTTCATTTTTGATAAATATGAAATATGTTATATTAAAACATACATTATTACTTATACCACTAATTTCATTTTACAGGCCCCAATAGCTTGGAACTTACAATAAAACAGAAGCAAAAAGAGAGGGCTAGTCAAATTGACTCCTTCATAGAAAATTTAGCTGCTAAATATGGAGGCGGCAGCAAAACAAAGGGAACTAAAAGGAAAGCAGCTGCTAAGACTGAAACATCAACAAAAAATAAAAGAAGGAAATAGATTTAAATGCTTTAATATAAAATGAAAATGTAACAATTAGTATTTGAAACTAAAACAAATTTCGTATTTTCAATTAATGTACCAATTAACACTAACAATAATATGGTTTCAATCTTATTATTATTTAAACAATGTCATCACACTAAAGAGTCAAATAGCCGAATTAGAACTACCTCTCAAAAATTATCAAACATTTTTTTAATGCTTTTGTCCTATCTACAATACATTCAAATTAACTGAAATAGTCTGAAATTAGACTTTTCCAAGCACCGCACAGCAATAGACGCGTAGAAGTGTTATCCTGTGTAAATAAATTTAATTTCGTATTTTTTTAACCATCTTCAAAATAAGGAGGTTCTGTATTCGACCTATATGTATGTACGTTTGTTTGTCCGTAATTTTCTCAAAAAATAACTGATTTTGTTTAAGTTGGTTTTTGTTATTCAAAGTTTTTCATGGAAGGTTTTAGTATATAATATGATGGATATGATGAAAATCTTCATTGATAGACAATAGAACTCTTAAAACCTAACACAGCAAATAGGCCGCGATAACTGCTATCGTATGTTGTGTATTATTTTCATCATTCTATAACATCACATCACAACACACTTTGAAGAGATAAGATGTATAGCATAGGTAGAATGCTTAATCGCCAAAAGTGCATCGCCGAGCTTTCGCTATCCGACTACATATTTTTGGGAAAGGCTTTGATGGTGAAGAGTTCTCCTAAAACTCAGGCATCAGGCCAAGCAATATTTTGTTAAAAGTAATGAACAGTTTACATTCTGTCAGTAGCGAAAATACACAACATACGTAATAAAGTTAACAAATTTGATAGCTACTATTATGCCAGTATGAAGTTATAGTTTTTGCGTAACATTGTTAGGAGCTGGACAAGGACAAACAGCAGTAATTGTTTTGATTTATCTCTCAATCAGTAGATTACTAATATCTGCCAAAATATGACTACTGTGCAGCTTATATTAGTCTCCAGATATTTTGAATTGTACTGTACTTTGTCACCTATCCTATGTTTGCCGTGAATCACACCACAAAGCTTTAGCTTGTCACATTTTTTATAATTTTACTGTTGTATACCGAGAGCCTACAAATAGTGTAGTAACATTGTTAAAACAATAATCGCATAATTACCCCATAAATACATATTTGAAATGATAATTCAGTCTCCTTCTTCCATTGCAACTTCCAACTGACTCTCAGAATAAAATGGACCTTGTTCTACATAAGTATGAAGTCGTCCAATAATAGTTGTGTCAAACGCTGGTGAATTGGCAAGCCGCTTAATAATATCATATTTTGCTTCATTGGTCTCCTTTGTGTAAACTAGGGTACGATCCAGTAGAAATTCAATGAAACCTAGAAAAGCAAAGAAAGTATTACTATATTACGTTTTAAGATTGGTTTTTGAGTATGTACCTGTATCAACTCCACTATTTTTATAAAATACGTTTATGTAAATAAAATAATTTTATAAGTCTTTATTTTAATTTTAAATAAGCAACATATATGTGCATACCGGCTGTTTCCCGCGGTTTCAGCCGCGTCTCCGAGGGACTATTTAACGCACCTGGATTAAAAATAGCCTATAATTGAAATGAATTATGGTATATCTGGTAAATCTCAGGTTTTACTGGTGTATGATGTATCTTAGGTATTGCTGTAGTTTGGGTATTTACGTAACCAAATAAAACGCATAGTATAAACTGGTAAACCGATTGGATTAAAATTCATCACACGAGAAAACGCGTTTGTCCAGCCCCTTCTAGGCCTGCAGGTATGCCTAAAAGATTATAATGCACAGCCACTTATTTTAATAAAAGGCTAAATATATTTAGGTTTATTATGATAATAGCAATATTACCTGCAGCTCGAGCTACCATTTCTTCACCCCATTGATGTTGACAGACAGCATCCAACAATATAAAACCAGCCTGTTTTAGATCAGGAAATGGATTTTTGCAGATTCCAAATAAAGTTTCCATAGGATTGGAATCCAAAGTTCTAAACCATTCACGGGTCATTAATGTGACCCTGTGGTCAACTGGCATAGTTTTAGACACCCCAGGATCTTTATCAATGCTCATAAGCCCAGCAAAGCAATGAAGAGCTCGAATCTTGGTTTCGGTATTACTATTCCTGATAAGCTGACTCACATTATCTACAGCTTGTGTATATTTACTCCCTGCATAAAAAAAAAACTTAAATCAGAAGTATATAATTGTTTGGCCTCTACACAACAAAGTGCCACTTTGACTTTTATAAAGTCACATGCACTAAGTGTGTATTATTATAGGAAGAGGCCCTTCAACAAACAGATAGTAAATAAGACTTTTGAATGTTTACATGTGTGTGTTTACATAAAATAGCAATTTAACATAAAACTGACTGCTCCAGCTAATATTCAAAGTAACTGGACCATCACATAGCCACAGGTATAAGAAATCTAGATTTTGCGGATTGACTATCACTGGCCAATGCCAAAGGAGATTTTTCAATGCTCTACATAGAATACATACCCAGTGCAGCTAAGCATAACTTTCCTTCCACTGTTGTGCCAATAAATCCCAAAGTATCCAGTGCAACTGGTAAAACAGATTGATCACCAGATTGAATAGCTTCAAAAAGTGTATCAAAAACCACTGAATGTTTCTCAAAAATTTCTTTAGGGTAGCTGTGAGCAATGCATCCAAAGAACTTCATATAACCTGAGTTAAAAATATATCAAATTAGATCCACATTATCTGTTTGATTAGTCCCAAAAATATTTTTTCTCCCACATGTTTCAGTGAGTATGAGGTCTTATAGTAAAAAACAAGAGCTTTTATTTTAGGTTTATCCTGAAATTTTAAAATATGATTTTATTTTTTAATCTTGTATATAAAACTAAAATTTCAAAGATGTGTACTTAGATTATTGTAACTTACTGAAACAAATAATTTAAATATTAATTCAAAATATAGAAATATATCTGACCCATACCTGGTACTAACAATCCACGTAGTGGATTATTTTGTAGTTCTGTAGCGTAACCTGTAATTCTCTGTAGTGCTCCATGTTTTACAAGATAGTTGATACCATGAGGTTTTATTATCAATCTCGATAGCAGTTCCAGAATATTAACTTGATACAGTACATCATCAGTTTGTAGTTCTGATATCATGAAATCAACATATTTCAGGTCGGCACACAGTTTAAACAGCTCATAAGATTTTGCTGAGATATGGACAACAACCTAAAAACAAAATTAATTAATTTAAATCATTACTTTTGCGGCAGTTTTTAGTTGTCTTAACAGCATACAGGCTTTCTGATCAGTGTATGAGTTTAACACCTGGGAATCTCAATAATTATACACATATGCACATAATTATACCTTGATTAGAAACTTGACAAATACAGCTTGTCTGTAGAGTTTGGTTGGAGCACTTTACTACTGTTTGCAATAAAAAAAACATTCTACTCATATTGTAGCTTCTTATACCCATACAATTTAATATTTACCTCAAAAACATTACACTTGCTGCTGCTATTATACTCAAGTGCAATCCGCATTTCCTCCAATACTTTACCATAAGCCTCATGTGGTAAATTAGATGTTATCAACACTGCTTCATTAGCGACACCAACATCTGTATCACTGACTAATTGAGCCACTGCTACGTAGACATCAATATATTGCGGTACAGGCAATATGTTAGGGCTAGTGGAGACTGCTTTCCGTACCTGCAAACATTTAAATGATTATTACTTAAAAAAATCTGCTGAATAATAGTTTTAAGGCTTGAATAATACTAACTTGATCAATAGCAAGACGTCTGACACAACTCTTTTCATGACGAAGCAAGTACATAATATGGCTTGTATAATTTTTCACCACATCACCAGGTTGAAACTTCTCGAAGCATATCCTTAGCACTTCACATGTTAAATCTACATGAGATCTGTAAAAGGAAGCAATAAATTTATCTGAACTGATACAAAAAAAGCCAAACCAAAAAAGAAAATAACATACGTGTTTGATACATTGAGGCACTGAACTATTTTAGATATTCCAACATCTCTGATAGTAGTGATAGCCTCACCGGCGGGCTTGAATGCAAATAGGTTTTTGATATCATTAAGTGCAGCCGGCCTATGCTCTTCTCTCTGCAATCTCCCTAAGAACTGCCGATACTGTTCTGTATCTTCATTCGACATCTTATTTAGATAAACTTTATTGAAAATTGGATGCAATAGATAAACTCAAGTTAAATCTTGAAAACTAAATTAATTAATTAATGCAAAACAAATTCAATTCAAAAGTAATTCTTGTTGTCAAACAAACAAAACAAAATGTCAAGTCATTTGATTTTACTAAAAATAATTATGTCAAGTCACTACTAGAGGTGTAATTATTTAGTTTTTAACCCAGGAATTAGTATGTACCTTCGAAACAACTAAAATTATCTGAAAAATGCCATCTGTATTTTAGCAAAAAATATCGGTAGGCAGCGTACCTAAGTAATCCTTTGCACAAGTTATAGAAAGTAGAACTAAGGAAAGGAAAACCATCTTATATTGGGGTAAAATCTGCCTAGCCTTTTCCAATCATCAATGTTGAGATCCTCTCTCTCTCACTCTCTCTCCTCAATGTTAAGATCCTCTCTCTCGGCTCTCCTCAATGTTGAGATCACTTATTAAATTAGTAATACATATATAAAATCTCAACTATTTACGTAATCTAAAATAATTTGATAAGTCCTTGTTTATTTCTCCATCTTTATTCTAATATTACGTTTGGACTTTTCTTTAAAATTTCTCCTATGCTACCGCAGCGCCACCCTTATTGGTCGCGTTTTGACGGACAAAAGATGAGTGAAATTGAAGAAATTTAGAAAAGTAATCATCAATTATCGCAATTTTAGTAAATTTTATTTTTCTAGATGCAATATGCATGATTTCGGAATCCATAAGGAATGAGGAAGTATCGAATCATGCTGTGGAATCGTTGCTGCTCTGAAGTTAGTCATATTCTGCGCAGAAGCCAGTTTTAATATCAAATAAATTTTGCAGTCTCATCGGTATCGTGATCAGGACCGAATTTGCATTTACATACCTACTACAATTAATTTTTTTTTTGTTACCCGTATTGGTTAAATCAATGAAGTCCAAGTGATATTCTTTATCTAATAATAAATTTTAATTGAACTTTCCGAGGTGTGGGCCCAGTTACTTTAACTGGTTCTTACTTTATAAAAGGATAAGTATTGGCATAGATCACTTGAGACCGTCGTTACGGGCCGCACGAGTAATGGTGTGTTTATTGTTAAATATGTCGTCATCTATGGATGATCTGCCATATATGTAAATTACACCAATAAAACCAGGGGTGTTATTAACATATACTTTTGTATTTATTATAGTGCTACATATATTATTATGTTAGGTATACGATTTTTTCGCTCGCCAATCTAAAAATTCATCAATATCATCTTCATTCTCTGAATCTCCATGGTCGTCTTCACTCATTTTTTCCATTTCCTGTATTGTCTTTTTTGTTTCTTCCTTCTTTAGCTCAAGGTCTAGTACTCTAGAACAAAAATGAAATAATCAAAACAAGTCTATTTAAAAGTGTAAAATCTTGATCGTAATATAATGAGATTACTGACTTAGACCAAATTCTGATTTGTTCGTCGATCTCATCAATTTGTCGCTCAGCTGTTGCTTCCTCCTGTTCGCCCGCAATAATTTCTGCGGATGCAGTTGCCTCTTCCTTTATTTCCTTTTGGAACTTTTCCCATTCCTCTTCAATTGGGTCTTTATATTCTATATTTCGCACCTGAAGAGGATATCATTTAATAAGTCATTTATTTTAAAGATAAATTTAAAATACAGCGAACGACGTTATTTTTAACCATAGTGCTAAATCTTCAATGAGTTATATTGATATGTGATCTGAAACTCATGCAAGTGAAACCGTGAAGTGTCACCGTGCTGAAATATATATATATATACGCAGATTGTGCGTTTCAGCCAGGTGGACTATAGAGTCAACCTGGTTGAACATTTGACCAAGCATTTTGTAAAAAAATCCGAACAACAGTGACAGCAACAACAGCTTGCTTAGTAGTCCAGTCATTATAGAAATTCGAAATCGAAAATTTAATTATAATTCCCAAAGTTTTCAAACTTCGGTCAAGTGAATGGTACATTGGGACGACAATAAATCTCATTTTGCAACCTTGTCCGCAGTCCGGAACATTGTTAAAATTGCAATTAAATAATTTTTTCTGAATCGAAAAAATCCAAAAGTTCTGCAAACTTGGGGAAGTTTTCGATATAATATTTCATATCGCGAATTAAATTTGCAACCAATCTAAGTGTACGGAACGTTTTTTGTTATTGAAAATTAATGTATTTTTTTATTAAACTGAATGAAAACGTTCCAAAAGTTCTGCAAACTTGACACATATATCGGAAAAATATACCGAACGGTTGTATAAATTTGCAACCTTTTACGTTGACCGGAACATGTTTATTTATAATTCTTTTTAATTCGTGGTCATTTTTTCGAGTAAGGTGGTCTCGGAATAATTACAAAAGTTGTGAAACTTGGTTGCAAACTTCGAAAACATCTATTCTGATGCATTTACAAATTTGCAACCTCATACGCGATCCGGAACTTTATGCAATTTGCAAAAATGTAATTTTATTATTTTTTCACCTTCAAGAAAATTTCAAAAGTTCTGCAAATCGAGGGGACTGTTTAATTTTGGGATTGATGGCAGGCAGCATATTTACAATTCAAATATTTAAGCTTTGCCCATATGAAGTAGGCTACAAGAGGCTGCGTAGTTGTCACTTTTTCGCTCTTTAAAAAGTCACAATTTAGACCGGAAAAGCGACAACTACGCAGCCTCTTGTAGCCCACTTCATATAGCAAAGCTTAAATAGGCTTCATAGGGGACGCGGAAGCCTAGCGCTTGCGGAAACACCCGAACACGGAACATACACCCGAATAATAGCCAGTGATGCCAGCTTAGGGTAGTTTTCCCTTGATATTTAAAGTAAAACTTAAAATAGATATACTAATTCAATATGCATACTTAAATGAAACAATGGTAAAAAAGACAGCATTTTGGGAAAAACATTAATTAAGTACGTACTTACTATTAAAAGACACACTAATAATACTTAAATTATCTATTAGTTTGCCTTATAAAAAATAATCAACAGAAATTAGATCAAGGATGTGGTAAAGCGGAAACGAGACCTGGCAACACTGACTGATGGGAGCAGTTTTGTACCTTGTGCGAACTTCACACCGATTGCTTCTTTCTTATGGGCAAGGGTATTCGTACAGTAAAATTCATTTAATTATGCCTATATGAAGTGCGCAATTTGAGGCTGCGCAGTTGTCACTTTTCAGATCTAAATGGTGACGAGTATGATAACGGGGGACGCGGAAGCCGAGCGCTTATGGAAACTGCCGAACACTGAACATACACCCGAGTGATAGCCAGTGTTGCTAGCTTAGGGTGGATTTCCCTAGATTTATAGTAAAACTTAAAATAGATATAGACAACTATATATTTTTAATATCGTTTATAAATCATATATGAATACTTTAATCAAACCGACATGCTGTTAGATAAATTTAATAATAATATTCATGGGGAAAAAGACAATAATGTGGGAAGAAACATTAATTCTTGAAGTGCCAATGTACTTACTATTAAAAGATATCTCACAAATAATACTTAATTTATCTAATTGTTTACTTATAGACAGTACAAAACAGAAACTTGATGGTGTTTATTCAAAATAATGCACAATTTAGGATAAAAATAGATCAAGGTTGGGGTGTTTCGGAAACAAGACCTGACAACACTGGTGTGAGCAGTTATAATCTTTGTCCCGCCTATACGCATGTCTCTCTCTCTAGGTAGTCGGCGCCAAAAGTGTTTCATAAAGTGTTTGCTGTTTTAAATAGTTATTTCGTTTTAGTTTATTGTTGTTTTTTTTTGTTATTACTTTTGGTTTCGTTCTTTTTTCGTGAACGTTTCATGATGAAAGATGCCAAAGCCTAATACTGTTCTCCGCCGAAAAATATCAGTCAGGTAAGTACAGCAAAGGGCACGTCCATACGTACCGAGCGTAACATCATTACCGAAGGCAAAAACGCGGAATTTATATCAGTTTTCCGTACCCCGGGGAAAATTAGGGTCATGCCGAAACCAGTTACCGGCATCGATAAATTTGATAAAGGGATAATCAAAAGGCTTGTACACAATTTTCACCAAACTGAAAAAGAAATGAAAACCTCAAACTGATTCTGAGTATGAGGAAAACGTCCCAAGCTTTAGCAGATCAAGATTCTGATATGATGGGAATTATTTCAGTGCTTTCAAGTCATATTGACTATATCGCCAATCATCTTTCATCATACACATAAGCTCTAAAAAAAACCCTCCTTCGGCAGTCTGCCGCCTAAAATTAAACAGTAAAAGATTAAAAGAAAATTATTCGAAAATAAATAATTTATAAACAGTTTTCTTTTCGACTGTACCTATGCGCGAACTTCACTGTTTGCTCACTTCATATAGGCATTGATAAACGAATATTTACGCGTGCAGCATTCGCGTATAAGGAACGCAGCGGTAGCGGTAGAAAGAAATGTCACATGTTTGACACAACATACAATGACAATAGATTTTTGATTTTATGTTTTGATTACTTTTTTGACCTTGTAAAGACATTTGGTTACTGAGTTTATATTTTTTGCTAATTTGCTAAGAAGAGCAGGCTTCAACTGACCTACAGTATTACTTCATCGTATCATATTTACCAAATATCAAATGTCCCAAGGTTTGGTGACAAAAGTCAACAAGTATTTATATTTATTTAATTTTAGGTCCATTAGTAGTGTACGTAAAATGGAAGATTCGTGCATGTTAAAAAACGTTAAAGCGTGTATTCCGCCTTTAGATCTCAGTAGCCATAAAGGCCAAGCTGGGAGAATTGGAGTTATTGGAGGATCATTAGAATATACGGGTGCACCATACTTTGCTGGGATAAGTGCTTTGAGAGTAAGTATATATAACAGTGAACAATTTATATTTCTAATTATAAAAAAATAAATAATCAATAACTTTAATGTAATTGCAGGTAGGCGCAGATTTGATTCATATATTCTGTACTAGAGACTCGGCCTCTGTTATTAAGTCATACAGTCCAGAGCTAATAGTGCATCCCTTATTAGACTGGCCTAATGCTGTCACAGAAATATCACAGTGGTTTGAACGGCTCCATGCTATTGTCATTGGACCAGGATTAGGAAGACTGAAAGAAACATTTCATGTAGTTACAGAACTGATTGAGGTCATTAGGGAAAAGAGGATCCCACTACTTATTGATGCTGATGGATTGTTTTTGATAACGGAAAAGCCACATTTATTAAAAGAATTTATGTCTCCAGTTATATTAACTCCCAATAAAATTGAGTTTGAAAGACTTTGTGCCAAAACAAATGGACCTTCAGGATTGAGTCAGTTAGGCAAATATGTGACTGTATTTAAGAAAGGTCCAGAGGATGAAGTTTTCAGTATTGATCCTGCAGTACAGTGGAAATCAAATGTAGGGGGATCTGGCAGGCGCTGTGGGGGACAAGGAGACTTGCTATCAGGTGCTATTGCTATTATGCTAAATTGGACCTTAGCTCACAAAGATAAAATAGAAATAGAGACTTGCGGAGATAAGGTGTTACTAGCTTCATCCTTGTCTTGCTATGCTGCAAGCCGTTTGATAAGGTTAAGCAACGAGAAGGCTTTTGCAATAAAAGGACGAAGCATGGTGGCTTCTGATATGGTTGAGCACATCCATGAGTCTTTCAAGCATTTGTTTGGTCAATAACCTTGATTATCTGGTTATTTTCTGTTTTATAATACTGCATTTATTTACTAAAAAGGTTTTTTGAGATGTATCAATGAATGTTTATTAGATAACAATGGTTTGTTTTTGTGTTAACATTATTAATTAAACATACAAAAAATGGTACTATTTTTAATGCATACCTTGGCATCTAGGATGGGATCATCAAAGAACCCTTCTGGTATAGGTTGTTCTGATCCTGGTGCACCATCCACGTCTGTTGAACTGGTTGCTGGAAGATCTGAAGCAAAATGTCATTGTTCCCTTTTATTTTTTTTAAACAGCAGCCTTTGGTTAAGAAGTAACATCTCCCTTATCTAGTTTCAAATTTTCAATATTGATGAATTTGTTTACTCATTAAAATAAAATGGCATTAAACATATTCATCCATCAGCTTTCTATTCCCTGACTAGACCCTAACAGTGACAGATTTGCAGTCTTGACTGCTCTAGGCCCCAGGCCATGTTGTAAATAGCAGCAGGCTGCCACTTTCTCCCTTACATAGATAATAGAATGCATAATTTATTATGGCCCACCATAATGTATGCAAACCTTGAGAATATTTATGTACTTAAGAGTTATTTCTTGTTATCAGTGAACAGGCTATACAGTCCTAATGTAAAAAAAATCCTGTCTTCCTGACCACCTATTGCTTCCCTGACCTTTCCCTTATTTTCCAGATAATGGGCACCAAATTTATGTCACAATTGGCCACCCCAAATATCTGGCCAAGCTAGTCCCGGGCTTACTAAGCCTTAGAGTAAATCCACTGGTCCTTAATCACCTCTAGAATAAGAAAACACATTAATTCCCAAAGTAAGCCAATGCTAAAAGTATCAGATACCATCAATGCTGCAGGATCATATTTATAGTCAAGTTTCTGAGCAGACATCAAACTACCACTGCTAGTACTGTGCATGCTTTGGCCCTAAGAAAGTTAAAACATAGTTTGAATCATATACTTAAATTTTCACTTCACTTTTCTAGAATGCTCTTTATCCCCAATATGATGGGGATAGACCTTCAAAGAGGATTATCCCTAGCTCAGGTTTCCTGCTACAATATGGTTTAAAGAAAATGAATACCTTCACTGCTAGGAGTTGGTGTTGAAACATTTAACGGTGTCCTTTTGATTTCTTCATTGTGAAATGAAATTACTTGTGGAGCATTATTTTTAGGAAGCTGAGCTATAGGTAGTGAGGTCTCTGCATTTTTCAGTATGCCTTTTAACTTTTTTTCAGGTGGCGCATCCCTGGGCGGGCTTCCACTTTTATGTTTGATCTTTCCTACTGTAAAATTATTTGTCAATTCTTTTAACTTCTTCGCTTTCTCAACATTCTCTCTGTGTTGTTTACTGTTTAAGTGCACTTGCCATACATGCTCAGACCGCACTACCGAGTTACAAAGTATACACATTAACTGTCCAGTGTTATTGTATTTTGCAAGAGGGTTATCAATTTTCGTAGGCTTCATATTCTTTTTCTTTCGTTCAGCCATCAAACGCCGCATCTCCTCTTGAGCCTTTTGCTTTTCTATTTGTAAACGAAGCGACATTCTGATTATTTACAAGTATTAAATGAAGAACACAGTAAAATAATCCAAATTATAGACGCGTAGTTCAATATGACAAATGACGTCTTTAGCTTCTCTAATGATATTTTAGCATCAATGTAATTTCAAATCTCATGCCTAATATCCTCACACCCAGAGTTATTAGGTTTTTAATAAAAAATACGAATAACCAAACTAAAACATTTCAAATAACATTTCCAATTTCTTGACTGACATCACAATAGTGACACTGAGACTGGGTTGACATGAAATTGACCACAGAACACATAATATACACATAGGAGTAGGACGTAGACAGAGAAAAATATAGACTGCTGGATATATTCCATTGCATTCACACAAGATAAAAATAGAAATATAAATTACACTAGCAAAGAAAAGAGACAGAGAGAGATTGTTGCTGTCCTTTAGCGCGTGTCAGCTTAAACTGCCTATAGCACATTAATGTGCACAACAAACTTTGACGTATAGGAAGAGTTCAAGTTGCTTCCAGTGATAAACAGAATTAAACGTGATTTAAACACTAAAATTACGATCGTTTTTGTGTCGAAAGAAACAATATTATAATTGTTAAGAAGTGCAAAATGGTAAGGTGCAGTATAAAATCCTGTAAAAGCGATAGTTTGATGAAGATTGAGGGATTATCTTTTCACTCGTAAGTATTCAGTTATTGATTGTTTTTAGGCTTATAGTGTTATATTTCTATTATTAAGTCATAGTACTGCTTTAACTAAACAGTTTTTATGTTATACATCATCAATATAATGATATTATAACATTATTTTATACCATAACCTTAAAATTCAATGTTTTCACTTTTCGATGGGGACTTTTACCCTTTATTATGGTTAATTTGTTTAAAATTTTTGTTAATGCTATACTTGTTTATCTGAAGAGTACTTTTGATTATTTTTTGGTTCCTGTAGAAATAATGTATTATTTGAAATTAATCAAATAACAAATAATCGAAAACTACTAAAAACTTGCAGGTTTCCAAATAAACCAGAGGTCAAAAAGAAGTGGATAGCTGCAACTGGTTTCCAAAGGAGAGCTCAAGGATTTGCAGCCAACGTTTTGATAGTAATTTAATTATAAAGAAAGGAAGCAAAACTTATTTATACCCCAATGCTGTACCTAAAATGGCAAGTACCCAGTTTTTTAATATACTATGGCATGATTGATGTAGAAGTTTATTAACACAGTAATAACATTTTAATATACTAGCTTTCAGAGTCAGAAAATGATGGAAGCCCTGTAATGGTTGCAAGTAGTAGTGGCACATTGACACAACCATTAGCGGAGAGCTCAAGAACTAATATGAATATTTCTTACTCTTACTTTTGGCTGAAAACATTGTTTGGTAGCATGATGAATACGTGTTTCCAAGAAATACATGATTACTGCTTTAATCAATAAAGTTCGGTGATTCCCTACAAAAGGTTGAGATTTGAAGTGATCGTTGACAAAAATGTTATATTTTTTTACCCGTGCATGCCTTGAAACATTGTACACATAATAAATTATTACTTTTTCAAGAACAGTAACCTGATTACTGTTGTTATGTTTGCTTTTGTAATCTTATATTAATGTTAGTGACAATATGTAATTGGCGGCACTTCTTGTTCTAAATAAAAACATTAGATTATTTTATTATTGCAGTTTTTTTATGTAAACACTAGATATATTTTACGGGTTTGCTCGCGTGGATTTAAAATGTGACATAATAAACCTATTTATAATATACTAGCTGTTTCCCGCGGTTTCATCCGCATCCTGAGGGAACTACTGCATCTGGATAAAAAGTATCCTATATAATAATCCAGGTTATAAACTATGTGTATAACAAATTTCATTCAAATCCGTCTTTTTTGCGTGAAAGAGTAACAAAACATTCATACTCACAAACTTTCGAAGATAAAAAATTACTAGCTTCCCGCCAGCGGCTTCGCTCGAGATTTTTTAGCTAATGGATACAAAAACTTGACAAATTATATATTAAAACCTTCCTCATTAATCACTGTATCTATTAAAAAACTCCATCAAAATCCGTTGCGTAGTTTTATAGATTTAAGCATACATAGGGATATAGGGACAGAGAAAGCGACTTTGTTTTATACTATGTAGTGATTAGGATAATAGGGACTAGTTAGGCATATGAGGCAGATGCTAATACTGCATCAAAAGCAAAACTAGAAATAAAACTGTTGTCTAGTGAGGTACATTATGGCAAATTGTGAATTATAAAAATCGTAAGTAATATGCATAATCTACATTATTTCCTGTTATCCTACAATTTCATCACAACAAAATGGGGGGGGGGGGTTAATAACAGTGTGGAGTATTATTTATGAAAGTGCTTTTGTATAGTTTTAGTTTTTGAATTATAATACAAAATCACATAAAACACCGTCCCCCCCCCCACTTATATCCGAAGTTTCGGACGTTGATACACATTAGTCAAAATATTATGGGTAAAATATAAGTATGGTTCACAGTTTTGAAGTAATCAGCAATTTTTCCTACAAAAACTTATTTTTGTGCGCCGAAGTTTTTTTAATAAATTACCGTCAATGGGGTGAATTTCGTTCCACTATGGTAACCCTAAATAATTGATGTACTTTTTCTTTTGTCCCTTTCGGTGACACGGCGTCCATTCGTCTATGTTATACTCTGTCTACGGAGTAGGAGCATGGTGCATGGGTGTATGGAGGGTAGATCGTAGAAGAAAGGTGGACCAACTCAGTATATTAAAAAGTGTCCGCTGCAAGGGAGCCAATTAAGATGGTGCCACAGTAGCAAGTGGAAAGATTTAAAAACAAACGCAATAAACTATTAGGATAATAAATTAAGAAGGATAGAAACATTTCCGGTTTGATACAGCGTATTTATAGTCACGAAAAATATAAAAATTTTCAACCCAGCACAAGTCACTCTATTTAAAACTGCTATATTCATATCATTTCCACTTGCTACATTAGCGCTATTTCGGTGAGTCTTCCAACAATAACTTGCTATTTACAGGTGGACACTTTTTCAACTTTGTCCTCGATACAAGATGGTCCTCCTTACTTCTACTCTCCATAATAGGTAGTCACAAGAAGCTTTTCTATACAACTAGAGACCGCGCTTGAATGAGTTATCGTAAAAAGAATTAAGGCACTGGCATCAATTACTTGTCAGTCACTGAAAATTTAGCAAAATCTTTTCATCATAAGCTTATATAAAATATAACACTGGTCCACTGCTGCATTCGGCATACTTTAATCTACAACTGCTACATTCATACCATACCCTGTAATTACACGAGCGCAATTCTGGAGGGTGTAGAACTATTAATTACAGCTTAAAGCTGGACACTTTTTTAACTTTGTCCTCCATTGGAGATCGTTTTCCTTACCTATACTCTCCATAGGTGTCCAGGACCATTGTATACTCGCCTGACAGACACTTGCAACTGTTTAGTTCCTTTAAAACCAAGGATTATTAATTTTCTTATGTATAAATCTGATGAAACCTGCAGAAGAACATGGTACACTTTTTATCCGGGTGGACTAATATTTGGATACATAATTTAATCATTCTTTAAGTTATTTTTGCCATATTTATAAGTAGAGATTAGAAAGGTTAAGCTACGCTAGTCGCGGTCAGTCAATGGATGGGTGACCATTTTCTTAACACAGCGTTTAACATAGCGAGACCCCCCCGTACCTTGAAGAGCACGTAAAGCTGTCGGTCCTGCGCCTGATCTTTCCCCGGGCGTTTCGGATTGCCGACGCATCTCACTATGAGAGTGAGGAACTAGAGAGTGCACCTGTGTCTGCGTAAGCGTTGTGCACTATAATATTTCCTGCGTACCTGGCTAGTCTTCATTAAGATTAGCCGCCGTAACTAAAATCGGTCTGCAGAGATAATTTAATAAAACTATCAATATTGGTTTGCTGGAAAGATTCAATTTCTCCTAAATAGAATAGATACAAACAATATTGTTACCTAAATGCTTTATAATTAAGCAGTAAAAATTTGTACAATAAAATCAATAAATCGTAAAAACAAACGAAGAAAATATCAATAATTATTATTAATAATTTTCCGAACTATCTATTGCTCAAGACAAAGCGAGACCGGGGCTATCGGGGCTTGTTTGACCTGTTTTTCTTTTCTTTGTCCCCAACGGTCCTCAATAATTAAGTCCCGCACTGTAACGGACTTATTTTGAGAAAATTCAAATCTTGTCAAAGATATTAAAGTTCTATAGAGTCATGTCAATTTCGGGTTAGTTTTTGGTGCTTCAGTTGGTAGTCGCCAATTTTTTTCGGATTTTCAAAGCTAAAAACTTTAAATAATTTACAATTTCTTGTAGTAATATGTTCATCTAATAATAAAATAAGTTTACTTTTACCATCTACGCGGTACAATAATTATAACTATTAAATAGGGTTCGAAACCTCATTCTCCAAGATCGCTTATTTGTGGTTCACTGTGCTGTGTTTATCCCTCATGCTGTGATATTTCAGCATTATTTTAGTTCTACAATGGACATCGACGTTAGTAAAGAAAACATTCAACCACTGAGAGGCGGTAGAAACCTTGTGCAGTTGGGAACAGCGTTGCAAGCTCAGTCGGATGTTGAAGCCCAGAGACAGCTGCAATTGCAAAAAGAGTAAAGTTTTTCTGAACTTATTTTTAAACTTACTACTAGATATTCGTTTTAAGGATAAATAAATAGAATGCCATGTTTCCTATCCATAACATCTTCATTTTCTAGTAACCCTTATTTTCTTAGTTTCTACGTATTTTGTGGTGTAATTCCAAGCATGATGACATGATTTGGATGATGTTCGTCGTATATAACCAATATTTTATCAATTGCGCCGGCAGGGAACATGAAGCAGCTATCAGACTCTATCAAGGAACAGATCCTTTGGATCCCTGGTTCAACTACATCCAGTGGATAGAACAGTGCTATCCCAAACATGGACATGAAGGGCACATTGATAAGTTAATAAAAGACTGCCTACAGTTGTTTGAAAATGAAAAGAAATATTATCAAGATAGAAGATTTGTCAAGTTATGGATAAAATATGTGAGTGTAGAACTATATATCTTTGTACTTCTCTTTAGTATTTCTACTGCTATCTTGTTAAATTTAAGCATTATATTACTATTCAGATGTATTAATAGATTATTAGCCACCTACTACTTTCATGAACCTCACTTGGCACATTATGTCACTAATAAGGCTGCTTCTGTGAGGAAATTGTCATTGCAGGTTAATCTTATTAAAATTTTATTACATTTAGTGTGATTAGCCAGAAAATAAGTGCAAACACTAAATTATATGTCTGGGGTTTGTAAAGTATCCAGATTTATAATTTCATGATTTTTGTCATACCATTTTGATACTTGACCTTTTGGTACAAAGTTATTTTAAACCTAATTAATTTGTAGGTTGATTGTCTTTCTAATCCTTTGGAGATATATCAAAGGCTGTACAATACTGGTATCGGAGTAGAATGCTCAGAATTCTACCGGGCCTGGGCATGCTATTGTGAGGAGTCAGGAGACTATAAGAAAGCCAACCAGGTTTACATGTTAGGACTCCAGGCCAAGGCGCAACCTTTGGATGAGCTGGAACAGGCGCATATGTAAGTGCTCTGACTTAGTTTAAATTAATTTAATTACTTGTTTATCACCTAAATTAAAATGAATTAAAACTCACAAGGATTGCCAAAAAGGGCTGTTAAAGAAAAGACTTTCTTCAGGTATTTAAAATCATCCAACTTATATAAAAATAATGTTGATTTCATCCTATCTTTGAGTGGTCATCTCAGAAGTGTTTCAACAGTATTACATAAGAAATTATGACTATGTAATCTTAAAATGCATTCATTTATTTTGTGATTCAATTCTATGATTTTTTACAAATCCTTACTAACCTCACATCACCAATTAATAAATAAATGAACTGTTTAATTTTACCACCATGCTTTGGAAATTTACTGTAGTCTATAATCTTGGCAATAAGCCAGGGTTTTAAGATGGATTCAGTGTTATTTTTTAAAATCTTCTCAGTGCAATGAAAATGTAGTAACTTAACCTTGATTTCACAGTCTACAATTCTACAAGTAAAAGTACTAATATCTTCCTAAGAATAGTCACTCTTTAAACAATATTTTTCAGGAACTTTCAACTATTCTTTGCACAAAGAATGTTACATGATGATTCTCCAACTAAAAGGAAGGCAGCATCAGCTCTGGCTGAAACTAGAATGGCCCTCACATCCTTGAAGTCATTCAAACGTCGTAACATCGCCAATGTGCCGATACAGAGGGTTGGAGAAAGCATTAGGAGTTCTGTTCCTGGTGTGGTGCGACAGCAAGCAGGCAACTATGATAACAGGTTGCCCAACTCCAATATGATGGTTAATGTCTATGAGGTAAGCATATCTGCATGCTAAACCAATTGGTATGAAAATTGGCATTTATAATGTTCAATCATAGGAAGTAGCTTAAACTAGCGACTTCCCGCAGTTTACTTGACTAAAGCATTCTTGGTCATAGGATACTTTCCTTTATCTTCAGATTTTAATCTATCTCCATACCGAAATTGGTCAAAATCTGTTTTACCATTTTCCTGTGAAGAGTATTTGTAATGTTTAACTAAAATCCCTAACTAACAATACTGTCATATAAATCAGAATAGACTGATGACTTGAATTAGAAAACTTGGTGATTAACTGTGTGACTAAGCCCTTCATATATCATAATATTATAAGATATATAGTTTTTATGCTTATTTTTAAGTAATTGTAGGTTAAACTTTCCTTTATGGGCCGTCGATTTATGGTTCGAGGAGAAGAGGGGAGGGAGGGGGGGTAAAGAGGATATCCCTTGTCCCATCCCCAACCCGCGGAGCCCTACGGTTATGGAGATATCCATGGTTAAAGTTTTGAGGTTAGGTTAGGTTAAAACACTAATTTCCATCAATTTGAACTCTAATTTCCAAAGATTTATGGAGGGGAGGGCGAGGGTGGGAGGTGCCTACCCCCCTGTACCAACACCACCCCGCAGAACCTCATGCTTACGGAGATATACGTGATTTAAATTAGTAATTACTTCTGGGTAGTTATAAAAAAATAACCACGAAGGCTTACCTTATTCGTGTCGGGGTGCCCTAAACACTACCCTACCTGCCAAGATAGCTCGACGGAGCCCCGCTTCGCGGGGCTCCTACTTCTGGGTGGTTAAAAAAAAAATAACCTCGAAGGAGGTGGCGGGGTCGTAGTGAGCGAGCGAAGCGAGCGAACACCGACCCCGACTCCTTCTAACCTAACCTATCCGAGTCGGGGTGCCCTAAAATTCCGAGCTCGCTTCGCTCGCTCTTGCACATGTATACACTCATCATTAATATAATGGCGCCGCTTCACGTTCCGTTCCAGTGTAAAAAAAAAATCTTTATTTTTAATGTAAAAAAGTCATTGTAATTGCATAATACAACGCATTTTTAGTGCACATTAATTACGTATCATATTTTTTTTAATTTAATTTTAATTTACTATGTGAAAATATAATTATATTTGAAGACATAATATGATAAAATTGAATGAAACACACCTCCACCGTCAACGGAACGTAAAACGTCAATTTGACATCTAACATGACATGAAATTACGTGCTATTTTTCAATTCATATGGAAAATTTAAAAAATTATATCTCGTAAACCGTGAGTCTCCGCAACTTAAAAATTTGTAAAAAGGCTTCTGTTTATGAGTGCTATCTACAAAAAAAAAATGAACCTCCAACTCGACGGCCCATAAAGGAAAGTTTATCCTAAAAATAATTTTTAATATAAAAATTATCAATTGATTACTTAAAAATAAGTCTATTCATTTTATAATATTCTATGTAGGATGCTCCATCAACTTCACAAGCTACTATTCCTATTGCCGAAGACCCAGGTCCAGCATCATTGGTTCAGGCATGCAGTAATGTTGAAAATCAGAAAGAAGTTGGGATATGGACTAATCCCAAGACTAAAATGGTACATACCAATGTTGTGCCACATCAACCTCTGCCATTTACTCGTAAGTATTTATAAGTTTAAAAATAATGCATCTATAGAAAATTGTCCTTGCATTTTAAGGTGTTATAGAAGAACTTTATGTACAAACATGTGTAATTTAATGTTGTTTGTATTTCAATAGCATACGAAGATGAAGATGACATCCTAAGGCTTCCAGCAAATCACATGCCTTATTGCATGGATGACTTATCATTTACTGTGCCTCTATGTGTACCTGATCCCCCAGATTCAACGAAAATTCCTTGTTATAATAAGTCACAGGTTAGTATTTACATTATTATAATAACACTACTCAATTAATTGTATAAAAATTGGCTAATAGAGACATTGTCATGTTTTCTAGGTGTATGTCAATGATCAAGAATACAGTTTAGAAGAAATAAGATCTAGAAAATATAATTTAGAGAAAAAAGTGAAGACTGAAAAAACCGAAGTTGTTGAAGTTCCACAGAATTATGAAAATATTAATGAGACACTTGCTCAGTGCAGTGCTTTAGAAACTTTAGCCAACTGTGCTCTGGACACAGAACAAGATCATCTTGGACAACTGATGCCTTTGACCATGCCTACATTACAAAGCATCACAAAAGTCACTAACATGCATTCACCTGGTGAACCCAAAGTGTTAGTTAATTTGGATTCTAAGGAATTTAGTGAGTTAACTGCTGCTAAGAAAGTTGATGAAAGTTATAAACCAACTTCAAGTATGTCTGACAAAGAAAATGACATGCTCACTTCAAGTAACAACTATGGGAATGAAAATGCTGTACCAAATTATGGCAAAAACAACTTGATGGAAGAATTCAATAGGAGCTTGATGGGTAATCTTTTAGGGGACTCTGTAACTGTAAACACCAAAGAAGCCAGATGGGAACTAAGAAATCTTTTTAATGATAATGGTAATGATTTCTTACAATAGTAAAATGTTTTGAAAGCTTTATTTTAAATTGATTACCTAAAATGTTAATGTTTTACAGAACCATCAATAGTGCAACCTGTTGTTCAACAATTTGAAGTTCCCAATTTTGACATTCATGAGGACAGATCCATCACAATGGCTATCAATACTAAAAAGAAGCAGGAACTTACTGAAATGAACACTGTTCCTCAAGATAAGGAAAATGCTTCCAAATTTCAAGCTCCTGTACCTGGACAGCAAAATGTAAGTTACAGTAGTATGTAAAGGAGTCTGTTACTAACTAGAATAAGAGTGGTTTTACATAGAATAATAAAATATTTTAAAATTGTCAGGTTAACAAAACTGCTTACTATGAAGAGCCTTCCTGTACACAAGTTTTTAATTTCAATATAAAGGATGCTAGCACACCAAATATGTCTCAGTTCAAGAAACCAACCTCCTGCATAGACCAGTCGAGTAAATTTCCATCTGTGCCAAAATTTTGTATGGATGAGAGTGTCATAGAACATCATGAAGCTGGTCTTACTAAGAGGGAAGAAAGTTCTAGGCAACATGTAACTGATCAGCATGCGACTGTAGCCAATCAAGGAGAGGGACTCTCTGTCATTATGGAAGCTACAAGAGAATATAACAGGTATGTAAAATCTATCATTTTACCCTACATTCCTTGTGTGATAGTAAAAATTGAATTAAGGCTTTCAATTATTTCAGTAAATCGGGCTCTAGTTCTTCTGGACAATCAACAAGAACCAACTTTACTGCCTACACTACTAACTATGACTCCATGTACAACAATAATGACCCATCGCAGCAAGCCACAACATCAAAAAGAAGTTCTATATCTTCTCAGCCTAGACTGCTTAATGGACAGTTTGCCAGAATCCATCCCCAAAAGCGAGAGATGCCTGAAAATAAAGCTGCTGTACCATCCACTTCAGCGCCATACCCGTCTCATGACCATCAATACCAAAAGCCTATGCCGCCAAATTACAATGGCTACTCTCCACAGCAAAGGTCGATGCATACACACTACCAGCAAAATTATAGTTACCAACAAAACTATTCTAGTAACCAGATGATGAATCAGCAGCCACAACAGGGCTATGTGAGTCCTAGTTCTAATGCATATCACAGCCCACAACACACAGGCATGCAAAGTCCTCATGCCATGAGCTCGAATGTTCCTCCTGGTTTTCAAAGTCCAACTTACTCCAATCAAGTAGGTTATCATAGTCCAGGACATGCAATGATGAGTCCTCAACAAAATTTTGCCAGCCGTCAGGATTATCATTATCCTAGTCAAACTGAAAGGCAGCATATTTATGTCAATCAGCATCAGCAGCAACAGCAGCAGCAACAACAGCAGCAACAACAGCAGCAACATCAACAGCATCAACAGCAACAGCACCAACATCAACAGCACCAACATCAACAACAACACCAACAGCAACAGCAACAACAATCAGCAGCTTTCCAGAGTCCTCCACATCAGACTCAATATCAAAATGCCCAGTACTATCGGCGCCCTAGCCCAGTGGCTGCACCATCCAATCAAGGCTTTAACCAGCAGGGATATCATAACATGCATAGTCAATACAACAATTCCAACATGTACCCTAACCATTCAAGCAACCAAAGCTATAATACTATGCAAAATCAATTCAGGCAGCATCCTAAGCAAATGGTTGAAAATCCTCCAGCAAGTTATGGGTCTCCTAACAATCAGTCTTTCCAGATATATCAAAGTCCTCAAGCACCACAAAGCAATTACCGCAGTCCAGTAGCGCATAGTGCAAATGTCCCACCTGAATCTTCTGAAATGCACTTGATGCCAGAAAACGCGACTACCGTAGATCAAAATGCATCAAATAAAAATAATACTGGTCCTAAGAATCCACAAACACATAAAAGTCCTACATCTGCACTCAGGAATGTGAGACATGACCAGCCAAATCCAGTGAAAATTGGGCAGAATTCTCCAGATATTGGGTTTTCAAACCAGTATCTCAACTTCATTTCTAACAGAAATGAACCAAAAGATAATGCTAATACTCCCAAATTCACAAACAGTCCGAGTATTTCCCAAAAGATGCATAAAAACTTGTATGTATCCAGTCCAGAGCAGGCTCAGATACCCCCCTCCTCTGGTATGTCTGACTCGGACAGTAAGGACGGCATGACGGCACAAACAGGAACACCTATTCAATCTGCAAAGGTTACCCATGCAGTTGACAAACAAAAGGACATTTCTAAGAGGCAGTTGGACTTTGAGCACAGATCAGAATTCCAATCTGAGGACAGCAGAGATTCTGTCAGCAAAGAGAGTCGGATTTCAGGAGTGTTTTCTAGACACTCTGATGGATATGGAATGGATGTGGATAGTGAAAATTCCATGGAGTGTGCTGCATTTAAATCTACTCATTCTATATCCTTAGTAGAAACCAGTGACATACCTAGGCCAGCTGATATTGAATTCCCAGCTTTAATTGATCCATTCAGTAAAAAACTCTTGAATTCTTTGCTAGAATATGTTAAATTTCCAAATAAGACTCACGCTGACGGGTATGTCGAAGTCAGAACCATTCCTAAAGTGCAATTGGCGACTGTTGTTAGTGTTGGACACAGTAAATTATCCATTGACAAGCAGCTTGGCAAAGGAAATTACGGCGCAGTTTTTCTATGCCTTGATTTACATTCTAATAAGTCTGTAGCGGTGAAATATCAAAAGCCGAGCCGGCCTTGGGAGTTCTACATTTGCCAGGAAATAAAAGCAAGAATAAAAGACCCATTCATGGTAATATTTTATTGTTATATTCTTTAACATAATGGTTAATAATATAAAAAACTTATACTTAAAATACTTTTGAATACAGCTTCCAGGATACATGGATATAACAACGGCCTTCTTAGGAGATAATGCCAGCTTATTTGTGTCAGAATATTCCAAATATGGATCTCTGTTAGATGTCGCTAATAAAATCAGAGCTGCTACCTCTAAATGTATAAATGAATTTATCGTCATCTTGCTAACATCGGAGATGTTGTCGATAATTCATTATTTACATAAAGCTCAGATCATCCATGCTGACATTAAGCCTGACAACTTTTTGTTGATGAAAATGTAAGTACGACACTGAATTAAAATAACTATTTATTGACACCTCACATTTTGAGTGTCTTCTAAACAAATTAAAACATCATAATATATCTATTTATATATAATAAAAAGCGTCTAAATTTTATTTTTCCCTTTTTTGTAGACCTACACAAGAATGGAGAACTCCATCTTTACAACTAATTGATCTTGGCTGCGCAATAGATATGTCCTTGTTCCCAGAAGGTACTACATTTAGAGAAGTAAGTTTTCATGGCAGATGATTTACCTTAATAATGTTATGTTACGTAAAGAAAATTACTTTGTGTGATCTTTAAATAACACGATTTATTTTCTGTTTTAGTTGATCGCAACAGAGGGTTTTACATGCACCGAGATGAGAGAAAGAAAGCCTTGGACTTTTCAAACCGATCTGTACTGCTTGGCGGGTACAATACACGTCATATTAATGGGCAGTTATATGAAAGTAGCTAATCGGTTAGGACAATGGAATATAGACAAGAAACTCCCAAGGTGAGTAAATTATTTGGATTTTCGGAAAAACTCATAAAATAAAAATGTGATATTTTTTTTGTCTTGCTTCTGATGGAAAGCAACGCCAGTAAGATGGATATCTATTTTTTAATGTTTAGGGTTCTGAACCAAAAATGGTTTATATATTACCCTTATTGTTTCTGTCTGTCACAAATGATCATTTCAGGGATTACATGCTATCGATTTGTAATTTGGAACTTTTAAAAAGAAAGATTGCCCAAACATATTGAGAATGAAAAACTAAATGTTATTGCTTTTGTGGAAAAAAGTGGGGGGGGGGGAAATGGAGGTTTAAAATTTCAAAGATTAGTTACTAGGTCATGTGGGGGGTATCATTTTCTTTTATGTCTATTAGTTTTCGAATTATGATAAAAAATGAACAAAAAGACCGTTCCCCCCTTATCTCCGAAGTTACTGCTGGCTGACTAATCAAGTACCTACGGTAGTTTTTAAATATTTACAATTTGCAAATGTTTTATAGGTACATGAAGGTTGGTTTATGGGACAAGATATTTACAACACTACTAAATGTTCCGGATTGTAACAATTTGCCTGATTTAATGGAACTGAAAAATGAAGTTGACAGTGTATTGAATGAAATCGACAATCTTGGCTCTCAGCTCCGCAACTTTGCTAATGTGCTTAAATCTAGGTAAATCACGTAAACGATCCAGATTGTATGTATTTATTGCATTTAGATATAATGGCGATTGTAAAAACTAGATACCTAAATATGTATTATTATAGTGATACAAAATATATCAAAGTTCGATGAACTTCTTGAATCTTTTGCCAGGTTGAACTTTGCTCTTCTCAAAAAGCAATAAGTATTAAAAATACCAGAATCTTATAACTTAGTTATAACATGCCTTGTTGTGTTTAGTTAAAATGTGATATTGTGATTTATAGGTTTTTTGTTTTTGTAACGAAATTGGCTTAGATTAACTTGTTAGCTTAACTAATGTTGAAATATACTTAGGTTTCATTTATTTTTATAAAACCCATAAGACTTGCACATTTCACATTTCTTGTTTGAATTGTAACAAAGATAATAAATAATTACCTGGTTGATTTTTTGTTTTATTTCCACGTAGTGATAGGTGACTAATATGTGTAGGTAAATACATATGACCATGAACAAAACCATTGTAAGGAAACCAGGATTTAAAGAAAGGGCTGTCGCCGAATGCGCTTGCCTGCGGTGCTTTGTCCCTTCGCTCAGCAGTGGTACATTAGAGGCCCTACGGAATAGTACAACAATTGGACAACTGTATAAGGCTAAAGATGCCGATGGCAGTCTCAGTTACGCCGTTAGACGACGACGAGAAAAATAATGTTGATTGCGGCGATTACCCTAATAATGATGATGATGTTGAGTTCGATGATGCGGACGAAAATGACGACATTTATGATGATGATCATCATTATTTTCGTCATCACCGTCATTATAAAAATGACGTCATCAGTCATCGACATCATCAGCATAATCGTTGACGTAATCTCGACGGGTCACAATATAACGGTTTGACACAGGTAGATTACAAACTACCTAAATATATTGTAAACAGATCGCTACACATCGTTCTTTAACTAACGGTAGGTATTCACAGTTCTACGGTATAGCTGTTCTGTGATAGGATTCAAATCATACTATTCGCTTGATGAACAAAAAACAATGGCCTATTTATAGTCCATTGCAGTGCAAAGGCTTAAGGCATAAGAATTAAACAAATAGCATACTCAATATAGACTGAGTTAAATCATACATGCCAAATAGTTTTTTAGTTAGGATTCTTTTTTACCCTAACAAAAAGTAATGTTGTGACCAAAAGTTACAGTGATCGATTTTGACATAACTTGACAAACAAACTATGTACCTACATCATAAGTATTTATCTGTAATGATGTAGGTACTTGAAATTTCAATGACAACGTTTGATGATAATATAATAATTATGAGTGACGATGATTTAAATAAAATAACATGTAATAATTCAATGTAACAGTGTAATACATATATTGAACAAATCGTCAACAATTATTATTTTGATGATTTCTCCAGCCTTTGTTTCTTTCGTTCTTGATATTCTTGAACATTATCAAACTTTCTTTTGTACAATACTTTGATGGACTCTAATTGACTTTCTTCAGTTTCTGAGTCAATATTTATGTTTTGAAACATTTTTATTCTGCTTTTTTCTGCAACAGTAATCCTTCCATCGCTTTCTTCTAATTTGTATATAATGATATTGCATTCTGTGTCATCATAAACAAAAAGTGTGTTATTATGAAGTCTTATAGCACTTGGGAACCGAGGCAATTTTATTTGATCTTCTAACTTGTGACAATATTGGTTGTCTATATTATTTATGGAGTAAACGAGAACTGCATTGAATGTGTGTACAGTTGTAGCCAACACACTAATATTGTCATTGAATTTAGATGCTGTATAATGTACAATAGGTAAGGTATTCACTTCAATACCACCTTCATCCATTACATTAATGAAATTCTGCCTTAATTGATCATCTTTTACATAGTTTGAGGTATCAATTGTGTGAATCAATCTACCTTCATTATAGTCCCAGATCTTTATAGTGCCATCCCCTGAGGAACTAGTCAAGAATTTATCATTGTGCGGTAGAAATTCTATGTGATTCACAAATTCTTTATGGCCTAAGCAATATGTCTGGATGTTATATGTATTGGGATAACAGGATACTCTGATTTTTTCATCTCTATCACAAGAGATGATGCACTTTGTGTCATTTGATTGTAGAACATCCAATAATAAACTTAAGTGACCCAGAAGTTTAGTCCCAGAATTCTCTTTTTTTATATCATATAAGAGGACATCACCACTTTTATCTGCCAATAATATGTGCGAATTATCAACTGTGAATCTTATTTTACTAGCACTTCTGGGTATTATAAATGTTTGCTCACGTTCCAGTCGGAGTAAATCATACACAATCAATTGCTTTGAAATTGCTGTTACAAGCGCTAAGTGACCAGAATCATTAGAAACGGAAATATCAGATATATAATCTTTTTCAGACTGCTTGGCCGTCACTGGGATGTCGATAATTAAATGGTTTGAATAGTCATAGAAATCCACATGAAGCTCTTTTGCTATTGCAATATATTTATCTGTCGCCACTAATAGAGACATTCTAATTATCAGTATTACTCTTTATTATTTATTGCACTTATGTCTACGATATAATTCTATGCTACACGAAATTCAAGGCACAAATTGAAATTTATCTGTAATAAAATAAAACTTATAGCTTTTTGCACTTGCAGGTTATTTTTTCCATAATTATCACGTCAATTAATCAAGTCAATGTCATTTTTTTAGTAACCCATAGATAAATATTACTGTAACCTATCTTGGACACCAAGTCTTTTGCCTATCTATCCCATAGACTAATATGGGCATGCCTCTAGAAAAATAACTACAAAATTTGTACTGATACGGAAATGTATAAAAATCCTGAAAATAATTATAGACTAATTTTAGTAGCCGGACGCCTGAAGTATGTAGATTGTTCAAGACGCGGTTGAAATCGAAACTGGAGGAGCAGCTAGTTTCATTCATGATGATTCATGTATGTAATTATGTATTTATACCTTAACTGGACTTCTGGAATATATTTCAAAACGAAATTCCTACATGTCAACAAAACGTGGAACGTGAAATGTTTCATTCAAAGTTATGTCACTGTCACTGTCAGACGAAAGCGAAATGGATTTTATTATTTTGTGAAATTGCGGATTGATGATTAAAATATAAGGTTTTGAAGGAAACTGGGGAAAAGAAAGAAAGGTTTTAACATTTTTTTCAAACTTTGTAAGAAGTAGACCATGGCTGCTATGATAAGTTCTTGGAATCCAGAGAAAAAACATAGCGACGTGGAAAGGTGAGTAGCCCTGTTTCACATGATATAATCATATTTAATTATTTTTTTCGTAGTTTTTCTTCTTCCAGTACCTTATTATACTTAAAGCTTAAGTTACCACAGATATCTGCAATAATAACCAGCAATTATTAATTCACAGATGGATATGTATTTACCCTGCGTATTTGAATAGTAAGAAGACACTCGCCCAGGGCCGCAAGCTATCCAAGTCATACTGTGTGGAGAACCCAACTCATCAGGAGATAAGAGATGTCTTGGTAGCCGCTGGTCTGAGGGTGGGAGTTGAGAACAAGTTGTATCCTAGGGAACCCAGCAAGGTACCTAATTGTTAAACTATTTAAAATAATTATAAGAAACATGGACAAACTTGCCCCATTACATTACATTACTACTATATTATACAACATTTAAATAATACTTAGAAAGTTCATCCCTTGAGAATTTCAACTGGTTTGGATTATTTTTACATGAAAACTAACAAGGTTTAAGGATAGAAGATTTACCTGGGAAATTGGAAAATCTGGGAAAAGCGGAAGCAGATTTTTCTGTGGATGTTTGTTACAAACTGTTAAAAGTTGGATAGACCAACCTGTAGGTCTTTTTTTTCAATATCTTATCTGATTCCTTCACTTGCCCACTATTTGGTGCTGCTAAGTATTCTAGTCCTTTAATTTGTTGCCATAAATTACATTAAACATATTCACAGTAACATCTCCACCTTATTAAGTAAACTTCTAAGGAACAGAATAGATAAGTATAACTGTTTATTATTTGTTACACAGGAAATATTGTTCAGAGGTAGGATCCGAGTACAGTTAAGGAATGATGATGGCACTCCTGTCAAACCTGATCTTCCTACTCGAGAAGCTGTTATGAAGCATATTGGTGAATCAATACCTAAGCTGAAGACAAGACAAAACAGGTGATTGTTTTAATTTTTGATAATAATGAGATTAATTTTTCAAAACAGTTAAGTGTTGGTTAAGGCTGTCCGCAAACAATACTACAACTGTGTGTTAAGTTGCTTGCAGTCTTCTTCACTGACCATATTCTAGTTATATTCCTATGGAAAAAATTAATTTAATAGCTAGCAAGAAATCTTAAAAATCTTTACTTGGCTATATTATGTTTAAGAATTTGAAAGAAGTATTGATTACATTAAAATTGTAAATAAGTATCATCCGGCTAAAAACATTTCAGCCATTATTAAAATGAAAGAAATGGATCAACTACTACAGGAATACCATCTAACACAGAACTGTATAAATCTTCAAAGTTGTCATGTAGTTGTTAATCATGTGATATAACATATTATTTTTATCTTTTACAGACCAGCTGATCAACCACCACAAGCAGCCCAAACCAGTCACAAGAGCAAGGGGAAAAAAGGACGCCGATAATTTTATTTGTTTATTACAAAATTAATATTTGTACAAAATACTTATCTGTTTCTAATATACAAATTCACAAAATAATCACTTTTAATAAAAAAATAACAACACTAATCTTATACTAAGAACGTATACGAATGGATTTTTCAGAGAATTTGTTTTCACCATTTTTGTGTCTTGCTATGCTATACCCATCAAAGATCATCACAACTGGGGTCTTCTTCTGAAGCGTATTTAAATGAGCTATCGTTGAGTTATCTACTAACATCATTGTTTCATTTCCTTGACGAACTTTTTGATTTTCTGTGGCAGCTGGGCCACCTCCGTCAGTGACTCGTTGATAACCGGCGTCAACGTGTGTGACACCGCCGGCGCTTTCTTCACGTACTTCTTTGGGCTGTATAGGCTCTGTGCTTTGGTCGATATTTTCGGATGTAAATCCTCGTAATCTTCGAACAGATTCTTGTAGAATTCCTGGGCTCTTTGTTTTGTTTCCTCTATTTTTGAATTGATTTTCTCCAATGGGGTCAGCGAAGATTGCGTTTTTCGTGTTGTTTTGGGTATCCGTTCTGATTCCTCCCTCTCCCTTTCCTGGAAAAAGTCCGGTATTATTTCTAATTCCGGTTGGTCTTGAGAATCGAAAGCTTCTTGCACCGTCTCGTGTATTACCGTTGGTATTCTTTTCATCATCTTCTGAACAGGATTCATTCTGTCTGCATCCGGCAGCATGTTCATAATCTCCATAATGCCTGGTGATATTTCCTTCAATGTCCCGGTGAAGTGAGGCGCCGCTTCTCTCACTGATTCCATTATCGTCTCTCCGACCGCTAAGGGTATTTCTTGGAAGTAATACGGGTATGTTCTTATTCTGTCTGAAAGTACCGAAGTTACGAGTGGTAGTAAAATTGGTTGTCGTGGGGGTAGCCTCGGTAATGGTGCCAATCTCGGGAGCAAACGAGATTTCAGTGGTGAAAGACGTGGGAAAAGTAATTGTCTTTTCTTGCGGATTTGATTCCAAGCTACCAGAATCGGGTCCATGTGTGTAGCTGCGGGGAACTTCGAAAGCCTCTTTTGAGTAGAATCGATTTCGCTTAAATTTCTTTGTTTTGACTTCGTAAGACTCGCTCTCGTCTGAATTGAGAAGATTATCAAACAACATACTAAGACTTTTGAGAAGTGGAATATATTTTTGTTTGAGATCCTCATTTCCATTTATTTCGCGTTTCGCTGACTGATTCTTACGTTTGTATCTTGATTTTTGTATAAGTTTTAGCTTTCTAGGTTTTAGCGGGCTTTTGATTAGAAATGTCTTTTTGTATTTCAGTGGCGATATTTTATGTCCTCCAATAGTTGAATGATCTGAAAAATGGGTTAAAAAAAAAAGTAAGTAGGTACTATGTTAAATTATTATAAAACTAGCTGTTACCCGCAGTCCTGGTGTGGCATCAGGTTAAAAAATAGCCTATAACCGCCTCCAATGTTCCCTCTATCTCCATACAGTACCTACCTCTATATCATCTGAAGCGATCGAAAGCGTAATAAATAAACAAACTCAATCTCGTATTTATAATATTAAGAGTGAGGATATGTTCACACAAAAGTCACTTACCTAGAAATAAACCTGATTTAAGGAAATCTTTAATTCTTGATGAGGGCCTCAGGCGTTTAGTTAGGGAGTAACGGTTTCCAATACTTCCTGAAATAAAAAAAGTTTATTAACTGCTCGTAAAAAATATAAGAGAAAGGTACCTACATAATACTTTTATGTTAATAAAATTTTGCCTGACTTGTTTTTCTAAGCGAGTTCTAAGTTTCTAAGTGTTTGTGTCTTATTATAATTATGCAACTGAGATATGATGTTATTACATACGTTTACCTAAGTACCTACATATTTTTCGTCAAGGGTGATAAAGTAGGTAGGTACGTGGCATGTACATGGCTAGGAATCCTTCATTGTAGCTGTGTTTAGAAAAGCTATTTTCACGCAGAGGAAACTAAGAAAACTGAAAGTATTCGTAGTAAGTATAGCTAATTTTCATTAAAAGTGATGTCTTTAGAGACAGTAAATTAAGGCGAAAACGTGACGTAAAACCTCACGAGCAGGCGGTACGTGCATACCTAATATCAGCACCTAATTGGTAGTACCATCCTAGTAATTTATAGTAGGTAGGTACTTAGCAAAGTATGGGCAAAAAATGTGAAATACCTACCTATACAGTTTTCAAAAGATGAAATACTCGTATGTTTATATATCAGAAACCATTTAAATTTGGACCGTTTTTGTCGATAAAATATTTGGTTAATTTTCACAATATTTTTTTCGTCCGAGAATCGAACTCGTGACTTGTGGAAACTAAGCTACCGTTCTGCACCAACGTGTTATAGTACCGTATATGTATGTATAGCGGGACACTGGAATTAATTAACAATACATCTTACATCGCTAGGGATTGTACCTACTTGATGAATGAGCGCAAAAGAAGAGTGATTGACGTCGACTGGTACTACTTATGTAGAAAAAGCCTAAGCCCTAAAATAATTTCGAAAATAACCGCCTAGTGACAAATACCACAGTTTATTGCTAGTAATTTCCTGTTATTATTATCTAGACTTACTACGGGCTGTCGCCCTTGGCATTTTATATTTTTGGCCATTTTATTTCTGCGGAAGCCTCATTCTTTTTCTAAAATATAATCATAATCATAACTTTATTTGCATAAAAACACGGTATAAAAGATGGTAAAAAGATTGAATACAGAGCATACATGTGTAAAATTAGAACCGTGTAAAATTACATACGAATTTAGATAAAAGCTAATCTTGACAATTCTAACAGACACAAAAATTTTATTTATTTGAATTTAAGGTTTAGAAGTAGTTACTGCTACGGACTGTTAAACACGACTAATTTGAAACAAAACTGGTTAAGCATTTGAGTGTGTGAAGTAGGTACCTACAATGCGATTTCTTCTTTTTATAAATTATGTGGCACTTCTTTACTTTTTTCACTAAAATGTTTCGAATTTCGTCGTATACAAGTAAACTGTTAACGTGACTTAATAATGCAATTTTCACTTACCTGTTTTGGGCGGAAGTGTTGTCTCGAAGGCTTCCTTTTGATCCGATTCTGCGTTGATCACTTCGTTTAATGAAATAGTTTTTGCTTCAAAATCTGTAAATAAAATGCTGTTTATTAAAAATATCATATACCTACTCAACAAAGATTTTATGGGTATGGTCAGCGGCAAAGATGCCTTGTCGTTAACTTGGTTAGATTTCAAATTGCACACTTACATTTAATTAAAACACAGTTAAAAAGAACATAGTAGTGCCATCTTCGGATTTCCATTTTCTGTCATTTTTATCTCGTATGATCAAACAACTGCGTTGATTACATACGTCTTTACGATGCACTCATATTTATAAACTTCTTTAATAAATGCTGAAGCAGCATCGCGTTTGATATATTATGCGCACGTTTCCATTATTAACACTGCCGTCAGCAAGGTATTAATACTCACGTGATTTAATTATTAGTAAGTAGGTACCTATTAAATCGTGACATGTAAGCACAATGAATATTCTTCCATTATTTTTTTTTATTAATTCCGAAATATCTGTAAGACTCTGTACCTTCTAGGGACCTTCTTAATACGTATCTGTAATAGATAGATAATGAAGAAAATAGTACGACAACTAGTAATTAATAACACTATTTTAATTTCTATAATCGTCTAAATATAAATCTCACAAGTTATTTGTATGTACTGTAGGATAAGAAAAATAAGCAAAACGAAAGAAACCTTCGTAACACATTCCGATATTATCGGAGTATAAAGGGAATAGTGAATACCCTGAGTCATTATGAATGTACTAAGACGTGTCTTCCGCTTTCATATGGAATTTCTTTCTCGGATCACGTACATATACATTGGATGTTATATCACAAAATGCTAGGTATCTAAACGACAATGTTATTCTTGTATTGGTATTTATGTTATTGTAGTATTTATTCGTTGTGATATAAGAAAGATTGTGCGGTATGGGGGACCCTGTTTAGTAGATAGTAGAAATTTGGAGTCTGTTATTTTATGTAATGTTAATATTTATAAGTATAATGTACCTACTTATGCCCAGCGTTTAAACGAATTTAAAATATTTATGTAGGTAATTTTTTATTAACCCAATAAACTAAAATAAGGATACAGATTTTTTTTTCAGAAAAAAATCTTTTTCTAGAGTCCTTAATATAATAACATCTATCGTCATCCCTCACATTGGAGTGTTTAAGCTTTTTTAAAAAGAGATACTGTTATTTGCAGGTTGTTGGGTGATAAATTATAACATGAAATTGTAGATAATGGCTCTTTTATATCAAATGTTTCGATAAATAATAAAATAAGAGCAGTAAAACAAAGGAGTTGCTGCAGGGTTGGGCCATCGTTAAAATATTACGATCGTCCAATATCAGGGGATGAAATCTTTAATCGTATATAGATCCAAGTTTTACGTGGAAGTAAAGTGGACTCTGGCGGCCGGAACAAAATAGATAAGTCCAACAACGTATAGGCGAGTAAATCATATTCCCTAATGCCATAAAACTAATCGAGCTTATAATATTTGAATGGCCCTATAATTCGGCACTTCACATCTCATTACTTTTATTTTTCTCAACTAGTATAATAATAGTAGATGGTTAAATTAGTAGGCATACATATTTCTTAAAAGTAAAACATACTATTTACAATAACAAAAAAGATTAAAGGTTAAACATTAATTTAGTTATTTCATAGGCATAATCTTCTGCTAAGTCAGTCATATGCTTGAATTTCAGGAATCAATATCGCCGTCCGTTGTCTCGTTATATACGTACGTTTTCTCGAATGTTTAAAATATGCCTGTCTTTGCAATCTACTTAAAATTGAATATTAAATGTCTTCGTCAATGTCTACCCACAGGCATAAATAGACCTCCCCAAACGGAGGCTCTAGTCAGTAGGATTCAGAGCGTTTCATCACGAATTTCTTTATTTGAGTTTGTGAGGCGAAGAACGTACGGCTCCCTTCAACCCAATTTATAATATAAATGGGGTTTATGATATGAATTTATATAATAAATGGGGTTGAAACGAATGTTTTTTTCTATAGGTGCGTGATATAACGTCAGTTATTTTAAAGTAACGTATGTGATATTGTGACTCCATCATCATCAGCCTATATATTGTCCCACTACTGGGCACAGGCCTCTTCTCATACTGAGAAGGCATTGCACATAATGTATTGTGGAGTGCCGACTACTATAGATTGTTTAGTTCGTTTGGAAAATTGCCTTCTCTGTACAAAAATACATTAAGTTCGTATTTCTAAAGAATGGAACAGAGATTATGCCATAAACAATATGAGAAATATACATATATAGAAGTCTAAGTTGTCCCCTTCTGGGGCTGCGGGATTGTTCGAAAGAGTTACTACGGTCCTGGAACGTAAAGGGTGAAGGAAGGAACATGGGTTTCGGTCAGTAAGTCTGAGTATCCCTCCTGCTCCGCCTATAGCGGGGGGAGTTTTTTGAAGATTTCCCATCCCTAAAAAAAAGTCCAAGTTATTTGCGTTTTCCTTGCCATATTTCATTGTAGGTAATATCTATGAAAGTTCTTAAGACTATACATACGTGCTATAATTAACTATAGCTTAAAGTTTTTCTAATGCTTATACGAGTATGTAGTTCTTGTTGTATATATAACTAAGTGTAAAAGAACAATTTTATAAATTAAAAAAAAATAATAATAACATCTTAAAACATATCATCGCAGGTCTTCATGTATTTATTTCAGTAGCCGACATTTTAGTCTGCGGTTGATAAAACGTTCGTTTTATTTGTACCCAAATCCGAAGGCCGGTCGCGGCTCGAACGCTAGTGGTCGGTTACTTCCTCAATTTACGAGCGCACATAGCCCGGAGTTAGTATCGTTGTCGTCACGCTTCGTATATTGTGCATTTATATTTCAACCAATGAACATTACTTACTATTTGTTAGAATACTTACCGTTAGACATTTTATTCATCTTATGGCAGAGCTAATATTCCGGATCTTCGACGATATATATGCAGAGCCATGAGTAAAAATATTGCGTTTGAAGAAAACAGGGCAAAAAATATATTACAGACATACAAAAAGGGAAAACACTTTCGTTAAATATCTAAACGCTCAAAATTCGGTTCTCGTAAGTATAAAACAATTTCCCCAGAGCTTGGTTCTTGTTAAACATTATCACAGTATTCTTTTTTCTCGGCTATTTCGGTATGATGTTGCAGGGAGAACACCGAAATTCGCAATTTGAACGAAGTATATCGAGTGCACTGTATCTAAACAGGCTGAACCGCCTCCAAGAGAGTCTTACCACTGTAGCGATAAACGGATTTGGGAGGGTTGGCATTATTCCGCCGTAATAGAGTGATACTTCTTTAGGACCATTCAGGAAACTGATGACACTATTTGGTTTAGCCATAAAAAGTTATGATATCATATTTGCGGTATCAAAATATTACGAACAAATAATACTTTCACTGCAAGCCTCTTGATTTTTTTTGATAATAATTTGTTGCTTTTATAGTTTCTTAGGAGTAAATAATTTGGCTGACACATTTATAACTTAGTTCTATTTATATGCTTTGTGCTGATGTAATAAAAACATATAAAGAACTGGCACAAAATTATTCAATGTGTGTTGTTTACTTAGGTTTGCTTCTTTGTAGGCGTGACTGGACATTGATGTAGTTGATAATTTTGTAGCACTTTTATTTATCTTTATTGGGAGCAATTCAACACATTTGTTTTAACTGAGTTTACTGTGACGTATTCGTAATGTGGTATAGGTATCGCCCTCCTAGTCAGTTTAAAACAAAGCAATGGAACTGGCAATAGGGAGCTGGCATATTGCCTCAGTTCCAAGTTTTACAGCCGCTATCTCAGGGTTTATGCCTTATAAAATCTGGTACCGCGACCACGCAGAATCGCCGCAAGCTAAAAGTATGACTGGCGAAGAGATATTATCGCAATCGGTGGGTAGTATTGTTCAATGGCGAACAGCTTCTGTTTTAGGACTAGGTACTTTGTTAGTCACTTTCCAAGCTATTGGAGAGTTTATGAGTGAGTTTGTTGAGTTATACGTATGCAAACCTCACTAACATTCACATATTTTTATTTATATCATACCAATGTTAGGTGGGTACGTATGTTTATTTTGATAGATACGTTAATTAGTTAATTGACAGCGTAGTTGCGATAGGGCTGTGTGTTTTAGTCAAATTATTAATAATTTAGATGTGTATTAAACCCAATTAGATTGCATATCAAACATGGATTTCACAATATGATTGGTTCATACAGCCAGCAATTCTAATAGCAACATTCTAACTTTTAAAATTATAAACATTTTTTTACTAATTATTATCATTTTAAATTGGAAATAATGAGTTATTTGCTTAATATCTAGGGTATATGAGGTTGAGATATATATGAGGTTATATGATAAGGGTAACATTGTACAAAAAATATTTATAAAGATTCGATCCAAACGGCATAGAAGGTTGTTTATACGTCCAAGACCCTACTTGCAAACATCCGCAGGAGATGACTTGGGCGAGACAACATTTTATATCCCACCCCGCTTTACGTCCGTCTCTCGGGTAGTTCAACTTGGTTCAATACAGATGTGCAATTTTATTTGCACGCAAATTCGAAGGCTCGTAACATGACCGGAACTGATGGGTCCCAGTAACAAACTCCACACTCGTATGGTCCGACTTATGACTTTCATTTCCTTCTATTTCGTTGTTGCTGTTAGGGACTGACTATCTTTAGACATTTTTGCCTCCCAATTTCATTTTTTTTCTGAGGAAGCTAAGTTCCTAAATATAAAACTGTTGGTGCTTTGATTTAGTTTATTTTTAATTTAATTCAATTGCGAGAAAAGAATTTTACCAATACTAAAGTCAAAAATTGTAAAGCTCGCATTTTTAAAGATTCCGGTGGCCTACCTAACATCGAGTATAGGAAATTTGTATTTACCTCAAACTTTCTGAAAAGTTTTATAAACACTGGCTAATTTCAACATAGATCGCATATCAAGAATAGAAAATCCTCTTATTTTGAAAGCAAATTTCAGTCCCTTCGAATATGTTCCTGAAATCATAAAAACAGTGTCATCGTAAGGGTAAAGGCATATTTTGTATTGAGTACCATCCCCGGCATACCGTGGCCATTGAATCCGCAGAATGTACGCCCAAATGTAATAAGGAGAGGCGATAGGATTCATAGATAGGTGAACAAAGACGTGAGACCACAATAGGAGTTGCTCTCTCCGTATTGTCTATATTTTTGGTTTAAAGCATACATGCTTTGTGTGCCTGATATACAATTTCTGTTTAGGAAATTATGTGCTCGGTTACCTAATTTCGTTTTAGTGTGTTTCATGTAACTTTCAAACGTAACGTAGCATTGTTCAACGGGAGGACGTAGTTGGGAGTTCCAAATGTTCAACATTCATTTTATTTGTTTTGCTTATATTGTTTAAACAGATGACCAAAAACGTATTCAGTATAAAAGTTCTGATCAACATAAATAACTTAATATTCTGGCTTATCGAATAATTTAGCTTATTACCTGAGAGTTATATAGGATTAGTTCTTTCTACGATTTGCCCATTATCACTTATACTAACTTAGGATTTTCATTTATCGACAGTTAAATGGCCATACATTATAGTCGAACAATTTACATATTACATATTAAACACTTTGTCAGTCTATTGTACGTGTACCTTCGTTATTTGTTTTGTAACACAAACTCTGACCTACAAAGGCACCAAGATCTTTTGTTATGAAACCATAAAATATGAATATTGAAAATTTTACTTTTCATCTCACATATAGGGAAATTTTCAAAGAAAAAAACTTGTTCGTGTAGCCAGGTACCTACTAAGTACATACTGGAAAATTATTATATATTTACGAATATGACTTTTTATTTTCTTACATACAATAGCTATCTGGGTAGGTATGTAAAAGTAGAAACCCTCATAAATGCGGAGAAGGTTGGAAAATTTTGGTGGAAGGAACTTTTATGTCCAATATTACGTATAGTCCGTAGTAATAACGGTTAGTAGTACAATACCTGCGTCTGTATTACAACGTATAAAATCATATGAAAATTGATTTTCACGCATTAATGTGTCAGTTAGAGTATAGGCACCGAGCAGCATCCGCGTTGAGGGCCTTATCTCTCAGTTTATGGGCGCTAACATCCGTCCGCGAGGCAGGAATCGACCGTTACAACCTAGTTAGAGCAAATATTCAGCTCGTATTTAAATATTCGCCAGTACAATCTCGGCTTTATCTGTACTAGCTACTGGGGACTACATAGTACTTACAACAGAAGGTGTTTTATCTTTAGTACCTCTCCTATTGTTATTGTTCGCTGCTTCATAGTGATTGTCGATTAGGTTTTATCGAACGATATTATTTCTCTTCATCAGGTAAATTGTTTTCCTGCTACTTACTTTCTTGTTTTCCAAATCAGTAATGTTGTAGGTATCTACCTAATACATACTATTCTTTTAACGACACAATATATAATAACACCTCATTATATTGGAATACAGAGTTGTCACTGTAACATTACGATAAAATATTCAAAGAAATGAGTGGCTTCAGGAACGTGTTATACAATGCCAAACATCGTTCAGCACATATTTATATACGTGTACGAGACGTGTGTTAGTACCTACGTAGGCCTTCGATATCGGTACATAGGTGCTTAATATTTCATGTGCGAGTCGGGCCGGAATGCGAACGGAACAATTTGCCAATAATCCTATCCCGGGGCAATAACTGAGGTGGCGCCCAGCAGAAATGGGTGTTATTGCCCATGAATGATTTCTGCGCAACTCATAAGGCCGACTTGAATTCTTTCTGTATTGAAATTGCGTGCCTATTCCTCTTTTGTTTTATTAACTTATTCGGTCTCATTTTTGATATTTTTACAAGCTTTTATTTTACTTGTAATGTTCGTAGGCACCTATGTAAGTTGTAATTATTTGGAAATATTTTTCTTACCACAAAACAACTAAATATTTTTCTTAACATTAAATTAACATCCGAAGTAAGATCTACTTTTTTGGAAATCGGTTAAAAGCCCAATTAAGCAGGTCCATACAATCCATACTTCACTTAAAATAATGAGAATCCCATTTAAAGCCGTGCAGATCATAATTTATATCCAAACGGGTTTATTACCTCGTTATTGTTAAACGAATAGATTTTTCGTCTGCAATTTCGGTTCAGGTTAATAAATCAATTTGTCGAGCACAAATGTTCTCTGCGAGCAAAGTCCTGCGGAGGACAATATGCTCGCTCCATTGTGGCTGCAAATTCAATTTATATTCAGATCTGTACAGAAATAGAATTGAAACTTAGATTGCGGCTAGATACTGGCAGGTTTATAATAGCGAGCCGCTACTACTGCTGGATACTACTAACACTAAATATAATACATGACTTTTAACTTTAGCGCCCCAGCACTCACCTCTGGCAAACTTTGTTACCTTTTCAATTAAGTAACAAGACGTAAATCGGATGTTTTTTTGATTGAAACTACCTTTATCTTATTTAGTTTAAACGAGCATTTTCCGAGCATATAATAAAAGTTGTGCAAACTAAATACCTTAATATATATATGTAGTTACACGCGACAGACACTAAATATGTACGGGCTATCCGCAGAGACCAGTAATATTGTCAAATGAGGGAAGATCGTCAATTTTATTTATCTTATTCCTGGAATGGGGGTGCTTCATATTTATTTGCTTACATAACCACTTATCTACGTCGAATTTTGGGCGTACGTTCCCTATTAGGTAGCTATAAATTATGAGATAAATGATAACGCTTATCATTAATACAAAGATTTATTCCAGATAACTCCACGTTGGGGACATGGAGGACGATCGTAATGTACGTTTTATGTACATTTATGTATATTAGAGATGAATTATGATGGTAGACCGTGAGATAATATGTTCACAGACGTCCAATTACAAATATATCGTTGAGTGGAAGAATTGACGAGACAGGTAAAGATAAAATAAGCAATTGGGTTTACACGTGTAGTTTGATTACATAAACCCAGAATTACCCAGAATAAATTTGGTTTGTGCTAATGCTATTATTTTGTATATTTCTGTATACTTATCTAACATAGGTATAATGAGGACCTCTATAATATTCTATATTTCTAAAACCGTATTGTGCATAAAATCTTCGGAAAGCCTAGCAGTGTTATGTAAGGGAGAACATTAGATAAATTAAAAGTGGACAGTGGCGTTAGGAGGAAGACACAACGGAGGGTAACGCTGGAAACGTTCATACTCGTAAGTGGCCACTAAACTTTATTGTAGTGTTTACGACCAACTAAAATACTTTTATAGATATTTTTCGTCACAGATAGGAGATGTGCGGTTTCCTTGCCGCTGTAAATAATACTCGTATTTTAGACTGCGGCGAAGGAGATTTGTTTCTGTTGCAGAGTAAAATAGGGATTTCTGTGAGGGCCCAGGTGTGGTTGCCTGTGAGCCTAGCTTAGATAAAGTTTACATACATCTGTGCTGCAACAGTCCCCACCAACTTTAGTGAGTAGGTATGTATGTAAGGTAAGACACGAATACATATTTAAACCAAACCACAGCATAACGTGTACCTGCCCACTTCTACAAAGGAGGTACTTTTAGGTAATCTGACGTGTAGAAACAGATGTTTACGAGTATAGCAATTATTCAGAGTTATCTACGGAGCGGAGATGTTTGTGACCAGTAGGTATTCATATTCAGACTCTTGAATCGCGAGTGTTCATAGGTCATGTTATGAAACTGACTGACTTATTATTTTGAGAAAAAATATCAATAACGGTTTATTAAAAAAAAAAAAATGATTAAAACAACCCGTCATTATGTTTGTCAATTTTCGCCGACAATTAACTACAAACTTCTTTTGAAAATTACAAACTTGGAAACATTGCCTTTGTAAGAGGATTAAAAGCTTAAGTTACATAATTACCTTTAACAAAATGTTCTTCAAAATGCCTATTGGCAAGTACTCAACTTTATGTATTTATAGATTTCCTAAGTTAACAGAAATTATTATTCACGTTAGCATTACGTTCATAACGTAATGTTTTCTTTGTTTTATTGCAAATTCCCTATTAATATGGCGTTCTCTAAAGGATATAAAGTAAAAAAAAAGTTATTTTAGATTGTTCGATATCAAATAGGCTTAATTTGATCGTTTTAATAGTAGGTTGTTATAGGTACAAGGGGCTAAAATCACTAAAACCGTCTAAAACCGAGTTATTGAGAGAGGGTTTTAGCGCCTTGTACACTCTGCTTTTCACCACGATTGTCAACATTTTTTAAATTAATTATTAATTTTCTTAACCGACTTAAAAAATGAGGCTCTGTAAAAAAAACAACAAATTTAAAAAAAAAAACCTTGTTCTGCCGAAAAGCTAAACACAAATACTTTATACAAAAAGTGGGGGGAAGTGGGGTATAAAATTTCAAAGTGTACTTGAACAATCTTCTATATTTATCTTTTCTCAACGTTCTAATATACGAGTATGTATTATTTTATATAAAAAACACAAAATTTAACGAACCAGAGATTAACACGTACTGACAAACAAACATCACTTTTTTAAATTATTTAAAATTAGAGATTGAAGGTACGGTACATAGACAATGTCCATATCATGTCCATACATATCTATCTCATTCTCCCACATGAATGAGATATAGATATGTATTGACCATGAAAAAAGATCTGCTTGCTATTTCTATAAAGAAAGCCGGTTAAAGTATTAGAGATAAAGATAGGGCCTAGATTTTCCGCTGACGCAGTGCCGGGAGTTCGGAACGTCCCGCGAAGCCACCGTTTTGTATATTATCTCGTGCTACAAATCACACCGGATGTCCCGCCGAGGGGAAATGAAAATTGAGATACCGGAGAGGCATTGTTCCGTGAAAATATATCTTCTTGATATTCTCAGGGCGCGGGACAGCGCCGACGCACGGATATTGCGATAATGTTACGTCATCTCGCGAGATAAAAGCGCTTTTGATATCCCGCCGGATAAATTTTCACTTTCACACAACAACGTCCCCACAGCTCCCTGAGATTTGCTACTACAGATTTTCCGCTCATAAAATTGTTTATCCTGTCAAACAACTAATTCAGATGTTTATTTGTACCTATAAACTCTTGAAGACTCTCCTCATGGTTGTCGCTAAAGGCGAATAGGGAGTCAAATCATCAAATCTTATTCTATATCAATCGTATATTTGCCATTTGATTCGTCTGTGTGAAATATTAGGAGTCCCTTGTAATGCAGTGCTTACGTACTCACATAATATTCTACCTAGTCACATGTGTCTCACTATTGCATCTCTGTTTTTTTTTCATAGCTCAGCTATAAATGGTCTCATTTGATTAATAGATTGATCGACCTAGTTGGTTCCATATAATTGAGGAAACTACCAAACTTCGTTAGATTGGCAAGGAAGGTTATTATATTTTATGACTAACATTACACATATTTTATATTGCCCAAATTGTGTTGGGAATTCGTATTGCTCTGGGTTTAATTTTATTGAAGTTGATGTAACTGGTAGGTTTCCTTAAAAGGATTGCGTCTATAGTGATCATCTGCTTGCATGTGAAACAGCATTTATAAGGACCAAAATCATTGTGCTCTTACCGGGCTCTAGTTTAACTCAGTTTAATAATGTCGAGCTATTCATCATGAAGCCCGCTCGTAATTTTTTTTGCATCCAATCTGTCCCGTTGCCTGTAAAAATCCAATCGACGTGAACGTTATACCTACCTACTACACCTACCTGCTGGGTATTGTGTGCTCCGTGAAATAGGGGGAATGTATTGGAATACTATTGGATACTTGGTACAAAAACCTTGTAATGTAGAAAGTATGTGTATAGTACATAGCCATTCCACTGTAATCAAAGCCACGTCTGAATGTTAAAATATACAGTTTGAAGAAAAAAGGTAAAATAGCAAAGTGGTTGCAACAATTTATCATTGCGCACAAAGCGTGATGATAAGAGAGCTTGTTCTCACTAAGCGTAGGACAAAGGAATACCGCGGGTCGCGCCGACGCGCCGCCCTCTACCGCGCCGTACCGACGAGCAAAAACCCTAAGGATTACAAGGTTTTGCTAAATATTTATCTAACACTTGCTCCCAGAATGCTGTACCCAGATAAGAGACCAAAATGTAATACTTTAAGAGCTTAAACTATGTACCTGCGCATTTAATTCCAAAGGATTAAAACGAAATTAATCAAGTATCTTTGTAACCCATGAGTCGTAAGTAATCTGGATGCTTTTAGGATTAACTGGAGTTTTCAATTTTATTTTAGGTTTAGTAAACTTTGCTATTACTAAAGTAGGTATGTTCAGTAGCTGTAGGTACGTGATTGCAATAATAACGAATGTTCAGAAAACAAAGTATCTTTAATTCAAAACCAATGAAGCGATACTTAGGTATACGAGTACAGAATTTACCTCCGAAATAGCCTTATCTCGCGTCCACAGAGAACTACAAAGAGCGACTTCGTTTGAATTTAGAACAAATTTTAAACTAAGTTGGTTCGGAAATCGCGCGGCGGCACTCGTATGGTCGCGTTCACATTCTGGTGAATGCAAAGAGTGAGTTGCGCTCCTAATTCCGCATTTTTTCTACGACAAAGTTAATTGGAACACGGTCGTTTTTAGCGCGCACTCTGTGATTCTGTTTGTATGCAGCGACCGGCACTCGCGCGGAAAATGATCCGCGTTTGACTCGCCTAAGCGTTAATGATATTTCTGCATGAATAAATGTTCAGGGGTTTATTTTCCAGTACATCAGAGCTTAAAAACTGACGTACTCCGAACGACTTTGATTTGCTTTCTACTAATTTCTATATCCACTTGAAGTTTAGTTCAAAAACATGTGGGCTTAATGTACCTACCTCCAAACTTTTACAATTAACTCTACACTAAGAGCTCACCGTCCTTCTTTCATTACATTTTGATACTTTCTAGTAATGTAACGTAAAAAGTATAATAGGTATTATTCTTTCAAGTGCTTTCTAAAACAAACAATTTCATTAATCAATTCTGATTGGGCAAAAACAATTATAACATTTCGCGTAGCTCCGTCGAGAACGGCGGCTCCGTCAACAATACCTATGCGTAAAATCAAATTAGTACTCGCTTTCATAGCGGCACATATTTTTGTACTATTATTCCTTCAGTTTTAGTTTGGTAGGAACATAGGGAAATATGGCTAGGCGTATCTAACTGTAGACTCGAAAGCAGCTAATTTGCAGAGAGCGGCGTGAAATGGACCGAGTCATTCCCGCACAAAGCGCTACTAATGCGCGCCCGTCCGTTGCATCGGCCCGCAATTATATTTGCATACGACCACCTCTTGCTCACACAATGACACCGGCAACTGGACAAAAGGTAAAGTCAACGGAGTTTACTTTAAAGCTCCAAATCGAATGAACGAGCTAGACAATCAGAACTGCGCTCGACAATCACTTGGATATGTTTGTTGCTTCGCTTGATTTGTTTTCCCCGATGAATTCATCTCTATCTGCAGTGCACCGCTCGGTGCTGTAGTTATTACAGATATTGGTTAAATTAGTGAGTGGATTTATCCGCGGTAAGTGGATTTTAGATTACAATTTGTGGCGTTAGTGAAAAATTATTTAAAATCTTTCCCCTAACTCCTGCTTTATGTAGAAAAACTAAAGAAACAAGTTCTAAAGAGATACCTAATTGGTGTATGTGGATAAAAAATAGCTTTCTAATCAGTTTATACCAGAGACTAGTAATAGTTAATACTGAGGAAAAAAACAGTATACTTAGGTATGTTTCTTTAATTTCAACAATGTAAGTAATATTTTCATTAACTTGTAAACAGGATTTTATTTCTAATATCTTGGTAACGTGTTTAACAATGAGCACGGCTGTATTTGGTACGACTGTTTAATAACAATAATAAAATAGTAACGCAACATATAAGAGAAGATAATTAAAATCTTCATGAATTAAATTAGATTTCAATAGGTGCGTGTGTAACGTGGGCGGGCAAAGAGAGAACTTAGAGTAAAGTAAGGGTAAGTGAACATCCATTGCACCGGTTCATGATATTTGCATAATGATTTCAATACCTGCGTTGTGGAGATTATATAGTACCTACCTATCGAGGTAGTTTCATTTTGCTTGTTTCAGAAAGGTTAATTTCAAATGCAACTTTCCTTAAATATATTTTATAATTCATTTAGAGCGAAAGCAGAATTAATTTTAGGTAGTGGTTGTTTAGTTTGTTGCTGCATTATTCTAAGATAACTTTTGTCACGGGACGTACCGTACGAAAAATATTTCTGCTGTCGTTGTTGTGTTTCAGTTTTAAGTGCATGAGGCTCTATAGCATAAAAACTTGCAGTAGCTGTAGAACGCACTGTATTTTAGTATAAATAAAGGTTTATTGGCTTATTGTGTTTCATAAACGGTATGTATCTACATACATAAATTTAAAAATATTTACAGTGGCGAAGAGTATGACGTAGCATAGTGTTATCCAATTTATAAACAGAAACAGGTCCAGTATTATATGTACTAAGTACACGCCAGAGAGAATATAATCTTGCCACTAAGACCTATGTAAAATAATAGATACATCTGCTACAAGCAGTACGTGCAGTGACTCTGGAACGCCGGAGACCAGACAACTCGGTCGCTATATACTCATATAATAAAGTCGGGACAACGTCACTACTTGTGCTATTAGTAGATGCAAATTATTTTGTAATACCACGCTTATATTTTATAATAGAACATTTCCACAATGATTTATTAAATATAAAACTTTTCACAGACTTATTGCTCTAAAATTGTATGTTAATAAATCTAATATCTTGGAAAGTTGGTACACGCTTACGTAAGCGTTTTGCTAGGTATTCGCTGTGTTTGCTGTAATTATCATTTCGGGTCGATTAAAGACGTTTCTAATAACGGCCATAAGTCAATATAAATTTTATTGTAATTCCGCGTAAGTCATTATTGATAACAGATCCGTAGCGTGGCTCGCGGCTCGGATGATACTAATAAATATGCTAATGTTGGCGTCCCTGAAGGATTTTCTCGGATTTTCATCTCCCCCATACCGATGACGTAGACGAAAATAAAACTGGTAGCTACATGTATCTTAAAATAATGCTTTACCTGCAAATGTTTCAGACATACAAGAGTGTGCTTGGGTTACTAGTAAAGTTTCAATCACCCGGCCATTATCTTTAAAACATTGCGGCCACGCCCCCTAAAAAATATTGCTGTAGTCTGAAAAACTATTCCGGCCTATGTACTAGTTTTATATAACAAAAATTCTTCGTAAATTATAAGCAGTATATACTGTTCAGTGTTTATTATATAGGCTTCATACAACTATGAAAATATATTGAAAGGAAATATATTTTCATAGTTGTGTGAAGATATAAGAGTGAAGATAGAAGATATATATATATATATAAATGGTAGTAATTGTATAAGATATTTTCAGAAATTCACCAGCCGTACCAGGTCAGCGACCTTAGCACTCTAAGTATTAAGAGTAGCATTATACAGAATGAAATACACTTTTAATAATTAAGTAATAAGGCGTCGATCTCAAATTAGGCGGACTTCATCATTATACTTACATAAATAACATAGGCATGATGAAAACAATTTATTTCGTCGCTGTTTCACCTCTTTTCACCAAATAAGCATGTCAACTAAATGACTTGGTTAAATTATTCCCATACCTCCCTTCAGTCCTGCAAACGTGAAGATAAATATTTCTCATACAAACCCAATTTGTCGCGAAGGCTGTAATAACAATAAAAGTGCAGCATCATAAAATTGTTATGGCTCTAGCTTTTAAAGGATTTTTGATTTGCCTTACCTAGAGAGCTTTACTTAAAATATTCAATGTCGAAATTTCCGTTTACGATGTACGAAAAAAGGGTGTTTTGGAGCCCTCGTGTGAGAGAAGTACCTATTAGATTATACAGTCTGCATATGCTAGACGAGACCAGTGTTACTGTAATCGCAATTTAATGAGATTTTTAGGGCGAAGTCAGCAAACGTTATGGATTCGTCGTTACGAAGATTCACACGTGTGTTATCGTACCGTAACATCGTAATCCGTATATTAAAATAAACGTAAAAAAGAAATGTTAATGTGGAACATGACTCTGAATTGAACGAGCACTTTTCTTTATTACAAATTGGGATTACTAAAAGTAGCTGTAAAACAGGTTCTCTAAGTTCTCAAGTTATCTATACTTTACTAGGTTTCAAATACAGCAATTTCTGGTCTGATATGTTCGTGATTTTTTGGTTCAGTTCCTTTTTGTGAGTGTTCAGTTAGAAACTTCTGAGTACTTATCCTCGCCCCCATCACTTGAGATCTAATAACACAATCACCATAAGCGCCTTCTTAATGTACCAAAGTACACGTCTGCTTAATCTTTCGGCGTTATGGTTATGGTTATTAATAATTTAAACAACGTTATCCCAGTTTTTATGAAGATTGGACCCTTCTCTCAATTTTCACACACGAGGGCATGCAATTGTCTTTTAAACGTATATTCAGTACTTTGAAAATTAATATTTTTCTCGTCGAGAACACTTCAAACATGAGAATGGCATATTTAACGTTTAGCGGAATTTAATATGTCATAAAACGTTATTTATATGCCGTTTACGCGCCGGCGGCGGCGGAGATTTCATCGGCTCGGAGCTCTGCTTCGGTACCTCAGCACTAACGGGTTAATCTCATTTATATTATATTTTCGGATAAAGCAGTAAGAAGCTTTCTTATGTAGCACTTTGATGAAAGTAGAATATAGGCTGCGGGATAAGAACATAAAATATCTACACATATCTGAAACGTGAAAAGTTATGTGATAGTTACTATGTATTTAGTAATCTACATATATAGGTACGAACGTATCGTGGGATAAAACATATAATTATCATACATTTCCCATATATTGCGTTAATAAATATTTATGTGTTGTTAAACCCGACGTAGCCGCCGCCAGCTAGCACCACTCTATTTAAAAATTAATATAACGATACAAATTTCGTCGCATAAGATTTAGTCTCAAGAGTATTTTAAATGTCAAGTACGTACTCAGTTCTGCGAAAAAATTGCAGCCAAAGCAGACAAATAAAAAAATAAAGCTGTTTTTACTGAACGTAAACACAAAAAGCAATTTATTTTTAATGCAATTGCTTTTGGAAAGCTCTAGTTATAACATTTATTGAAAGGAAAATCAGAATTGTATTGCAAAATTGTACCGCGATATTATTCTGTTTAGTTTTAGGTGGATTGTGTTTTTTTATGATTTAGTTAGAGTACTAGATAAATAACATAAATGTCGGACTCGTTTATGTATGAAATCATAGCGTTATTCATAACATTGTACGTATATGTGTAGGTTGCTCATCCAGGTTTTACTTTAGATAGTGCGGAGGACTGTAAAGTCGTACGCACAAGGGTGCAAGCACAGGGGTGGTTATGGGTCACGTAACTTGATTATAATACACTATAACATATTAAACGCTCTAAGAAACAATATGCTTCAATTTAACGTTTTTATAATGGTGGGTACCTACTTTCTTAATTGTAAGGGTATATTTAAATGATTTTGTTGCCATTATTTGTGAGTAACATAATATTTGTATTTCTTATAATTCAATTGATTTAAAATATTTGTGCTTTAAGAAAATTATAAAATTAGATATTTTTCTTCTGTTGCGTTGTAGTAATTTCTGATTGCTCACCGAACATTTTGGAAATGTTAGAAAGTAATTAATACACTGGTAGTCTTTATTTGCTTTAAAATAACAGCTTGATAGAACACTACAAAATTAACGATCAAAACTTCCAATAAATAAAAAATAATGAAATGCATAACGAAATCCATGGCAGCTTCCATATAACTTTAATAAAATCTTAATTAATCCACTCCGAATAACATAATAAATTAGTTATTTCTCTATAATTTACACATGAAAATGAATTAAGCTGAAATTAAATTAGCTTATCATAATGGATGTCACTGTAGTCAGCTTATATAAAATGAAAACGGCAATATTTAATAAACGGGGCATTTGTAATCACCTTAGTTGTTAGTGAATTGATGTAAGGGATTATGTTTTGGCTTAGCTAATGGTTTCAGTGAAATATATGTAGTTGTAATCCATCAACCAGTGCAGTTGTTTTTTTCCATCATTTATTATTTACCATCGGTCATTATTGAATCGAATAGCAATTATGTAAGTGTGATACGATGGACTTGTACCTATTCCATAGATTTTTATTCCATGCAAGGATATTTTGATTTTACATTACAATGATATGGCCTGTTGTACATAATTTACGTACCTAATGTAGGTACCTGTTCATGTTCATATGCAAGAATGTAATGGCAAATGGTGAAGAATAAAGAATATTTGCATTGTGTTCAATTAATTTCATGTTTGTAGTAGGTGCGACGTCGATATGTTTATGTAATAGTTACTTGAAAAATTGCAGCGTTTTAAAAATTGCGAAGTCAAACCAGCATCATGTTTATGAACGCGGACGTGCCAGTCCAGCGAACAGACCCGACAATAAATCACGATCGACCGAACGAACACGAAATTTTGTAAACTTAATCCAAAGTAAGGCGAAGTGATGTCGATGAATTGTGTAGAACTCCACAAGTTCTCGACAACTCCGGGAAGAATGCCCGCGCGCCGCATCCAATGCGAAAGAGAGCAGTCGACTGTAAAATAACTTAACATAACAGGTTTTTTTCTTCGCTGAATGCATCAGAGACGTTGCGACAGCTTTTTCTTATTCAGTCGACATGAACTGTTGTTAACTTTGCTTAACTAGCTGTTCGACGCGAATAACTCTGTAAACTATACTTCCACTGTGATCTTCCAGGAACTGTACGTTCCAGGCGACGTTCTATTATTGTGTGTTTTATAACTGTGTGTTTCTGGATATATATTGTAAACTTGAAATTCGATAGAAAACTGAAACCTCAAGACAATAAGCTTGTAAAGTCCTCTACCACGTTTGTACTTGTTAATGCTGCGATGCATTTATAATGCATCGATATCCAACGTAAGGAGTCACACTCCTTGACTCATCCTCTACCCAAAAATGGAATAGAATAGAATAATTTTATTCGCAAAAACATGTGTATACATACACACACGCAGGTGTATGTATGTAGGATGACAAAAATGATGAAGAAGAGCTTAAAAACATGATTGCCACGTATCATGGCATGCAAATACTTAACAGATAAAATTAGGAACATCGCTACTTATTACTTAATTTATTAACAATTAACATTTTTTCCGTAACTACGTCATTTTTCATTGCTGTTCTAAAATACCTATCATACAAAATAACACACATTCCTATTGTAAATTGAGTAATCGAGCGTGAGCATGAACAATCTAGAATTCGTAAAATATGGAGAAATCATTTATCCATCTTAGGAGGATAATATTGAGTCACGTTCCTGAATGGCTGCATTTCACTGTGAAGAAATTCGTTGCTCATAGTTTTCATATTGTGAATCTGATCACGTTACTACCATTGAGGTTCATTCGATTCTCATTTATTATATTATAAAGGTTTGTAGTTTTTTTATCAGAACATCATAATATATTTTGTTTTCTCAAAAAATATTCTCTTTCAAAAACCTTTCAAAAACATATGAAGTTTTTTTATACAAACATTCACTTTATTAAAGTAGCTATAGGCCAGTGCTTTTAGCCTCTAAAAACGGTAAAAAGTGAATTAAATAATAGTAGGATGAAACCCATTGGAAAAGGAGGAGAATACAATAAAAATGATAGGAAAAATAAATTACGGGCGATCTGAGGTCGGGAAGTGGGGGGGAGGGGGGGTTAAAGTTAAAAAAACGGTTTATCTAAATTTCCGACAAAACTACAAGTCCTATGAAAAAAAGTTAAATGGCAAAGTTGTAGGTAATAAAAAGATCTACAACTTTTGGATTGACACTTTTTCACATAACCTCAAAATTTATGTGAAAAATTCAAAAAACCAAGTTTTTGGTTTTCTATTTTTATCTTTTACAATAATTAATTTTTTATCACGAAATTTGGTGAAAACTTACCTTTTTATGTCCCAAACACACTGTAATTTATTTGATTTAAAATGATTATTTTTTCACCCTTATTTTGACTTATTATCGAAAAAAAACCCTAATTTTCAATCGAAAATTCTCGTGTCAAAATATCACTTTTTTTTAAAAAGTCGGCTGTCTTTTTGTTCTTTGAAATCTCTACTTTCAGATGGTATAAAAAATATTTACATTGCTATGGTAAATGTTCTCAGAAAATATAAAGAAACTCTACGAAATAACAGTTAGCAAGGCCAAGATCCTTCTAGCAACTCCCCACTTCTCTATGAAATACCTTTTGATCAGCTAAAAGGTATTTCATAGAGAGGTCCGAGGTTCCGTAGGTCACTCAGATACATAAGTTATCTTAAAATAGCAATAAATAGGCATCTACGCAAAAAAATTAAGCCGGTCTAGGCCTTACTACCTGTTATTTTGTAGCGTTTCTTTATATTTTCTGAGAACATTTACCATAGCAATGTAAATATTTTTTATACCATCTGAAAGTAGAGATTTCAAAGAACAAAAAGACAGCCGACTTTTTAAAAAAAAGTGATATTTTGACACGAGAATTTTCGATTGAAAATTAGGGTTTTTTTTCGATAATAAGTCAAAATAAGGGTGAAAAAATAATCATTTTAAATCAAATAAATTACAGTGTGTTTGGGACATAAAAAGGTAAGTTTTCACCAAATTTCGTGATAAAAAATTAATTATTGTAAAATATAAAAATAAAAAACCAAAAACTTGGTTTTTTGAATTTTTCACATAAATTTTGAGGTTATGTGAAAAAGTGTCAATCCAAAAGTTGTAGATCTTTTTATTACCTACAACTTTGCCATTTAACTTTTTTTCATAGGACTTGTAGTTTTGTCGGAAATTTAGATAAACCGTTTTTTTAACTTTAACCCCCCCTCCCCCCCACTTCCCGACCTCAGATCGCCCGTAATTTATTTTTCCTATCATTTTTATTGTATTCTCCTCCTTTTCCAATGGGTTTCATCCTACTATTATTTTTTTTGTTTTCAAAAGTTAAAAGCACTGGTCTACTAATATAATTTAATGTATAGGTAATAAAGTACAAAGTAATCTCAAAGGATATACAAGTTTAAGGTTTAAGAAGTAAAAGATTTTGTGTGCACGTCACAATCATTCCCTTCGAGGGGTTAGTGTTCATTGGGTGGAAATAACAAAGACGATAAAATTGTTCGCTTGGAAAAAGGATATTGAATGAGGTCAGACGCAGATATATTCGTATTCAAGGCAAATGTCGAGGCGTGTTGGGGACAGCCGTTTGCGCACTGTTTTTACAGTCGCGACGATATGTCCTGTCGTTACTAAACTGATATTGCTTTGAGATCTCTTTGGTGATTTTCGTGTTTTTTCTTGTGACAGTTTATATAAGTATTGTTATATCCGTAGGCGGTTATTAAAATAATTTTTTGACGCTAAACAATGTATGTATATCTAGTTTTCATGTTCACCCAACGTGGACGAAGGCCAGAAGGAACATAATTGTTGTAAGTGTGACTGCTCAGCATGAGGACTTCCCGGATTATTTTCCCGATTCAGTAGCAGAGTTTCTAATGTGGAGTACATATCAAAGCACTCAGCAGCAGATCAGATTCTAAATTTATGCCCATATAAGGCTTACTTTGGAACGCAAGAATTATTTGCCAGGTAAATGAAGAAAGAAAACTAGACACCGAATATAATGTTCTATTACTTACTTAGTGATATTACACTAGTAGTGAAATTACACTAAACAGATACTTAGCTTTATGTTCTAGGTTTTATTTAGCTCACTAAAGTAGCTTAAAGGCAACTAAAGAAAACTCACGGTAGAACAAAGGTTGTTGTAACGTTAAAAATTTGCAAGCAAATTTACATACATATACGTTGGCAGTGAGCGGTGAGCCGGAGCCGACGGCTATGACCCTTATACCGACATGTTTCATTACATTTCAACCGTTTCTTATGGTTAGCGCATATGTATGTATGTGGGTGGCTATTTACACAATGTAAGTCTGTTGAATAACAATAATGAAATATTCCAAATAAGTTTTCCGTAAAACAAGATATAAAGTTGATCTAAGTGTGTATTTTTTTTCTTAGTCTTAGTTTAAATACGTTATCTCTATTGATATACTTTAGTATTATAAATGCGAAACTAACTCTGTCCCTTTGTTACGCTTTAAAGGTAAATCGCTAAATCCATTGAGATGGTCTTTGTTACGGAATTATATTGAATTAATTAAAAGGAAGGATTTAGATTATTTTTTATTTCCATATAGGATGCAGATGAAACGGTTAGAAAACGCTATCGCTCCAAAATGCTAGTTTTCCGCCGGCAGGTTCGCCCGCGTGGTCTATACGAATTCAAATTAAAAATGACAGAGTTTCATACAAACTTTCACCCACACCTTTAAGGGATGAATCAAGAAAAATCTTTTCTTGGTCCACACTTACGTCATTCAAGGAAAATTTGTGCAAAATTTCATATTTCTAAAACCAGCGGTTCAGCTTTGCGTTGATCGATCAGTCAGTCAGCCAATCAGTTTCTTCTTTTAGATATTTTTTTCTTTTATAAACACATTTTTCTTCTTTTATAAACCACAATTTATTGTTATTTTTGATGGAATTGAGCCTGTGAAATGTCAGAGTAATGGCACGGTTCGCTAGCGCAGGTTCCATGGCAACTCGTGTGAGTAGTTTTTAGTTGTTTGTAGGCAAATATTTATCTTGGTACAGTAAAGCTTTGGCTTTAGTAACAGTTATATCTATGAACGTTTCAACAGGTTGATGGTAGCCGTCCAGTATAGGTATATTAGGTATACATATCGATTCTATATCCATATATCATCATTTGAATATGGAAGCCCTATTTCGTCTATTTGTATACCTATGTATGTGTTGGAGATCTGTTTACTTAGAACCTACACGACTTCATGTTAGACGTATGTCTTCACCGTATCGAAGAGTTTCAGTAGGATATAATTACCTCATTGTTGTACCGGTGATACGAACGACTGTTGAGTATGATTGCCTGATTATGAAAACTATATTATTTCCCCACAACCAAATTTCATCTAAATCAGTTTAGCCATTTTCCCATGAATGTGTAACAGACAGACAGATATACTTTCGGGTTTATAATATTAGTAAGGGTTATGTGAAATATCATGTCAACTTAATGGCAATGATAGAAAGAAAATATAAAGTCTTCAGGGCTGACTACGTGTTCATTTGTTCGCTCCATTCGATTACAAAAGGTCTATCTGAAAGTAGTTCCATCAGACGTAGTGGAGGTGTGGCTAACACTGGCCATTGTGAGCAGAGACCATTAAATGCAGCTGATGGACCCGCGTAGGGTTGTCAGATCTAAAATAAGATAGCGGCAGTTAATTAAGCCGGACATTTTCGTTCGTAACATGGTGCCGGATGTTACAAACCTGAAGGCTAAAAGTCGCATGTAGAATTGTTAAATATTTGCTAATTACAATGTTAAACAAAAAAAACTTGGAAAAATCAGATATGATTTACTTTTATTTGAACCAAGATGTGAGGAACGAAAAGCACCATTATGAAGTCGAAAAGTCAATTTTCCCGTTCCGCCGAGTGATTATATTAAAATTCAACGAACCTCCATAACAGTACTTTCCTTAAACCTGAAAAGCTATTCAAGTGTTATAGATTATTCTTATTCATATCTTTGACAAAGCCGGGATGAACGCTATACATACAAGGAAGCTCCCGCCTCGATTGAAAAGACCGTCTGTTATCTAAGTGCCGCCTTTAAGGTTAGGGTCCACCAACGTGGTGCCATTGCTACTGTTTATAGAGTACAAAATGTAACAAATTTTATAAGATATTAATAACGAATGTCTAAGATAAAGTTAAAAAGTCCTTGAATATAATTATTTTAAAAACGTATAATTATTATTTGTTAGGTTCCAAGCTTCCTAGAAGTATACTATTCGAAAGCGCTGAGTTTCCTTAGCTCCGAATTGTTGAGACAAAGATACAATAATTTACTTATGTAGGTTGTTGTGTTTTGTTGTGACAAAATGCAATCAACATACACACTGTGACAGGACGCGGATTAAAAATCATTTGAAGATCTTATATCTATCCTTTATAAAAAAAGGACTTTTTTTGAGCGTTTATTTTTTTTGATTTCATTAGATGATGTGTTTACTTTTCGGTACCGCTATCGGTGAACACTAACCTTTATAATCGATTCTTTGTGTCCTTTCTATTTAAAATGATAACCAGAACGATTCTATTGAGCACAGCTACTTTCGATTAGGAAGCCTTTGCTACTGAAAAGGAATATAGTTGGTGTTATATATAGCCGACGTAAACATACCTATTGCTACTCTACTCAGTTACTCGTTTCGTAAATACCTCGGATAAAAACTACTAAAGTTACCAGTTTTCCTTGAATATTTTCCCTTTTCTAACAAAACTTTTCCTTAAAATGTTCCATTGTTACGTTATTTTGTGAAAACTTACCAATAATATCCCAAATTATCTCCAAAGTTCATTGAATACAAATAGATTATGCTATGCAATAGCTCCTACAGTGAGATATTTGCCTTTGATGATTTTGTAATAATATTACGTAAAAATAGATTATTTTAAAAGTTTTTTACATGCAATATAAATTGCTTCATATTCTTGTATTTTAGAAAGTAAAAGAATAGTAACCTTATTTTGTTATCAGTGCGTAATACAACGTAGAGTATTTTAAGATTTTTTCTTAGTAAATAAAGCTACCAATTAGCAAGGAGGTACCTATAAGTAATTAACTTAGCGCTCAAATTTAACTCAAACTAATTAAACTTTAACTAATTAGCTTCTATTATACTTCATCGATAATATCGGTCGTTTAGAGACTTAACAGATAATGAGGGTGCGTTAATTACACCCCCTCTCATAAGATTTACGCGTCTTTGACACGTATAAATGAAACGTTTAAAAATTATTTAACAATTCTAGCTACAGTGTTGTTCGTGTAACTATCTTTTAGGCATTTCTTGTTTCTAGTCTAACTCTCGCTACTTTGTCCAGGTAGCTGCTGGTTTAGGATTATTAAACTTCTGCTATAAACTTGAAGTTACAAAATGAAAACTTCTAAAAGTTCCCTTGTAAAATCAACGTTCACGTGCGGCCGGTGCTCCATGTTGTACTTTGACTACAAACGTTTGTTAGAACATCTATATTGGCGCCATGGAACAGAGAGTTTTTGGTGTAAACAGTGCGAGCTGAAGCGGTGGCGATACGCAGCTCACGTGTGCCATGTTCTGCCGATAAATTATGAAATCCTGGAAGACAACGATTTAAATTCGGAGGACTCTCCCTATTATGCGGAGCGAGAAACCGACTTCTGTTCTTGCGGGAAGTATATCGCTGATGCCCCGATGATAGGGTGCGACGGACCCAGCTGTCAACTGCAATGGTATCATTTCTCCTGTGTAGGCATCACTTCACCGCCTGAAGGGGACTGGCTCTGTCCAACTTGCGTCAAATTACAAAAGATAAATCAGGTGATGGTTGCTTTCAAGATTACATTTTACAGAATCTTCACAGAATAATTGAAATCTTCTAAAAATCTTTAAAGCTAAAACGTTTTTCAATTATTTAATAATCTTAGTAGAAATGAATCAAAATTGACAGATCATCGAGTCTTTATTAATTGGAATAACCGAATTCAAAGTGGCATTTGATGAAAAGAAATGATCGGAGCGATTTCTCGTTGCTCTGTATAGGATGTATATATCTCCCAATACTTTGTAGTACTTGAATAAAGTTTAGAAAAAATCTCCTGAAATGTGGATGTTTTAACTTTTTCAGAATAACCTAGTAAAGACGGGCGCTGAAACTTGAGTAAATCCAGACCTCTGAATCTCTCTCGGATTGTTATCTCACACTTTGTGCGGCATTTGGGGAAATTGCAGGTACTTATATAATAATAAATATTAATAATGTGCTCAGTCGAAACTTGCCGAACGGAGCATTAAAATATAATATTAATATAATATATATATATATATATATTTTAATTTTGATGACCAACGGATATTGGTGCTTTCAGACTTTATTGTTTGTTGTTTTTTTCTACATATTAGTATTATATTCTTCAGTTATTTTAATAGTTTTATTTCTTTATGTTTCAGGACCAAGAATACAGTAATCAGAATATTATCTGTCAAAGCTGGCTATTTTCACAGGTCTTTGAGTTATAAATATTATTTATTAGAAATTGTATTATAAAAACTTATGAGATCGTATTATTCAGATAAATGTTTTCGAAATGGTATAAAACTTTATATTTTATTCCCTTGTAGTTTAATCCTAATAAAAAAAAAAACTGTGTAATGATCTTAACATAGGTATTTTAAAAAATGGCCCACAGTTGTCGGACATCCGGAATTTAACAAAATTATCCTATGTACTGTACTTTCATTACTGCTAACTCAATATAATGACTCCCACAGATATATTCTGGCATCAAAGCAGGTGAAAGTTACCATCCGTAATTAACGATAGGCATAAATAAAATAATATGAGAGGTAAACACACATTTTTAATTACTCAGATGGAATGAAAAGCATTTCACTGTAAATTACGCCCATGAATGCGTTCCGAATTAACCAAAGGGTATTCATAAAAGGGTGTATCGGGATGCTGGTAAAGATGAATAAAAGTGAGCAGTTTTAGACAACGGTGGGCAGTGAAAGCCAGGATTCAAAGATCGGTAGCTTTCATCGTAATGAAGGGTATGTTTCATGGCTAAATGCGTTGCTAACGAGCAAAAATTAAGGCCCAATATAGCAGGAAAAGCCCCGTGCGCCAGGCATTACATGGAATTACGTGCTATTTTAATGCCATATTAAAATTTCGGAAGCTTTCTGCATAAGTCCCATAGTGAGTTAATGACCACAAAACGATTCGTCTGCCTTTGAAGATGTTACTTGTAGGTACTTGTGACCATCATACCTATAAATAACAGTGAAATACAGTTTTAAAACATGCATTTTTTAATTTGGTATTTTTTTCTTATTCAGAAAGTATATCGCTTTCAAGCGAAGAGCATTTTTTTTTATCCTTAGCACCATCATAAAATAAACTCCCCGAGCTGGATATTGCTTATCCATCATTTATAAGCGCCATAGTAATTCAATTTCTTTTATACATGACTCATATAAATTGCGTCGTTGCTTCAACAAAAAATCTTTGGTTTATTATCATCACGGTGTAAAATATATGTAGGTAGATTGAATTATAGAAAATTTCTGGTTTCTGTAATCTGTTAATGACAAGTTGTTTAATGTAAAGCTACTAATTTGTATATTACTGGGGTGTATTTAATATATATTTAAATGATATAAAAAGAAAATGGAACACCTTTAACAATTATGGGAAATGTCAGAAAAGAATTCAACTTTTCCGGCCCTCAGGGGCTAAGTACTACAAAGGTACTTTTAGACTTTTAAGTTTACTTTAAGTACGTCCCAAGTTTCATAACCAATGAGAATACTTAAGATTAAGTTCGCTATCTGAACTTGTTTAATAACTTCCTTTGAAAAATGAGAAAGAACTATTTAACGGCATACGCTGAAGTTATAACAACTACGACAGTTTGAAAGTTCCTTATTAAAATTCAGAAGTGACGGGCTTTTAACTAATTATACATAATGATATCTTTGAACAAGGAAAAATCTAAGTATAGTCATGTAAGTTAATGTTTAGCAATTATTTGTTCGTTAATTTAATTACCTTTTGGAACTCTCTCAATTGTATAAAATGAAAGGAGCAGTAATTTGTACGAAAGTAAGAACACTCTACAAACGTTTACTGATACACCCTATAAAAGTTTATTAATTTATTCTAAGTAGTTAATTAATTAGAGTACAAAGTAAAGATTGCTAGTATTGTTTGTCTAATAGTAAGTTAGCTTTGGTATGAGTTATTTCAGGCGAATGTGTACTACTGAATCATACAGTAAGTTGTAATTGCTTTCCATAGTTGTAAGCGGAACTCAAGTTCCGTGCCAGTTCTGTTGAGTGTTGTACACATACTAAGGAGCTTTTGATCGATGTACTTTAGGAGCCTGATTGCTGGCCAGTTCACACGCTAGATACGGATTTCTTGAGCTTTAAGTTAAAGGTTAACGTGATTTCAACCCAGTACTAATTAACAATTTTGATTGATTTTGACTCATTTTTTTAGATATAGTCCAACATGGATGTTTATGAATGTGGCTGACAGGTAAACTAACGTAAGCCACTATTTTGAAATGTCATTTTGGTGATACCGGCCAAGGAAAAATTCTTACCCAACTATAAGTAAAAATATAGCGCTATTCAATAAGACTAGATTTTGTACTTGAAATAGTTTAGAAAGGGAAGGATAATTTGTGATGCCTCTGGTATTGTCAATATCCATCTGCCGCGGTGACTACTTAATAATTACGAAGGTTTCAGCTTTTGAGCCAGCTACTAACATCTAAATGTGTGTTAAATGTTTAAATATTGCATTTTATTGTTTCCAATTTAAGATTATTGTTAAAACGTAAATGATTAATTAATATATATATATATATATCATGTCATGATTTACTTAAATTGGAAATTTCCATTAATTGGTATCGTTATCACTAAAATGCCATTTCAAGATGGTGGATAGCGTTAGTTCACCTGTCAGCCACATTCATAAATAGCCATGTCGGATTACAACATAACAGTCGTTTCTTCTTCTTTTTTATTTTTTTCTAGCTCGTCTCCATAGGATCGCTTTGGGAGCGCGCACCTAGCTTCTAGTTTTGACATTTTATATGTACTGGTAATTGGTCTACATGATATAAAAACTTCTAATATTGACTTCTATTTATATATTATTTGTGTTTGGCAGTCGAACTAGAATGGTATCGGTTATTTATTTTTGTACTCCACGTTTTCTAAAAATAGCAAATCTCTATAATTGAGTAAAATTCACTCAATTGAGTACTAATTTACTCGTGTAGATATCTAATTAATTGTTCTTTCTTTGATTGGTGTTCTGAAAATGTTTTTAATTGTGTTCCCTTAAGTGTTCGAGATTACAGACCTGATAACTTTTCTCTCTCGCATTCTATTTTAACATTAATGATGAAGCACATTAATTTAGATCTGATAATTATCTGTATCTTTATTTAACGCGGCTGTGACATAATGTTGGAGATTATATGGCGATATTTGAACATCTGACCGTAGGAGCCCGTATAGATATTGGTTAGGTTCCTAAGTTCCTATATTATATTTGCGTCCTAGGTTTTACTTGTAGTAATTCTTCGCATTTACTAACACGTGTAAATAAATGCATGGATTTGTATAAATTTAAAATTTATTATTATTATAATATGTATAAATAAAGAAAGATGATGATCATTGCTGGGCTTTTTTGAGCATATTTTGGTATATGATAGGTAGTCATCAAACAATAATTGAAATAGATTTCTAAACTACCATTAAGTTAAATTATAAAATCTCAAAATGATGATAAAAGCACAGCGCCTCTGGTGGACGGCAATCGCTTTGCGACTGACGACGCCCAGGGCGTCTGCTGCGGTGGGGGTGTGAGGCTTGCCTCTACCTCACGCGTTCCGCCTCCTTCTTCGCTCGCTTTACTACTTCGCAGAAGGTGACGGCTTCCCATGCCCTCTGAAATTGCCTGTTATCCTTGGTTTTACTAGTATTCTTATTCTCATTCTCCACGTATTATTGTGCCTATAGCAATAGGCACAATTATCGATATACTTTGTGCTAAATTTCATCAAGGTCGGATAAGCAAAGTAAAATGTAACCTACAGACTGAGTTACTTTCGCATTTATAATATTAGTAAGGATCTAAAATTACCTACTGGTAAAAATGTATGTCCGTATATTTTTTTATATCTCTCAAGAGCCCAAAAGCAGGAAAAGTATTCATAGGGACCTTTTAACAGTGGCAGTCAAGACGTAATCTATAATGTATTCACATACCTAAATATATTTTAAATATAAGTATACTACCTACTGTAAGTATGTTTACTTATTATTAAAAAAACGTAACAAAATATTTTACATCTTAAAGTCATTCAGATATTTTCACAAGCGTTTTCTCATGCATATATTTATAAGATGTGCTCCTCTTCCAGTTTTCCCTAGCGACATCTCGACATTGATACAAATGCAATGATACTTGCGATGCTGATACGAATTCAATGATACCTCATTTATCAAAATCGGTTCAGCTGTTCTTACTGTACGACTAGATAATAGACTGCGTGTAAAGCATATTTTACGAGCAAATACATATTTTAAGAATAACAGATTGCGGTCTGTACTATTGCATGTGTTTTAATAGAGTATTGAAGTGTATCAGAGCGGAAATAATAGCACATTTATCCCTAAGGGAAAAAGTATGTATTTTTATCTGTTACTGAAGACCTTGCTACACAAATGGAAAAGTCTTTATTTATAAATAGAATAATCATGAATAAATACTAGACCTATTACAGTAGCCTAAAAAAAGTAAAAAAAAAAATGAATTAAATATGCACAACCAAAAGCAAGTCTTGCACATACTGTGCATTAAATAAATATAAGTATTTAATATACAATAAATTACTGAATATTGTATTCGATTATTTTATTTGCTCGCAATCGCAGTGAAAAGAAGTGTGTGTATACAAGGGGCTGAAGCCAATTATAAGTCGGTTTCTATTTACTCCTTCACTTAAACTACTTCGGCTTGGGAGTTAAACCGTCTCGTATAATAGGTCATTTTAGCCCTTTGTATAACAATCTACTTAACATCTAAATAGTAGAAGCAGTAATAGTAAATTGTCTTAATCTGATGGGATTAGCTTAAGTGTCGTGTAATTCTATAAATTAATTTCTAAGCACGTCAGATATACCTTTCTTTTCTAATAGTTATAATTAGTTAATGCCTTAACTATTTATCACTTATTAAAATTAGAGAAATCCTTTTCTATTTCTACGCTGTATATAAATGTTACATAGCGTATAGATGATAAACACGATACAATATCAACAAACATAAATTATAAATGAGCATAGCGTGTATTAACTAAGTCTAGGTAATAAGCTATTAGACAACTAGTACATAGAATAGCGTTTAAAATGAGTTTAGAGAGATTACCTCCTGAATACTTAACAAGTATTCACTATATCTGAGGTATGGCGGATCATATAGCGAAGTTGGTCGTCCCCGATACCCGGACGAGTTTGGAGCCTACGGGGATTGGAGATTCCGATAACTTATACCAATCATGATATCAAGGCGCCGTTTAGGAAGTTGTGCCCGGGTTATGTAAGTACCTAAGTACTAGGACAAAAGTGACCTTGGGAATTTGGGAATACATTAGAATGGTTTGGATTCGAAACTTTGTCTGGGTGATCTGCTGGCTTACTTGCCAATATGAAAAGTTTAATTTTTTTTTTACAATTCAGGATTAATTATTTATATTATTTACTGGTTTTTTTTTCATATTTAGACTAGTTTTTCGCCAGCGGCTTCACCAGCGGCTTCGCCAGCCCCTCTCCCCCTTTTCACTCCTTTAGTGGTAGAATTTTGGAAAATCCTCTTATCGGATGCCTACGTCATACAAAGAACACACCCTACAAGTTTCAGGGCTCTATGATCAGCGGTTTGGCTGTGCGTTGATCCGTTAGTCATTCAGGACAAAGCATTTTATATGTATCTAGATTTATTAATTTCATCGAAGTCCAATATGAACGCCTATTAACAAATGTCAAGTTACAGAGGTTTTACCTTGCTTAAAAAATACTAATTGAATAAATTTCAATTAAAAAATTATAGCCTCCTTTTTGAGGTCAGGGAAAAGGGAATGCCGCTTTAATTTTTAGTTCCAGTTTAACAATTTTTATTAATTACAAGCTCAAGTTAAATTAAGTTAGTCATGTACAGGGTGGGGCGCCTAATTATTGATCGCCTAGTTGTTGAGTAAATTATAATTATGTAGCAGTTAAGAGTTGAAGATAAAATAAATTGTAATTAATTAGTAATTACTAAAAGATGTTTTTTGCGGTTTCATTCGTATCCTGAGGGAACTACTCCGCGCACCCAGATAAAAAGTATTCTATGTGTTCCAAGTGTGATCCAGGTTATTAAATATGTGTGTACAGAATTGTATCCCGATCCATTCAGTAGTTTTTGGTAGGAACATACACACAAAAGTGCAAAATTTTATGAAATCATCATAAAATGTTGCACTTATGAAATGAGTAGAATTAGGTTTTGTATTAGTTTCTATATCTTGTTTGGAGAATAAATTCCGAAATCAGCATCTTATTTTACTACACCAGTATATGTTATTTTCATCAGATTTAAAATAAAAATAAGCTTCAGTCTTCAGTCACCATATAAATTGCTTTTTCATACACACCGTCTAACATTATAATATGCAATATACTCTTAACTTTATTACGAAAATTTCATGTTAAAGCAATAGGCTTTTTCGTATAATTTCAGTATGCTAATCTCGTCAGGTGGAACCCCCCAACAACTAATCAACCCCTAGGGAGGCTCGCTGCGTCGCCCTTGTCATACGGTATAAACATCTGACAGTTTCAGTATTTATATATTTTCTGTTCAAAAAGATTTCGTTATTAAAAACGTTTTCAGCCGTTTTATTGCTTAGTATTTATTAACTTTTATATACCTCAGTAACTTTATTTACTACTTAACGATGTGGTTTCTCTCGTGATTTTTTAATCTAATAATCAATTATTGCATTGACAAATCTCGGGTTGATTATAAGCGCTTCATCTAATCAAATCTTAAAACCTATTAAGCCACTTATTTCAGTCAGACCTATTTTGATTCCTACTTATGAATTGTGAACTTATGTTGAACAATATGCAAGATATCTATAATTACTCTTCTTTATCATGTTATTATTAAAATGTTATAACACAAAATATATATAATTTATTTATGAATAAAATTGAGAAGAGAAAGGGTTTGAGAATTTATCATGAATCATTTGGCGGAAACATATATTATAGTTTTTCATCTTTGTCATGTGTTACTATACCAATGTAATAGCATTATGACAATCGCTATTCGTCGGGCAGTCTGAAAATTCCAAGCTAATAGAACAGAACATGGAGAAGTGCTTGCAATCCGAAGTAATTTAGTTCGTAAGCCGATAAAAAAGTGAAGAATACATTCGTGGACAATGAATCCAGATCAGTTTCAAAAATCTCTCTTCTAAATTTCGAAAGTTGTGTAAGAAAAATACAGTTGTTTTATATAATTTTTAAATAATTTACTGGTTTGGAGAAAGTCGTTTTATATGTCGTAATTCCGGTATCGAAGAGTGATTCAATTCTAAGAGGTGCTTAAATCTCAATTTTTGAATAGCTGTCTACGACAGTACAATAATGTATGACTATGAAAAGTTCAGTACCGTTACAAAATTTATTACTTTTGGGCATTACCTAAAGATTTTTGTAACTGATCTAGATTAATTGCCTTCACGTGTAATTACAGTCCAAAAAGACTTTTAAAGTTTAAAGATTTCCTTTTAAAACACAGCGTTAACCAGACCAGTGGGTTCAAAGTAATCTACGGACGGACGGACATAAATATCTATGTTTTCACGTCATTTGCTTTTGGGTCTAAAGTGGTATTTCTGTCGCGTTGTGCTAAATGGCTTGGATATCCTCCAAATATGCCATCTAGATAAGCTACGAGACCTTTTACTGTTATTATTGGGACTCCCTATTAGCAAAAGTTTTGTATATTGTTTAAGTTGAACTTACTTATGGGTCTGTAATACCGAGGAACGAACAACTGAACAAATATTGGTCGTATGTAACAGAATTTAGTAGGATTATTGTTTCTCTCAGAATGTTTGTATGAGATTTAATAAACTGGCAAAACAAATTAAGTTTTTTATTATATTGAGAAAATATAACGATTCCGCTTCGGGACTATGCTTTCTGTAGTTGAATAACATCAAGTTTAAATTTTATGAACAAAACTCCTCTAGTTAACTATATAATTCAGGCCTTTTATCCTAAGCAAAGTTCCATACACGCGTATTTAAAATAAGAGTAAAAAAAGGAATCTGTATTGAATTCGTTATGCACGGACACTCGCGACGCAATGTGCGGGCAGTGTTTGAGTAGCCCGCACTCAACGCACCACGCCGAGCTGCACGGCGCCATGATCATCTGAGCATGACGATGTATTCGCAATAGTACCAGCTTTTGCAAGTAGTTTCATTCGCGTTTTCAGAAATTGATGTATTAAAGAAAGGTCTACCTTATAGTTTCATTATATTAGTCATTTATTTACATTACTACATTTTACTCACAATTTTATATTTATAAAACCAATCAATTTTCTTAAAAAAAGTTTATCTAAAACTAGATCATCCCAATCAGTATTGTGGAAATTGTCAAAATGCAGCATACATTGTGAATGCGATTGTGTTTGCAATTAGCCGAAGGATAGCTGTATAAACATCACGAGAGTGCTGCCCATCAACATGCAATAATTACACAGGTAAGCTTGTTTCTACCTGGGAACAATATGAACACAATAAAGGGATCTAAATAGAAAAAAACTTGCCAATTTAATTACTTAACTAACTTTTACGTACAAAGGATCTCCATGGAAGGTTCTATTCCTTTAACCAAAATCTTCAAGTTACGTATAAAGGCAGGACTTTTATAGAAAAATAACAAAAGCTTGATAACAGGAGAGTAAGTAAACAAAAGAAAGAAATCCTCCCTCCCTATTACATTTACTTCCTAAGAAAACGTATAACTTTTTGGCTTGCGATAATACCTGCAGACCTTTTACATCAAGTGTTTAGTTTAATTAAAACTTGAGCGACCTACTTTACGCAGTGCGAGTATATATACGAACATAGCATGTCTTCACACACTTCCGAAATAGTTGATAACTACGCGATAGCTTCACATTTGGAGGCTTCAAAATGGCGCAATTATTACATTGCAATAACAGCTTTGATAATGACAAGAACAGAGAACTGCATGTCGCGTTGCGCGATATCTACAACAGTTGGAAATTAACGGATAAATGTTCCCCAGAATTATTATAAAGTCCACTTAGAAATAGAAAATTTAAAGCATCATATTGTGATTGGGACTACAAAGGAAAATAAGGTATCTAAAAACGTGTCACTTTTAATGAACATATCTACTTCTCCTCAAAATATTGGATATAGCAATCAGACGAAATTCACGGTTGTCGCGCAGACGACTCAGCCATACGCAGTGTTTGTAGCTATTCACTTTTATTCGAGTGATATGAGTGGAGACGCGCCAAGCGATGCGTGTCACGCCACTCACATCGTATCGAAGCGGACGGTAAAGTATCGCTACTAAGAAAACTCCGATCCAATTTAGAAGTCGAATCCGATGACTGTCCCGCGGGACACGCAGCTTTATTCATGAAACGAATTTTAACGGGGAAAAGGGAAAATTCGATTCTATCGCGAATATATTAACATTATAATACCTATACAATATGCATGGCGTACATAAAATGACCGTTAACATGCCCAAGTAATAATGTAATGTCCAAAGAGATAGATCAATCTTCACTTACGACTTTTTAGGTAACTTTAAATATTTTATGAACTACTATTTTTTGTTTAAATATTTCGCATTTTGTCCTTATTCATGTAGCTACATTATTAAGTACAAAACGCGAAATGTTCATCATTCGTCATTCTGCACGGCGCAGGGACTTGGGCCTTTAACGCGGCCCTAATATATGTAGGTATAATATAAAGCAGAAACGAATTGTGCCATAAAATCCCGGTGCTGAGAGTAAAACAATGTAATTGTGTTTTATGTAAACATTTCGCATTTTGTAATGTATATTAATAAGGACAAACACGAATTATACATGATGAATAATGTAGTATAATAAAGTAACGTTATATAAAAAAAAAAACTACTATTATGGGTGGGCCTCACATACAATAGGTAGGCCATGGTGTCGCTTGGGTCGTTTCGGTATCACCTCTATTTTACAGAATCTTTAGTATATATTTTACATAATTTATTATTATGCAAATGTAAATCTATCTATACCCGAAGATCTTTGATACAATTTATAGGCTACGTTAGCGTAAATATGGCATTTCTTTTTTCAGTTTCTGCTCTAGCCGATCGGAAAATCAATTGCAAAGCTAGGGCTATTCGGTGCAATGATGTGAAAGTGACAGATAAGTTGCGAATTTTTCCAAGGAAATTTGTCTTCCAAGCTTTTGCATTCTTTACAGATTTTCAACAGACCGCGGTGCGGAAGAATGGAAAAGGAATATTTTGGCATAGCTCAGATGGTTTTCTTAAAACACGTGGATCGAAAAATCACGGAGTATAATGTCATTGGCTTGCATAGCTATAACCCATGCACGTTAGTAGTTATTTAAAAGTTAAGTAGACGTGTAGTATAGTAGCAAAATAAATGTTTAGTAAATGGAGAAAATTGAAGAGTTTGAATAGAATTCCTACATTCAATTCTAAAGGAAAAAGTAGAGGGCGTCTTAGTAATATTATAAAAATCTTTGAAAGTGGTCCCGACTGCATTGCTCTTTTAATTTAAAGCGTGAATTTTCTTATTGTCTTCGTTTATTTTCCAACTCTTAGTCAAACTTTATGGTCCTAACGTAGGTACTCCACAGTCACGAGGTTGTATTTCATCAGTAGTTAATAAATAGTTAAAGCCCAGGCTTGTTACACCTTTGTTGTGATATTAGTATCTCAGGATGAAATGACTATGCAGGTTTTAATCAAATAGAGTAATCAAAATCCTTTTAATTTCTTGTCATACTTGCCGATTACTTTACGCCATTAATCAAATGAACATTAACCAAGCAAAAACAAGTCCAAACTATAATAATATTAGACATTACTTCCTTCTATGTGTATGTATACCTATCTTATGTCATGTGGCAAGTAAACTTGTAATTATATGTATTAGTTACGTAAAAATAGCTGCGAGGATTTGGATTAAAGGTGCACAGATAATTTACAATCTGAATTAGTGGACCTAATCATGACGCCGATGCAATTTTCAACACAGACGAAGCAGCAGGCAATTGCTATTTGTGAATAATATTGAACAGTTGCGGTAATGTGCACGTAATTTGGCTTAGGTTCGGAAGTTGTCAAATATTCAAAGTGTTGACACGATCCCGTATTGGCGTGTATATCTACAACTATATGGAGTAACACGGTCAAAGTTCAGCGAGCTCATCGCTCCGCACTATGTAAGTTCGTCTAAATGTTGTGTAAGTTTAATTAGAATTCCTACATGGCAGAGCGCCTGCATCGCCCTAGCTGACAAATGAGTCTATCTAACATCTTCCCGAACTAACATCCTCCTTTTAATGGGTAAATAATATTTGCCGTAAATGACTAAAAAAGTTAATAACACTTGTTTGTCGATCGTATTTGTTGAATTGATGACATGACCAGTATCCTAACTTAATATTATAATGCGAAAGTGAGTGGATTTATTTGTTTGTTACGGTTTAACGGAATAACGGCTGTCCCGATTTCGATAAAATATGGAACGAAGAAAAATTGCCTTTCAAGAAATTTTAACCAGCAAACTGATTACGAGCTTCAAATAGGTGATGTAGGTATTAAAACCTGTAAATATTGTGTATGAGTTACACTATAACACAAACAAGTTTCAAGAAACAAATTACATGATTTGACTTGTTCCTTGTTGAAAATTCGATTCACATTCATCTCAGTCTAACTGTGGTTCAAATTCACGTCTTGTATAAAAGTGAATGCATAAAGCGAATGTAACAACAAGCCTTAAAATTCTAGGCAGAGTGGGGCCATGTCCCGGCCACGCCGCCCCACTGAAAATATAAAAGCATCCTTTCTTATGCAATGCTCCGCGGCTCACAAGACGAATACACATTTTTACTGCAGTTGCAATTCTAACGTCACATGCAGGCGTACCATTTTTTATATCCTTATTCAGAGTATCATAAACGGACAAGTTTCTGTGACGAAGACTTATGACAGTGCAAGCAAAGGAAATTACACTTTTCTTTAGCAGTGAATATTTTTGTTAGATATAAAGAATGGTGTTGTATTTGTGGTAATGTTATTGTATCGTATTGCATTGCTATGATGTCTTTTTTATCTGTATGTTAAACTAAACATATTTGTTATTAAACATAATTGTGAACTGAAAACCCCAATGTGAATTACCTGTATTAATATACTGACATATTATCTTACACAAATAAAAAATAATTGCCTAAATGTATGTATGTACGCGCATTGTTTCTGAACGAATGCCCCAAATTAAATGTTTTTTTCGTATTCGACATTTTCAGGATAAGGTTTGAATAAAATAAAATTAAAAAGAAGTCGCGCAGAAAAAAAAAAATGGCGGTATGAAGTTCACCCGGTCAATTACTTTATGATATTCTGTTATTGATACTCTCTTACCATATCGTAGTCTAGATATTAGATAGAGATCCTATCAAAATGTTGTCATGTAACAGTTAGCACGATACCTGATATAGTCTTATATAAAAATGAATCCCTTTATCCCTTGGTCACGCCATAACTTGAGAACGACTTAAATCGTTCTCAAGTTATTATAGCGATTTGGATGAAATTTGTCACGGAGATAGAGAGAACTCGGAATGCGGGTGAAACCGCGGGAGACGGCTGTTTATCAATACTTAAATGTCAGTAATCACCAGTAAATAAAATCTGTCATTTGAATAACTAATGGATGTTATTAACAGGCTGTCAGCTGCAAATTGTAGAATGATCTAGTAGAGTTTGGTTTTATTGCAGAATCATCAATATCGAATAATTTAGAAACTATGGTTAATAAGTAATCTTCTATCTTCTTCTATCTATCTATACTTATAATAAATCTGTAGAGAGGTCAATTCTGTACATGAAATATATTTCCAAAATAACTATCAGGGGGTGATTAGGGATCGATACTGATGCCAAAAATGCAATCAGTAAAATTTTTGTCTGTCTGTCTGTCCGTCTGTCTGTCTGTCTGTCTGTATAAACTCTATAGAATCAAAAACTACTCGACGGATTTTAACGAAACTTGGTACAATTATTTGTCATACTCCTGAGATGGTTATAGTATACTTTTCATCACGCTACAATCGATAGGAGCAGAGCAGTGAAGGGAAATGTTGTCATTTTGTTTAAACGCGCTAATCTCAGGAACCGCTGGTCCGATTTAAATAATTCTTTCAGTGTTAGATAGTCCATTTTTCGAGGAAGGCTATAGGCTATATATCATCACGCTAAGACCAATAGGAGCGGAGCACCACTATTCCACGCGGACGAAGTCGCTGGCAGAAGCTAGTACTTATAATAAACCTGTAGAGAGGTCAATTCTGTACATGAAATATATTTCCAAAATAACTATCAGGGTCGATTAGGGATCGATACTGATGCCAAAAATGCAATCAGTAAAATTTTTGTCTGTCTGTCTGTCTATCCGTCTGTCTGTATGTCTGTCTGTCTGTCTGTCTGTATAAACTCTATAGAAACAAAAACTACTAGACGGATTTTAACGAAACTTGGTACAATTATTTGTCATACTCCTGAGATGGTTTTAGTATACTTTTCATCACGCTACAATCAATAGGAGCAGAGCAGTGAAGGGAAATGTTGTCATTTTGTTTAAACGCGCTAATCTCAGGAACCGCTGCTCCGATTTAAATAATTCTTTCAGTGTTAGATACTCCATTTATCGAGGAAGGCTATAGGCTATATATCATCACGCTAAGACCAATAGGAGCGGAGCACCACTATTCCACGCGGACGAAGTCGCTGGCAGAAGCTAGTTTATAATATGTTTAAGAGAAAAAAATACTTTTAATTTTACGAAGCTATCCAATTCAAGTAATTTCTTTAGCTTGAACCAAACGCGAACCAAAGCTGGGGTAATCTCGTCGGTCAGAAGAAGAAGAAAGTAAATTCTCTTAAACTGAAAAGTAGTAGTATTTATCCAGAATAATTTCAGTCCAACTCTCCTACTATGTATTTAAATTTAGATTAAGTGTTTACTGTACATAGTTTTTAAGTCGTTACGGTGTTATCTCACGCCACGATATCTTTATTGCTTTGAAGATTTTGTCCCGTCCCATCCGTGCCCCTACCTAAAGAAGTGTAGTTTCAACTTAATAATTATGTTTTCTGGTTGGGTTGTAACTTTAAACAACTACACTCGGACACTGCGGTCACATATTTATGAGTCTACGTGTTTTACCATTTTTGCCTTAAAGGGTTCGGGCATTTTATGGTACATAAAGGGAATTTTTATTAGGGGACAGAACATTATTTTCAAAATATGTTTGTTGTTATTATTTTATGTAACTATATATACAGATGTAAGATAAAAAACTTCCGTTAATGTTCAATGTTTAGTTAGCTAATAAAAAGTTTGTTTCATGTTTAATCGATATGTAGTAGCGTGAGGTGTTCCTGGAAAAAAGGAAATGCCGACACAAGTTGCAGAAACGGGGATTATCCCCGATATTGCAGCGAAGCCGGGAAATAAAACGTTTGAGAGAAATGTTCTTGCACCGCGAAGGTGGATAACGTGCCTTACCGAGTGTTACCGAGCAGCTGCCGCCCGCACCGATAGATTGCAATAAAACAAGCGCAGCATCTGAAACAGAGATTTATGTCATGATCAATGTAACATATCCTTCAGGCTGATATTAATTTTTAAGGCAATGCCCTTTTGGAACTATATAATATAGAGAGGTTATAATTACTAAACATATTAGGCTGAATATTTTATAGATGTAATAAAGACAGATATAGAAAGATATTAGAACTTATTAGAAAATAAAACGCTGTACTATTTTCTGAAATATTTAATTTAAATGTTGCTGTTAAAGAAATTCCTTAATTTAGAGCAGCAACTTTACACAATTTATAACAAAATAATTGCATTGAGTTCACTCGCATACGATGGTCGAGCTTAAAGGAGAATTGTTTACACAAAGCTGCAAAAACGGATATCTAGAATTAGTTCTGTCTAAGCGACACGGAGCGGGACACGTACAACACATAATTTCGCTTAACCGCATTCGTCGGCGGAAAGCACAACTCACTACGTAGAGACGTTACTTTGCAACTGTAATTACAGATACACATATTGCTTCCCCAGTGATCTGCGAGCGAAAGAAAATATAGAATATGTTACCTCACCCGTGTTCGTGTTTACGACTAAGCTCGAAAAGGCTTTAGCGTAGTATATCGTAGAGAACAATGCAATTGTGTCCGATTGCAATATTTAATTAAACTAAACACTTGCAATCCACGCGAGAATGAACGTCTGAAACATCACTTGCGAGTTCTGATGGCTTGGTAAAAAATATGCGAGCAATGTGGAATCGCTAAAAGGAATGAATGTATTCTTCGGTGAATTCTAGTGCAATTTTCGTTCTCACGCAACTTTGAGAGCGAAATTGAACTTACTAAGAGATTTACTTTTGGTTAAATTTTCTTTTTCTGTCTGGTGGACGTCTGGAATGCTTTTCGGTTTCCGCTATTGCAAAGGAGGACGTGGAAAACGAACGCGTTACTCCTACAATATTGCAGGAATACAAGTCTTATGTTTATTCAGCAACAAGAGTCTGCACGAACCGTATTTATGTTTTATTTCTCATTGGTATATTACTTTTGGTAATAGTCGCGTTTGTTTATTAATTTATTGATATTGCTTTTGTTTATATCATCATCTGCCTAGCCTTTTCCCAACTATGTTGGGGTCAGCTTCCAGTCTAAACCGGATGCAGCTGAGTACCAGTGTTTTACATGGAGCGACTGCCTATCTGACCTCCACAACCCAGTTACCGGGTAACACGGTACCCCTTGGTAAGACTGGTTGTCAGGCTTTCTGGCTTCTGACTACGACTAACGACTGTCAATGATCTACAAATGACAGCTGGGACCAATAGCTTAACGTGTTTTTCGAGGCACGGAGGAGTCTCGCTATGACAAAGATGGTCACCCATCCACGGACCGACCGCGCCAAGCGCAGCTTAACCTTTGATCGATCGAACCGTGCGGCTGTTACTTAGCCACGAGCTCCTCATTGCTTTTGTTTATAAATGGTGATATTATTACCATTATTACTGACTGAGGTACTTGTTGCATGCTATTTTATTCAGTACGTACTATGTGATTCTAATTACGAACATGATAAACGTTCTCTCATTACTGTAATGTACTCGTAAGTAAGTGCAATGGCTTGATACAAACTAATCAATAAATTATAAACAGCCAGTGCTTGATAGCCAGGGCAACCCATAGTTACTATGTACCAGTTGTATCATATTTCAAATAATCTTTGAATGTTCTGAATCGACAAAAATTGCGGCTTGATGAATATTTTATACTGACATATGAATACAGATTGCAGCAGCCCCTCCTGAAACCCCAAATGGCAAATCTCACGTTAACTGTGGTGATTGCTTGACCCAAATTATTGCAGCCAATCTAACTTGTCTATAGCTATCAAGGGGCATGGGTTTTGGAATCCGATTAAATTGTTAATTGTTTGAAAAAAGTCAATTCTACGTACACTTTTTGTACATTTTGCTGATAATTTATTTAAGTATTTAATTTTAAAATGCTAAAATCTGAACGAAAGGACGAATATTAACCTATGTCAAAACGTAGAACATTTGAAAATCCTTATCCTAACTAATGTGATAAATATGGTTGTCTGTCTATCAGTCTGTCTGTTACCTTTTCGAAACAACTGAACCGATTGAGATGAAATTGGTTTGGAGATAGAATTTCTATTCTATCCAGGTTCTCCTGGGGAAGAAGATCTGGGTAGTTTTTATCCGGGAGTGTGAGGTAGTTCCCTCAGAACGCGGGTGAAACAGCGGGAAAGAGTTAGTTATAAATAAAATCAGTTCGAGTTTGAGTGTACTGTTTTTGTGTTTCACACAAATATGTAGAATACATGACGTTAAAACACCTAACAAAATTTTTGCGACCTGCCAACTTTCAATATTGCACACACGAATTCACAGTATTGAAAAAAAAAGCATTAGGGTGCTTGCATACCGTGCACGGCATCCAGTTAACAACTTTATTTTTATGAAGTAAGAGCTTCCAGAGAGCAATCAAGCTGTAATACTAAAATCTAACTACATTTTAGAGAGCAAAATAAATACTACATACCTGTACCCTGTTTCCATACAGGGTATGGACATTTTACTTGAAATATGATGAGCAGTTTTCAAATATTTCTGCTTCTCATGGCATCGGGTAACGTGTTTTTTCAATACTATTTTATATTTATGTTGACAAGACCGTGTACCGTTGTAACTATAGAACTGAATATAAATTATGTTTATTAGTTGACAAGGTTAAAACTCGACTCTAACAAAGTGAGCATTTTTTTTGTACAGAATAAACAGAAAATTATTCCGTAATACACATACGTTGATACCTGTAAGCTTACTTAGCAAACGAATGCGTTAGTCAAGGATGACTAGTGCATCCTTAGCAGCTTTCGGAGTATCTCCGTAAACAGATCCAAAGAAATTCGAAATAAACTTTGGAAAACATCAGCAGTCATACACAACATCTTCCTCGACATAAATCCGAAATTATATTAAACCTTCCATCAAAACGTTTCACTCTAAAATATGATAAAAATACTTAAAAAGAATATTTAAGACAGGAAACGTTTGAAATGCAAACATTTTACGTTGTCTTTGCGAATAGGTAAGTACAATATTTGCTAGTGTGCGCCCTTTAGCGTGCATTTTATGTCAGATTCAGGCTCTGCTTGGCCGTCACTTTGCATATGAGCGGCGAATACGGGATAAAACTGGGATGAAACCCGGGATAACTTTATCTCACAATCTCTTCTTGCGTCGCTGATTTTTAAATTCAAGTACACGCTACGTGTATTATGTAAATTGATTCGAGAATGTTCATTGTATTTTGACTTACCACCCAACGGATTTTTGCGTGGGTACCTAATATTAATATTGAACGTAATTTATTCAATATGGTCTGTCTAAAAGTATTCGTGATTTATTTTTCGTGTTAACAAAAATGGAATAGGTACTGCTTATAACTTTATTTATTAATTTAAAATGGCACCAGAACGCCATTTGTGTATATATTGTAGTCGCTGAATAACCTAATTTTTCCTAATATATCTTTCAAAATCTTCAAATTGACACCGTAAATCTTTCAATAAATCAGTTCAATTAGGTCTTTCTTGCTGTTTTTGTATTTATATGAATTACATTTGTATGAGAATAGCTATCGCAGTAAAATATTTGCCAGTTAACTGAGTTGCGTATGCGCTCAGTTTGCATCAGGCGTATCTACACATAAGTTCAATAGCTACTTATCGCACTATACACACGTTGTTTGTATATAACAGTCAGTGTCAGGAGTGAGAGAGAGGAGCTCGTGGCTAAGTAACAGCCGCACGGTTCGACCGATCAAAGGTTAAGCTGCGCTTGACGCGGTCGGTCCGTGGATGGGTGACCATCTTTGTCATAGCGAGACTCCTCCGTGCCTCGGAAAGCACGTTAAGCTGTTGGTCCCGGTTGTCATTTGTACACCTCTGACAGTCGTTACGGGTAGTCAGAAGCCAGAAAGTCTGACAACCAGTCTTACCAAGGGGTACCGTGTTACCCGGTAACTGGTTTGTGGAGGTCAGATAGGCAGTCGCTCCATGTAAAACACGGGTACTCAGCTGCATCCGGTTTAGACTGGAAGCCGACCCCAACATAGTCGGGAAAAGGCTAGGCAGATGATGAGTCAGTGTCAGGAGTCCCATAAACATTTGTATACAGTATACTTGATATGCATCTAACTAGAAAATACTGAACCAAATTTTATTGCGCTTAACCGTTTAGCTCTCGGCTTGGACATAAAGAAGAAATATTTTAAGTGTTGGTTCAAGCAAGAGGGCACTTTACTATCTGACTTAACGCGTGTTCGCGGAGGGTTGCTAAGTGCTCGCAATAAATTGCTCGGTGTGAGCACTACTTCAGGTGCTTTTTCATTAGTCAAGTTTCCCTGACAGTTAAATGCTGCAAATAGTTACCTTTGCTATCTAAACAATTGCTACTCTCATTGGTGTAATCCTAGATTTTTAAACATGTAATAAATTCTATGTTTTGTTTAAATGTGTATTGCTCAAAGCTATGAAAGAAATTACGGGTGAAGCCTAGTTAAATAGGCCAAAAAACTGCTGGGAGTCTGCAATACCTATAATTTCTGATTATCCAAAGGTTGTCTAAAGGCAATCGCGAGTATGCTCATTCTACCATTCTTACACACAGTTGCACCAAAAAATATCAGGTCACTTATAAGAGAACCGGAAAATCTCTTTCTTCTTTCAAGATTTGTCAAATGGGGGACAAAATTGAATAATTTTGCTATTATTTTATGTTTTTCGTTTTAAAGATTTATGCTTTTATATTTTGACTTATTTATTTTGACTTAATGATCATATCTAAGTATTCATAACATAAAAAGATGCTAATTATTGATATCATATTTTGTGATAATCGTAAAAGTATAATGTATAAAAAAAAATCGTGCAACCGACCTGTATACGTCCTGTTACTTAGATTAGATTTTCGTATTTTATAAGGACTGTTTTATGTATCTATGTAACGGTATATTGATCCATTTTCAGTGCAGAGAGACGGTGCTATTTGCCTAAATATCACTGGCATCTGGACACACTATAGCATGTCAAAATACAGCTGGGATCTATAAGGTTTAGAATACGCGTATAGCCTAGTAGAACTAAGTGGACTTCCAGGCTAAGAGTAATTCAGCTCTTTTCAGTTGTTTAATACCATAACCCAACTAGTGAGTCAACAGAAACTCCTACTCCCTTGTAAAATATTACCGCATCTAGTTTGACTAGGCTGCCCCAACGTAGTTAGTTACTAGGCTAGATAGAAGAGGCAGGACTTCCGACCACTGCCCTTTATATCCCAGTTGAACTTTGATGTTAATTAAATTCAGAAAGTATTGTGAGAAAATTGCCAACGTTGGGTAATTCTAGTCCTACTTATATTTTAAACACGAAAATATGTGGTAATGTATGTATGTATGCTTGTTATTAATTCACGCAAAAACTACTTCATGGATTTGGATGGTACAGGTAGTTTCTAACCTGGATTAACACAAATACATATATCTATATAACATCAGTTGCAAAAATTAGTATGACTTTCTAATCACAAAACGAAAGCGTTTTCCGTATAAAATATGTAAAACTAACAGAATTTGCTATAAGGCATTGTTATTTTTATGTTTAACAATTTTCGATATACCTACTTGAACTTTTATTACACGTACTTACCAGCTAGACAGCGTAAAAATGTATAAAGATTATGCGAAATATCAATATCAGTACATACACGAAAATCGCAAGTATAATTTTCTTGAATTGAAACCTAACCTGCCATATCTATGACTCTCTAAATTCACGTTTTGATTGACGTCTTGTAAGGAAATGCTGTAACGAACAGCGGTAAGCACTTAATCTAGTTGGCACGTTTGGCAAACTTACTCTGGAGACATCTCGTGACTCTGTAAAACTAGTCTTCTCATTCTTTTTATTCTTATCTATTCTGTAACATCGTACTACTAAAGCTTCTTTCTAAAGTATTATATTTAACTAGCTGTGCCCCGTGGCTCCCGATCCGTCGCTTCGCATCGCCCACCCGTACTTTTTTCTTTTTGGTCAGTTCCGAAGAGTCATAGCGGCATATTAGATAGCTTAACTCTTGAGCTGGGCTATCAAATGTAGTAAGTTTTTTCAAATCCGATTGACAGTTCTAAAAATTAGTGCGTTCAAACAAACTAACAAACTCTTCAGCTTTATATATTAGTATAGTATTATCCGCTTCTCTGGAATAATCAAATTAATATAGGAAGAGCAAGGGAGCTTGGAGGGAGATTGTCTAGACATCACATGTACCTAGTGCCTCGTAATCCTAGGATTAAGGGTAACCGCAATATGCTAGTATATATTTTAATCCATTCTGCTTGAAATAGATGCACTAGAGGATTTGCTACAGATTGACTGACTGGTATGGTTTGCTTCTAATCAATCTCATTTCGGACTGACGGAATGATGAGACGAGGCAAATGATGCTGATAACATATACATGATATATATATATAGGTATGTGGTATAATACTAGTAGGAAGACGATATTATAAATGTTTCCAGGGTACGAAGTAAACATATTATCAAACTCTGGTCACATACCCAAGAGTTTGTTGACTTTTCATTCATTATTCAATAAATGACATTTGTGCTATGTATTTTCTTCTGTATAAAGTTGAGACTGTACTGTAGTTGAGGATGATGAAGGCATTAAAACAGAAAATTATGACTAAAACTGATAACCATGATTTCTATAAAAAAGACTTATTTATGCATAGTTCAAAATAACCTGTTTAAACTTTTTGACGAGCGATGGACTTATCCTTGTATTTTAATTAAAATAAATGATTTACATTTTGAAATTGTAGATATTAATTAACATAGGTTACATTACGGCGTCAACAAATAAATCGATGTAACGTAAATTTATGAAAATAACTAGTTCTTACTATACAAAAAACAATGAAGTAGATGAATAAAAATACAATAGTCATTCCATACAAACAAAACTTCTACTTAGAATAAATGAAAAAGCACATAATAATATTATCGGCGAATGCAAACAAAGGGAAGTATCAAGCAAACAGGTGCAAATGCTATGACGATGTTTTTAAGCCATTCATTCCTAGTCTACAAGCTAAACCAACTTAAAATTTCTGTATTGTGAGTAAAATAAATTATATGACTTCGAACCTTATATTTATTGAAATCTGAGATTCATTTGCGGTCACAGTTTCTGTCTCAAGCAAACCAACATTGTGGGCCGTATATTTTTGCCGTTTGACAGATGTACAATATTTGTCAACGCTTGCGAACGGTTGTTGAAAGCGAACTTCAATGGCTGCGCAACGCGAAATGAATCTTGATTCGGTTGTGCCGTCTCTTGGGCTTGCAGCTGAATTCTATATCATGCAGCTTGTATATACAATTTGCAAGGTATATTGTGGCTGTGCAATACTGCCGTCATACAAAAAAAGGCCGTAACTAACATTTATATCGATATTGAGTTAAATAGGTACATTTTTATAATCAGATTTTTCCTGATTCCAAATATGTACTTAACTCAATATCGAAAAAAGTGATAGTTACAGCCTTTTTTCGTATGACGGCAGAATAGTAGAAGTAAACGCAAAATGTTATGGTCAATGTAGTCATTAAATGCTCTGTATACAGTATTTAATTTCTTTTGTTAATTGTATCCATAATATACTAGCTGATTCCCGCGGTTTCATCTGCGTTCCAGTAGAACTTTATTATTTACTAGCTTTTTGACCCGCGGCTTCACCCGCGTGGACATTTTTTTACACCTTGGGTAGGGATCCCTAATTATTTCTGGAAATAAATATAGCCTACACTTCGTAAAGATGTAGCTTTCTAACGGTGAAAGATTTTTTAAAATCGGTCCAGTAGTTTTTGAGTTAAAACCCTACAAACAAACAAACAAATCTTTCATCTTTAAAATATAAGTATAGATTTATTATAAATCAGTTGCAATTGTCTTACAGGCTAACCTAATATATGACAATGTACTAAAAACTTACTACGTCACTATTTCGACAGGTGGTCAAGTGTCTTCCTCTGAATTTCCGCCAATGTACAATTAAAAATATCCAACTCTCGAGAGATAACGTTAAGTACTTTGATTGCTTTCATTACCGGTGCATGCTTTAACATATCGGTACGAGCTGCTGGGAACTCAAATAGCCTTTCCCTAGAGCCCTGGCGTAGCCTGGTATTAGGGAACTACTTAATGCACCTGGATAAATAGTACACTATAACCATCGTTTACCGTGAAAGCGTAACAAACAAACAGACAAACTCACTTTTGCATTTATAATATTAGTAGTGATGTCGTAGGGAAATGTAAAAAGGAAAATATTATTTCGTGAAATTCCTGATATTATTATTTATCTGCGACATGTATAAGAACATTTTTCGTCATAAGATTATTCGAATAACCTAATTAAACATTTTTATTTCAATCAATAAATGTTAGTACTAAATTATTGAAATTGCTTGGTATGACATCAACAGGTTTGATCAAAGACACACGAATAATACAGTGGTTATGGCAGCTGGTAATAGTTTCAACGCATACACACACGTACATATTTTACATATGTATACATACAGGGTTATTAGTACCTACTAGTCGGCAATCCGTTAAGAGGATATAGGGAAGGTAATTTGCTAACAAATGACCTCGGATGACCCCTGTGGAATTGTCAACTATTTCCAAGTAATTTGACATTTGACTTTTTTAAAGACTTAACGGATTGCCGACGTAATACTAATAAATCTGAATAATTCTTCTGTACGTGTGTGTAAGTGTGTATCACTGTCTACTGAACTTCTAATATGATCTGGCTGGTCTGATTTTGATGGTTTTTTTGTGTCTGTGTAGGCCCCTGTATTTAGATTTAAAATTGTTACCGTTTAGATTAAAAATGTTAGGTGGCGCTGTGATCGAGTAGGAAAACGTCTGTCGGGTTCGCAATATCGCAAATATATGATATACTAACTGGTTCCCGCGGTTTTGCCTGCATTCTGAGGGATGTAGTTGACGCACCTGGATAAAAATACCCTACTTCCTTCCCCAGGGTTCAAGCTATTTCCATACCAAATTTCATCTAAATCGGTTTAGCGGTTTAAGCGTGAAGGGGTAACAGACAGACAGACATACTTTCGCATTTATAGTATTAGTATGGATAGTACATAGTCCGATTTGTTTATAGAATGAATCGTTAGGGATGATATGTTTAGTTATACGTATTTATAATAGTTTAACTTAAAATCGTTTGGTGCGGAAATTTAATCAGTAAGTTTGTCGAGGCATTATCGTGGGCTGTCGAGCGGTGGTCAACGGGATGTAAGAACACCTTCACACTGCGATATGCACGTATATATTAGATTTTGTAGTCATGTGTATAAAAAAATATTTAATTTACTTATTTATTTATTAATTTATAATGGTTGGAAATCAATTACTGTAAATATTAAATTAGCTTAAATTAACTTAACGATATTAAACGAGGAAAAGCTTAGTAATTGAAATTATAACTTAAAATTCTTCTCATTCTCATTGTGAAAAACCAAAGGAATTCCATCATCTTCATCAATGTTATGTTAATGACATTAATTACTTGTTAAATTAACTTAACGATATTAAACGAGGAAAAGCTTAGTAATTGAAATTATAACTTAAAATTCTTCTCATTCTCATTGTGAAAAACCAAAGGAATTCCATCATCTTCATCAATGTTATGTTAATGACATTAATTACTTGTTAAATTAACTTAACGATATTAAACGAGGAAAAGCTTAGTAATTGAAATTATAACTTAAAATTCTTCTCATTCTCATTGTGAAAAACCAAAGGAATTCCATCATCTTCATCAATGTTATGTTAATGACATTAATTACTTGTTTGATATATTAATAGGTTTACTGACACGCTTAGAATATTACTGGCTGGATGGGACTTTTTAAACTCATGCTTCACCAAATACTAACGAAATCCTTACTAATATTATAAATGCGAAAGTAACTCTGTCTGTCTGTTACGCTTTCACGCCATAACTACTGGACAGATATAAATGAAATTTGACAGAGATAGAATAGACCCTGAGGAACAACATAGGCTACTTTTTACCCGGGTGCGCTAAGTTGTTCCCTCGGGATGCGGGTGAAACCGCGGGAAACAGCTAGTAAATAATAATTCACTTAGGAACCTTTATTTTCAAAGACGGAGAAGAAGAAGAAGGCCAAAACATTTCGCGACGCGTCTCCATGGAATTATCGTGTGCTACATATTATTAGTTTCTTATTTCTTCCTCTGACGGCGGAACCGGAAATTACCTAAGTTTATTTAGTCATTCTGGTCAAACACGGATTTTATATTTGCCTAAAATATACTCTGATTCGACAGTTCTGATAAATGACTAATGTTCAGTAAATCGAGTTTACGTTATGTACGCTGCCATATCAAAAGGAACTTAGTTTTATTCAGCACAGTTTAGTTTTCGTGATTAGTAACTTGGTAGGTGTGCTCGAGCCCTTACTAGTCGTCCCAGTAATTAATTACTAAGGGTTTCCGCCGAATCACGTGCAATAGGCAAACTGTCCGAACCTTTACCTACCCTATTATTGACTATTAACAGATTAATTTTGTCCGAATCCTATTAGGATTTAATTTTGTGTAATGAATTGTGAACCAAAACAATACACGAAAATGAGGCTATCAACTACTTGATTAAAAACTATACATATTATTGGTAGGTAAATGATATTATTTAATATGTATACTTAATTAATTAATGAAAACAATGATTTATAAACCAGGTTTCAGTTTATTGCGATCTATGACGTAATATATCGGGAAAATAGTAACAGATCAGTTTAATTTGAATAGCCGCTATACGGAAAAGAAGCAACGCGGCTGCGGAACAGTTGCGTAGTGGATGCGGGACTCCTGCGGGGCTCCTGCGGCGCGAGTGGGGCGGGTACCGGGCCGGGACCTCCTCACCGTTTGCCATTAAGACGTGATCAATTATCCACGTGCGTTCTTTTCTCCCACATCCTAATTCATTCAGCTGGTACGATTACTTACGGAATTTTAATAAAACTTGGTTACAAGCTAGAAAACACTTTGTCATCGTCAGCCGTTACCTATGAGTTATGACTTCATCACTTTCTTTATGGATAATGGAGATTTTTATCATTATTCCATAATTACAAAGGCATATCACAAAAGTTTATATTGAAAGTTTTCCTCTAAATACAATGTTTTCAATTAATGAACGATTTATTTAAGTACCTATGTGTACATTACAACATTAAAATGGCGTGGAAAAACATAATGTCCGGCCGCGGCAAGCTTAATGTTTTCATTGTTGTCAAAGACTATTAAGGATAAAAGAAAGTAGTCGAACTTTACTGTTATTTTATAGCACATTGACAGTAGAAGTTTTTATGACAGTTTTTAGTAGAATGCCGTAAAATCTTATGTAAGTCTAATGTGCGTTAACAGAAAATTGAACGAAGATATTGCTATTGCCATTAATTTCGAGAACGTCCCTTATAGTTTGATTTTTATTTCGGTTGTAAACATTTGAATTTAAACCAATATCATGTGCCAATTAATCTATCAACTTTGCGATGGAAGAACCTTAGTGAGGTTATCAAACCTTAATTAAAAAAAAACATTTAGCACCATTAGATTAAGCTCTTATGTACCTATTTAAAATGATATTTTGATCTTGGAAAAAACTTTGAATTAAAAACCTTAATAGGTTTCAATGTAATGTCTGGTTGGTAACGCGGTTGGTAAAATTCTATTGCGTAGGCTTTATCGTAGCAACATTGCTACGATAATGTCTACGCGTAGTCCGATAACTATGTTATTTATAAGCATTTATGGACCTACTTATTTTTTAACATTTTAATTTGTGCTGATAATAAATTTTATTTCATTCTAATTTATTCCTGAAGAACAGATCTTTATGATCTGTTGCATGGTCTTAAGACTTCTTAAGTAATAGCAATTTATTTATGCAAACTCAAAGTATTTTCCTAGTACTGCGTATTTCAAAGATGGCTTAATACAACAAACTAAGAGATTCTTGAATGCCCACTTTCTTAATCAAAAATAACTAAATTAAGTAAGTGCGTACTTACGGTCAAAGTTGGAGGGAATCAATTTGATAGGCCAGGCGTACCGTGTTTTGTTGCCCCCGAGCACTTTCCCAACATGGTTTTCTTTTCACTTTTTGTTCGTTGTTATTTTCATAAAATTATGTTTTAGGTAGGTATAGTTTCGTAGTCCGCATTTCTTTGGCACAAAAAGGTAAACAATGATAGAGAAATTCTGTGTAGTACCTGTTATAAAAGTTCAAAATTGATGTTCTTAAAAATCATAATCATCCTTTCCTTTGGACTGTTATAAATAACGAAGATAAACACAGAGGAAAGGTTTCTTTTCGTATATTATATTATATAGATATTTCGTGAACAGTAATATATTCTGCAATGATTTGACACATTCACAAGCAATACATTTTCGGAAATCTTTCCCCCTTATATTATAATAGTGTTATATCTACTTCGAGGGAAACACTCCAATTTATACTTATAGTTATATCGTAGCCATACTTATGTAAGGTCCCTATTTTGAATAATCAAAGTGATTAAACTCTACTGCGATTACAGTTATTCAAGAATAGATATGTAGTCTTAAAGAAGACAAGTGATTTTGTCATCCAATTTTCTTTTTTTTAAATAACGTGGTTTTGTAATTAGACTGAAATTGCCAAATTTAATTTATTCTCAGACAGTAAGTGGTCTGTTTACTACAAATTTTGCTGAAGAAACTTTATTATTATTACTACTAGGTACCCTTTTACTGTGAGACATTCTGTTCTCAAATATTTTAATAGTTGAAATAGCTTTGCTTGTCGTAAGTCCCACTATTACTTTTGAAGGACTATGTCTACTTCTCATTCAGGATTTAGTACGGCCGGTAGCCCAATTGACATTTGTTCTTCGTCCTCAACTGAATAGGTCTAGGCATAATTTGTTATTGAGAGAGTTTCGAGACTCACTCTTTTCTATAGACCTATTTTTTGCCAATTAATTAACTTAGTATTTAAATTAAGTTTTCTGAGGTTTTTATCAAAGATATAACCTACATATTTGTTTTATATACCTGCAACACATCTATGTGTATAGGAACTTTTAACTTTGTCTTTGAAATAAAAATTATGACATGCAAGAGCGTAATTGCAATGAATAATTTTGAATACTTTAAAACGGGCAATTACCTATTTCACAAGGATTTACAGGCCAACATTTGGCGTAGCTCTGTAACCATGTTATGTTGTCCTTGATGGAATCATTGCATAACTGACGCTTGACGAGGCGTGCCGCTTTAGTGCCCATCGAAGATATACATATTAATGTAGGTTCAAAATGGCTGGGCAGATGGACGAAATTAAAATTGTAATGGGACGTTGTTACGCCTAAGTACATGAATATCTGTCGGCCCTGTGATGAACAGTTATGATATTATATTACCCTATTTGTAGTGGGATTGCTGGCCGCAGTAAGTAGGTCTGTGCAGGATTCCATACAAGTATACTGTGAGCTGTATTCTATGTATATCCATTTTTATGTTTGTTAAATGACGTCACACATGCCAAAACGGACACGCAAAAAGTACAATAATTATATGCTTTTAATGAAAAATATTTCATTAATTTTGCGTTGATTTCATCTTTGTTATCATTCAATAAAAATATGTATGCGATTCCGAAAAGTATCATTATTGACGGAAACGTGGAAGAGAAATCGTAAAAAGACAGTCAAACTGAGAATAAAACGGTTGAATGATTGCCCTCTTACAAAATATCACTTTTGTTCGAGGGCGCGTCGCGGTAGCTAAGTACCTATGTAGGTACGAATACATACAGCGATTCAATTGTTTGGAATTCTGTTCCTCTGTCTTTTTTTATTATATTCGAGGATGTGTGTACGAGATTTAAGAAAACCCCGTCAGGGAACTCTGCCAACCGTGCCCTTTCTTACCTATGTAACATAAGCCGTTTATGCGAAGGTGGAAGCTAAATTTTGAAAGTTACATGTACACATTGTGTTCCAAGTAAAATGTTGACTTAATAAGCTTTACGTATTTCATTTGAGGAAAATAATGGCCTGGAGTCTATAAATAGTATTCTGTTTATGTTCTTAAGTCAAGTCAAAAAGACAAGTAAAAATATGTGCTCTTCACAGACAGCGTTTTCCAAAAGAAACCATTGCTATAAACCAATACAGCCCATTCGAGTAGTTGACGAACTCGATGTTTGTTCAAGTAACTAAGTTAATTAATACAAGAGCAAATTTTATTTAGCGAAAAACTCAATTTCATGTGTAAACAAAACGGCCGCCACTTCCATCAGATCGAGTACGAATTATATTCGGCTGATGATTTATTGCTACAAACAGACGATGAGTGGTATAGGATTATTCAAAGTGTATTTTTAAATCTTCTGTTCTTTTATAGAGCGGATATTTTTAGAAGGCATTAAGATTTGTGGAGATTGGAGATTTACAAGACATCAAAGAACTTAAAGGTTTGATATCTGAAAAAAAAGCGTGATTTTGACGATTTGTTATGAATTGTCTTTGTCGCTGGTTTTGTGTTCTCAAACCAATATTTTTTACGTTCACATAAATGAACAGTGCCATAAAAGCTCAATGTTTGTAGAAATGTGAAAACACATATTATTATAATGTAGATTACTGTTGAGTGCGCGATTGTATGTAGGTACACAGTTTTACAGCTGTTTATACAACATCTTTACGCTTCCCTTCGAATACGTTCTCACCGATTGAACATAAAAACGTCTTTCTGCCAAAAAGATTCAACTCGGTAAAGGAATTCTCACGTCGGCGGCGCCGGAATGTGGCAAGATTTGTACAAGTGGGGATCCCTTGGGAGATGTGTAACGAATTCTGGGAAGGCGGCCAGTAACGCAGTGCACTACGCACATGAAGTATGAAAATGTGGAGCGCTAGTGTTTTGGTCAATGCAAAATTCGATTCATTTCTGCGTTTTTTGCAGGCAGTATTCTACCTCGGTTGTTCCTAATATCGATTGCTATTGATATGTAGTATTTTTTAGTACATGCATATATCTATCTACTAGTCTCCGATCACTTAGTAACGCACGTGGTATTAATGGTTAGATGTTGGTGCTTTTATCTGATATTGCATTAGGTATATGGTACACTACGGCTACCGGTGTGGCTTACGATCGGAGTGACACTTACTAAGTGTACTGACGCCAGTGTTTACGTACACTGTTCACAACATGGACAGCGACACGAGATGTTTGTAACAGGATTACATTTTGTTCGCCTAACTTCAGCTGTCTGGAATCCTTAATGACGTCATTCAGGGTTGGATTTTCAGAGATGGATGATATTTTGATTTTTAAGTTTCTTCTACAAAATAATTATCTTTTCTTTTTGTAAGGTACTTATTTAATCTGAGGGAATTTTACAATGCTTATAACTTAAAGTTTAAATGTGATATTTTGTAATGATTGAAGCTGGCTGCATTAATGACGAGCGATAGATCCGAAACCATCTTGGTCACAATAGGAAGCAATGACTGGAAGCCCAAACAATAATTTTGGTTTATTTGTACGCGCTTCGTTCAAAGACTACCAATATAACGCGGTAGTTAATGAGGTTTTCATTATAAATCCTAAAGGGTTGTGCTATTAATTGAATGGTTTAACGTTATTGAAATGTGTTTTCGAAATATTTATGTTTTTCGGTGTACCAGTGTTATTATAATTGGAACATTATCGGCGATTTCGTTGGACGTCATTTTATATTATACCGTATTATTAGAGTCATGACATCAATTTAAAGACACTGTTTTTATTCAGTGCAAATCTATTTGCAGTTTCCAAACAGTACAGCTGACTGAGAGCTGCATTAGTGTCGTCAGTTGATGCATCTACACTAATATAAAAGAAGAAGAGTTTGTTTGTTTGTACGGGCTAATATCCGTCAGTACCAGTCGATCTTTTTGCATTAATTAGCCGCATTCTTGAAGGAGGTAAGGCTATTTAACATTACGCAATGACTCTTAGGAGCCGAGCAAAAAGAACAAAAAGTACAGGCAGACGATCCGATGCGGTGGGTCGGAAGCCACGTGCAGGTGAAATCGCGGGGAGTTGCTAGTATGATATAAATGTATATAGTCGTCAGCGAATGCTGTGGTCTCTATACTATATTATACCTTTGCTATTTTCGCAGTACACATACTAAGATGCAGGTGTGAGGTGGACATAATGAAAGTGCTTGTATGATTTACGCAGTACAATATATGTAGTTACGTAGTAGTAGATGCCAGACATGTAAGTCTGCATACTTTGAAACAACGAGATCGTTTTAGAATTTACACTTAGGTTCAGAAATTTTTATCTTAAGTACCTACTTTATTGTAAGTAAGTAAGAAGTAAGTAAAGAAACTTTACCGGCTCACGGAATTTTTATTCTGGAGCTGTATTATTCATGGTCATATCATTATCAGCTTGTTTCATATAACTCTACTGTTGAGCATAGGCATCCCCTAGCGTGTGCCAAATCGCCCGGTTCTCAGATTAGCGCCAACTTTTGCCTTCATCTCTGCCTTTCGCATATGGTTTCTCCACCTTGCTGCAGAGCTTCCTACACTATATTTGCCTGGCTGTAATCTTCTCACTCTCACTTCTGCTTGGCAATTTTTTGAGCTATAGCGGTAACTTTGTTTCTCTGTCAGATTGTATTATTTTATTATTAGTTTACTTAGTTACGCTGCGCTTAACATCATTCAGCTGGTTGCCAGCATCATTTGTAGTTAAAGTTGACTAGAGTTCCAAAAAGGGTTCCAAAGATGTTTGGTTAGAACTCCTTACACCCTTTTTTTCTGATGGGTAATCGTACCTTCCCGCCATGGGTGGCGTAATAGAGTATCAAACTCTTACTTACTAAAACCTATCCAGGTTCCTTCCTCAGCCCTTTGTGTTCCGGGGGCACGGTAACTCTTTCGAACATCCCACAGTCCCGGCAGGCTATGGCCTTGTGGGAAAGGCCCCGTCACATGTGCTGACATCTCTTTGAGGCGCGTGGAACACGAACGACGCCGTACGCCCCTGCATCCTCATAATTGTATTTTTGCTTTGTATATATTTCTTATAGCTTGAACATAAATTTTATTTTTAAACTATCATCATCATCTGCCTAGCTTTTTCCCAACTATGTTGGGGTCGGCTTCCAGTCTAAGCCGGATGCAGCTGAGTACCAGTGTTTTACATGGAGCGACTGCCTATCTGACCTCCACAACCCAGTTACCGGGTAACACGGTACCCCTTGGTAAGACTGGTTGTCAGACTTTCTGGCTTCTGACTACCCGTAACGACTGTCAAAGATGTACAAACGACAACCGGGACCAACAGCTTAACGTGCTTTCCGAGGCACGGAGGAGTCTCGCTATGACAAAGATGGTCACCCATCCACGGACCGACCGCGCCAAGCGCAGCTTAACCTTTGATCCTTAACCTTTATTTTTAAACTATATTGGTAAAATTTTTAAAGTTAATGTAATGCAGTCAGATGATGATGAGTTTTTTTAACTACACGGCAATGAGAACAATATGTTTCTATTGCTAAAGTAAGGAACAGGCGTGAAAGTCAGAGCGAAGTCATCAAACCTATCTACTGAAACTCATTCTATCACGTTCGCGTGATGTCATATCCGACTGATATCCGATGACGGTAAGCCACTTATCGGATACAAATGAAATGTTGCATGGAGAATATATTGGTAAGGGATTAATACTACCTACTCGAAAGATTAGCGGATCACTCACCGACTCTCGTAAATATTTATAAGCATCAGAACATTTTCCTCTGTAAATAACCAAAAAATATTTTCGATTTTCGTTCGGAAATGGAATTTTTGTTATTGTAACAGAAAAGTATTGAGTATTTATGTTTTTAAGTAATTGTGTATTAAGTGAAATAGTAGATTCGGGGTTTACGCGGAATGCCGTAACGCCGACTCGATCGACGAGTTCGATTGATGAGTATCGGGAACGCATGATGCTTAACTAGATGAATCCGTTTTATCTATAGAGAGCGGTGCACACTGTACGAAGTAGGTCAATAAAGTGCTTTAATTTCAATACACATTGCTAGTAAAGTTAATTTTAATATAATTTATTTACGTCATTAAAAAAATAAGAACAAAAACTTGATTACCTCTAACGTTTATACGTTTAGTTCCATATAATGAGAGGGGGTTGGGCACAAATTTCCACACTAAAAATCTCTATAAGATCTTGTCCACCAGTTTAATGTCTTTTCACAGGTTTCCATCTATCTCCATATCAAATTTCAACTAAATCTGTTCAGCCGTTATACAGTGAAAGTGTATCAGACAGACGGACAAAGTTACTTTCGAATTTATAATATATGTAGATAGGCACTCGGGTTTTCGAAAAAAATGCTACTGCATTTTTTATTGACGTGAACGCTCTGAATATCAATCAGTGAATTTATTCTTCAAAGAGAAGTTTAAAGTTTATTTATAAAAGAATTTTATAAAGCTCTATCTTACATATATAAATATTACACTATCTTAAAATGAGAAACAAAAAAATACCAAGCCAATATGTACGCTATAGGTATTTGTTCGGGAGTGTGGATTTCAGAATGGACTATTTCCTATATCCCCGGTCGTAGGGGCAGTCTCACTTTGATTAAACCCTTTCGACGCCTCCGCATGAGTCGCCCATTCCACTTTTATCTACTTTACTTTCCCACACATAAAAGGACCTTACAAAATATTTTCTTGGTTGACGAAACGACTTCAGTTTGTATGCTCATTTACGGTGATAATAATATACTTTAAAATGTTTTTGCTTGGTTTTAGGCTAAAAAAATCTTAGAATATATATTTTTTACGCTGTTTTGTCTTATTTTTGGTTAGTCAGATAAAATTGATTTGAATAATTAATTTTAATCACTACTAAAATCTTTGAAAGTATGATTTTTTGCTAGGTTCAATTGATAATATGAAATTAAATTTAAATTAGAAGATACTAATGGTAGGTACTAGTGTTTATTGTTAAACCACTCGTCTTAAAGAACTAAAACTCTACCTAAAAATAATTACGTATTATCTTTATTGACATCTTTTTAGATGTTGGGCTCATTTATTCTCGTTTGAATGAGAAGGTCCTGAAAGCGAATAGCAGTAATGCTTCTAACCGAGTTAACTGCCGCCAAACCTGTTTGCTTTAGTAACGAGCTAGATTAAAAGATCAATATCGAGCTTAACTAATGACACGTAGCACGACCCTAGCCTACAGGCGTCGTGAGCATACGACACCTTTTATGTTTTAACTCCCAGATTAACTGACGTGCGAAACACATCCCTAAAACGTTAAACTGCTTATATATAGGCATTATTTTTTTTAAGGAAAGTCTAACATATTTGGTTTCATTAGAATATTATTTTATCTTATATAATAATTATCATATTCACGGCTTTTAATGCAACGAGGCTTTGGATTGGGAAAAGCTTCAAGTTGTTTGATAAAACGCATAAAGCTGTGAACATAAAACACTCGCAAGTAATATACTTACAAGAAAAACAAGTTAACTCAATATTTATTGGATACGTCGATAAAATCGCCTTTCCTTTATTTATGACAGTCACCTGATTCCTTTCGGTCCCTCAAACACCTCGCGGCCCATTTCCGTGAAGACTTTTTTCCTATTATTAGATTACAGCTTTCCTTTTTTTTTCAAATCGTTCCAAAATAAATTACCCAATGCAGAAGTCAAATACTTGCTTTGACATACAGTCGGCACGTGTCAATCTTGACACGATTGTATTGACTGAATTTGTTGGGATAAAGAAGAATGCTACAAAGTAATTTTAGATTGTCTATACAGAAATAAAATTATAGATTTGGTTAAGCTACTTTTTTTACTGAAATGGTTTTGTTATATGGACCAAGAATATAGAGTAATCAAGACTCGGGATTGAATGAACTTTCTGTCTGATACTTACCTACAAAGATTTCTATAAGGATGAACTGGATCAACTTGAACGAATGGTTCAAATGTATTCTGTGTGTTTCCTTACGACTCAAGAAAATGTATACTTTTCTGGGAAACGCATTCAACGTGGGATAGACTATCCTTTCAACATGGACATTGTAGTTGTAGGTTAAGCCTTCTAAGTTTCTGTAGTAGAATAGGCGGGCATTTAAAATGCAAATAATTATTTATTAGCTATTATAATAACTAAATAAACCCGTGGAAATATCACAAGAGTATTTACATGTAAGTAATATTATTATTTTTAATTCAGTTCCATGAATGTTCGAAATAACAGACCTTCTGATCTATTTATCAACTGACGTCCTATGTTTAATCAAATTATAGCTGTTGTATAGGTATAAATCTTTGTAGGGAGAAGACTTATTTTGCCTTTGTAAATAAGAACGCAAAGTTGCATTTGTTAGCACTTATCTCGCGTCTGCGCACGCGCAATAGCACTACGGGTTGGTTACCCTAAATTACTGATTTTTGTACAAAACGAATGCCTGCTTTGTTAATTAAACATTTGTTCTAAACATGATGTTGGCAATTTATGTTCGATACAAATTTTCTACTAAATTAAGCTTCAGTTTGCATACGGTTTCCATTAGGGACTTTTCAAATTGTTCACTTGATGTACACACAAACGTTTGTTTCATGGGTTATTGATTCTCTAACGGCTGTATCAAACTGGAATCAGTACTGGTTGAGTGAGCTATTTGTATGAATAATTTTGTGATTAAAATACGGAATGAACTGTAATGAACACATTATTTAGCTGTTAGACGTTAAGTAGTAGTATTGTCGCTTGGTGTTACAATGTTGTGAAGTGGTTTTCAGGGTTCTATAGTGAATCTAAAGTTTCACCTTATCCGTTTCAAAATTACTCAAAATTAAAAAATATTACGTAAGGTGGGGGTGTATATTTTTTTCTCGCATACCTATCCAAATAAACTTGGTGAGAAAAGAACATTTCCAGATCCAGGGATCTGTTTGCAAAATATGAAGTTTTAAAGAGCTAATTTAACTTCTAAATTAAAAAAAAAATAAATAAAAAGATATTACAAAAAAAATGTAGAAGTATAAATATAAGAATTATGGAACCCTATAACTACGCGTGACCAGACACGCACTTGACCGGGTTTGTGAAATGACATTTCTCTCTTATTATATTGGATGTGCGGCCCATGCCAGACAATAAACCGCCGCTTTGTTTGATTTTTGGGGTTACTATTGAGTTATACCAGGAGGGCAGGCCGCAGCGTCATAATAATATAAATTCTTGGTAAAAAAACAAACAAGTATCTTTATTATTTTACTGAATAGTTTTCTTTATTAGAATTCCATACTGCAAAACAAAATATAAATAAATTATCCATTATTTAAAGAAAGATTTGAAAAAAATGTATTAGAACAAATTTAATAAATATAATTCTGAGGCACATGAAACTGTGTATCGATACATCGTTGTCACTCGATATTATAAGATGCGGTGCACATATTTATTGTGCACAAACTAAGTATGCTAAAGTCAATTTTGGTATTATCGCTGTCTAACGTAGTCGCTGTTAATTAAGTATAATAGGTACAAACTAACTTCATGCGGCCCTCGCTATGCAAGTTGGTTAAAGCTTGTATATATTATGTAGATGAACACTTCACATTAAAAACTTTCCCCTGCACTGAAATTCAATAAGTTATTTTTATGAAGATATAAATTGAATTTAGCTGCTTTTTTCATGAGTACCCGAAGATTTTGGGGCGTGGGTAACTTTTTGGCTCCCAAGAGTAAACCAACCGTTCTGAATGGCCGAGACTTTTTTGGGATTCCCTTTTCTTGCCACAAAGAAAGTCAGATTCATTTAACGAACGGCCTTTTAAGAGAGAAACTTCTTTGAAGCTTATTAAAGAATCGTTTCGGAGGATTAGAACCCTTGAGGCGTACCTAAGGCTGCATAATATATGAATATTAAAATAGCGCACTAAAACGAACTACGAGTTAGAAATGTTAACTTGAATGACATAAACAGATAATTAAAGAGTCAATTTAAAGTTAAATAAAAGCAGAGCGGTATGAGTGTCGTCTAAATTGGTCGGATTTATAGTTTATCTAGCAAGGAAGAATGTAGGCAAAGTGAAAATCCGATTTAACTCGCTTTTACCTGGCCGCAATCGGCGTCTAGATTCGATTCCCCGGCACCCTGAATGGAAATTGGATTTGCAGTTCTGCAGAGCTATGCATTATGTACTCCTGTAGATACTTTTCAAATTATCTGCGCTAACCTGAAAGAGATTTTTGCAGAAATATATGTTTTTATTTCTTAGATCGTTCACGATGGTTCATAAAATATTTTATTGGCTTGTTTGGTAATCGACGTTTATTTTTAACCGACCGAGTATTGACCGCGTTTGCATCAAAGGAGCTTATTTATTCATATTACTTTACTTTTGCAGAAAATATTTGAGTGAAAACTACTTGCTTGTTTGAAAGGTATTGGTTTAGCGCTCCCCTGAGTAAAAATGGACTATTTATTGTTGTATCTAGTTTAGATTCTTCTTGTTTTTTGTGAAATACAACATTCTGATAGGTACATTATCATCTTATAGTACAAGATCAACCAATACTCAAGGGAATTAATAAATAATTTATTATTCCAACGCAGAACTTGATGAAGCAATGGACTAGATAAGAAATGATTTCAAGACTAACATCAGAAAGTTTTTTTAGAAAAAGGTTGTAGTTTTTGTCAATAGAGCGCCTTTTTTGGTGAGAATCGAGCACCTGAGACTCTTAACGATACATCAATGTTTTTTCTTACTTACGTATGTATTACATCGTGACAAAATAGTACAAAATACAAGGGTTACCCAAATAAACAATGTATATCACCTAGGGGCCTGCGCATGCTTGAGTAAGAACGTCCATATTCTTATATCTACACAGCCGTACAATACGCTTGCATGTATTTATGTATTAAGGTCTGAATTTGACATTGAACCTATTTCTTTTGCAAATAGTAAACATTTTGAGTTTGTAGAAATCATTTCGTAGTTTGAATGGATTGGGTACCTCTGAAACTGGAAAACTGATTCCAGATATTCTCTCACTAACAGAACCCTACTTATCTCTGATAACTCATTAATATCATCATCAGCCTATCTAAAACTAGTTCACTGCTGGACATAAGCCTCCTCTAACGTGTGCCAAATGATTAATAACTATTATAAGCAAATATACGAATCTCGATACTCACACGCACATATTATTTTTTCGAATATAAGTAAAAGAGGCAGAGAGAAAAAAGTCACATGGACGGACGTAACGCTTTTTCCTTTCGTGAGGATTTCGACGCTGTGTTAAGGAATTACAATCCAAATCCATAAAGTGCTCTTCATTTCTATTCAATTTGCTACAAAACAAACTCCAATTGTGATGACAACCGATTTCTAATTAGGTGTAATATTACGATTCTGTGTTTTGCACCACAAGAATTCGAAAACAAAACACTACAGAGGTCATCTAGGCTTGCCTCACGCCCGCATAAAACAGTTGCTATTTTTTAAGTCGCACAAAGGCCCAGTGTATAGGTGTACATAGGGGGCATATCACCTTCTCTTACGAACTGCCATAAAGAACTTCGTTTCAAAAATCTGTTTGCAGGATTGGGCACACCGGGAAAAACTAAACATATAGTTGGTTAATCTTCTGCTTATACAGGTACGAAAATTGTAAAGGTACCTTTAGCGTTATCCATCAGTATCGTGATTCTGAGGAAAAGTAATTTTATTTCTTCATATCCAACAATCAGCTATTCAAATATAAACCCACTACATAATCATGTTTGTATGAAATATGTTTATTCATTCTTACAAAAGTCAAAGCAATAAAATTATTTCTAGAAATAATGTACCTATATCCTAACTATTATATAATTTATGTGAATGTGAGTTTGTTTATTTTATATGTTTTTACTAAGAAGTTTGGTAGGTATGGAACAATATTGAAACCTGAGGAAGTTTGCAGGAAAATTTTATCAGACTACTAAAAGTAGATCGCTCAGAGCGTGAGTACTGGGGAACTACGGGAAACTGCTAGTCTATTATAATTTCAGATTTTAACATAAACGTTTTCTCAGCCAATACAAAGCATTATATAATCAGATATCGTTGTATCGACCATGTATTACTTTATAAACGTTTTTTCACATTCAGTAGTAGGTATGCTGTGTTCAAAAATTATTATCCATATTCGATATTTGTGTGTTCGCAACGTGGCACGCGTCAATCACGCAACAGATGCGGGCGACACATTCAAAATTGTTGCTCAGAGATCAGAGAGAAATATTAAATGGCATATTTAATATCTGCCCTGTTTTTTCCTTATTCTGTGCTATCAAAAAAGTTAATAACGTATAAACCTATATGTGGGAATCGGAAATTTTGTGGCATTCCACTAAATTGGCAATCGGATGTGGTTTATCAAAGAGCCGAAATTACTACCGACCAGAGATGGAAACGTAACTAGCCTAAAGGAGCTTATGTTGTCTAAGTTATACTATTTTCCATTTAAACTGTTAAAGGAATGTTTACATTTACTTTTATAAGATCGAAATCTTTTGTACCGAAAATCCGTGGGTCGGCAAAGCTGCATATAAAAAATAATATATTGGGTTCTAGGAAATCCTTAAGTATATTGGTATCTCTAACATAGAGCTGAACTATTCTTTTAGACTTTATAGAGTAGTAAGCACAATCTATCTACACTACTATTATAAAGAAGAATGATTTATATTTTTGTGTGTATGTTTGTAATGAATAAACTCAAAAACTACTGTGCCGATTTCAAAAATTCTTTCTCCATTGGAAAGCTACATTCACCTTGAGTAATATAGGCTACCCGTGCGAAGCCGGGACGGGCCGCTAGTTTCAAATATTACGATAAGCTTTGTAAACCACCATTTATCAATCACCATCATCGGCCAATTTATTATCCCACAGAGAGGTAAAGGCTTCCTTTCATACGGAGACGGCATGAGCATTGACCACTACGCTTGCTCAAATTAGTCTAACAGTAACATATAATTGGCATATAGTAAATAACTTATTTTATAATTACATAATTTTTGCTTGATAAACAAAGTAAGGCTTAATGTGGATACTTTTACAAACAAAATAATGCAAAATTTACTTTTTAAGCTTGAAGGCGATAACATTTATTTTTCCTTTCAATCCCCTGTGACCAAAAAGTGCATGAATATTGGATGAAGTTCTGGATCACCTATTGAATATTTATGATAAAGTTATTAAAGCAGATACACTGTGAAAGACTTCGTACAAGAATAACATAATAATAAACGTTAATGAGTTATTAAGGTTGTTGTTGTTGATAATGTATTGTCGGAAGTGATCATTGTGAGTCTGCTACAAAACAATGAAAACAACTACTACTGACAACTTTATGATTAAATACTTGGAATTCTTTGCTTCACAATTTGAACAATAGTGTCGTCGGTCAGTGCGAAATCTATACTTATGATAAATCTGTAGACAGGTCAATTCTGTACATGAAATATATTTCCAAAATAACTATCAGGGGGTGACTAGGGATCGATACTGATGCCAAAAATGCAATCAGTAAAATTTTTGTCTGTCTGTCTGTATAAACTCTATAGAAACAAAAACTACTCGACGGATTTTAACGAAACTTGGTACAATTATTTGTCATACTCCTGAGCTAGTTAAAGTATACTTTTCATCACGCTACAATCAATAGGAGCAGAGCAGTGAAGGGAAATGTTATCATTTTGTTTAAACGCGCTAATCTCAGGAACCGCTGGTCCGATTTAAAAAAATCTTTCAGTGTTAGATAGTCCATTTATCGAGGAAGGCTATAGGCTATATATCATCACGCTAAGACCAATAGGAGCGGAGCATCACTATTCCACGCGGACGAAGTCGCTGGCAGAAGCTAGTTCTATAATAAATATATAGGTGATAATTACCTACTATATTAACCTCTCATAAATACTATGATTATTAGTTATGTACTAATACAGATTATTCACACACAGTTACTTAATATCAAATATCGTAGATACGTAGCATTTTTGATGAAGTACTTAAAAACGGCGTGCGGTAGGAGCCGACACCGACAGGTATAAATAGTTTCGTAACAAAAAAAAATCGCTCCAAGACGTTTTGTTCCATCCAGCGTCGTTCGGATATTTACGAGTATTTCATTAAACTAAGATTCATAACATCGAAGTTATTATTAATTTCATTAGTGCAAAACTTTATTCAGAAGCACTCTGTGATGTTAACAGTTTAGATCTGCATTAATAAATTGAACACAAAACACAGTCATGGCAAGCTTAAAAGCACTATAGCTTCCATTAAGTCCCCAAATCGTTCGGAGGAGAGTACAATGTACATTCGTACCACGTACACTCATAGTTCACCAAAAACGACATTAGGGCTGCGATATGGGGCGAATATTTTGTACGATTGCAAACAGCAAAAACTTTAAGAAAATTCTTTTTGATGCTGTAAACATTTGTCATATATTATAATTATATTTGGAACTAGTCGTCTTATATTAATTTTCAATTTACATAATAGGTATCAGTAAATTTTCCTTTTCATAATAGAAAAGAATTAAAACATTTGGATTTAGCTTACATTCAGCAGATAAATTGCTGCTATGAATTATCAAATTAATAGCCAGGCTCGATACTCAAACAACATTATGAAACAAAATGTCATAAATTAACGAACTGATTAATTTGATGAATTCTCCCAATAATTGCCAATAAGAGATCGACTTGTATGATGATTGGGATTATTTATTATAGAGCATGCTTATTACTTCTATCTTACCAGGAAGTTTACTACGTATACCAGGAAGCAATAAATCATAATCAAATTAGTGAAGCCTGTGTAATTACTATATTTAAAAATTATAAGGAATTAATAAAACCTAGGATTGTATGTAGCGTTTTTCATCGGAAAATAACTGTAACCTTTATTAAATCTTTTGCAGCTTAAGAAGCAAGTTCTGAAATTGATTTTAAAATTGTTAAGTGCGCAAAAAGCAATGTGAATAATGGACCGAAATCGTACTATCAAGATACATCAATACCTATCACTCCAACGTGACGATATGAGGGAGATAAATTTAATTTCACTTTAATATTTTAAAAGCGTTCGTCGTTTTAATCGCATTTATTGAAGCTGGATTTTATTGATAATTTTATTGGTCGTGACAGAATAATTTTAATGATGGCCCCATCACCACTGAAAGTGCGTTTGAAATGGCAAATGTATAAAGCTTTTAACCAAATGAAATCCATATATTACTGAATAACACACTCGTAACTCGGTGATATAAGTCGCTCAGAAAATTGCCTGGCACAATGTAGTCGTGATAAGCATCGCACACACTCGTAATTTGTTTGTTTTATGCACTGTAGTGTAACTTTTGCTAATTCATTTTGTGTAAACGTTGCCGTTTGCGCTCAATTACTTTAAAACGAAATGTTACACTCCGACTAATAAACGACTTTCTCACGAAGAATTTAAGATTAGTGCATTTTTTATTTAGTGTATGTGTATATATATATTTATTTATTTATTTATACTTTTTGCACACAATAAATCAATATAAATGTACAATGGCGGACTTAACGCCTTAGGCGTTCTCTACCAGTCAACCTTTGGGTGGTGGGGAAATATAAGTGGCAGGTGCACAAGAACTAATTAAATATAATAATATATTAAAATAAATATAGGATTATATAATATATATATATATAATTTATATATATCTATATTATACATATATTTATATAGATATATATATAAGAAGAAAATATAAATATAAATATATGTATATATATGTATTTGTGAAAGCAATATACATATATATTATATATGCAATATTGCAAATATTGCTGATATTGCATTTAATTTATATTTCAGTTCCTTTTAGAAGTCTTTCTAGGGTTCCGAACCGAAAAGTATGTTTTTACTTCGTCTCTCTGTACGTCTGTCACAGTTGATTATTTCAAATAAAGAAGAAAAATGTTGTTTAAAGAAAGAGTGGGTAATAAAAATTAAAAGTGTAGCGTTTAGGTTATATTAAAGGTGTCTTCACATTCTTACATTTATTTTCTATAAAATCTACAAAAGATTTGTTAGTGGGTTTTTCTTTTGTTAGATTGGTATGTTGGCGGTGTTCAAGTAATTTGATTCATCATATTATGTGAGCTATCTAAATTTCTATAGTGTGTGTGTAGTCTCAAGTGGGATCATCGATGAATTTTTTTATTCGTTCAGCATTTTAATAAATAAAATTGCGTCCCTGGTCGTTAGGTTCATCGGAATTCAACAAAACATCGTGATCACATCCATCAAGCTGTCTTTCTGTATAGACGGGGCCGGTCGATGGTATAAGTAGAGATGGGTTTTTATTATGCGAAATGCCCTTAAATCTCCATGCTTGTAATGAATCAACGAACTTTCGGCTTTATGTAGACCGTGTAAAAAATTGTGGAAGAAAACTTTTGGTGATTATAGAAGAACGAGAATAAAAAAACTATTCAAATATATTTTATTAATCGCTGCGAGTGATGTGACTAAAAAGTTAGTTGTAGTCCTTAGACCAATCTAGTTTTTAGACAAATGTTATTCAAGGTGATCTATATCTATTTTAAGTAGGCATGACTCTCAAACTGCGCCAGACCTCTTTTTCTGCTTTCGTGCTAAAAAAGGTTGTAACATGTCTGACAGTTAAAGTTAATTTTACGATAGGTAAGTATCAGTAGAGTTTTATTTCAACAATACGACTAAGTTCGTTCGTTGCATTTTCTCGTAAACCATGGCGTTGTAACAAAAGGTCATAGATATTTTATAAACTTTGAAACCCAACAGAGTTGTCGGTTTGTTCGATAAGAAAGTTTAGTTCGTTAAGTAGGCACATTAGGGGGGAACAGGAAAACATTAAGGCGTGTCGTCGACAGTGGCTCGACGCCAGACGCTATTAAAATATGCTAACCAATTGGACGCACTGACTTCATTTCGACTTGTCCTCTTTTCTGTCAGCACCCCTAACCTTAATGGTGTAATTTGCACAGAACAATATTGAATCTTGAGTGTCAATTTACAATTATTTTATCCAATTTATTTAGAAGAAATCACTAACATTTAGATTTTATTCCTATTTTGGGCTCAGGATTTATTGACAGCTAAATATCAATGTTATAATTTCGACGAACAGGACCATGTAAGGAAAAAATCAAACATATCAAAAATATAAAATGGCTTGTGTTTGCATGACATAAATAATGTTTCTGTGGAACGGTAACTCGGCTGCAATCCCGAAATTCAGAAAGCATTGTTCGCGACGTAAGCGATCGAACTGAACTGAGTAATTATTAGCTGCTGAAGCCGGCAGCTCTTCCAAACAAATGATCAGGAAACAATATAGGAGTAACGGAACAAATCACTGATGGTTTCATATTTGCTGGAATGTGTCTAGAATAGGTACATTCTACAGTTCGGTTATGTGACTGCAACGGAGCCGATGTCATATGAACAATTCAGACACTTCACAGTTTCATATTTGTATCTGACATGCCGCTCAGTAATTCAATGGCGGATTGTCGCCCGATACGGCAGGTAAAATCGTTAGCATGAATATGTATAATCCGATGAAAGGAATGGCCGATGCTAAATGGTGTTATTTGGTTGAAAACAAATATTTTTAAGAGCTAAGGTTAAGGGTAAATATGGGTACTCATTGCCTGTTCTTATTTAGTTTTGAAGGAAGCTTTGATTTTGGACACAAAGTATTAGATTCAAAATTATGTAGTTATTTGATTTACATTTTATAAAAGCCTTTTTTTTCAATGAGCAGTAAGCATGACAAAATAATTAAAACTATTAAGATTAAAAAAATATATAATAAGAATAGTGCGCTTGAGTAGCTAAAATCTGCAGGCTATGTTGACCTCTCTGTCTCTCTCTGCAGGCTGTTCGGAAGGTGATTTTTTCTAATAATAAGTCTTTAAGAAATCGGTCTACTGACGGTAATTATATTTATATAATACCAATTTTCATTGATAAATGATTGCCTCGTGATTTTCTGAATGCCCCTTTCTATTAAACAGAGTAATTCATAATTTACTACTATGTGCAAATCACAATTCACTGTAATTCATATTTGGGTTGGGATGGGTTGGTTATATTAATAAGGATAGGTGCTATATTATACGCATTATTATTTTCCTTACAGGATTTCAGATGCCATTTTCTCCATTGAAAAGCACGAACGATCATCCCCGCTTTTTGTATTAAATTAACTACGCGTTCCGCCTAACTAGTGAATTCGTTACGCAAATTGACCGCGACCTACAACAGCATCTGAATAGAAATCGCCTATTTAACCGATACCCGAATTAGAATGAAGTGATATGAGTTTTTATTGGCAAAATTAAAGCTCGGGTATTTGTTTATTGTACTTAGTAGGTCATATTATAATGTCCAGCTTGTAAAATAAATTATGCTTTAGATAAAAAGGGTACCACGATACATTGAATGCGTATCCTATATTTAAAGCACGACAATATAGCTGTATTGAGAATAATGAAGTACACGCAATCGATAATCAAGTAGATGTTTTGATGTAGTGGACTATCCAGCCGCATGACGTATCATATTCCGAGCGGTCGCTACAAACGAGAAGGTTAGGTAGCTACATATAATTCCGATTACCCTATTTCAAAGCTAGCGATGCGCCTATTCGGTTTGTTGATTTCAAACATTTGAAGCTGTTTGGTGTTCTATCAAATACTCCTAAAGGCTAAATCGTACCTAACAGTTTTTTACTCACATTAAATTTAGTTTTGTTTTTGAGACATTATTGCAATATAATATCATTACAGCTTTTTCCTCTCTCATTTTGCCAATCAAACACAAAACTAAACTCCGGGCTGTTACTGAGTTTCACATGGAAAACCAATAATAGGTAAATCGAACACAGGACCTTACGCGAAAAAGCCGCGCGAGCTTCATGAGAACAACGATGTAGGTACCTATAACCACTATCAAGTACAGAGGTTATGAAGAAAAAGAGTAACAAAAATGTGTCAAGTCATTAATTTTGAGTATTCGTCATGAAGCATATGCGTCTAATATGTCCAATTAAATCGCTGTATTTTTAAGTGATTGAACATACCAGAAGTCGGTCTTTTTTAGATTTTTAATAATGCTACGTTTTTGTTTGTCATTTACCTAAGCAGTGACTACATATTTGGGTGTAAATGAGCATTCAAAACAACACAGCATAAACTATTAGATGTGAAGCGGTAGTGTGGGGCCACTTCAGTAACGTTGCAGTTATTGCACATTAATTTGTCCCATTCATTGCACGTTAAGTATCGTGCTCGTGTAGTTCCAGCGTTATAGTAACTGGTGATACTAGTTCGTGTTTCTGTTTACCTTACAACAATAGTGAAACGAATTGCTTTCCTGAAATAAATAGTAAATAACTCTTGAGCAACAACAACGAAAAAACAACTGTTACAACATGAATTATGAATTTTAATAAAATATTTTTATAATATTACTATCTATAAAGGCTACAGTAACAATGTAGGTATCTCCGTTGTAAAAACACTTTATTTTTTCATTGAATTTGAAAATTAATTGAAAGTGGCACATTATAATCCCAAAAAAGTTTAACCAATTGAATAAAAAATAAAAAACTTTTTACAAAAAAAACTGACTTCCAAAAAAAACTGAAAAGTAAAAAATAATTTTTATTTAAACGCTTTACGACCAAAACATCGCTCTAGAAGTCGGTGTCTTGTAAGTTACTATTGTTAGTATTTCGCCACCGACTTCGAAAGCGATGTTTTGGTCGTAAAGCGTTTAAATAAAAAATATTTTTTACTTTCAGTTTTTTTTGGAAGTCGGTTTTATTTTTTTGTAAAAAGTTTTTTATTTTGTCGCTTTTCAGTGTCTCGGTCTTGCTATCATAACAAAATAAACACACCACTTTTTTTTTAGGTTGTAATAAGCGTAAACAACCAAATCATCTAAGTATTTGGCATATCAGCAGGTAGAGATAAATCGTTATTTTTGATATATTTATAAAACGGCTGAACCGGTAGTGATAAAATTTATATGGGACCACTTCGGAAGTATCTCCTTTCGAACAAAAATAATTTTTAAAATCGGTCCACAATTGGCGGAGTAATCGCGTAACAAATAAACAAAAAAAAAAACATGCCGTCGAATTGAGAACCTCCTCCTTTTTTGAAGTCGGTTAAAAATTTGGTACCTACGTCTTAAAAAAACAATTTTCTATTGACATCAAACATTTAGGACAATTGTCATTGAATTTATATAACATGTTAACATAGATTTACACAGACTAGGAGCTGCATATTACCCGTAGGCGCGCGGATGATGTTGCAGGAAGTAGTTCACTGCAAAGCCGATGTTCGGTGTCCACCGCCCGTGGGCGCCGACACGGCTGAATCGCGTCAGCGGTCGCTCTTGAAAACTACAAGTAATTAAACTTGCTACTCAACTATTATCTGTATACTCCTTCGAGTCAGAAACTTCCCGTGTTTCGGGATGTGAAACTTTTCCTGCTGAAATTAACCCTTACTTTAATCCACAAATCTTTGCGAAATCCTTTAATTTTCAAAACTTGCTTGTTGCTAGTTTGTAGTTTTAGCCTCGTAACGATATTGTTATATGAGTTTTGAGTTGTTTTGTCATGAATTTTAATAATAATTGTATATTATTGAGATAATGAAGGCACTCTAGATTAGACAAATTAATGCGTTCACGCTATGTGATAAATCACATCGTGTAGCAATATTCTCTGTAATTATGAAAATATGAGCAAACACTCTTAATTAGAAGATAAATTTCATGAGTACATCTACCCGCATGCGATGCGAGGCTCAGTTAACTCGGGCGGTAGGAAATTGAACATAACTCATTTTGAATTATCCGATTTCATAACAAGATGAATACTCAGTTCGAATTAATTATGAATCAAATAACATGATATATCATACAAACATTTAGGTACTTAACGCTTCACTTCCTTTGAAAGTTTCAATTCCTTAACATAATTTAAGATATGCTTTAACTAGACATATTTATGCTTAATTTTATACCTAAATGGTTCAGAGTATTAAACTCTTAGCAAGTTCAGAGAAAAACGAAAAAGTGATCTTTCAAAAGTAATTGCCATTTCTGGTAATACGGCTTAGCTTTCAAATGTTTTTCCAGGAAAATTGAATCACTCAAAAATAAATTTATTTCCCTTATCCAATTGGCAAAGTCCAGGGTACCAAACTTGAACCTTATTTTCTAAATTGAAGAAAAACACATTATAGCGGCTTGGTTTGTTTTTGGAAATAAACCATGTTGCGCAAGCTTGTAGGTTAAACAAATACCTACTAAAATTATATTCAAAGAGGATGAGTTAATCCAAACACATCATTTGCTGGAGTAGTTTTCTACACTAATATTATAAAGAGGAAAACTTTGTTTGTTTGTAATGAATAGGCTCAAAAACTACTGGACCGATTTTAAAAATTCTTTCACCATTCGAAAGCTACATTATCCACGAGTAACATAGGCTAAATTTTATTTTGGAAAAAATAGGGTTCCGTAAGTTATTTGGGTTTTTCAGACACAAGGTGTAAAAAATCAACCAGAAAAGTTACTTATTTTGCGTACGCTGCCTAAACTATAAAAGATAGAACCATAAAATGTTCTAATTAATTGTAGATCTTATAAATATCTACAAAAAAGTCCGCGACACACTATACCTATCTATGTCGAGTGAGGCACAACAACCATTTTTTATCTTGATTTTTTTTTGGACTACATTTAAACGCATTTATTTTACTCATGCTATTAATCCTTATCAAAATAACAGTTTATGTAGATAATATTTGGTCTTTGAATGATTAAAATTGGACGTTTGGTTTTGAAATTATGGCGAAATTAAAATATTACGATTTCTGCTGCACGGCCCGTTGCGAAGTGGGCGTCACCAAGGCGCGTGCGGGAGGGGAGTTTTACTACATAAAGAGGAAAGATTTGTTTGTTTGTAGGGTTTTAACTCAAAAACTACTGGACCGATTTTAAAAATTCTTTCACCGTTAGAAAGCTACATCTTTACGAAGTATCATAGGCTATATTTATTTCCAGAAATAATTAGGTATCTTTACTAAAACTTCAATAATGTAACCCAAGGTGTAAAAAAATGTCCACGCGGGCGAAGCCGCGGGCGGAAAGCTAGTAGTTAATAATTTATTAATTTTCGGACAATTGGAGAAGTTCTGGGAATTTGAGATACAGCGTCCAGGACTCAGCGCCACGTTATAATAATATATACAATGGTGGAATAAAATAGCATATAAACCACATTAGATATGGGGAGACAAGTTTCCAATTTTAGGCTATGTTTAGTAATGACTACAGACTAACGTCGTTACGTATATCAGCTTTTATAGAGTCCGGTATCTGCTACCTTAGGCTAAGGATAAAATAATTCACTTATTTAACTTTTTTTTGTTTGCGGTAGTCTATTTTCGGACAACGTTATTAATTTTTACTTTCTTTTATAGATCAGGGTAACCACATACTTACGCGCATTTATTCGGAGGGTAACAGTTAACACAAATATATATTTTTAGGATATCTGTACAACATCTTGTAGTAAATGTTAATTGAAATATAAACTGGGGAAGTCCTTACAAATTCATTGATTAAAGAAAATAGAACGCAGTCTAAATGCTAAATCGTAACATTATTATTGGAACGTCCAGCTTGCGTAGAAATTGACAGCAACAGTAACACGCTCAACTGGTAGTTTTCTAATTAATTTAAGACATGAATTTCATTACAAATATTGCCAATATTGGTAGAATGTTCCACATAAAAAATGTTGTTTGTTTAATTGGAAAATACATCTGATAAATTTGTCTAAAGCCCTTACAAATTCAATAAGAACGGAATTCTTCAATCTCTTGTGAAACATCCGGTGAAACCAAATTGAGGAAAAACCAAACAGTCCCACAACATAATGTAGCATTTGCAGTAATAAATCATGTGATGATCCTCATCTTGTCAGTTACAGAAAGTAGTCGTATCATCCCTTCTCATTTAGCGTAATGTGGATAGTACAAAATCCTGTACGTCTTTATTCTTTAGTAGGCACCCCACGTAGGCCGTTGGATCGTAAAATCCTTTTGGCCCAAAACGGCCTTGAATAACACACAACTAGATCACAGATAAGGACTTATATCGCAATATGCTGTTAGTTTTTGTTACATGAATTACGGATTTTGTTCACTGAATAAAGATCAGAATTCGATCGTTTGCCTTTGTAGCTTATTGTGTAGCGTGCTTAAAATTGCTCCACCTATTCAACTGTACGAATTCTTTCGCACAAATGTGAATAGATTGAAATGTAAACATTTTTGGCGCTTGCTACAAAAAGGAAAGGAAATCTTATAAGATCTCTCATACGTCCGCTTTCAAAAACGTTATAAGTAAAAAGCTTATTTTAATTCATAAACATCATGTTTTTTTATTCTTTTGAATGTTGTGATTAAATCAATAAGATATGAGAATGTTTCATTATTTAAGAGAAAACAATTTTAATATTCTCTCTTTATAATATTGCTATGTACCTACCTAAACAAACGTAGTTTGCATAAAAAAATAAATGACAGGATTATAAACAACTAGCTGTTGGCCGCGATTTCACCCGCGTGCACGTTCTAATTTAAGTTTCATTAAAAGCTTTATCATGACCTGCTTTAACAGTCGAGGCGTGTCATTCTAATTTAAACTTTGCCCTACACTAGTGATTATCATGAATAGATTAAGTAATTAGTTTGAGAGCAAAAAAATCTAAACCCATCGCTGAACAAAACAAAATCCTTAATATAAGGTACTTGTCTCTCTGAGAACAAGCTAAATACACTAAAACGTAAACAGATACACTCCTGCGATTTACGTGATGTATTTGTCAGAAGAGAATTCAGCGCTGTATTACTCGGGACGATGCAAGGACTCTAACGATACCTCATACCTACATCCAAATCGGTTGAGGCATTCAGAAGTGATAGTGGAATAATGAAACTGACACATATATGTATGTGATCTATTCACATTTCAATCTATACACATTTACGTGTGTATGTATGTGTGATATACATGAAGCCTAAAAAAACATAATACTCCTTTTTGTCGGCAGCCATAAAAAATAGAGAACTGTGAATCTATGTGTGTTAGTAAAGCTGCGAGAAAGGTTACCCTTGTACCTTTAAGCAGTTCAGACGCACATTCAGTCTACCATTCAATACCTTTGAAGAAATACGTGACTTGATGCGTTTCAATAAAATGAGACGTGTTTTTAGGTTTTTAGAGATGTGAAGATTTTGCCATTGCTCGGAACAACGGAACAATGTATTGGTTAATGGGACGAGGTTTTTGTAGTTTAGTAAAACAAATATTTTTTTTAACGTTATCAAAAACCAAGCAGTTAAAAAAGCATACAGTCAACAGTAAACTTAACTAAATATACTTAAGCTATTGTTAAAGGAGTTCTTAATACAGTGAGTGTAGGAGTGGTCGTTATCAATGCTCACGTCGCGTTTGCAGTTTACGCTGAAGTGGCAGCGTTTCCTGCAAAACCGGCGCCGTATCGCGTCCATTGTACGTCCACTGGTTCCGCATGAACAAAATTCTGCACATAGTTTGTTCCGATACTGTGCAATAACTTTGAGCATATGCACCACCAGGTTCAACGAGAACTTTGTTAGCTAAAGTTTTGTGCTAATTAGCTGTTGGTATTTTTAGTTTATATTTTTTGTAGAACGAGTTTGCGCCTGCTTAAAAAAAATCTGAAGTCCGTTCTTGGTGAGTCAAAGTTTTTTATTTAATGCTACCACTACTTCTACTTCTTATATTATTAAAGAAAATAGACTGTCCGTTGGTACTAACTGCAAAATACAACATAATTAACCTACTCGATGATTTAAATAATGTTGTTTAAAATTCAATCTCAAAGAAAACATAAGACAATAAAACAGTCAGGCACGACATTCACTTCACAGTAATGTACTAATACATTACTGTATATTATGAATAAAATGCAAAATTTTGGCAACAATATCCGGCCGTAATAAGAGACAAAGCTGAGTGTGCCTCGCGATATTATGCGCATTAATAATATTCAGGTTTATGCAACCAGCGTTATTTTATACCAACTAATGCACTGCACTTACTTATGACGTGTAAACAGCTTTGAGATATGGTAATGTTACATGTAGTCAAGGGGCTCTCGATCAAAGTTATCGTATCTAAGGTTTTAAGCGATGTGTCAAAAATTTTAAATTTCGAGTTGGAATATTTTTCTTTAGTTTTGCCAACAAACGTTAGAAACGTTTCGACAAAACAGAATTGCTTGGTAATACTTACGTGTATATAATTCATTGTTTATCTAGGTACCTAGTTTTTGTTAAGATAATTCTGGAAAGTCCAAAATAACCCATACGTACTACGTACCTACAAAGTTTCCACTTTTTTCAATGATACCCTGAAACAACAGCATGGGTAGTGCTTGCAATCTGACCAATTAATCCGTTTTACGAAAAATAAAACAATTTACTCTCACCACCATGCTTGTTTGGAAAATGGTTTTATAGAAATATCAATTAAACTCCAACGATTTTAATCGAAAATAATTGACATGCCAATCACATGCGTATCTATAAGTATGCACGTGTATGGTACCTACATTAGTAAAGATATTGGATCAAAATATTAGCTTTTTATATCGAATAACGATCGAGAAGTTCATTTGATGTTAAGTATTCTTTACAATCTAAAACGTCTGTACGGTTTTCATTAAAAACAGTGTCAAAATAATGTTTGATTCTGCGAGTCAAGTCATCAAGCAGAATGACTGTAGGTGTCGCCGTCTACGCCGCGACGCTTCGTCGGAATACGACTAGGAGAACTGTTATTATTATTACAGCAGTAACCCTTTCCTTAAGTCGACTTTTACGGCTTGCTCCGAATGACTAACAACTCTTACTTGTATAGGTGCTTGTCTTATATGACTAGAACAGGATGCCAGACGACACAAATACAAGCATATATGTATTTTTATCACTATGTACCAATATGTCATCTTCTTAGAAACTAAGACACCTGTAACAGGAATGTGGAGGTCAGATTCGCAGTCGCAACATACTGGTTTAACTTCATCTCGTTGGACTCGGAACCGACGCCAACATAGTTGGGAAAAGGCTAGGAAGTTAATGATGTCCTCCGGATACCGAAAGAATTTATCGAATTATAAAACTTATCTCTTCCTAATGCAACATGAAATAAATATTACGTTACAAGTAACTAACACCATAATAATTATATAATTTCCACTGTAGAACCTGGATTTTATGTTTGGCTACTTACCTAACCACTAACCAATGAAGTAGATGTATTATTTTATCGATAACTATGCATTAAATGATTTAGGAAAACAGCATCAAGAATGTGCAACGTGGAAGCGAGAAAATGTAGTTAGATGAAACTCATTCAAGAATCGAAACCGGATAAGTGCTAAGTGGGGTGGAGCCCGGGGCTGATGTCATTACTTCTTATGTATTCGTGCGCTCCACACCTAATCTAATCACCTATCTACCTGGAGAGCTTTATCGTTCATTTCGGATTGAGGGCATTTCCAACTTAATTAGATATATACACCCAATTGTAAGGAGCTCCTGATTGTGGTGCTGTAGTGGAAGCATTTTTTGTTTAGTGAGCAATAAATAATATACATATCTTTGCATTGTAAAGTTTCATAATAGATAGCTATATACTAGCTAACTATATATAGAGGGTAAGGTAGGTATTTAAATCAGCAGTATCAATATTATGGCATACCGACATGCTTTTTTATTGTAACTTCACAAAATTAGAATAATATTTCACAATGATCTGGAAGAAGTAACTTTTCTTGATCGTATTTGGCAAATACGATGAAATGGGTGATATAACTGAAATTATTTGTTGTGACTGACCTGGACGTAAATGACCTGGTTTGCACAATGTTTACATCGTTACTTATCTAAGGGACGACGTTTAGAATGCAAACTTACTTGTAACATGAATACAAAAATAATTTTAAGATAGAAGGAATAGGATATTGCATCTTTTATTAATGTGTTAAAATGAAGGGACTACGAAGGAAACATTTCTCTTTAATCACATTTTATATATTGATTCAGTCCATTTATTTATTATTATCGGCCATTATTCCACAATCATCTTCTAGATCCACTGCAAAGACTTGCTGCTATGTGTCCGTGTGAATACGCAGTCCAATATATTTAAATACATTTAATAAACATCTATATTTTTCGAAGAAAAGAGAAGAAAGTGTACCTTATTTCCGATACAGACACTGCAGCCACACTTCAATGTGCTACTATCACTGCACGTCTCAATCGTGAATACTCGATTATTGCCACATAGAACTTCCATTGTTTCTAAATCAATAAAATGCTTCAAAGTTTTCCGAAGCTACGTTTTTAGTTTACCATTCATTTTACTTAGAAATATATTTGAATACTGTACAATAACATTGTCCTACACAGTTTACTGTATCGAGAATATTCTGAGAAACATCTTATATTCATACATATCCGTTGCATATGTATACTGTTTAAAAAATCATAATGCCTAATATTGAAGAGTACTTGGTTTTCTTTCAAGTTACTTCTGCTTGAAATGTGGTAAGTAAATTTTGAGCCCGATTCTTTATTCAGCCAGGAGTCTGGATTTCGTTTGATCGCACAATGAATGAATATAGGAAATGTGAGATCGGTATGAAATCTCCACTTAACCCTTCCGGAAAAACCGGCATGATCTTGTGTAGCGAAAAACTTCAGGTCATCTTTTATAACCCTGAAAATAACCTTGAGCAGTGGGAAGTTAATGTTTAGAAGGATATTGGTACCATAGTGTATTTTATTTGTTTTCAAAGGCACAGTTTTACTATGAGAAAAGCGCCTAGCTGTATTTAAATTGTTTGCGACTCACATAAGAGGTGATTTTACGTCGAAAACTACAGGTTCTAATTAACTTGCATGAGATTCTGCAATTTACGCTGGACTCCTTTATTTTGCTTTGTCTTTTTCACTTAAATATTTAAAGCAATCTGAACTCCGGAATGAAACTTTTTACAGTAAATATTTAAATGTAGCTCATTACAACCCTATAATGACAATGCGCCGTCTTTAGGAGAGGTACGACATTGTAAATGATACCGTCAAGAATATTACTCAAGATTTTCGTAGTATTTTCTAATGGTTTTTTTATAAACACCCGTCCTGTCTTCTGGTAATGGTTTTCTACTTATATTTTAGGAATGATTTGTTATGGTTGAGTTGTTTATTTAAAGCGACAAGGTCAAGATCAAAATGGAACCATACTTTGACTTGACCTAGAATTTCATAAGTTATGAGATCTCGCCTCGTGATGCTAGGTCCCTAGGGAAATGCTTTCAATATTACTCACGCCTAGCACTATTGTTACTATCTTAAACGGTCATGATATAACAAGAAACAAATAGACAATTCAAGACTAACATATTATTTCACAGTGCTTATATTAAAATAACAATACGTCTCTAACAGAACTTCAATGTCAAGTACATTACTCGTAGATGGATCGTTATTTAAATTAAGGGCAGCACATAAATTAAATAACCGAGTAAAGTTTTTAATTGCTCAATTTATTTAAAGTATTATCAGGACATGGCCGGGGTTTTCAGCAGAAGCATTTGAGTCGCTTTATGTCGTGGTTATAAAGTCGTTAAAATTATGCAGGCTTTATAACAAAGAGTTATTGGGCGGCCTGGAACTAAAATGACCCAAGATGAACGCTTATAAGACAAAAACTTAATCTTACGGATTTTTTTGTTTAGTGGTTGCGTATTTTCGGATATTGCTTATCTGAATAAAGGCCATTTATAGCGTAACTAAAGTCTTAGCCAAGAGTGAGATCATGGACGAACTTTTTAGATAAAGAAAAAAAGTAGGTACCTACCAGAATTGAAATTTTACAGCCCTCAGTGCCTGTGCCAAACATGGCCCGAACCATACATTGAATTCACAATTACAAGTATTTCCTAGCGTTATCTGAAATTGAAATCCGTATTATTGCCAAATACTTCGTCCGTATAAGAAACAGTGTTATACCGGTTGCTAGGTACCTTTTAGCAAGTGTAATAAGTATATGAAATAACTTTAACTAATCATCATTGACATAATCTATAGATATTTTATTTATCAAACGGAAAATAAATTAGGTAATTCTATCCTTTTGAAGCAATTATACTCGAAATAGCATCCAATTTACATATTCAGAAAATTCTCATATCATTTAACCTGTCATGTTTACGTATTCACAATAGCGAATACAAAAACCCACTTTTCAAATCAGTTTACTCAAATAACAAAACAATTATTATTCTACCAACGATTCGTTCAAAATTGTTTGTAAATACGTAATTAGTCTCGTGTGCGTATCATTACGAAGTTTTGCTTTATCACGATTGGTTCTGCATTATTCCTCCTCCGGCTTATATTTTAAACAAAGTTTGAGCTCGGAATATTCTAATATCAAAACTTTCAATGTAAATATAGCAGATTGGGCATGTTTAACAAAGACAGTTTTCGGATATTGTTACCTAACTACGAGTAACTGGGACAGTTTGCGACTCTTTCCAAATTAATACAACCCAGTGAATTTGTTTATAAAGGCAATCTGGCAGTCGTTTTGTTTGATAGTCGAGCTACGACCGGACTTAAGCAGTGAAATAAATTGTACTAGTAGCGCCAAAGGGCTGCAGTCTTGTTTATTATTCATAAATCTTTACGCTGTGTAGGCGGATAACGGGGCATTACAAATCAAATATCCTTGGATTTCATGAATTCAGGAAACAGATTTCTCTCGAAAATAACCTCTCAATGTGAAAGTGATATTTATTTAAAATTGCAATACGGAAGAACCAATAGTAGAGTTAATTAAATCCTATTTATATTCCACATGTAGTTTATTCTTACACAAAATTACAAATAGATTGAAAGCATCGCCGTAGTCAGCGGCTAACTGTTAGTAGCCTGAATAGCTGATTACAGCTGAAGCCACCTTCGGTCGATTTGAAACGTGACCACAGGTGCCACTAAATAAACCTTTTTTACTAGGTCAATGGCGGCTACCCGCATGATCAATTAATTATATTTCATACTATTTAACAAATCTTACTAATCCACTTTTGCTCACTAGATTTTATTCATTTTGTTACTTTACCTATAAACAAAACCTAATAAAAACATGAAAGAGGTGATTTTCAGTTATTTTTGTATCAGAAAATATTATAGGTAAAAGAGTTGAACCGTAAAAAAATGAGACTAGATAAAAACCTTTCGCCTTACTTTGTACCTTTGGAAATTCTTTGAGGGCAAAATAAGGTTATATGTGACAGCTCAAATCAACTTATTTATATATTAACTAGCTTCTGCCAGCGACTTCGTCCGCGTGGAATAGTGGTGCTCCACTCCTATTGGTCTTAGCGTGATGATATATAGCCTATAGCCTTTCTCGATAAATGGACTATCTAACACTGAAAGAATGATTTAAATCGGACCAGCGGTTCCTGAGATTAGCGCGTTTAAACAAAATGACAATATTTCCCTTCACTGCTCTGCTCCTATTGATTGTAGCGTGATGAAAAGTATACTATAACCATCTCAGGAGTATGACAAATAATTGTACCAAGTTTCGTTAAAATCCGTCGAGTAGTTTTTGTTTCTATATAGTTTATACAGACAGACAGACAGACAGACAAAAATTTTACTGATTGCAGTTTCGGCATCAGTATCGATCCCTAATCACCCCCTGATAGTTATTTTAGAAATATATTTCATGTACAGAATTGACCTCTCTACAGATTTATTATAAGTATAGATATAGATATAGATAGATATAGATAGATATAGAAGATAGATATAGATAGATAATATTAGTATAGATTTTTGTATATTTTATTTCAGGCAACTAAGGCCCATAAAACACAATATAGGTATATATATAACAAAATAACAGTTACAATTTAATAGATTTTTTATACAAAATGCTAATAAAATAACATCATAAGTATACAGCAAATTGTTTACATATTGATTTAGTAAAAAATATTAAACTCAAGTAACTAAACTGCGGTTTTGTAAAAACAATGTAAACACAAAAAGCTATTGATCAAAGGAGTATGAAGTCATCACATTTTGGCAGGTCAAGTTCACGGTCGATCACGGCTGTTCAAGGTCTTACGTCATAATAAGACTGTAAGTCTTGTTAACGGTGACGAATTCCCGGCAGTAATCTGTCTTATCTCCTTGTTCGTTAAACGATTGTAGTTATGTGATGGCGTTGCCAAGTGATCAGATAAATTGCCTATCATGGAGCATAATGAGCACTAAATGTTTCTCAAAATTACAGACAGACAGACACACGGATATGGCGAAACTATAAGGGTTCCTTGTCGGACTACGGAACCCTAAAAATCACTTAAGGTGTGTACGTAGGACTTATAAAAGGATTTTACTTGTTTTGTCTCGCACTGCTAAAGAAGGAATGTTAAATATTCAATATGCAGTGTGCACGACTCAGTATTTATCGTTTTATAAAAAAAAATTGAAACTACACTATTTCTAGCAATTTGCCCGCGACTTCGTCCGCGAGAGATTCGGATTTTCGCACACTTTCCAGAGGTGTCGCAAAATAGCATTATAAACATTATTTTTGGATGGCCAGTTTTACTACCTCCAGAAAAATACCAGTTTCCATATAATTTCAAACAAAAAATGTCCCGATAGTGTAAATCATAATGTCTGTTAGATAATTAATTTACAAAGGCAACGAAACTGAAAAATACCTAAGAGTTTTTTTTAAATACCATAAGCATAACCTCTCTCCGTGCAGGAACAGTTCAGGTCGCATAAGACTATAGTTATTTTTCTTATATTAGTGTAAGGTCTCGGGAGACTAATATTATAAATACAAAACTCCATCTGTCTCTCTATCCGTTTGTCTATAATACCTTCATGGGAAAACGGCTAAATCAAATGAGATGAATTTTGTATAGATATAAACTGAAAGCTTAGGAAGGACATTGGTTATTATGCGGGTGCGTGAAGTAGACTCACAGACACAATCAACCGCCGACCTAAATTTTTCAAGTTCAAGCAAAAAGACAGAAAGGAATTGAAGGGTATTTTGGCTACCTCGGGCCTCCGAACTGGAGTATTGAGAATCGAAAGAATATACTGATCTCATACGATAGCAGAGTGATCTAAGAGGTCCAGATGGGCTTCAGCTTTTATGCAGATGATCACATGAGAGGTTCTCTCTAAATAATCATATGCGGAGATTGCGGGGCTCGTAGCTAATTAAAAACCATGCAAATCGATAAGTGACCCTTTTCTAAACCGACCCAACCGTGCCTAGGAGAGCACGAAAAGCTGTCAGTCCTGCGCCTGATCTTTGATTGGGGATAATTTCATTTTAGCCACGTATTGTAGCCACATCATTCAATGCTTCACTGGGTATCTTTCACACTTTCTAAACCAGCACGCAGTTTGAAACAAACTTAAACAACAGATTTTGGCTAGAATGCCAGCACCAACCGCTATAAGGGAGCTAACGACAGCTGAGTTAGATGATCCCTTAATAAGGTATTGAAGACATCATTGATGGATTTACAAACAGAAGAATCCCAGGAGGTAATATACTCGTTACGAAAAGTTTGGTGAACATTTGTTATTTTTTAAAATACACGTGTGTCTAAACATTACAACAGGCGGTTGACGACGACGAACGACGAAAAAGAAGTAGGTGGCAAAAAAGCACCTTTTTAACAGAAACTTAGTGTAAGACACCGATTTCTAGAACGATGTTTTAGCAGAAAATAAAATTAAAAGTTTTTTTTTTATCGCGTGCATTGAACCCTAAAATTCGCATGAATATTATACGGACATAAGTCCGGTAAATATAATCTGGAAAAAGATTGTTTACTTTTTTAGGTATATCATTGCATTATGATAATTGGAATACCATAAAAAATTACTCTATCGCACGTCATCGAAGAAATTACATGAGATACAATTTACATCAAAGTGAAGGGTACAACGACGGTCTTATCGCTAACAGCTTTATTATTTTAGGCGCATACGTTAAGCGCGACAATATTTTCGGCCTACTTATTTACAAAGTTTTTTTAAGGCGGAAGGAAATGTACATATTAGTATAGTAGCCACATAGGCAAATATATTTTCGAGCTGTTTGTGGTTGAAACTGTACTCACCTTATTTTAAAAGATCAGCGTATCCACTCCAAATGCCTAAAAAACCCTGACTTTCCCTGATCACTCTACCACATTTCCCTGATGCAGTATTGTCGTCGTATAAGGCAAATATGCAATTTTCTCGTTTTAAACCAGATTATGAATGTTTTATACTTTGCACTATTGAAGTCAAGCTCTAGACCATGTGCACTAAATAGGAGAAGATATCTAATTTGTGTTTAGAGTTAATTACCCTAAATAGTAAACCACGAAAATAGGCCAATAAGATTTAGAGCGCGAGCGAAGCGAGCGCGATTTTTTTTTTTTAGAAATATAAGGAACATAATTCTTAGGTATCATGTTTTTATTTCATGACTCCCTTTTCCATGAATTTTTACTCTTACGATGTTTTTACCTGACAATCCCTGACCACCTATAGCTTCCCTGACATTTTCCAGATACTGGATATCCTGGATTTAGCGAAGCGGCTTGCTAACACTTCCCGTGACCCAAGGGCTGCTTTTATCTTTGCCTAAGACTAAGCATTGCAATCCAACGTGGCAATTCTGCCAGCCTCTTGAGTACGCTTCCAGTTGACGGTGATGAGGAAAAATTTTTTGACGCCATATTTTAGTTAAATTTTCATTTTATTAGAATATTTTGTGGTTTCTATTTTCATGTTTCTCACTGTAAATAATGTGCATACTTATGACTTGAAAGCGCTTACTTTTAACAAATTCGTAACTTGAATTCTTGTAACCGTCTCTAATGGTTATTTTTTTTATTTAAAAAAAATGAAAATTCAACCAAAAAAAGAAAATTATAATTTACCAAACGCAAAAAAAAAACAAATCTTCGCGAGATTTGAACTCGAAGTAAGAGCAACCGACTCGCATGGTCGTTAATACAGGCTACACTGTTCGTTGACATTTTAGTTAAAATTGACGTTCTGATACATCGTTCGATTCATAAATTCTACTATTTTACCAATGCTTTCGTGTTTTCAATTTCAATTACTGCTTATCTTCTTTAGGAATCAGCGTGATGATTTTCATATCAATGATTGTAAAAACAGCTAAAATGCATAATTACTAAAAAATTATAGGTCATCCCATTACAAACTTTTATACAATGTCTCACTGCTCATTCCTCATAATACTTAGCGTGATGTTTTATAGCCTAAAGCCTGACCCGATTCATAACAATCATTTTTGCTGAATTTCAAGTAGAACTGTTCAGTCGGTTTGGCGTGAAGCTCAAACAGATAAACACACAAACAGACAAACAGACAAAAATTCTAATAATCATATTTTTGGATTCAGCATCGTTTACTGGTCACGCCGAGACCACTTTAAAAAAAATATATTCAATGTACAGATTTTCTACCATTACAATTTTATTATATGTATAGATAACTTATAAGTAGTTCAAGTGTACACATTATGATGTCACGTTCATAGCTATATAATGCTGAAAACGTCCTTGTTACAGAGAAAGACATAGCAAAGTTTATTCATCATCATCATAATTGGCCCATTTACTATCTCACTATTGGGTGAAGGCCTCTTGTCTTATAAAGAAGGCATGAGCATTGATCATCACGTTTTTGTGGACTTTTTAGTCCAGGTTTTCTCTGGATGTTTTCCTTCACAGCAGACTAGTCTGGGGAGAACAAAATACACTTGAAAAGTACAGTATGATTTTAGGAAAGTCACATCGGTACTTGCTGGATTTCGAACCCGCACACTTGAATACGAGATGCAGATGCCTTAATCATAAGGTCACCATGACAACCAAACTTTGTTAAGGTTGTTGAACAATTGCTAGTGTAGTGGCACTCTGAATTCTAGCAACAGCGTTGTAGCGATATTTTTTTATATTAAAGAATTACAAAACGTTGCCCCACACTAGGAATTACTGTGTCGTAGGTGCGTTTACAAACATACATTACACATGCACAAACACCCAGACCCGGAACAATTTTGGTTGTTCCGTGCGGGAATCGAACCCGCGACACGTCGTGTAGCAGCTAATTGCTCAGCCACTGCGCCAAACGTGACCTCAATGTTAAAACTATGATAATGTTATGACATTACTACTCTATGAACAAGTGATATCTGCAACTATCTTAATATAATACTGCATATTTTTTCATAAAAAATGAGTAAATTTGTATAATTTATTGTGAAAACAATAACAATTATCGAGTCAAGATGACTTCAACCGCTTCGGGACTAAATAAAGGCAAAGAACTCCTTTAATTATTTTCATTTAATCAACAAGACAAAGACATACCAATGTTTAGAATGTAATGCGCTCGGCTGCCTCGCCCCAATCAGTGTTGCCGTCTTTGATTCAAGCGGGAAACTTTGTGTGTTACTTTACCATTAAGGAGAACGTGGAAAATTAACAAGGAGCTTTGGCATCGCAACCTGCATGAGAATGGCGCCTTTACCATCCATTACGGTCCGCTCTGCTCCCAACACTAATTTGTCTTATCCCTTATTGTCACGCATGTCAATGAATGAGGAGCCTCACTACCATCTCTTTGAGTAAATACCTTTTATTCATGGTCAACCTTAGGGATTTTTCTTGACAGGGATAAGGGATGTTGTATTTCGATATGTTTAGCAATAAGCTGAGATCGTTTTCTACTTGCTCAAGTTTACGTAGGTAATCTATTTATATTTAGCTACATAATCTCTAAAATACCCTTGTTAATATTCTAGTGGATATTTATCGGATTCTCGTTTGACCCCGGTTTCTGAAAGCCATTTAATTTGAAGATTTAACGTCCAATTATGTAATTGGTACAGGATATATTGGGAAACCCGATCACATCAGCTAAAATTAGATTGAAAAACAAAATTATTGATCTAAAACGAGAACTATGGATATTATAGAGGTTTCAGTAAAGGTTACGTCAGATGTCTTTAAATAAGAAGCTATGAATAGATACAGAATAATAAGACATCTTACAACTTCAAACGAGCATTTCTTTGGTAAACTCATACCTATAAACGCAAGAGTTTCTTACGATTTGAAAATAAATGTGTTTCAATGAGATATCGCTTTTTAAGTTTATAAAATATTTTGAAAATACTTTAAAAATACCTAGGTGCTAGAATACAGCATATATATAGTAAGGTCAATACTGCTTTGGGATATTGGCCAGACAGCTTAAAAAATGAACCGCGGTTAGCTACTTCTATTTTATCCAAGTTCTCTGAATATTGTTATTCCAAATGTAAAGTAAAGTATATAAAAAAAAGATGGTATTAAAAAAATGTGATTCTGTAAACACAATACGCTTAAAATACCACGACAACAACACAAACAAAAATTCTGTATACAATGAAATTTATTTCAATAAGTTTCAAAACATGAATTGGCTCAACCTGAATAAGAGTCGAAACTTTTTTATCGGCAACAAGAGACAGACGATTTACGCTAAAGCTATCATGGCAAAAATTAAATTACAACAGTCGTTACCGACCGACGAAGGGACCAAGTTACTGGCAGTAAAGCTGATTAGTTAGCTCCGAAACTAAGCGTTAATTTAGATTGGTACGTTACGATGTTGCGTTTGATAACGAATGCGGAAATCATTGTTACAAGTAGACGGCGGATTGTAGAAATAAATTGTATTTTTATTTTGTATAAATTTATTTTTGGGATGTCATTATAATTTGTAAATAAATTATTAATAAAAACAATATACTGTTTTTATTACGGCTATCTAGGTTTACTGTAATTATTGATTGGGGACATCTATCTACAAAACTAATTAATAATCATTTTATTGATTAATTTAACACACAAAAGATCTCTACATAAATGTCAATATATTACGAAAGTTACAACAAAATAGTTCGATAAGAACATAATAAGTTACCCAAGCTCCTATATCCTCTATGGGTATAATTGTATAAGGAAAAACAACTGTTCTACCCAAAGGCAAGAACTGGATTAAGGCCAAACAGATCACGTCTTGTATTTCCGTAAAAAGGAAACTAACTTCAGAAATGGGAAGACATTTCTTTACGATGCCGCGTTTTCTCTATAGCTACCTGATGTAAACAGTATGATGAATTTAAGCGGAAAAATGGTTGACACTTAACAGACTTGAGCATTATGCAATTCTTTGAATACTTACGAGATTTAACTTGTTATTTTTATTTGAATATTTTTACATTATCATCTGCCTCTAGCCTTTTGTTATGTTGGAGTCGGCTTCCAGTATAAACGTATGCAGCTAAGTATTAGTGTTTTATATGGAGCGACTGCCTATCTGACTTCTTGGATTGCTGAATATTTAATATTGCGGACAGCTTTGGATTGCTGAATATTATAACGATAAAAAATATGTAGGTGCATACCAGATGGGCGTAAACTAACGAGTGTTCACATTGTTCAGAAATTGAATTGATTTATTTATATTCCTTTTTTTGTCGGTCTGAAATAAATTATCGTCAACACCAATAAAAACATGGCATTGTCAATCAACTGCATTGTTTTATTTATTTCATTACCTCTTGTTCATACACGTGATTCAGTAAAGTTTTAAAATGTTCATGTCTATCAATAAAGGAGATCAAAACAGAGTATTTTGTGCTACAAAGGATACATGATATAGCTGTTTAATAAAGTTGAAGCTTAGAAACGTTTATATCTAACAAAAATGGTAGAGTTAAATTGTTGACAATTTATTAAATTCATAGAATAATTAATTTTGGTGTGCGTTACTCACCTTTTTCTAAAGTACCAGATTGGAAATAGGACAATGGACGTATTATTGTGTGTAGTTGGAGCCATTGTGTGTAGACCTGGAGATGTTTGGCCATAGTGGTCTTGAGAATGCATTGTGACTTCGATGTTGATATACGAGTACCTACGTGTTGATATACGTATAGGTTTATATCGGTCTCTCGCCATGTATATTGGGGTTATTGGCAGTGCATAAACGAGATCCAGTGATTATGCGAAGTTCGGTGTAGGTAGATTGTGTTCCAAGATTGTGGTTCACAACCTACTGATTTTCAATTATGAATATCGTTATTTTAATATTAAAAAGGAGTAAAAGCGAGTAAAGCGGTAATATAACGCTCACAGTTCGTGAGATTTTGAGTATCAGTTAATAGTGGGCGAGCGTGAAACTTCACTCAGTTACCCACTGAAAAAATCCATCTAAAAAAATATAATACCATTTTACCTCTAATCTACCCTAGTACAAATTCCGGGAATCTATCCTAGAGCACAACTAATTCTAAAACATAAACATTAAACCAACGGGGGAGTTAACCTTTATCACAAATTTTCTCAGTAGGTGTGTGAAGACAATTTTCCGATTTAGGGAGTAGTTTGCGAAATAGCAAACTTTAAAGTACATGTTTTTGTTAAGTTCGAGCGTCCCTCTAACTTCTAAATGGCTACTCCTAGATTTATGAAAAAAAAAACACAGATGTATCAGATATAACGAACTTAAAAGGAAAACTATCACGGCTTAGTAGGCTTTACCGGTTACATAGTTATAGTCGACCAATTACGAAACCCTATCGCGCTTGGCTCGACACACACTTTGCCGGTTTTTCATCAAAGACAATGACAAAGACCTGCGCAAATCTTTGTTTACTAAAGATACTGCTTTAGTAAACAAAGATTTGCGCAGGTCTTTCATTTCTGTATAAGAATAGTTGTGTTATATGTACAAGAATAGATAGATACTCATTCAATTGTTGTCGAAGTGTACAGTAAACAAGACATGTGAAGGTCATGACTAAGAGTCAGTTCACATTATATCGGGCTGAAACTTTCATTGGTCGTGTTTGGACCGACCGCTGTTAAATCCGAGTATTTTTTTCTGTAACATTTAGGTCTAGAATTAATTAATAAAAAAAAATATAAAACATTAATTGACACTCGATCTGATAAAACATTTTGGCTATAATCTTATTTACTTATTTACGTATGGTGAGTACTGGGTGGCAATATTATTTTTATAGGTTTGATAAAATCACATCTCCCTTGCGGCCTCGGTGAGATAGCCATTTAATTTCATCGGTATTTAAAGTCTCTTTTTATTTATGAGTTTTGATAACGATCATTACCAAAGTTTGTTGCAGGTACCTATTGAGCAAAAATATTATGGCCTACAAAGACCTTGTCTGTCATACGTTACATATTAAGTTACCACTGACAGTTTTACAACTACAGTGAACCGAACCGTGAGCCGTAATGGGCAAACTAAATAAGTGATAACTGACACCACATCCGTGTCCTGAAGCAACCATAACTTTATCGTGTTTGCATTATTTCACGTTTGACTGATCGCTCAGATCTGCGTGCAAATGTGGTATGAATATTTCATCATTTCGAATTCACTAACAAAATATAGGTGAAGGTTATTTTACACAGGAAAATTTCAAAGCAACTATTTTGGCGACAGAAATAATTTGTTATATTTTACGAAGTATTCCATTTTTATGTGATGTTGACTTAATTACGTTGCATTTAATAAAGATGTCGACAAATTCTAAATCGGATTTAGCTGAAAATTCGACTTTCATCGATTTTATCCGACCGTGTATAAGCCTTCATCAGTAAACATTGAAAAAAAAAATGCAAACGATGTATTTTTTGTAACATGGTTTGAGCGCTGAGCGCAGTCATTGGTACAATTGAATTCGTTGAAATTTATGTTTGGCAAATACACATGAATTTATGTATGGCAATAAAAGGCATACCATAACTTAGTAAATAATGTTGTATATTTAATTTTATTGTAGAAATAAGCAAATTTATTTCTAGGTAGCCGTAAAGTTCGATGTCTTATGCCTATATTATGTATGTAAAATAATAATATTTATGTGGATTTGTGATATCTAAGAACAATCGAGATTATAGCCTTGTTGAAATATCTTACCTTTTTAGGGCTTAACTCAAATACATAGTTTCAGTATATAAACTACATGGCTCTACTAAAACGTGTTACTGAACCCTATTGCGCGTGGCCCGACACGCACTTTTACAATAACGCTTAATTTGAACTGATAAATTGAACCCTTGAAGATTTCTCAGAAGACACATTTGCATTTCTTAGAATAAAAATAATGAAGTGGATATTTGCGGCAATTGGGTTATTTGTCAAAACAATATCTACAAGTGAAATTTATGAAGCATGACAGATAAGCAAACACTTACTGAAGAGCACTCCTGTGTCTCGAGTATCAGAGATTGTTCCAAAAATAAGAAATGGCCAAGAATACATTTTATTTTTCCTAGTAATCTGAATTTCGTTGTGGCTGTACAATGACCTTAATCGATTAAGTACCTACTGTCAGTCGAGTAAAGGGTCGAGAGAGAACTTTCGTGGGCGGGTGATCTCGACAGAAAACGTAGTTATTATTTAAGGTTAACATTAAACTGGCGGTTTTGTTTGTTTGTCACGCGGCGGTAAAAGGTTTTGTTTACAAAAGCTTACACGTGTTGTATTGCTAGTTAATCCAAGCTCACGTTAAGTGCTTAGCTAGTTATCAGGGGAGGACTCAGGGTGCAGATTGACGGTACATTCCTCGACGTCATTAATAGTGTTTGTGAAAGCTTATGCAGACAAATAGCGGCGCGTGGCCAATCGATTTGCTTGTGTTGGTACGGATTGGCCTAAGTAAACCACTGTAGCAGTATGATATCTCTTGCGTTCCATAAATCAGTGAGGTGATGGAAACTTGAATGAGCGCAGAAGTTCCATCCAAAAACAAATGAAGATACTTGTAGCGGTATTGTAAATAAGAGACGAGAATCGAGAGACGGCCATTGTCGGAGCACCTAATCATAAAAGGGTAGGATTTTTCCACTGTCAACAGAATGCTGTTAGCCCGCAAGTAAATATAAGATAAATCTATTTTCAATAACATCAACAAATCGTTCGCATTATATGTGTTAATAAATCACTACTATGTAAATATTATTATGTCTGGATCAGATTGTGTTACTTAAAGTTGATTGCCTATAGTCATATTCAAAATAAATTGTTGGTTACATTTGGTTGGTTCCATAAATTGTTGGGTATTTTATAAAAATATTTTTGGCAGCTTAGCTTAGCTAGGTATGGCCATACTATTTGATTAAAAATAGTCCCGTTACCGTAGAGGGCAGTCCTATCTATATCCATCCTCCTGCCCTTAACCCAATTTATTTGTAGTGAGCACAACGTGTCTTCTTCTTCCATACTTCTCTATCTGACGTCATCTGACTAGTAACCTTTTTTCTAGCCATATCATCTTTCATACAATCCATCTATAATTTTTTTGGTTTTCCTATACTTGTATAGCTATTCACGTTTATCCGCAGAACCCTCCTCACAACATGGTTCAAATTCTTCCGCATAACATGCCCATACCATGACAGCCGGTCTCCACATAGCTTTTCGGTTGCCGGTGTCACTTTCAGAGTTCCTTATAAGTCATTTCTTATTCCATCCATTCGTGTAACACCACATATGCCTCTTAACATTCTTATTTCAGCTGCGTGCAATTGTCTTTCATTCATCCCTTTTGTGGCGCGACATTCTGATCCGTACAAGACAGTAGGTCAGACTATGGTCAGACCATGGCCGTGAGATGTAATTTGGGTTCCCTTAAGTTTCACCTTGTCAATATTGTTTAAATAAATAGTATTTTTGAATTGATAGGTGAAAAGTATCCTAATGATCATAAATAGTAAATCTTGGATTGATCTTTAAATAAGTCAAGGAACTTCACGAAATACCCGCGATTAAGCACATAAATATGGTATGTATCTTTCATAAGTCGTAAAAGCTATAAAGTACGTGAACCATCGTAATTTCAAATGAATCTTGATTTACAAAACAAATAAAAAAATGGATGTTAAATAATACAAGTCCTTAAGAAGTTGGTATTTGTATTTATATAAGTACATCGTTCAATTAGGACAGTCGCTGAAGTTTTCTTATAAAAGCAAATTGTAACTATATTTTCACGACAAACAACACGGCGCTCAACGTATAAACAAAGAAAAATTCGTTCCATCTGGTAGATTTGGGAGCAATCGCTCGGACAAAAAGATTGTTTCTTTGTTGGCTGAGGAAGTGATGAGAAAACTGAATGAATATATGAATTGTTTCAAATTAATTAACAGAATCAAAACAAGATGTTCATGCTGGATTTATCTCAGACAAAGAAGAAACCTTTCTAATGCCTTCTATTGTGCAGCGCGTCTTTCTTTGTAGTAAATCACAAGGTAAATATCTATATATATATATCTATCCCAAATGCTGCTGATCACTACATATTATAAAACAAACTTCTCACCCGCGTCTGTTTTCGGGTTAACCTCGGAAGTTACCGGGCAACATTTCACTAGGTACTATACTTAGGTATATTGTGTTTTTCCGGGAACCACTTCCTAAGCTGAGAACCACAAGTTTCCGCATTATTGCCTGAATTAATTCATTTTCCAATCCCCTCAGATAGGCCGCATGGCTGATCGGGATTTTCCCATTTGCGGGTACGGTGGAGATTTTAATTTTGGATGACAGTGCACGTGTCGATACTCTCGTGTGGCTGCATAATCAGACAATCGGATAGTTTTATTTCATGCGTCATCACTCGCAAATAATATTTATGGTGATAACGACTCTACTGTAAAACTGGATACTGAATTAATGTATCAGACGCCTAGCACGAGTTTTTGCGAAAACGTATAGTTAGCGGAACAGTTTGGTTTTCGTCATTTTTGTTTTGGAATTATATTTGTACTGTGAGTGTGTATTTGTAACGAAAACATTGTTTTTAGTCCTGACGACCTTTGTCATGTATGTATGTCATTGTACGTTTAGCGTAGTAGCTCAGCAACTGCCTGCTGTGTAGCGTGTCGGTGGTTCGATACCGCACGGGTTAACTATTAATATTGTGTAATGTTTATTACATTACACATGCACAAATGTTAACGCACCTATGATACAGGAGTCATTCCTAAACGGGGAAACATTTTTATAAAAAAAAAAGAAAACTAACATATGGTTTAGTAGAATTGTAGTGACACGTAGAGTGTGAGGTGTGTTTAAAGTGGCAGAGTATGAACACTCAAATAACTCGCTGTAATATGTCCTGCAGAAACTTTTATAAAACTATATTTCAGAAGTCGTTTTACAGCTTAGATTATAATCATCTACTAAACAGAAAACAGTCGCGAAACAGTGTTGCAGCCGTAGATAAGCAAAGACAGGTGAACTCGCTTCCATGAAACAGGGTTTATGATGTCATAAACCCATGACACCATCGCACTACCGATATAAACACGTTATTTACGTCATACGGAAACTAAGATAGGTTTGTTTCCGAAATTGTAACGGTTGAGGTTATCGAGATTGAGTTCTGTAAACGATGTTGTGTTGGTGTATATTGTATGATTTTTTTTTAAATATACCATCACTGTTAATAGTAGTAGTATGATCAATACCAATGGTAGAATATAGGGCAAAATACTTTGAATGTCTAAGTTTTAAAGTATCAATTCAGGCAGCCACAATTAATGTAAATGAGCTACAGGTTCTTGGCTTGCATACTTAATTCAGCTATTCATTTTGTGCTCAAACAATGCGAAGCGCATCACGTTTTCTAGAAACATTGCATACTTCTTACCCTTAACTTTGTTACTACATACTTTACCAGATTTTATTCCGCGCTGTTTGTTTGTCATCCTTGCTGTTGACAGTTTTACGTCTTCATATTAATGATACGATCTCTCTTGTGGCTCTAATAACTATATGAGATGTGTGTTTTTATGTCAGTGAATTGTTTGGTTACATTGGTTATGTTCAAACTTAATCGGACTGAATGTTTTTCAACGTATTGACATAAATGTCAGTCAGACCTAAGTAAATTCTTAATCATAATTCTGTTTTAATTTAAAATTAAATAAAAAAATATCAAGTATTAAAGATAGGCGGAGGAGCTAGATGGCTTAGTAATGGCCGCAGGTAGATTAATCAGATTGATCTAGACTCGTTTAGTCTGTGGATAGATAAACATTTATGTCATGTCGAAATCCCTCCTTGCCTCGATCCGAACAAAGCCTTAATTTTTACAGTCATTTGCAATTTTTGACAGTTGTCACGAGTCACGAGAAATATAAATGGCAACTTCAAAATCTCATTCCATGCCTTCAAAAATCTATTTCATTCTTCGAATGGAAATCATACAGATTGAATAAGCTCAAATCGTTGCAAGGGTCCAGACTTGGGTAACTGACCCCTGTTTACTAATCAACAAGCTCTGTTATTAAGAGCACACATATATTAAGGCGTTGTCTCGACCCTAATCTAACCCTTTATGTAAATATCGTGATATAACAAGAGGTCTGGCAGTTGAAAAGGTCAAACGCTACTACTAAGTGCTGGTTATGTGTAAAATATAATAATAAAGGCACTTATTTTCAATTCTATTTGTTTTAAGTCACTTTTTAACGGTCTTAGTAAGCTATTTGAAGATCATAAAGACATCAGTTCATATACCCAATATTGTTCAATAAGTAAGTCAAATAAATAAATTAATGATACCTAAAAAAGATGTTTTGAGAGAGTGTCTATGTGTAAAGGCACACCCATAGACTGACGTCACAATTTGTTAACTCAGTGCGGTCACGATTTAACTACGAATGTATGTATGAGTACGAGATGTCAGCATAGTTGACGGGTCTCCCAAAGGCCCCTGCGGGGGTGCGGGAATGTACAAAAGAGTAACCGCGGCCCCGGAACGCAAAAGGATATGGAAAGAACATGGATGGGTGTCAGTTAGTAAGAGTTGGACACTTCCGCTCAGCCCTCAGTCAGAAGAGTCCTTTGATGATTTCCCATCTCTGAAAATCGCAAAAAAGGCCAACACGTGATAATGAGTTCTTCAAATATAAATATTTTTATTCTTACTAGTTAGTGTGGCTTGAAAGAAGTCTCTGATTTGTTAAAATGTTTCTGTCTGGCACAGCAGTCGTTAGTACTAGGAGCCGACTCATCAGTTTTAGGTAACTTTCCCGGCGAAAGGTCAACTTTACGTAGTTTTTGCTAGAAGTACTTATGCTTAATTATCCAGCTGCAAAAGGTAATTTAGTAGTATGGTCAGTGAAAGCCGATATTAAACTCTTAATTTTTTACTACGCAACTAAACATGGAGGGCGAAAATGATTACAGAAACGATTAAAAAAATGCAAAACTGCTGTTTACGTATGATACTTATTCTTGACTATCCAACTATATTTTCTTGACCAATAGACATTATATAAAGGACAAACAGATTGCAAAATATACATTTTGTTGTCTTATGATTTGTCGATACTAAATAACTAGATCAAATCGAGTTTTAATATCCAATAAACCAGTTTTATGTCGGATTCACATTTTGATATCGCTAAGGTTATGTTATGTTAGGAAACTGTTATGGGTCTTACAACATTATTTGTCGTTCTATCGAGTCTTTACAAACTGCATGTTAATATGACGGGTAGACTATAAATGAGCATGAATTAAAGGAAGAAAAAATATAATCACACCTCATTTTGATTTTACACAGATTTTCGTATGTTAAAAGACAAACTACACTACTTCTATAAACCCTATTCGTACTCGCCTCTCCTCGGGATACCCCTCCACTTCTCAGTGTTGCCAACTACAGCTTTCCGCTCCTCTGTGTTGACAACTGCACCTCTCCATTTTCCCATCTCTATCTTGCATCTATCTTGCTAAATTAAAAAATATGTACCAAAGTCCCCTGTTACTTTTATTGTACTTTTATCAATAAAGTGATATTTTGCTTTCGAATATTTTATCACAGCTAGCAGTTTCCATTCCCATTTCTAGTTCCAAAAATGTTATAAATATAAAAAGTCTCAGATTGTCAGACAACAGTATAATTAATTATCTCAGAATATTCTAAGTAAACTACTAGGAAATTGTGTTTTGAAAGCTAAGTAATGTTGTTTTAGGATACCTATTAAACATTTTATGTACAACAACAGACTTGGGGCAAACAATACCTTTGGCGGAAACTGTCCGAAGAATATTAACCGTTAATTTAACTTTACTTGCGTTCAATAAAATCTGCAGTAATTAGTCAAGTAATTAGCTAGCAAGTCTTAAGTTAAAGCGCATAGTAAAATTTTAAAATCTTCGATGCTTTTCACGGTTCAATTGTTGGAATATTGCGCAATGAAGCGCGACGGATCCGGCGCGCATCAAAGGAACATGCCTCAATTTCGAACGTCTTTCCATTCAGTTTTATAACGAAAAGTTATTATTAGGCTCCTTGTTCTCCTATTGCAGGTTCTTTTGGCGATGATAGTCGGAAACCTTAAGAAACTATTGCCCTCAATATTTAACATGAGTTCTATCTTTAGTATAAGTTTAAATATTTTTTAGAGATCTTATCAGATGAATGTGAGGTATTCCTCGAAGCGCCTCCGTTTTGAGGCGCACCTAATGAAGCGCACCTTTATTATTCCTCGGAGCGCACCTTTTAGTAGCGCTTCCGATAACAATTAAAAATATTAAAATTTTATTCCTTGAAGCGCACCCATGATTAAAAATAGGAAAGAGAATGAAGTAAACGTAATAAACGTACGTAACGTCTCTACCCTATTTTTAAACATGGGTGCGCTTCAAGGAATAAAATTTTAATATTTTTAATTGTTATCGGGAGCGCTACTAAAAGGTGCGCTCCGAGGAATAATAAAGGTGCGCTTCATTAGGTGCGCCTCAAAACGGTGGCGCTTCGAGGAATACCTCATGAATGTAACTTGAGTAACTAATAAGTGTTTAAAATATATGTTGTTTTTAAATTAAAAAATCGGAAAAATTAATTACTACAAAGTAGAATTGCTTCGCTCAAAACACAATATGTGTTAAGCATACTCGTAAGTACATATATCATAAGCTGTTTGACTTCGGGCGATCGAGTTTGACTTGCAGTGTTCTGTTAAAGCTATTCATGAAAGGGTAATCTAGGGTATTTAAAATGATGAGTTTATTCCAATATTCTGATATCTTTACTAATGTTAACAATGTGAAAGTAACTCTGTTGGTAATAACGTAAGTAATTCCGCTTTCACGGCGAATCGATTTGAATGAAATATGACATGGAGGTAGCTTGAACCCTGGCGAAGGACAGGATATGTTTTATCATTTTTCATGATGATGTTTCATGCTCCCTGGACATGCTGATGAAACCTAGGAAATCAACTAGTTTTTTTTATAAATCTATATTAAGAAATGATATTGATGCAGTCTGTGTAATGCAAAAAGACTGCTATTTATGTATCTAGGCCGTAGGTTATCCGGCTGTGTTCCGGTTTCAAGGTGCATAGGTGCCGGCGTAATTACAGGCACATGAGACATTTCAGCTTTATCCCCCGGTGGTTATCGGTGACCACTTTCTATCAGGTAGACGTGTAGACCATCTGCTTGATTGCAACGTAATAACATAACAGAGACAATTCAACCCAAAATAAAATACCCATTCTTCTCTTAAAATTCAGTCTGTGGCTTAGGAGTTGAGTTAGTGAGTTGATTTTGATCCATAAACGAATAGCAAAAGTTAAAATAATAATAATATAACAACCTTTTTAACATTAATGTCTTTGAAAGACAATAAATAATTCATATCGTCAAGAAGTTTTGCGCGGTGTCATTCTTTAAGTTTAAAAGGCGCATTGACGAAATTCCCGCGAACGTCGGTGTAAATTGAACTTACTTGGGTCTCAACAACTTTTTCGATATGTTATCGGATACGACATGACGTGTTAAATCGTTCATGTCGATTTTGACGACGCTTGAGGTTTTAGTACTTATTGGTATCAAATCAATACCTTTATCCCTGTTTTTATGGATGTAAAATAATATTTTTTACAATAAAACTTGGTTGGCAATATCCAATATAACAAATGTATTGACTAGGTCCAGTTGAATAATTACGAGTTAATTAATCGCGTTCTCATTATCATTAAATAAAATTATATGCTATTTAATTCAGAAAATCAGATTGCTATAGCTGAAAATATAACAAGGGCGTGTCGGGGTTCCGTAGTTGCCCGTCACGATTTTAGTAATTCTACCTCTTAACTTATAAGTTTTATATTAACTACCTGTTTTACTCAACTTACAACTTCTTCCTAGTTTCAGTGGTATTTCTACGATATTTTCTATTTTATAAGTTTATTAAGTATTTTCCGTTTTCCTTTTTATTTCGTTGACTACTGCCGTGGTTTTTTGATGAGTAAGAAAAAAATAACTTCATGTGTATCTTGGGGTGAAATAAGTCTATGTACCTACATATTTTTTACGATTTTGCGGGCGATTTTCATTTATCCATGCCAATTGGTAGCATTCTAGTACTATGTGTTTGAGCTAAGCCACGGACACACAGACCAATCAGTAACCATTTAGATTCTGAATCCTAAAAACCAAAATCTTATAGTGTACCTAACAGGACAGTAAAGCAGAAAAAAAAATAACTATTTACTATATGAAAAAGTACATTGTTTTAGATGTTTAAAAAAACCTTAAATACGGACATTTATTTTAGCATTGATGTTTCAACATCGTTTTAATTTATTAGCCACACCGCTTGCAAGTAAGAAAATATTACAATAAGTCGCCACAGTGTGCATTCCATCAGCATAAAAGCCTGCCCAGTTCCACCTAACACCCCATAAAACGATTATAAAGCTAGGGATGTGGTACTTATCCTGAATAACTGTTTCAGGGTGATTGCTGATCTGATCCGATACCGATTGTTCCGATTTCTTGTCGGAGTAAATAAAATGAAATAAATTAATAATGTTACTATCACTATGAGTCTTGTTACTCGAAATAAATGCTTTATTATTGTTATAATAAAGTGAAATAACGGAAATTTTGTTTGAAAAAAAGCCCCGATTTGAGGTGACGAAGTCACGCATTATTTGTTTCGACGTGTGTGTTTTTAGGGTTTTGTAGTCGACAAGGTGCCCTTATAGTTTCGCCATGTCCTTCTGTCTGTCTGTCCGGGGCATAGCCGAAATTCGTATGGATATCCATATTGATTACGACAACAAAGTGGTAAAATAAAATTTTGAAATAAAATTTTTTTAGAGAGGCTATACGCCTAAAGTGTGAATGAATATTTTTTTCTCACATATCTCTTCGTGAGGGGTATCGTTACATAGGTATTTCAAAAATATTACTGGTGTGTGAAAACCAATTTTCAGTTATCTAGCTTAAAAGTTCATTTTTTTATGCGAGGGTGCCCCTCTAAGTTTTGAATGCCTGTACTTAGATAAGTGATAAAATTTACAGATGTAGCATATATAACGAACTTCAAAGCAAAACTATTACTATTAAGTAGGCTTTACCGGTTACAGAGTTATATATAGCCAATGAACTAAAACGTATTACGGAACCCTATTGCGCGTGACCCGACACGTACTTGGCCGATTTTTTTTGTTAATTATTCAGAGAAATACACTAAAGCTCAGTGTTCGCATATTTTTTCCATTATGACAAAAACCTTAAAATGTAATAAAATGTAACATGAATTTTAAACATTACAAAGAGGTTTTATAGAATTGGACTTTGTGATTTGAAAAAACCTAAAAGGGTTACCAAATTTGGTCCCCGCAAAAAGTCGGTGTTTATTAAGCTGGTATTAAATACGAACGGGTGGACTTCCAAAAAGAGCTTTATGATACTTATTATTATGAATACCGTGTTGCTGTCCATTAATCTACAGTTCAAATGATACCAACCGTTTAAAGTCAATTTAATATTATTATTTTGATTGTTACATCAACAAATACAATTTGTTTACCGTCCAACAGCTATTAAAATCTTGTTAAATTACCAGTAAGGCTACCATTCTGTGTTGGCAAGATAAACAAAATACGATGAAAATATTTAGTAAAGTCTCAAGAAGCAGAAAATGTTGTCAGAGTTAGGCCGTGTTCGACCTGACGAATAAATTCGGTAGACAATACACGCTAATGAATAAAGTTGGGTTGTTAACGAACCTACTCCGGAATTTCCATTTAGAAGTGTTCGTGTTTTATCGTAAATACACTGCATATTTTGGTTTTGTGGTTGAATAAAACTTTGTCAATTTTATAAGATGATTACTTAAGCATCGTTAAATGTGATAGGGTAAGAGAACAAATGTAAAGCTAATAATCAGAATCCAGTTGCGGCGTCGAGTGTTGCCCGGTCGCCGGCATCACGATCGCTCCTTGATCCCACCCAATTGGCAAAAAGATCCTTATTGGCTCAAGCCGGATACCAATTCGGTGAGGATCAATCAAATGGACTACTGGAGTGATTGTTACTTACTATTGGAGATAGATGCGATTACATGTTTTGATACATTGCTGTACTTGGATATTATTTTCATCAAACTTAATATTAAGTGATTACTGCGTTGACGAGGCGTGCGTAATTATTATTGAGGAGTAGGTACACCTAATATTCAGTTTGTTTGATGTTGATTAAGTACCTAGTGTACGCACGAGTTAGTCATCGATGTTGAGAAGTAGAGATATTTTTATATTGCCCTATTCGTTACGTACCTACTTAGATAATTTATTAAGCCAGCTACACGTGCAATATATAACAGTTATAGTTTAGAGCATATATGCTGCTAGATTTGTATTCCTTTTATGTAATCTTTCTTTTCTAGGAATTTTAATATTTTACATCCGGAATTGCTTTAAGTACTAAAGACAGTTGCGAACGCTTCCAGTTATATAATATATATATATATATATAATTAATTATATTCTATTTACAAATGATGAATGGGTATTAAATTAGCTATGAAAGGTAATATTTAATAGATGTATGCATTAGCTTTGAACGTAAACATTATCTCATATATTATTATATTATGAGTAAGTACAGATAAAATTCAGTTCACATTAGTAGTTTATAAATCAACTGTGGGATGTGTTAACTAGCTCTAATATGATACAATGTCGCCTGCGCGTGGGCATCGTTTAAGCAAATTGTTATAGGATATTGTTTAAACGCCACAAAATTTTTGCTATCGTAACCACCTGCTAATGTGAACACTGGGTATCTGTCAGTTTTTTTTAATTCTGTATAGATGATTGTGCATAATTATGTATTGTAAATGAAAGAAATTAATAAATAATATTGCTTTCATGCCAGCAGTGGGGGAACTGGGGGTTTATTTTAAAGAGCAGTTATATGGAGAATTATATTCAACATATTGATACGTCTATGCTAATATTTATTGTCTTTTAGTTCTTAAATGCACAAAGAAGACTCCTCCTTATTGCTGAAGTTTGCTAATTGAAAAATCAAATCTTACTGATATAGCGCTGAAGGGCATTAACTTAAATATTACAGAAAACATAACTCTTACTAAATCATCAAAGGCCAATATTAGTAATTGAAGTTCTTCTTTATCATATTTTAATAAGTCATCAATCTAGAATCATATTAAATTGATAATAGTCGGTCTTTGCTCGTTACAGATTAAAGTAGAATTCTGATCCAGAATAATTTATAAACACGGCCAAAATTCTCCGAAACCAATACTACAATTTGATTAAACAATGTTTTAGCCTTATAGTTTAGCCTAATAATATTCTAATTGCTTTGGAAGCGACTATTAGTTGAAAGCAGACTAAGTTTGCATTGGATTCAAATTGTGTTACCGAAATTTGCATCGAATGCCAAACAAACCTTATTAGAAATTACGTTCTATAATTGTACGCAAATACCTTTAATTCTATTATAGTTTGTAACAATTTCTGACTATAATATAGCCGATGATTCGGGGATTATCGGGTAGAGAAAAGAAAAGTTTGTTTTAAAATTGTAATTAGGGACACAATGAGGAAGTTTTAAGGAGCAAAAGTCAATATCGGTGCGGTAGTTTGTGCCCAGTTACCGGGGCGTGTCTGCCGCCGCTCTACGGTATACACACGGCCTTAACGTTCATCAAACTAATCTCGGATGTATAATATTGAGTGGGGAAAGAGTTTCATAATATATTCAATACAGTAGGAGGTAAATTATGTTGCGGTTTTGCAAATTAGTAAAAGTTAATAAATGATTATCATCATAATGAAATTTTGGCCAGCTGAAACAAAGGAATATAAATTAACCTATTTCAGTGATTTATTGATTCGTTAACATTTTTGTTATATTAATCACTATGACTATTATCGCGGTGTCAAAAAAGATGTAAATCTACTAATGGTTTTATGTTGGTAAGTTGATTATGCGCACCTGAGGAAGAAACCAAACTTTGGAAGAAGAAATCTACGCTGTAGGTAAAGTCAAAATGTCTAGTTTTTTTGACCGCATTTGCATAGGAATTTTGATTATCCCTTTACCATTGTGACGACTTACAATCATAGTTTTAACCTTTGGGTTAATAATGTGTTGGTTCAAATTATTTCTTATTTTTCGCTTTACAAACTTTGAAGATAAGTATATTTTGTAATATTTTGTGCGAGAGTCTAACTCGCACTATAAGGATTTTTTATACCATTTTAGTTTGGAACCGTAAAAAGAGCTAATGAGACCATTTACTAAAACATAAAAATAAACATTTTATTTCCTTTTCCTCAATAGCGTGCATGTCAGCCAATCTATCGAGCGGTACGTAAAGTATTGTCAGTGGGCAGCATTCCAGCGAACCTGCAGTCCACGACGTGCAATTCATTCTAGTTTAAAATGGGTTACTCCATTTCTCGCTGACTACGCGGCTCCATGACAACTCCCGCCCCTGGCCGCCGGGTTTGTTTTTGCACAAAGATATCGATGCGATTTTAGAGTTTTATTCGCGGATATGTCCTGAGGGACATACTTTACGCCACGTAACTTGGACTTGTTGTTTTGTATCGGATTTTGTACTTCGCGCTGTTGTTTGGCAAGCTCTGACGGGGGCGCGTTTTTTATTGTTTGGACTTCTCAACTTTGCATTTCCTCAAAACTTCGTGCTAGTCCAACTTTACTGAACATATGATGCACGTATGCCAACGGATTCATTTTATGTGGGTGTATCAATTTCATACATACCTCGTATCACAATTCTAAGGTGTATTACGTACGTTTACAAGGTGCGTGATAGGAATTTCCCATTCGGCTACGACTCTTCCTATACATACAAATATATTATGATAATGTGTATAAGGGATCGTTAACACGCAAATAAAAACATTAATTTCAGTTTTTCTTTATCGTAGAATGCAATCGAGACTGCTACATGTGCTTGAGTAAACTAATCCAGTGAACTGACTTTGATGGAGTTTCCCCAGTTCGAAAGCTTATTCTTTAAGGAAGCTTTAGAGCTATAACATTTAATGCTATCCCTTAGGGGCTGAGCTGAGAACGGTATCATGTAGCTACTCAAATGGGTTTCACTCAAAAATTCAGTATTTTATATTGTTATCGCTTCTTCCTCTTACGGAACAGTTTGGCTTGGAGTTTTGTGTCGAAATATTGTGGCGCGATATTATGTTTCTTTTATCATAACAAAAAAATCATGTAACTGGGAATGGTAAAGTGAGTTAATACATATTTATGACCGCTTTGTCGGTGTAATTAATATGTTAACATGGTGGAACAGGTTTAATTTAAAACCGACCATTCAGCAGGATAATTGAGAACCGAAAAATTAACAAACGTATGAACCTACTCGAAAGTTGGGTACGCATTATGCAGTAGGTTGATAAAGCATTATTCTTCTCAGAAGTTCCTTTCTGGCTTTAGTCAGTCTATTAACTATATAACTGCTTTATCTCATCAAGATCTCAATAACTTAAAATGGCTTATGTATATAATTTAAAGTATTTCTCAATGTTGCGGGTTTAAATCTGGGAAGTAGGTACTAAACTGACGTTTCCAACATTAAAATATACTTTGTAAGTTAATCTTGAACATCTTGAGTGACGTTAAACGAAAACGTCTGAAACTTGCACTTATAATGCTTTGAAATTGCGTAGTGCAATCCTGCTAGTCAGAATCACTTCAAGTTTGTTCTCTTTGAGAACAGATACATTTTGCATAGCGATAGTACCTGGCAGATGATATTATACAAAAGTCCCGGATGAAAAATATCCTTATCCTAGAAAACAAAATTTCCTTCGATCACCCTGCTCAAAGAAATTATTTAATTTTCCTTACACAGATATTTTTTACCAAATAATTAAGAGATTTTAGTTGATCAGCAGTTAACATTGCATTAAGTCATTTGAATATTTTTTGATATAGGTATGATATATCAGTTGTTATCTTAAGAAGTCGTGGTGGCCTAGTGGTTATGGCACCTGCCTCTCATGTACGAGTGTGCTGGTTCGAAACCTGGCAAGTACCAATGTGACTTTTCTAAAATCATATGCACTTTCTAAGCATATCTAAGACGTCACGAACTAACGGTGAAGGATCATAGTGAGGAAACCTTTTTTTTTTTTCGGATGGGAAATCATCAAATGACCCCTCCCGCCGTTAGTGTTAGACTCTTACTGACTAAAACCCATCCATGTTCCTTCCTCGGCCCTTTGTCTTCCGGGGGCGCGGTATCTCTTTCGAACGTCCCGCAGCATAGTGAGGAAACCTGGACTTAAAAGTCTGAAATCGCCAATCCGCCTTTAGCAAGCGTGGTAATTAATGCTTATGCTTTCTCTGTATGAGAAGAGGCCTGTGCCCAGCACTGGGACAATATATAGGCTAATGATCATTATTAACAGTTGTTATTTGATGATCAATATAAGGAAACTTTCTGTCATGTATTCTTAATGCTGCTTTGATTTTAACAGACTTTTTACACAGTTTATATTATATTTATCTAAGACGAAAAAGAACACAGAGTAAAAATATAATCCATAAAGAAGAAAATAATGTTGTCACTTTAATAACAATAATAACAGACTACATATACTACTAATTACATTGCCATAATATTCTAACACTACCCTATTTAAAGAAAGAAAAACCTATCTAAGAATAAATAATAAATAAGTGCAATTTCAGTAAATAAGATTAATAACATCAATTACATAAAGTTTCTCGTTCCGGGACAGTCCGGACATTAAATTGTTCTCAGTCAGAGAAAAACTTGACTTAGATTTAAATGTCTCTTGAGTATTTAGTCTGGAACAGTGGAAGTTGTTACTGGTGACTGGAAAGTTCAAGTAACATGGAACACAAAAATATCAAAGATAATACAAGTTGGGCTTGCGTGGAATGCCACTTGATTTATTGTTTCATCCACAAGTTTTCATTGCTCAGGGAAATGGGAGCTGTTTAGAACTACTTGAAATATAATAATACGGTTACCTAACTTTTGTTATAGCATTTGAAACGTTATTTAATTAAGTTCTTTGTAATCATTTACTGACATTTTTTGAACATTTTTACAGGTATTTATTAGTAGTCGTTTTACATATATAATTTTTATTGGAGCAATTATTAAAAAAATCTGCTATATTTTACCAGTAGGCGTATGCCAATACAATATACACATATAAGTAGAATGAACAGCTTTATCTTGCTACATAATCATAGTAAGTTGCGTAAACATTCCTTCTTTTGAAATAAACGACAGCACTTTGTAAGCATATAAAATAAAAACTGTACAATTTACGTTGGTTTTTGTTGATATCATTACGAGGTTACGAGTGCCACTGCATAACGGCACCGCATTACACGCCCAGAACTTACAAACAAACCTGCGGGGCTGGTTTTACGCCCACTTGATACATTAAAGCCTACGCTGTGAATTATATACATAGGAAATATACGTAGGCGTTAATTTTGATGTTAAAAATGGCATTAAATCAAAAGTTTGCATATATTAAAGAGACATTAGGGTTTATTAATACTGGGTTATTTATTTACTAATATTTTTTTCACTTACAACAGTGATATACAGGCGGACTTATGCTACAAGGAAGTTCTCAACCTTAGGGTTCATCATCAGCCTATATACCGTCCCACTGCTGGGCACAGGCGTCTTCCCATACAGAGAAGGCATGAGCATTGATCACCACGCTTGCTCAAGGCGGATTGCCGATTTCAGAATTTTTAAGTCCAGGTTTCCTCACGATGTTTTTCTTCACCGTTAGTCAGTGACGTCATATCCTTAGGGTTAATGGGATTGAATTGTAATAGGTACATTATAAGATATACGAAGCACTTCAGTCATTATCTGCCTAGCCTTTACCGAACTATATTTGTTTGATTTCCAGTCTGACTCGATGGTGTATTTATTGGATCAACAGCTTCCTGAGCTATGGAGAGGCTTCACTTAAAAATGGATTGTCCCCATCCACGAACCAACCGCGGTAAGCGTACAATAACCTTGATCGATTCGTCCGTTGCTCACACTACATATTACTAAAACTGACTAAATACGTTTCATTTTTGTAAAACTATGAAAAAAATTAAGACTACATAAAAATAAGTAACAAACTATCATCTTCTTGAATTAACCGAAAAAATACTACTGCTAAATTGTAAAAGAATGACTCATTTTAGGCTTACGCCTCAGTGAATATATTAAGGAGTTAGCAAGGAAGGTAGCGAATGATGGATTATCCAACACGTACCGCTTGTGGACTTAGCGATTTTTATACAGAGGTTATTTTTTAACATTTTAAGATTATTCTCAGAAAATATGAATAAATAATTATTTAGTTAATACGTCTAAATGTAATTTCTACTATTAGTTTTTAGTATCATTCTAGGTTAACTTTCTTGTGAAGACTAAAAAGCTAGGTACTTAAAGTTCCTATATAGGTATGTGAAATAGTATCGATACTATACAAGGGCCGATGCTTTTACTGAGTCCCTTAGTCCCTATGTACATCATTAACGTACATAGATATAAAACCATTACTGTGTTGTCTGTTTATTTATTTTCATTTTATTGTATCTTCCGACAAAGGGTAAAGAAATCCCTAAATTCTCAAAAGGGTTATAAAAGGTGTGTTTGCTGATAAGGGTGAAAGGTCTCCAATGGATTCGAAGGCTAAACAAACACGCGCGGTTTATAATAAATGAAAATTATCTAACTACAATACACGTGTAAGTGTAAGATACTCTTACTCTAATTACAACAATAATATTAACCGATGCTTAACTGACGATTGTCGTAACTTTTCACATGACTACATCATATTCATACAGTATAGTTAATAATAACAGATAATTCACAATTATACATATTTGTGGATGGAAAGTTAATCAACGTTTGTGAACGGAATGTTGGTCAAATAAATCTAAATTAATAAATACAATTATGTCAACAACTGTCGTATAATTAACAACAATAAAGTTTGATGAACTCAAAATTATTGTTTCATAACCGTTCGTTTGAAACTTACTCTGTTTTTTATCAGAATAAAGGGATAATAGAATAATACATAGGCGGACTTAATGCCTTGTGGCATTAAGTCCGCCTATGTATCACTGCTGTACATGAAGTTTAAATAAATAAATAAATAATAAGGATGTAAAAAGTGTCATGATATCTGTATATAAATATATATATTGATTTGTAACTAAACTAATTATCTATTTGAAATATTAAAAGTAAGTGAGACAGCGAGAAAAGTATCCGAGAATTTAGCAGGTCAAGGTTGGTACAATAGGTATAAGGGATTTTTTGAGAGATACGAGATCGTCTTTTATTTTTGTGTAAAAATATGATAATTGTAATGTTCCAGAGTAGATGTCGTTGACAACTTTTTATGGCAAGCACATACTTCCTTGGCAAAAGGTTTCTCGTTATCATAATAATACGATGAGGCCTTAAAACGCCCATATATTTTTATTTTTTTTAGTGCCCCGTCAGCCTGCCCGCAAGTCAGTCTGTTTTTAGACGATTCTTTTCCTGTTTGTTCTTATTTTACTGTCTGTAATTGTTTATCATGAAACTCGTGCCATGTTAATATTTAAACAACTTCTTTATCAGTAAAGTGATACAATATTTAATTTCATATTTAACAGTAAGCACATTATACAGTTATGTTACGGTACGAACGCTATAAATAAAGGCCAAAAGACAACGGCCAGACAAAAGTTTACACACCTAATAAAATATATGTGCTTTGAATCGTAAATGGAGATATTCTGTGAGATGTGTGTTGGGGAATAAGTGAAAAACTAACACATAACTGTTTTATTGTATTTGTTCTATTTGCCTGCACGCATTTTATTCGACGAATAATATATAAATGGGTTTGCTTTGGAATTTGAACTTACATTTAGGTGGCTCGTGTTTTTGTTAAAATAATATAAACTAGTATGCTATTAACTATTACTTAACTGTTATTCTATTTTCTATACCCATTATATGTATATTTTGTTCATCCTTACTCCTTACTAATATTATAAATGCGAAAGTAACTCTGTCTGTCTGTCTGTTACGCTTTCACGCCAAAACTACTGGACCGATATAAATGAAATTTGGTACAGAGATAGAATAGACCCTGAGGAACAACATAGGCTACTTTTTACCCGGGTGCGCTAAGTAGTTCCCTCGGGATGCGGGTGAAACCGCGGGAAACAGCTAGTATCATATAATGGTGGTAATAAAAAACCCTCAGGTCTTTGTTTTCTATAATTCTGAAAAACTTCAACATGGAAATATAAATTTCCTTGTGAGTAGCTCGAGGGAAAGTTAAAAACTCGGTAGCTTGATCCCTTTAAAGTGGTTCGCCAACCAATAAGACACGGATGACAAAAAAACAGCTAAAACTTGTTCATACTTAGATACGTTGAGACGGCGATATTGAAAGGATTAAATGAATAATTCAGCGACAAAAGTCGCGAGCGCCTCTCTGGCTCGCCACGCTCAGCTTTCTGTCAAAGTATCGTTAAAATGCACATATTTTATTTTTTCTTTAAAAAATAAATAAATATGGTTTAGGAGTTTCAGTTTCGTACGTTATGTTAAGTAGTTAAATTAAGTCCTTTGTTAGCACCGCGTATCTGAAAACGGTTTGTGTATCCGTTTTCCGTGTTATTCTACTTGAGATGAAAATGTAGTAGAGAAAAATAAGATGTCAATGGAAAACTGCTTGTTGAAGTAGATATAACTTAAAAGATTACAGTAGCAAACTGAGACTATCACGATCATTTTTCGCAGAATATTCATAAGAATTTAAAAAAAGAAACCAAGAATATTAGATATGTAGATTGGTTTGTATCGAACCTATTTAAAAATAACCTGAACACAAAAGACTTCTCTACGACTAATTTAATAAAACCGTCAAATAAATTCAAACGGCACCATTTTAGGTTCAGCAATAACTCAGACTAACCAACATTAGGTACAACTTGGTAAATTAATTGAGTTCAATCGATCTAATCTCACAATCCGCTCGCATTACTCAACCTCTAAGAGCGCAGTTCAATTTAGCGAAACTTTCCGCGGTGGAGTATTAATTAGTGCTTCTCATATGCAGTGGTGGGTATTAATCCTGTTGTAAGCCGCGGAATTATTCGGCTGATAGTGTCAAGACTGTCCGGTATAAGCCGAGTTACAACACTATGATACCCGAGGACTTTATCTACTCGACCTTTTACGGGATTAACATACACTTGATTCAATATTAGTCTTTATTTATCTTTATTTCGATAGGATTTCCTGCGATATGTAATATTGTTTAATTAACCCAACCAAATTGTTCAATTCAATTTTAATGAGTTTCCCACGTTTCCCTATAGACTGTTGATACAGCGAATAATTGTGTTAGATAGATCATATCTATAATGAATTTTAGGTCCATTCATGATACATATGTGAAAACTTTCTTAAAATTAGTTTTTTACTGACGCAATTTAAGATACGTCTGTATGATTTACTCTTTTAGTCATATGACTGACTAGAAGCGATTATATAAGCGCCTTAGTATCCTAATAAAGCATTCTTTAATTTAAAGCGACGAGGGTTGAAGAGTACGCGATGTCAAGTATCAATTTTGAGATTAAAATGTTATCGTTTATATTCATATCAATCCTGAAATCTATAACTGTACATAATTGCAGGCTGTCGTTGCAGAACAAGCGTCGTCACGGGCGTTACATTTGATAGAATGACGTAGCAGCTGTCGTGACGAGCCCACTGGCATTACGTCATCACGTGTCGCAAGATTCCGAGCTAAGAACGTGACTACACGATCCTTATGGTGTCATCCAGTTATCGCGTTGCTGACGACGTCATTATTTCAAAACTGGCGCAATCTTTGTAGAGAAATACAAATGTATTTACCTAAAATGCTTATGTTATCTTTTATAGTAGGATAACTGTTTTCTTTCTCAGAAAATGTTATTACTGCCTTGAAAAACGCGGATTCATGAGACTATCTTAGGCAAAAGACTTTATAAGATAAAAGTGGAGTAGGTACTTCTCACTTTCATTGAAACTCATCGCTTTTGTAGCATTATTGCACGACGTACAAATAAAGTACGAAACACATTAATAATAAAATACAAATAGAAAATATAATTACACACCGAATCACTTGTCATTGTATGAGATAAAATTGACGTCAAATCGTAACGAGTCGTAAATTACAGACTTAATTACGATTGTTTTAACGACTAGACGCGACGGCGAGGCATCCAAGAGACTGTTAGGCGACATGACGTCATTGTTATCAAAGATGATATATTATGAGTATTTGGGGGGAGGGTGTGTGAGCTTGCGATAAGCTATCGCCGAAGCTAATGATTCGTTGCAAACGAACTGTGTCTGTCACCCGGTCATACGTTCTCACGTTCAAACAATTCGAATCAGCCGCAGTCTCAATAATGGATCTTACGAACGCTGACATATCAACAATTGTGACACCTCTTTTAAAATATCTTGGATCGTTATTAGGATTAAATGAAGCAAATGAATCTACTTGATGAGAATATTTTCCTAATCTTTCTTTCTACAAAATACTTACTTTGCCGCACTACGCGTGTGTAGAAGCGGTTTTTATGGATAGGGAATCATCAAATGACCACATGTCCCTGCAGCTGCTGTAAGTGCAGCAGAAGAGAGTGTCAGACTCTTACTGACTGAAACCCATCCGTGGTCCCTAAATTGCCTTTTGCATTCCAGGGCTGCGGTAACTCATTCGGACAATTCTGCAACCCCGGTGTAAAAGAGCCTTTAAATTATCTAATATTATAAATGTGAAAGTGAGTTTGTTTATTTTTATATTTGTTTATATCTCACGGCAAAATAGCTGAACCGATTTGGATGAAATTTTGTACAGAGATAAACCGGGCTCCGGAAACAGTTATTTTTGTCTGGGGCGTTAGTAGTCGGGATGTGGGTGAAACTGTGATTATTGAAGTAAATCAATAAATATTAATTTCTACTGCATTACTATAATACAAAGTTCGCAATATAAGTAGATAGGTACATATCGCAGATTAGTTGCCTGATACAACGAGAAAAATATACGTAATAACTTCTCCCAGGATGAGCGGTACAGATTATCTACATAAAATTAGAGGACATGTGATATAATCAGTTTGCATTACGACGAGTAAGAATGTATTTTATATGATAACATCATTATTTTTTCATCATCGGCATATTACTTTCCAAATGGTGTTCGGAGGCCTCTTCTTCATAAAGAAGGCATGACCACCACGCTTGCTCAAGACGGGATGGAGATTTCAGGCTTTTTTAATCCAAGTCAGTGTGGTTATTCAGTAATAATACATAATATGCATGGATATTTTTATAATATAAAGATAGATATGTCATATTATGTCTTGAAAATGTTACATTGGTATTTACCAGCTTTCGAACCCGTAAATACGTATATTAATGTCCAGACGCCTTAATCTCTAGGCCACCACAAGTTACTAATTATATATAAGTTTATTTTTATATTTGATACATAATTAAGTTAAGTGTAATAGGCATTAAACGACTTCTTAGTAAGCCTAAGTAGCGTGGCCAGACTAGGCAGTATTGCTACGCTCCATTTGACTTGTAATAAGTACAGGTGATTGAAAACTTTTTTGGTAGGTACTTAAGTAACAAGAGCAAGGTTAATTTTAATGATGAACTAGTCACTGAACTTAAAATAATATTTGTCTAAGGCTTATATTACTGGATGGTTAAATGTCAAAGATGTTACGTTAACGACGAAAGCTCGAGCGTACCTGTTTAAGTTATAACAGAAATACCCTATAACAAATAATTCTAGCATAATATTTTAGGCGATGACTTAGCGACCTGTCACTGCTAACTGCTGCGGTATTTTAATGAGCTCGTGGCATTTACGTATTTAGACATAGTCATCATAGAGAATAAATAGTCTAAAAGCTTATCCATTTAAAGATAAAAAGATTGAAAAAGAATTCTTGAACATTACAAAATAAGCCTAATTACTTTTTATTCTGAAAAAATAATAATTCAAGAATGTATCTACTACGTCACATAAATTTATATACATCTTTTTTTGGCCTCTTAAGATCTCCTGAAGCTGTTTTCCTTAGTTAACTACAAACAAGTCGTCATCCTAAAGCATTATGGCATATAAATACCTATATATACCTAGCTACATTGGCGCAGATTTCGTAATCCGATACTTTTAGGAAGCGACGCAATATTAGCGTATCGGGTATTTTCGTGAAGCAAATAGGTCAATATTCCCTGTGACATCTTGTTAGCTCGCTTAAATATTGTTACATTCAAGGAATATGAATAATGTTTTTGTATACCGATTTAGAAGTTTGAGTAAGAAAGTTATAGGTTTAGAGAAAATACATAAGGTATGTAAAGAGAGCTTTTTATGTAGATAATTTGATACATCTCAACTTCTCAGCTGACCTCAGATATTGAAGGTCATTGCTCAAAGGGTCTGCGGTGTTCTCCGAAAGAGTTAACATGGATGACTTTTAGTCAGGAAGAGTCTGATAATCCCTCCCACTCCACCCACACCGGGAGGAAGCATTTGTCAAATTTTCATCCTTAAAAAAGCTAAAGCAAAACTTTGAAATAGGTATGCTTAAATTCAAATAAGTATCGTTGGTATTCGAATATACAAATGGCAACGATATCTCATAAAAAATCTAACAATATTTCACTTTGTAGAATTTACCTGGATGTGTAATTTTTTTTTGTGGCTCATTGTAACTGTACTATCATCAGCCTATATATTGTCCCACAACTGGGCACAGGTATCTTCTCATATAGAGAAGATACATTATACTTGTATAGTTAGTGTAAATATATATCGTCATCACTATTATTAGCTCGTGTCAGTCCACTGCTTGACATAGGTCTGTCTCATGGCATGCCACTGAGCTTGATCTTCGGCTTTCCTCGTCCAGTCCCTGCCCGCTGCCTTCCGAATATCATCTATCCCACCTAGCTACATATAAATATTCTAATATACAAAGAGAAAAGCAACAGATATAATGTTATGCTCAATTTAAATTTAACACCTACCACAATATCACAGAGATTATTCACCGCATAATGTTAAAAGGATAATCTTGCGTGATAAGTAACTAAGTTCAACGGATTCTCTCATAAGTGCGTCCCTGACCCTCATCGCAGGCGACAGTTGAGTTGTCAATTTGCGTTTAGCGTTTCCCGTTTACTTTGATTTATAAGGGTAAAGGAGATTGAACATTTTGTTTGTATTCCCCTGGCGGACCAAATAAAAATAAGATGTAAATAAAATATCTTATTGGGGTTTCAAGATAATAATGTCCTTGCGGTAATGTGCAATGCCCACTGTTTTTTTTTGGCATTGTTCTGCATCTAAATAGTATTTAGAGTGAATTCTCTTAGTTATTTATTATTTATCTATTACTTTTTCTTTCCATGGTTGCAACCGCATTTTGAGGGAATAAGGCTACATCCACATAAAAATATCCTATGACCCAAGGATTCAAGCTATTTCCATAGCAAATTTGCTCTAAATTAGTCCAGTAGTTTTACCGTGAATGCGTAACAAAGAAACAAACCCACTTTTGCATTTATTATTTTAGTTACGATAAAACCAGTCTCTTTTGACATGACACTTTATGGATGTATTCGGTGTGACCCGAGCTTTAATGCGAACACGCGTGTAGGTGAGCACTGAAAAATAATCTCACCACTTTGACTGGCTAAGTCTGCAACCATACTAATAGAAGGTAAAAGTATCCTAAAATTCTAAATTTTGTGAGGATGTATGTTTGTTTGTTACTCTTTCACGCAAAAACTACAGAATGGATTTGCATGAAATTTTATTTGAAATTGAATTGAATTTAAAAATTGAATTTGAATACACACATAGTTTATAACGTGGATTAACACGTAGGATACTTTTTATCTGGGGGCGCGAAGTATGAACAGCTAGTATACTATATGGGTAGTAGGTAAGGCCAGCAGTTCCGTTACGGGGAATGTATTTTGTTTCGAGTTTTCCTGACTGTTATTTTTCCAACGAAAAATTTGCTATTTCGGCATTCATGTCGATTTTATATTACATTGAAACTTTTTTGTATTGAATAATAATATATGGCTCTGTTCTGGTTTTTTGTAGCTTTTACCTGCACTTTTTTGCTTTGTGGTATATTCAATGTAGAGATACGTTGATATGTAAATGGAACTTTGGAAAGCTTTTTTATTAATTGTATTTTATGTACAATAAAAAAATATTATTTGGTATGAAATAATTTATATGAAAAAGCATTTTCCAGGACGAAACTCTAAACGTATGTTTAGAGTTTTGTCCTGGAAAATGCTTTTACCAATTAATTTGTTTCATTGACTTCACATTTTTTGTTGATTACTTGAATTTCCGTCATTGATTCAATGCCAATTAACACTACTTAATTTTTTGACTCAATCCTGCAAATAAGTTTCTCTCCTAAAATGTTTCCCTAAGTTTCAAATTTACTATTACTTTTAACAGATTTTTATGTAGCAGTAAATTTTAGTTATAATAAAGGCATGTACTTAGTAGAAATAGTACTAAGCAGGGAAAATACATTTTAACTAAAACCAGGTTTAACAGTAATCGTATAATTAACTGAAATATAGAAATATATATTTAGTAATCAGAAGCAGAGTCAAAACAAACAAATCACATCGACCACCACCTTCAAAAATAATGGTGGTAACCTTTGCCCAGCTATGTTACAATTAAAGTTAAAACAAATATTATGAAAAAAAAATGTATAAAAAAATATATATGTTAACACTATACAGGCCATGCCACACGTATATAATATTTATGTACATGTGGCATGGCCTGAGAGTCCTGGTGACGCATAGGCATAAAATTGAGCATGAAAGCATTCAATAATATCATTTTTTAATCATTTCCAAATAAAAAACAACTGCAAAATAGCCGCAAGCAATCACTCTATTATATACATAGCTATTCATCTATATAATATATACCCTATATCAAACTATCATATGTATTGTTATTATTTTATAATTTAACATTTATCTGTTAGAATACCTACTAATAATGCCTAAACATGAAGTCTGCAGTCAACAACTCGTTAAATTTGGCTCAGATCGGGAATTAAGCGGAACTCACCCTCCATGTAAATTAAACCATCTGAGCGAATGTTGCAACGGAAACCGAATGATTTATCCTTGAAAGCTCAGTAATAGCTTTTTAATTATTTCAGTTTGCGATCGAATGGAAGAAATAGGTTATGGTGGTGGGGGTGAAATTATCATTACCTAGTGTTTTGTGATAACTTATCATCCCTTCTCATGGTTTTTCATTGATTCTTCTTGAAGATAAAACAATGTTCAGTGTCTCGATCATTTCCTGGTAATGACATCCTGATATAATACATCAAGCTGCCTAGCTCTGCTTGATTGAGTTACAGGAAATTGATTTACAATTAATCTTCCTACAAATAACCTTGGGTTCTTCATTGATTTGTCTCTCAAACAGATAAAACTTTATTTAACTTACATTGATTATAATGTTAAACCAAAATCTCATAGGTTTCGGGCTCGGCATGATAATGTTACACGAATTAATTATACTCACAAAACCGAAATTAAACTAATTAAATCAGACAAAGGAAATTTGGATTTCCTCGAAACCGGTGGACAAATGTTTTTTTTTTTAATTACTCATGCAAATTAAATTGCTTTCGAAATACCGCCTGTCCCGTGTCTTCAGTAGAAACTTCAATATTTATTTAGTTTAGTAACAGTCGTAGTTCATTTTTAAAGGGAATTTATTCTGAATTTGATAAAGAATAAAGTCCAAGGCTTTTGTGTCGCCCGGGACCGAAAGGTTCAATCTAAATTTGACGTTGAAGTAGTTATTTGTTTTGCTATATTTCTGGCGAATGTAATTACGTTGTTCTTTGTTCCTAGATATAACCCAATTAAAGATCGGTTTCGTGGATTTTTGTTGTTAAAATGAAATTTATTTTTTTACCTTTTACTAAATAACCTTTATTTTTTTAGAAAAAATCCTATCTTTTTCTCGTGAAATCCTATATTTTATACTAGCTTCCGGCCGCGACTTTGTCTGCATGGACTTCGATTTGGGTCCAAATGCTGAGATAAAAAGTCTGTATATCCTATATGGTTATAAACTATGTGTGTACCAAATTCGTTCTGCCGTTTTTGAGATTAGCGCACACAAACACGACACCTTTACAGAAGGAGATGTGTATGATGATGATGATGATGATCATATGATAATAAAGCAGGTGAAACAATTTTTCGGATTCGCTTATTGACTGTTTTTTTGATAATATAAGCTTACAATAATTAAATTGTATTATTATCCAGTTTTCTGATAGATTCATAAAATGTTTCCAACGTGCATTGTTCTGTAGTTTCAACTCTTTTTACGACACCCAGCGATATCGCAAAACATTTCATGTCCATTTCAAGTTTTGTAAGACTTTCGAGCGGTCAGGAATTTTCAATTCCAAACTCAACAGCCAGAGGCAAACAAAGTTATAATACAATCTAACATAACGGTGGAATAAAAGCAAAGTATTTCATGTGAGGTTTGAGATTAGCACTCAGATTCAGAGATAGATCACTCAGATTTTTAAAGTAAAATGTTTTCGTCTGGCAACCCGCAGATGAGAGAGTAATAATGAGATAACAGTTACCATATAACAAAATATCTCAAACAGGGACGTAATTTTTTAATTAAGCGTTACAAGCAGCTACAAGAATGTCATTTTATCATACAGTAAAATAATAAAAAAATACCAATCCATCTACATTTGTACTATTATTTTTAATTGAAAATATCACAAAAAAATGTGGTCGTTTATTTCGATTAAATTATATGAATTAATATTCATATTAAATGAGTTTTCAATCACATATTTCCTATTAGGTAAAGTTCTTACCACTTTAAAATAATGATTAAATTTAAATCTGAATACAAAATAAATCGGAGAGCTTTCTCACAGAAATGAATCAAACAAAGTTTAAAGCAATATTGAAATGGATGTGAAAAGCGAAGTGCAAATTGATTCGGGCGATCTGTCGTCGCGTCGCTAAGATGAGGGTAGTGGCAGGACGATGAAGCGCGACTACCGTTCCTCTGATTGTTTGTTGTGCTCAACTGATTTAACGACTCTATTACATAAAGGAGGTTTTTAATATTAAGGAAATATATAGAATCCACCAGCTTTATGTAGCGTGGATGGTTTTCTTCTTTTGTAAGGGGTACAAAATAATCAGCAACAGTACCTACGATCCTTTAATTGTTTAGTAAGTAAGAAGGCATTTATTTCACTACTGCATAACATATCTTACAAGAGTCTTCGCGCTGCTTCGACGAGATACCGCCAGTATACTTGTAAACTGCGGTAACAAATACTATGCCGAAGTCGGCATACCCGAGCCAGTCCGAAGCCAATCCCGTTGCAACGTAGACGTCCTAAACGATTGAAATAATTTTAGACACAATCCGAAATAAAATGCGAGTTTTTGTAGTGAAACTATGTGAAAACAATACTTAAAAAAATACTGGGTTCACACACACTAGAATAATAAGTTGCTGCATTCATGACGCTATTATTTTAGGAAGCTCGTTATCTAGTCTTTTATTAATCTATGATTTCTACCCTAAAATATTTATTTACTTATCTTGTAGGTCTCTACTATGCCACGAGACTACAGAGCATACGTGAGACCGAATCAAACACACAGCAGCGCTTTGAGACAAGTTTTATAATATGTAATAGTGACACATAACCGGTAATTATATACTATATTATTATTATTAAGACAGAAAAATAAAGCTAATAAAAGTCTTCTTTTTGCAAGCATGTACCTAAAGGTTGCTAGTGCAATAAAAGGCCCCTTGACTGTTAAGCACTTATTTATTCTGGTAACTAAATTCTAGGTACAGAAATTATTTTAATATAGCAACCCTATGTGAGACTGCTGAAAGGGACTGCGGGGCTATCTCCTTCCAGGTCTCCCTAATTGCTGATATGCCTGATGGCTGCGGGGCTGCCGGTCAGGTTATCAGCTTACTGTAGGCTCAGAACTGGCTGCGTGGCTGCCGCGCTCTGCTCCTCTAGCTAGCGAATAATGATTTGGTCCGGCGTTGTACGGATTTTATACCCGCCGATGCTTGTATGTGTGCAATCACGACGCGTAGTTCACCTGTAGTGGTGACACGAAGACTCGCTGTCCGTATATTCTTGCACACGTTGCTCATAGATGGCAGCACTTGTAACGTTGTATTGTAATTAATATCGGTCGTAGATCAGTCCCGTTGATAGGGGTACGCTTATAATATGATAGATGGCGTTGACGTACGTTACAAGCATCTTTTTCTTTTGCAAAGCTTTGATATTGATAAAAATCCTTTATAAATTGTAACTCAGAAAAAACTAGGGTAACAGTTAAAATTGAAATTCAAAGAAATAAGATAAGCATGCAGACGTAATAAATTAATTCTTGAAAAAGTACTTTCGCATGAAATTAATAACTTTCAATAAAAATTGTTGCATCCATTTTTTAACACAAATAAATAAAACACGTTATGATCAATTACAGTGACGCTAACAGTTTATTTATTGCTTATTGGGGTTGCGAATACAAATACAGGCAAGTGATAATACTCACTATATATAAAAGCTTTCTTAATGATTAATCATAAGCAAATGCCAATGTTAATTACGTACTTATTAGAATACTAATTAGAATAAGCACACCATGAATTTGGAATAAAATTTACTTACTTTATGGTAATGATTTCTTATACACTTACAACGTAGTTCCATCAGAGAATAGAGGAATATCCATTTATATTAATTTGATGCATGTTTATAAAAATATTGCCATTTTGATGACCATTGCAAAGGTAAGACGTACAAAACCGTTTCATTGAGTAATGCTATTTGAGTCACAACCGTTATATCCAATGTTATTCCATTGCGAAATGTCAAGTCTCATGTGAGTGGGAACTAATCCTCTAATCTACAACTATCCTGAAAAGCAGTCAAATCAATTCCGTATGTCAAGCAAGTGGCCTTAGTGCGAAATTGGCAAAATCTATGTTTCAGATTCCTGGAGCTTTAAGTATCGCTTTACAAACCTGTTGCGTGCGGTAACAGACTTTATACAGCGTGTAACTTAAAACGTAGGTATAACTATCATATCACAAGTAATCCCATTCTCTAGTTTCCTATCGGCTGCCGTCAGGGTTTCTTAGGAAGTTCTGGCTGCGATAGCCATTGTCTGCGTAGATCGGGCAATCCCTTTCAATTGTATAATCGATTCTTAAAGAATAATGAGCCCTTTCATTTGTAATGATAAGCTATAACCTGTGCCTATAACTATACCCACGGGAACACAATACCTTGACTTCATTAGCGTTACTTTCTTGAATAGTGTCACATTGTGTGATTTTTACCTAATACGAGTATATAATATTAAAGTTTGATATGTATTGTAGGTACACATTGCTTTCGTAAATACGCCAACTCGCACCTTTTCCCATGAGGGAAGGAAGTATAACTGCTAAACAGCGCCTCAATATGAAGTATATTATTGATTAAGTTCCGTTATGAATGGATTGAAATATTACGTAAAAAGCCTGCAGAGCGTCATGAGGAGGATAAAGGACAGTAACTTCAGGGAGAAGGCGCCGTTCCTCGTGATCGTGAACGTGACTGCTGTATTCAGGGTCTAGGTTCGATTCCCAGGTCGGGTCAAACTCGTGTTGTGGGTTTTTAAAAATTCCTGTGCTTGGGCGGTACGTAAGCCATCATCCCCGGCTGCTTTCTTGACAGCAGGTTGATTTCTGATACTAGGGCTTGTTAGGTTAGTAAACCTGTAGCCCACAAGATAAGAAGAAGATCTACTCTGCAGTCCTTCATTGGCAGGCTGGAGTAAACAATGACGAGGAATAAATCTCCCATCATCGCTGGTTTATCTTGATTGTCCAAATAGAGTGGAGTCGTTAAAGCAAATCTATATTTTTAATTTACAATTTCATTTTATGCGTTAATACGAGTATTTTTCACTTCGTATTTCACAATATTCAGTATTTATGAATGGTTAAGCAAATAGCTTAAATCCGTTTTCGTGAACATTTTTATTAGAATTTCCAAGTAGAGTTTATGCATTGGCTTATCGATAAAGAGTAGAATTCAATTTCACTGAATTCAGTATAAAATAAACTAGATTGTCAGGGGTCGTATTTATGTGGAGGACGGTATAAAAACACAATCTTAAAAGGCAGAGCAAACGCCCTAAGGATATAGGTAAGCTTCGGGAAAAAGAGTATGAGCACTTGTATGGAAACCCGCGGAGCTTATCGGGAAAATATCGCGTCTTAGGTTTCAAAGTAACGATAACAATAAACGAAAATAGCTCAATCTGACCGCTTTTGAGGATGTTTTGTAGTACCGCCAGACAACACTGTATGTTATACATCTATATCTATACTTATAATAAATCTGTAGAGAGGTCAATTCTGTACATGAGATATATTTCCAAAATAACTATCAGGGGGTGATTAGGGATCGATACTGATGCCAAAAATGAAATCAGTAAAATTTTTGTCTGTCTGTCTGTCTGTCTGTCGGTCTGTCTGTCTGTCTGTCTGTCTGTATAAACTCTATAGAAACAAAAACTACTCGACGGATTTTAACGAAACTTGGTACAATTATTTGTCATACTCCTGAGATGGTTATAGTATACTTTTCATCACACTACAATCAATAGGAGCAGAGCAGTGAAGGGAAATGTTGTCATTTTGTTTAAACGCGCTAATCTCAGGAACCGCTGGTCCGATTTAAATAATTCTTTCAGTGTTAGATAGTCCATTTATCGAGGAAGGTTATAGGCTGTATATCATCACGCTAAGACCAATAGGAGCGGAGCACCACTATTCCACGCGGACGAAGTCGCTGGCAGAAGCTAGTTCTAAATATGTTCTTCTACGTGTGTCTAGACAGATAAGAATTCTTGACCTCTATATAGCTTTTGAAACCTTTTGCTTATCGAATTGCTTAGTCCATCATTATCTTTAGAAGCAAGTCCCTATTATGACGAAAACTGAATTAATGAAAGCTTTTCAAAATGATCTAGGTATGATAGCAAAAGACGCGCTTCGTCTTTGAGATAGCTCGCGTAGTTATGGAAGTATCAAATTCAAGGAAGAAATACCCATCCTGCACGCTAAATTCTCAAAAGCTCACAAGACTCCCGGCTTGCTTCCTTTTGCAGTTTGTTTATTGAGCTCCGCATTTTGATTTGAACGCGTTCTGTAGAAAGGTGTAATTCTAGACAGTTATAATATTGTTGTTTTAGTGTATAGTAAATAATAACTCATTGCATAAACAAAAAGGCGACGTAAAAGTGAATTTTCAAAGTGTCTGTAGGAAGAAAATGTTTTTTTAGCGTGTATAAGTAGGTATGTTTTAAACTGTGGTATTATCTTCAGCCTAAATCTTCTTCTTCTTCCTAGCGTTTGTCCCGTCTCGTGACGGGGTCCGCTTTCCGTATTCTCTTCTTCCACTTCGGTCTGTCCTGGGCATCTTCTTCTTCGAGTTTGCAGCTTTCCATATCTTTCTTTACGACACTTATCCACCGTAGTTTTCGCCAAATCATTTGGCGAATTTAAATACATATATGAGGTTTCATGGAATTTGTCTCAGTTGCGGTCAGACATTTATAGCATATAATTACAAGATGGAGCAACAAAAAAAAACAAGAACGATTTTTTTTAATAAGTGTAAAATATTATTATGGGTATGAAACCTATATATATGTGTTACTGGATTTGTTTATATATTAAATGGCGATTTTAGGAATATATTTTAATTTTGTACAGTGCCGCAAATATTTTAATATGCAAATAACTATTGCTATGTAAGTAAACGCCGCTTAAAAACTTAGATATTCTCAAAGCTATAACCATAATACTTACAAACCAGAAAAAACTAATAAAATGACTAACTAGTTCCAAAGTCATAATAGTATGTTACGTTAGGTAAGCAGATGCACCGGCCGGTAGAGATACCGGGCGCCCGCAAACTTTTTCTTCCTCAGGAATAATCTCAGGAATTAACTGGCGTTGCTTAAGCGAAGAAATTTTAATACCAAAACTTTGTTTTCAGCTTATTAAAACGTTGCTTTTTTATCTTGTGAGCTTTTTAATCCAGACCCCATTTTAAGATAAGGTTAAATCTTTGTTATTTCATAACGATTTGAACGAATAACCGTTACTCGGTTTGGTATCACCAATTAGTTTTATGTTATTGCCTTTTTTATCTTTAAAAGGTTTTTTGAACAAATGCGAAGCGGTTATGTTTGAAAAATAACCTATAAAATTAAGAAACTGATATTTTAAAGCCAAAACTGAATAAAATAACATTTTGGCACGTTATTTTGGGGTCACCTAAACCTCCTTAAGTTTAGCTTTGTTTCAATTGTTACGGCACTTATCCAATGATCAACGAGGTCATGATAAAATAGAAAACAGCCGGTTTGCACAAAACTTTTTATTATGTATACTTTGTACTTTAACGAATATCAGAAAACATGATATCGATAATTAGCATACTTTCAATATTTTTTATGAAATCAATACATAGATATATTATTTAATTTAACATATATCACACATATTAAGATGAAAACCACAAAATAATAATAAATTTATTAAATTTTATCCTCAATTTTGACAGATTGACTTCAATAAGAGTTATTTCGTTTCACGTATAAGAAACTGCATATTTTTTGGTGCAACCAGCTGAAAGAGTAGTTGCAGTGATAACTTGTTTCATTGGACATTGATGTTGGTAGTGAGAAAAACATTTTATATGGCTTAGGTACAGATGTATACACAGTCAACTAGTTTTAAAACTTTTTTATAAAATCTGATTAAATTAATAAAAAAATTATTTCAAAAAATTAAACAATATTTACGAAATATTGTTGCAATATTTTTTTGTCACTAATATATTCAAAATCATAATTGACATCAAAATGGCTTTGTAGTTATTCCCGGCGGGATGCGGCGTCGACGAATAATATCTACACGAGTATTTTTTTATTAGAGACTACCAGATATTTTCTCATAAAAAAAATAATGAGACATTCTTGTTTAACAAAATGCTAAAGGCAAATTCTTTATAATGCCACAATAATTGAAGGACTTCATTAAGTTTGGTATCCAGTTATTATAATTAATTCATTTAATTTTGTGCAATCTTTACGCTGCATGCTATATGGACTTTATTGTTAGATTGCTTACTTTGGACCCTTCAAAAATATTTTCTGGAGATTTACTGTCTCATAATTATACATATTAACAACATTATTATTATTGAATGCTTACTAATAACTTGCCTAACAAGGTCCAAATTTCTATTCGTATTTGGGCCTGAAAATGTGGAGTAATGAGAAAAGGTGAGCCTCTGGCGTCGCGGCTCATAATGTTCCCTTTTCGTAGAACTAATTTATGACGTCGGGCACGTACCGTGTAAAAATAGGGGACGTATACGAATATGCAGGTTTAATTTTATGGCCTTTTGTAAGAGAATGAATAAGAGGTAAGTCTTTAATTATGAACAAACCTCCCCGGCTGTACCGCTCTCTAAATTAACTCCATACAAAACAACACTTCTGAAAGGAAAACGAATATATTTTTGGAGAAAAACATTTCCCATCCAACGAATATAAGGCGGCAATCCGGTTTAATTTCTACCTGTTATGATACCTATCTTTTGTAAAGAAACTAGTTTAATTGGATGCCCATTCAAAAAGATGAAATAGGTACCTATAAATCAAATTCTGGAACAAAAAGGCATGCTACAAACAATGCTATCGCTGAAAATAATTTTTGTGTCCTGCAAATCGACCGTTGTGAATAGCCATTGCACTGACTATTGCTGAGTAATAAAATAGTATAGAACGGTACCGGATTAGGTAATTTATTTTCTATCACTGATGTGTAGTTTTACAACACACTTAGATATTGTTACGCCGAATAATATCTATCTTCTATCTATCTATACTTATAATAAATCTGTAGAGAGGTCAATTCTGTACATGAAATATATTTCCAAAATAACTATCAGGGGGTGATTAGGGATCGATACTGATGCCAAAAATACAATCAGTAAAATTTTTGTCTGTCTGTCTGTCTGTCTGTATAAACTCTATAGAAACAAAAACTACTCGACGGATTTTAACGAAACTTGGTACAATTATTTTTCATGCTCCTGGGAGGGTTATAGTATACTTTTCATCACGCTACAATCAATAGGAGCAGAGCAGTGAAGGGAAATGTTGTAATTTTGTTTAAACGCGCTAATCTCAGGAACCGCTGGTCGGATTTAAATAATTATTTCAGTGTTAGATAGTCAATTTATCGAGGAAGGCTATAAACTATATATCATCACGCTAAGACCAATAGGAGCAGAGCACCACTATTCCACGCGGACGAAGTCGCTGGCAGAAGCTAGTCTCCAATAATTCCGTTTATTTTTAAGTATATTTAAAATTCACTACAAAATCAAAATATGTCAAAAGTTTTAATCCCTACTTATGAATTAAAAAAATATTAACGTAAAAGTGAGTTTGTATTTTTTATTGTTTGTTTATGCTTTTACGATAAAACGCCCTGATTTGGTAAGTAGATAGATGGGACCCTGGACACGTTTATATGCTTCTTCTCATACTGGTACGTTAAGTAGTTCCGTTGGGATGTGGGTAAACATCACAGCTTAATAACCCACTTAGTGCCCTCTTTTAACAGATAATTATAATCATTTAGTTTGCGTATAGCATTAAAAACCTTGCAATTTATAATTGGATGAACTTGCTAAAAGGTTATCATAACCAAATATTATTCACTATTATTTAATCTTCATCTCAATTTCTAAGAAGAAAGTAGGTAAATCAAGACATTGGGACTGAAAGCGTATTACAATGTTTACTTCGCTTGTTTGCCTCAGCAAAATTGGTGGAATTTATTTGCTAGTCAGTATATAAACTCCTTTAAGTTTCAGTATTGCTTTATTTCCTCGAATAGTGAATGCGTAATAAATAAATACATTACAATGGCAGCGCCTCAAAGTGCTAGCAACAATTCTTCGCTTTCACAAATCCTCGCATAGCATTCCTATTGTGCGCGGGCACATTTTTCCGTAGGTGGCGAGTGTTTGGTGCCGGGTTTAATCGACTAAACTTGAATCCATTGTGGGCCGGTAGGCAACAATGGATTACTGCGCTTCTGTGTCGGTTCCGCACACTTTGCAACCGTTGTGAATTTACACGGTATGAGATCAAACACCACCCACATAGGAATTGATACGAATAAACTTTGTAACGGTGAGGATGTACTACGATATTTTTATTTGTTTTATCGCAAGAAAGGATACAAAGCAATGAGATGTATTTAATTAAGTATTGCTTGGAAGTGGTTTGTACTTAATGATGAAGACAAATTTATTTTATTTATTTTTTTTTATCTTGTGAGCTTTTTAATCCAGACCCCATTTTAAGATAAGGTTAAATCTTTGTTATTTCATAACGATTTGAACGAATAACCGTTACTCGGTTTGGTATCACCAATTAGTTTTATGTTATTGCCTTTTTTATCTTTAAAAGGTTTTTTGAACAAATGCGAAGCGGTTATGTTTGAAAAATAACCTATAAAATTAAGAAACTGATATTTTAAAGCCAAAACTGAATAAAATAACATTTTGGCACGTTATTTTGGGGTCACCTAAACCTCCTTAAGTTTAGCTTTGTTTCAATTGTTACGGCACTTATCCAATGATCAACGAGGTCATGATAAAATAGAAAACAGCCGGTTTGCACAAAACTTTTTATTATGTATACTTTGTACTTTAACGAATATCAGAAAACATGATATCGATAATTAGCATACTTTCAATATTTTTTATGAAATCAATACATAGATATATTATTTAATTTAACATATATCACACATATTAAGATGAAAACCACAAAATAATAATAAATTTATTAAATTTTATCCTCAATTTTGACAGATTGACTTCAATAAGAGTTATTTCGTTTCACGTATAAGAAACTGCATATTTTTTGGTGCAACCAGCTGAAAGAGTAGTTGCAGTGATAACTTGTTTCATTGGACATTGATGTTGGTAGTGAGAAAAACATTTTATATGGCTTAGGTACAGATGTATACACAGTCAACTAGTTTTAAAACTTTTTTATAAAATCTGATTAAATTAATAAAAAAATTATTTCAAAAAATTAAACAATATTTACGAAATATTGTTGCAATATTTTTTTGTCACTAATATATTCAAAATCATAATTGACATCAAAATGGCTTTGTAGTTATTCCCGGCGGGATGCGGCGTCGACGAATAAACTTTGTAACGGTGAGGATGTACTACGATATTTTTATTTGTTTTATCGCAAGAAAGGATACAAAGCAATGAGATGTATTTAATTAAGTATTGCTTGGAAGTGGTTTGTACTTAATGATGAAGACAAAGAGATGCACCATTTTACTTTAAATCTAGTCGTGCTTTGTTATGGTAGGTACTACTGTGAATTTTGGGAGAAGTTTGCTTTAATGATTACATTTATGTATGGAGCGTAGAGAACTTATTATTTATACAAAAACTCAGTTGGACTGAAATGCATCTGCAAGCCTTATAATCAAATTGGCGACGTCCGGTCAGATTCAGTATATATTTTAATAAAAAAGATGATCTTTTGATTCTATAAACAAAAATAAAATGACAAACTGATTGACACAAATAAAGCCATAAAAAGTATTAAACTTAAAATGAACAAAATGTAATGTTTGTAAAAAAAACAGAAAAGGAAAATTTCTTGTAAAAATGAAATGGAAAATGAATTATTAAGAAATGTTGAACGTCGCATTTTTCATAAATGTATATTATAAATGAAACAATTTTGCTAATTGCAGGGCTCTCAGAAGTATTTCAAATTAAATGTGTTGCAGATGAGGGCAAAATTTTGAGAAATAAACCTACTGTGAAGTATTTCTGGGTACTGCGTCCTGGATGGACTGGGAGATCAAATGGGTTACGAGTCTGTATTAAGATTAATACTTGAGATTGTATAAAGAAGGAATAATATTCTACAGTAATATATAATGTCGCATTTTTCAACAATAAACAAAACTTGACACTGCGGTTATGAATGTTCATCAAACCTCAGTCGTGTGTCACAGAGGATTTGATGGATAAAAATAATCATGCATGGATGGACAGGTACTTTATTTTTCGTTGTATTTAGGTTATAGAAGTGAGAAAATTTAGAAACTTATTATTTTGGAAGATTTATAACTTCCTGAAGATGTTTCACGCATAAATTAATTGTCACGTAATACCTACATGCAGGGTGTTGATTATCATTTATAGTATGGTATATGTTACTATTAGCAGTAGAACCTTAGGAAATGTTGTAAATCGCGTCCCGAGGAAACTGCTTTAACGCACTCGGAAAAAAAATATCTAGCCTTTAACCGTCTTCTCGAACAAACTCACTTTCGCATTTATAGTATTAGTTTTATCGTAACTAGATCTGCAATTAGCAAACAAAAATCTCCAGGCCACTTAAATAAAGGCTACGGTTACAAAATAAGGCTTCTATCATCTATTAGCTCACTTTAACTCAACTAAGTGACAGGTGGATAGTTTTCTTACTAACATGGTATTATGTGATAAACCAGTGCGATTCTCGATCTTGAAAACATAATATAAAAAGCAATTGGGATTTAATTTCAAGTGGAAGTAAACAAACCCGGTTTCCCAGTGATATGAGATTTTTCCTAATTAACCAAGTGAATGTATGTATGATGTCCGCGTATTTTTCGGAACTTTATTATTGAGTTTTATCATCCATTTTGTCACATCTTGAATGATAGTTCTTCCATTTCACGTAGGTATGTTTGATCGCATATTTTTGATGTAATCGGCTATTAGATAAAATCTCACAAAAACTTGCAGTAGCAGATCTATAAATAAATATTTTTGTTAAATATTTTATTTCATAAAATTAATTAAATAAATTTATAGAATTCAGAATGCAGTTTGTATGAATGGTACAATTAGGCCCTGAGCACTGAATATTTGTCGTGTCTGTATTGCCTTTTCAAAGACCATGTACACTGTATGGGTAACGATAACGATATTATGGATATTATTTAAATCCAAAATATTTTCAATATTGAGAGTAGTTTCTACAGGCTGCTATAATAAACGACCAAACTTTGACCATACTGTTCTAAACCATGCAAACTGAGCTCACAATATCCTCAAGTTTGCCAAAGTAACGTTGCACCATACATGAAATTTGTAAAGTAAATTAATTTTCTGAAGAATTTTATTTTTCCTAATTAATTTAAATAATAATTCTCTTATTTTAAGTGTCTAAGTGGTAAAATTATATTGGAAAAGGAATAGAATTAAAAAATAATACCGAATTGTAGTTTCAAGTAAGCACATTCAATGTATCGAATAACCTACATTTAAAGCTACTGTTGATACAATGTAGATACGCATTCACAAAATAGTTTCCTTTCATAACCACCGTTGAACACAAATAATACTATCACGAACAAAATTAAAAGCGATACAGTTTTATTTGAAAAACGACTTTTATCGCTAACGATGTTACTGCAGTCGTTCGTTGGCTGTAAACCCATTGTCGACAATAACCAAATCAAGCGCGCTCAGAAACAGCCAGGCCTGATTGGGTTTTGTACTGACGTACTTAGGAGAACAGTACGCCTTTAATTCTATTAAATCACTAAACTGCTTTACTATAAAGAACGGGAAAAGTCGATTTTGTACATCGTAAACGAGATTCAGTATAGATTCGATTAAGACGTTTGCCGAAATTGTTTTCTTTTGACGTGAGCGGTTTATTTAGTTGGCGATTGTATAGGTAGATGAAGCAAAGATTTTCATTTAGTAGATGAGTAAAAAATATGTATGTAGAAATGTTGAAGTAAAGAAAAAACTATTTAACAAAGCACATAGACATTATTATAATCTTTCACCCTTATTCAAAGTTCTTGTTTATTTCTCTATTTTCTGCAATGGCTGTTCTCCTATCCGTCTATCTTCTAAACGACCCATCGATTTCACAACGGATAAAATCTATTCCACTTTCAACAGAAACAGGATATATTATTATAATGAGTTATTAACCTATATAAAAAGGAAAATCAATTTTGTGCTCTTAATGCTCATATGGACGATTAACCAGTCAATGGGGGACGAAAAGTGTGGTGTAATGGGCAGATTTTATTGTAGAATTCGATTGGGCGTACTTAGAGGGTCGTGTGTGGCTAACCTCGAGCTTAAAAGGATCAAAACACTCCTTTAGTATTAGATTTAGTTGAAGTACTAAAGTGAAGTGAAGAACTCCTTAGAATGTTGTGGTTAGATGCTACTTATACCGTGCCTCCCGCAAGTAAAGTTCAATTAATTCCAAGAGTGCTGGGAAAAATTTTGTTCTTAAAAATGATGGGCAATTTTCCGTGTAAATTAGCAGCAGTTAACTTAAAAAAATGTTTTTCGCGAACGTTCATGCTCTTAAGTTAATCATTTTCATTATTTTATTGGTGGTATTACTTATGTTTCTTGGTACTTAACAACCTTTAAAGGTGATCGTGATACTTGTAGGTATTGGTATTATAGTAGTAGATGAAAAAAACTACGACTAATGATAAATATAAGTTTAATTTCCAAATTACACCTACATTGTGAAATAAATATCTAAAACGTTATGAATTTTGTGTTAGTAGGTATGTAAATCTCATATAAACGAATAAATTAGTAAAAATAATAAATTAAATAATCTAAGTGTAATTTATATTATAACAGAACATGTTGTGAATAAAACATAAATGTCACATTTAGTTACATTATGTTCGTCTAATATGCCTAGCTTTTGTATTACTACGTTTAAGGCGGCAAAGGACCTGAGCAATGTATTTATTCTTTGTCAATGAAACGTTTTCCTTATTGCCCGATGTCTTATTAGATTGTTGCGTAGTTAGTTCCTCTTTGACCGGAGGATAGACTCTCTCTTATTGCTGTTATTCATTTGGCGAAAAGATGACTACCGAGCCGAGAAACAAAACTTCACTAGTTATGTCGTCCGAGCTTGTTATTGTATTAACTCAACATAGGCGCAGCCCCCGACTCGTGTAATGGCTTTAATAATTTATTGTTTACTCTAATGACGTCATCGCTCACGCAAAATAGCAAATTAACTTCATTTCAGGGCCAAATTGAATAAAAGGATCGTGTAAACGTGTTTAATGACATTGAAAGTAAGAAAAAATATTTAATATGTTTTATACGTGACTTCATGCTACAAATTCATGTCATCTAGTGAATAATATAGAACAGAAAATATAGATCTACTTATATTTTCTCATACCGTAAATCCTTATATTTTGAAGAACGTGACGAAATTATGTGTCTTTGTAATGGAATAATAAAATAGTATAGAACGGTACCGGATTAGGTAATTTATTTTCTATCACTGATGTGTAGTTTTACAACACACTTAGATATTGTTACGCCGAATAATATCTATCTTCTATCTATCTATACTTATAATAAATCTGTAGAGAGGTCAATTCTGTACATGAAATATATTTCCAAAATAACTATCAGGGGGTGATTAGGGATCGATACTGATGCCAAAAATACAATCAGTAAAATTTTTGTCTGTCTGTCTGTCTGTCTGTATAAACTCTATAGAAACAAAAACTACTCGACGGATTTTAACGAAACTTGGTACAATTATTTTTCATGCTCCTGGGAGGGTTATAGTATACTTTTCATCACGCTACAATCAATAGGAGCAGAGCAGTGAAGGGAAATGTTGTAATTTTGTTTAAACGCGCTAATCTCAGGAACCGCTGGTCGGATTTAAATAATTATTTCAGTGTTAGATAGTCAATTTATCGAGGAAGGCTATAAACTATATATCATCACGCTAAGACCAATAGGAGCAGAGCACCACTATTCCACGCGGACGAAGTCGCTGGCAGAAGCTAGTCTCCAATAATTCCGTTTATTTTTAAGTATATTTAAAATTCACTACAAAATCAAAATATGTCAAAAGTTTTAATCCCTACTTATGAATTAAAAAAATATTAACGTAAAAGTGAGTTTGTATTTTTTATTGTTTGTTTATGCTTTTACGATAAAACGCCCTGATTTGGTAAGTAGATAGATGGGACCCTGGACACGTTTATATGCTTCTTCTCATACTGGTACGTTAAGTAGTTCCGTTGGGATGTGGGTAAACATCACAGCTTAATAACCCACTTAGTGCCCTCTTTTAACAGATAATTATAATCATTTAGTTTGCGTATAGCATTAAAAACCTTGCAATTTATAATTGGATGAACTTGCTAAAAGGTTATCATAACCAAATATTATTCACTATTATTTAATCTTCATCTCAATTTCTAAGAAGAAAGTAGGTAAATCAAGACATTGGGACTGAAAGCGTATTACAATGTTTACTTCGCTTGTTTGCCTCAGCAAAATTGGTGGAATTTATTTGCTAGTCAGTATATAAACTCCTTTAAGTTTCAGTATTGCTTTATTTCCTCGAATAGTGAATGCGTAATAAATAAATACATTACAATGGCAGCGCCTCAAAGTGCTAGCAACAATTCTTCGCTTTCACAAATCCTCGCATAGCATTCCTATTGTGCGCGGGCACATTTTTCCGTAGGTGGCGAGTGTTTGGTGCCGGGTTTAATCGACTAAACTTGAATCCATTGTGGGCCGGTAGGCAACAATGGATTACTGCGCTTCTGTGTCGGTTCCGCACACTTTGCAACCGTTGTGAATTTACACGGTATGAGATCAAACACCACCCACATAGGAATTGATACGAATAAACTTTGTAACGGTGAGGATGTACTACGATATTTTTATTTGTTTTATCGCAAGAAAGGATACAAAGCAATGAGATGTATTTAATTAAGTATTGCTTGGAAGTGGTTTGTACTTAATGATGAAGACAAATTTATTTTATTTATTTTTTTTTATCTTGTGAGCTTTTTAATCCAGACCCCATTTTAAGATAAGGTTAAATCTTTGTTATTTCATAACGATTTGAACGAATAACCGTTACTCGGTTTGGTATCACCAATTAGTTTTATGTTATTGCCTTTTTTATCTTTAAAAGGTTTTTTGAACAAATGCGAAGCGGTTATGTTTGAAAAATAACCTATAAAATTAAGAAACTGATATTTTAAAGCCAAAACTGAATAAAATAACATTTTGGCACGTTATTTTGGGGTCACCTAAACCTCCTTAAGTTTAGCTTTGTTTCAATTGTTACGGCACTTATCCAATGATCAACGAGGTCATGATAAAATAGAAAACAGCCGGTTTGCACAAAACTTTTTATTATGTATACTTTGTACTTTAACGAATATCAGAAAACATGATATCGATAATTAGCATACTTTCAATATTTTTTATGAAATCAATACATAGATATATTATTTAATTTAACATATATCACACATATTAAGATGAAAACCACAAAATAATAATAAATTTATTAAATTTTATCCTCAATTTTGACAGATTGACTTCAATAAGAGTTATTTCGTTTCACGTATAAGAAACTGCATATTTTTTGGTGCAACCAGCTGAAAGAGTAGTTGCAGTGATAACTTGTTTCATTGGACATTGATGTTGGTAGTGAGAAAAACATTTTATATGGCTTAGGTACAGATGTATACACAGTCAACTAGTTTTAAAACTTTTTTATAAAATCTGATTAAATTAATAAAAAAATTATTTCAAAAAATTAAACAATATTTACGAAATATTGTTGCAATATTTTTTTGTCACTAATATATTCAAAATCATAATTGACATCAAAATGGCTTTGTAGTTATTCCCGGCGGGATGCGGCGTCGACGAATAAACTTTGTAACGGTGAGGATGTACTACGATATTTTTATTTGTTTTATCGCAAGAAAGGATACAAAGCAATGAGATGTATTTAATTAAGTATTGCTTGGAAGTGGTTTGTACTTAATGATGAAGACAAAGAGATGCACCATTTTACTTTAAATCTAGTCGTGCTTTGTTATGGTAGGTACTACTGTGAATTTTGGGAGAAGTTTGCTTTAATGATTACATTTATGTATGGAGCGTAGAGAACTTATTATTTATACAAAAACTCAGTTGGACTGAAATGCATCTGCAAGCCTTATAATCAAATTGGCGACGTCCGGTCAGATTCAGTATATATTTTAATAAAAAAGATGATCTTTTGATTCTATAAACAAAAATAAAATGACAAACTGATTGACACAAATAAAGCCATAAAAAGTATTAAACTTAAAATGAACAAAATGTAATGTTTGTAAAAAAAACAGAAAAGGAAAATTTCTTGTAAAAATGAAATGGAAAATGAATTATTAAGAAATGTTGAACGTCGCATTTTTCATAAATGTATATTATAAATGAAACAATTTTGCTAATTGCAGGGCTCTCAGAAGTATTTCAAATTAAATGTGTTGCAGATGAGGGCAAAATTTTGAGAAATAAACCTACTGTGAAGTATTTCTGGGTACTGCGTCCTGGATGGACTGGGAGATCAAATGGGTTACGAGTCTGTATTAAGATTAATACTTGAGATTGTATAAAGAAGGAATAATATTCTACAGTAATATATAATGTCGCATTTTTCAACAATAAACAAAACTTGACACTGCGGTTATGAATGTTCATCAAACCTCAGTCGTGTGTCACAGAGGATTTGATGGATAAAAATAATCATGCATGGATGGACAGGTACTTTATTTTTCGTTGTATTTAGGTTATAGAAGTGAGAAAATTTAGAAACTTATTATTTTGGAAGATTTATAACTTCCTGAAGATGTTTCACGCATAAATTAATTGTCACGTAATACCTACATGCAGGGTGTTGATTATCATTTATAGTATGGTATATGTTACTATTAGCAGTAGAACCTTAGGAAATGTTGTAAATCGCGTCCCGAGGAAACTGCTTTAACGCACTCGGAAAAAAAATATCTAGCCTTTAACCGTCTTCTCGAACAAACTCACTTTCGCATTTATAGTATTAGTTTTATCGTAACTAGATCTGCAATTAGCAAACAAAAATCTCCAGGCCACTTAAATAAAGGCTACGGTTACAAAATAAGGCTTCTATCATCTATTAGCTCACTTTAACTCAACTAAGTGACAGGTGGATAGTTTTCTTACTAACATGGTATTATGTGATAAACCAGTGCGATTCTCGATCTTGAAAACATAATATAAAAAGCAATTGGGATTTAATTTCAAGTGGAAGTAAACAAACCCGGTTTCCCAGTGATATGAGATTTTTCCTAATTAACCAAGTGAATGTATGTATGATGTCCGCGTATTTTTCGGAACTTTATTATTGAGTTTTATCATCCATTTTGTCACATCTTGAATGATAGTTCTTCCATTTCACGTAGGTATGTTTGATCGCATATTTTTGATGTAATCGGCTATTAGATAAAATCTCACAAAAACTTGCAGTAGCAGATCTATAAATAAATATTTTTGTTAAATATTTTATTTCATAAAATTAATTAAATAAATTTATAGAATTCAGAATGCAGTTTGTATGAATGGTACAATTAGGCCCTGAGCACTGAATATTTGTCGTGTCTGTATTGCCTTTTCAAAGACCATGTACACTGTATGGGTAACGATAACGATATTATGGATATTATTTAAATCCAAAATATTTTCAATATTGAGAGTAGTTTCTACAGGCTGCTATAATAAACGACCAAACTTTGACCATACTGTTCTAAACCATGCAAACTGAGCTCACAATATCCTCAAGTTTGCCAAAGTAACGTTGCACCATACATGAAATTTGTAAAGTACATTAAGGATTATCTGTAGAAGTTGAGAAAATTTCTTTAAACTTTTTGGACCAATGTTAAATTAATTTTCTGAAGAATTTTATTTTTCCTAATTAATTTAAATAATAATTCTCTTATTTTAAGTGTCTAAGTGGTAAAATTATATTGGAAAAGGAATAGAATTAAAAAATAATACCGAATTGTAGTTTCAAGTAAGCACATTCAATGTATCGAATAACCTACATTTAAAGCTACTGTTGATACAATGTAGATACGCATTCACAAAATAGTTTCCTTTCATAACCACCGTTGAACACAAATAATACTATCACGAACAAAATTAAAAGCGATACAGTTTTATTTGAAAAACGACTTTTATCGCTAACGATGTTACTGCAGTCGTTCGTTGGCTGTAAACCCATTGTCGACAATAACCAAATCAAGCGCGCTCAGAAACAGCCAGGCCTGATTGGGTTTTGTACTGACGTACTTAGGAGAACAGTACGCCTTTAATTCTATTAAATCACTAAACTGCTTTACTATAAAGAACGGGAAAAGTCGATTTTGTACATCGTAAACGAGATTCAGTATAGATTCGATTAAGACGTTTGCCGAAATTGTTTTCTTTTGACGTGAGCGGTTTATTTAGTTGGCGATTGTATAGGTAGATGAAGCAAAGATTTTCATTTAGTAGATGAGTAAAAAATATGTATGTAGAAATGTTGAAGTAAAGAAAAAACTATTTAACAAAGCACATAGACATTATTATAATCTTTCACCCTTATTCAAAGTTCTTGTTTATTTCTCTATTTTCTGCAATGGCTGTTCTCCTATCCGTCTATCTTCTAAACGACCCATCGATTTCACAACGGATAAAATCTATTCCACTTTCAACAGAAACAGGATATATTATTATAATGAGTTATTAACCTATATAAAAAGGAAAATCAATTTTGTGCTCTTAATGCTCATATGGACGATTAACCAGTCAATGGGGGACGAAAAGTGTGGTGTAATGGGCAGATTTTATTGTAGAATTCGATTGGGCGTACTTAGAGGGTCGTGTGTGGCTAACCTCGAGCTTAAAAGGATCAAAACACTCCTTTAGTATTAGATTTAGTTGAAGTACTAAAGTGAAGTGAAGAACTCCTTAGAATGTTGTGGTTAGATGCTACTTATACCGTGCCTCCCGCAAGTAAAGTTCAATTAATTCCAAGAGTGCTGGGAAAAATTTTGTTCTTAAAAATGATGGGCAATTTTCCGTGTAAATTAGCAGCAGTTAACTTAAAAAAATGTTTTTCGCGAACGTTCATGCTCTTAAGTTAATCATTTTCATTATTTTATTGGTGGTATTACTTATGTTTCTTGGTACTTAACAACCTTTAAAGGTGATCGTGATACTTGTAGGTATTGGTATTATAGTAGTAGATGAAAAAAACTACGACTAATGATAAATATAAGTTTAATTTCCAAATTACACCTACATTGTGAAATAAATATCTAAAACGTTATGAATTTTGTGTTAGTAGGTATGTAAATCTCATATAAACGAATAAATTAGTAAAAATAATAAATTAAATAATCTAAGTGTAATTTATATTATAACAGAACATGTTGTGAATAAAACATAAATGTCACATTTAGTTACATTATGTTCGTCTAATATGCCTAGCTTTTGTATTACTACGTTTAAGGCGGCAAAGGACCTGAGCAATGTATTTATTCTTTGTCAATGAAACGTTTTCCTTATTGCCCGATGTCTTATTAGATTGTTGCGTAGTTAGTTCCTCTTTGACCGGAGGATAGACTCTCTCTTATTGCTGTTATTCATTTGGCGAAAAGATGACTACCGAGCCGAGAAACAAAACTTCACTAGTTATGTCGTCCGAGCTTGTTATTGTATTAACTCAACATAGGCGCAGCCCCCGACTCGTGTAATGGCTTTAATAATTTATTGTTTACTCTAATGACGTCATCGCTCACGCAAAATAGCAAATTAACTTCATTTCAGGGCCAAATTGAATAAAAGGATCGTGTAAACGTGTTTAATGACATTGAAAGTAAGAAAAAATATTTAATATGTTTTATACGTGACTTCATGCTACAAATTCATGTCATCTAGTGAATAATATAGAACAGAAAATATAGATCTACTTATATTTTCTCATACCGTAAATCCTTATATTTTGAAGAACGTGACGAAATTATGTGTCTTTGTAATGGAATAAATTTACTTTCTTCGTATGCCAAAAATATCCCACTTGACAAGGCTGGCAAAACTCTCACGTACTGATTATTATCACTCTCAATAGACTTACTATTACGTAATCTATTAACAACAACTTATACGAGATTTGATATAGATAGAAGAATAATTAATTACCAGAAAAATAATGTAAAGATTTTAATTACTGATAATGATTAAATATAGGTATTATACAAATTGATTGAATGAAAAAAAAAGGAGGAGCTCGTGGCTAAGTAACAGCCGCACGGTTCGACCGATCAAAGGTTAAGCTGCGCTTGGCGCGGTCGGTCCATGGATGGGTGACCATCTTTGTCATAGCGAGACTCCTCCGTACCTCGGAAAGCACGTTAAGCTGTTGGTCTCGGCTGTCATTTGTACATCTTTGACAGTCGTTACGGGAGAAGCCAGAAAGTCTGACAACTAGTCTTACCAAGGGGTACCGTGTTACCCGGTAACTGGGTTGTGGAGGTCAGACAGGCAGTCGCTCCATGTAAAACATCCATGTAAAACACTGTACTCAGCTGCATCCGGTTTAGACTGGAAGCCGACCCCAACATAGTTGGGAAAAGGCTAGGCAGATGATTGAATGAAAAAAAAAGGATATTTAAAATTTGTCAATAATAACATAACATCACATTTATTTGCATAACATAACTCATTTAATTAGTTATCCTAAATGCCATATAATGGCTCACCTCGCACTAATAAGAAACTTGTTATGTGTAACCAAAACTGAACTTCATCCCACCAAGGAATCAAACCCACATGCGCGCATATACTGGCTGCGCTTGCAACAATTAGTTAGGAAGCGTTAATTAGTTAATTTAATAAAACTTATGTCTTATTTTACTTTCTGTTTAAAAAATGCATCAGAACTCAGAAAGTAGTAGGTACTTACATATTTTAAGAACGTCAAATTACCCTAAATATAAAGTATCCTCAAAGGGCGTATAAATAGAACTTACCTTAGAACCAATGGCATATATAATGCCGTTTCATGGCAAACATTTGACGTCCTCGCGTTTGATCTCATACCTGATTGTATACCGCAATTCCCGCGTGTTACCACTTAAATATTTATATGGCATGGCAGTATTTAAAAGATCACATGAAATGCTCAGACTGTGTTAGTATTTTCCATTCATGTCCGAGGGGATACAATTTGACTGATCCTATTCCGCTTTTAGTTTTTCCAAAGTTTCAGTAACAAATTTTTGCCGTTAGTTTCAACTTTGATGTTCTTGTCCTTAGGGATAGTTAAAATACGAGGGGTCGGGCATCGAACGTCACGTTGGATGAACATTGAAGGATATACTATCCTCGTGTGGTACAGAAGCTATAAATGTGCGTTGCCGTTACCTACACCACTTTAGACGTAAACTTACTGAGCAATATTGGTAACATTCTAATATACAACAAGTGCTATATATGTACCTTAACTCAACTGGCTTTGCTCTGTGGTTTCACTCGCACATGAAGACGACTTATCGCTCGCCCATACTTTTGTCCTCCTGACAGTTATAACGTAATGATAATAGCCTAAAATAACAATGCAAAAAGATTTTCTCATATACAACTTTCCAGAAATTCCGCTTCGAAACTATCTCTCCAGCTTTATAATATATTAGTACTAACACAATCAGTTTCATACGTGTTTAAAAAAAATGTCCTATACAATTTGAAAGAAGGGTAATGTTTATTGACGGGCTGCTTGTTATACATCTTTGTTGGGACATTATACATTGTCTAACATGTTTGCAAATAAACATGATTAATATGCCGACAGTATCCCGTCTTCGCGTTAAGGGTAACTAACTCATTAAAACTTTAAATTGCGGTCACCTAAAATTATATAGGTAACGTAATCGGGGCTCCGCAAATTTCATGTTACCCATTTGTTTTTGATTTAATTTTGAATGGAGAGAATAATTTTTTGAATAAAATTTTACGGTCTCGTAAATATTGCAGTGTTTTGTATCGGTTAGGTACTCTTTTCGCATAAATGTTATTGAATTAGTTCACGAAAAACAAATTGGACCCGCGGCGGGCGAAATAAACCACGCTGATTTATTTGTTTTCGGTCGCGGTCAAAAAGAGCTTCGTATTCAAGATAACCGTTACCACACCACCTTTTATTTAGATGAGGAAGTACCTGAGATGTGTGTATACTCTCGTGGCGCTTTTAACAGTCTATGCTTTGTTTTATGAACGAGCTACTTTTGTTTTTTCCCTTCAATTGTTTTTTTACTACAGACTAACGCAACAAAGAAAATATTTTATCCAGCCTTGGTGATGTTTGCTCTCAGAATTTTAGAGTAACGATGTTTCCAGCCGTAGTACCTACATCAAAAGACATCTAGGCACTACGTAGACATGTTCTTTGTGTTGTTTTATTTTATCCAGGCCTAACGAAGCTACTACAGTTATAAACAGTACAGAACTTATGTTATGTGTCTTTCTTTAGAAAAATACCTTCATCTAGAAATATTTTAGTGTACAATGCGATGCCTATACAAACGTTTATTTAAGTACAACATACTTAAAGAATTTTAATGTTGCCTACACAGCGTTAAAATAACGACCTATAAATTAATTTGACGCAAACCTAAATAAAATTTATGTAATAGCCTTAATAAAATATGGGCTATTAGTGTGATGTGTTTCCCAACTCGACGGAAATTATAGTATAAATGAGGAAAGCACAGATGCTGAGGCAATAAGATCCGCACATTACACCGAAATCGGCCAAACGACGGGGATATTAGCAATGAGTATTTGCCGCTCCCGTATGCAACTAAATATGATTCTGATGACACCTCCCGAGAGTTCCCAGTTCCCTTCATTGCAAGTTGTCGAACATAAAGCTTCGTTCTGGGATCACGCTCTGATGATTGGTAAAACTCTTTAGTCGTCGAAGGGAGGTCATAACTGAATAACGTTTTAAGTTCATACGCCTTCAAGTATTTAATCTTCAAAGTCTGGCCACGAAGTATTTAATTTTGATTGAATTTAAAAAATATTTTAAATATAATATAACCAGCATTTTTTACTTTCTGAGAAAAAAAGGACTTAGTTAACATAGTTGATGGCTTGTGGATTAAATTTTGAAGTATTTAAATTAATAAAGTGTTCTAAGAATCTTGAAAAATATTGCAAAAAACAACAAGAATAATTTGTTTTCAGACATGTAGCTTAGTAGATATGGTTTATAAATGCGTCAAGATAAATGGCTTTGTGTTTAGAAATTAAAATGTACGATATATATGTAAATGTGATTCCGTAACGTATTTTTAGATAACGTCATGCTGTTCTGTATATTGCAGGACGAGGGTACGATATAACGTGACATAATTTTAGATGAAGATATTATGTACACTTATTTTTTTCTTTTACATTTAACTATAGTCATAAAATATAATCGTGAAAAAGACTTGAAAATCTATCCCCAAGTCTTAGTTATACCTTTGTTTTTTTCCTTGTATTGACAAAAAAGACATACTATTTATGCCAGATCAATAGCGTCATGAGAGTAGTTTTTGATACACCTAAACCTAGCAATATGGAAAAAAAACATAGGATATTTTTTTATCTGGAAAATACTACCTTCCATTCGAAGGTGGATAAGAGATAAATAGGGATGAAAGTGCAGTAAAACGCTGGTTATTATAAAATACATATAAATTAAGTAGGTATTTCTTTTTGTTTAAATTAAACATTCTGTCATCTTGTCAGTTTAACCTAACTTTATTCATATTTCACTGATGATTATATGCAATAAATATCAACTAGAACAGATTCAATGTACAATTAGCTCAAGCAAATTACATTTAGACATCACCACATTCTAATGGTTTTATTCTTTTTCGATTTAGGGCCGATTTTTCAATGGTCAGATATATTTTATCTGATGTATAAATATGTCAGTTTGGCAGATTTTGTAAAGAAAATATGTCAGTCATAATAATTATTCTTCAGATAAAAGTTATCTGACTACTGAAAAATCGGCCCTAAATATCTTTCTGGTTTCTTTTTCGTCCCATAGCATATTATTATAATGAAACCATAAATTAGTACCCAACACTGAAACGTAGATGTTATTAGTTAATGTATTTAATGAGGCCAAACGTCACGAGCAACAGTTCTAGAACTCAAGGTGTTGAGAATTCTTCTGCGTGGGCGAGAGAACGAACTATTGACTTTGTGGGTGATTAATGAACGTGACTTGAAGGGCTCGTCCCTAAATAGCAAATGCGCGTGTCAATGAATCGGTTAGGTTAGGTTAAGCTGTGCTTCGCGTGGTCACTGATCAATCGGAAAATGGATACGACCCTTATATTCTTTCTGGGCGAATTTTATAACATGACAAGCTTTTCCTCGCGACTTTGTCTGTCTTTATCCTGGATATATGTTGCTTCAGGTAATAAACTATGTGTTTTGGAACACATATCCAAATACATTCAGTTGTTTTTGCATGAAAGAGTAGGTAACAAACATACATCCTCACTTTTCGCATTTACAAGTATAATATTAGTAGAATCATGATCACTGGGCCATAGCCTGCCGGGGTTGCGGGACGTTCGAAAGAGATACCGCGCCCCCGGAATACAAAAGGCTGATGAAGGGACATGGATGAGTTTTAGTCAGTAAGAGTTTGACACTGATGGCGGGAAGGGTCATTTGATGAATTCCCATCCAAAAAAAAGTAGCATCATGATACATGAAAATAAAATAATATTCTTTAGTTTCAACTTATTTAACCCGACTGCACCAAATAAAAGTTATATTTTTTATACCAGCATACAGTGAATATGATTTGTAATGGTATCTCTGGTATCATTAAGGACACTCGTTTTATTGCACATTCTGACACAAATTGAACTAAGGACTATTAAGAAATACTGGACTGGACGACTAAAAAGTGTTTCCTTTGTAAAGGTCTTGATTGCAGCGAAATGAAATTTTCATCAGTTTTTTTTTTTATAAAAGTAAGCCTGGTAAGCATTGAAAAATGCAGTGCTCGCACCGAAAAGAGAAATTAAAAAATTAAGAGTTATATTATATTGCATATCTGACGCACTTTTCCATTGGTACTCACTTCCATTGGTACTTTTTACTTTGCTAGTAGGTAATTTAGTGCTCTAGCGAGTCAGATATCACCTTGCTGACCAGTTAATATTAAGTTCATGACATTCCTTTATTACTTCTTCAAGCGGTATTCAGTAAAATCCGTAAAAAGTTGAATGTTTATGAATAAGTGGAAAATCAGATCACATGCTAAATTACCTAAATAAAAATAAAAAGTCTTGAAAATCAAAATATTCTCATAATTATGATGTACTAAAATTATGATGTGCTATTTTCCACGTTATTGCCCATATTTCGGGGGAACTACTTCATGCTTCCGGATAAAAACTACCGTTTGTCTGTCTTTAGATTTTAATCTATAACCTTACCAAATTTTATCTAAATCGGTTTATTCGTTTTACCGTGAAAGTAACAGACAGGCAGACAGAGTTAATGCTATCGTATAGAAATTATTTGTAACGATTACGTATTTGGCAATAATATGTTTTATTTCTTACTAGCTTTCCCTTTCTAGACAGGAGCTTGTGGCTAAGTAATAGCTGCACGGTTCGACCGTTCAAAAAGTTAAGCTGCACTTAGGGCGGTCGGTCCGTGGATGGGTGACCATCTTTGTCATAGCGGGAGGAGTCTCGCTACCTACCTCAGATGCCTACGTTATACAAAGAACACACCATCCAAGTTTCAGGGCTCTACGATCAGCGGTTTAGGCTGTGTGTTGATCTGTCAGTCATTCAGGACAAAGCATTTTATATGTATAGATTCAGTGTACTATAGGGATTATGTAGCCTGTTTGTTACGAAGGCACATTGTTAACATTAAAAGTTCTAAACGAAAGTATCTTTCTAATAAAATTAACTCCAAAATGTATATAAATGTATTTAATTCAAAAGTTTAGGAAAGTTATTTAAATTTTAATATCTTCCTGTCAAGGCTTTGTAGGCAAGTTAATGAGGATATTGAAATAACTTGAACTCTTAGATGGGGATGTTTTGATTTTGATTAAGTTTATCTAGGAATCATTAAATCATATATAAACCACATATAAATATGTGTATATTTATTTCTTGAATTCTAGAATTACAGTTTCAACTAAATCCCGTTTGAGTCTGACAGTCCTGAATTGCAACAAAGCTCAAATATATCGTTAGAGGTCTCAAATGGGATTCTTGGAATCTTGACTTAGTTGGTTATGATATGGACTGGGTACAGAGAACATTAGGTTCTTAAATTATTAGTATTTAGATGAGACAAGGTTTTCTACAGCATAAACCGTCGTCTTTGTATAAACACAAAGGTTACTTAGGTAACATATAAGGATCACCTCCCATTAGATTGGACAATAATGGTGAAATGTGTGCGGCTAGCTACTCTGTGGTATATTTCTACTTTATCCATCAGTAAAAATGGACATGATTTGACATTATTATTATCAATATTATAATTACATATAGGTATTGAAATTAGAAAATCGAAAAATGTAGGTATCTATATACCAAAACAATATTGTGCCGCGATTTAGTAGATACTTTTTATTTTATTTGTCCAATGCTTCGATGGCGCATTCACAAAGTACGTTACTCAATTGAAATAGAGTTCAGTATACTACAAATAGTATACATGTTGCGACGCTTTGCTTCAACTTTGCGCAAATGTGAATGGAACAGGCTCACATTGGCTTAACAATGTTACATGAAAGCTCGGAACAGATTTAAATAGCTACAGAAGCAACGTCAATTGTATTACAAACAGATTAATTAAATATACGGCTTTCACAACATTTAAATTCAATATAAAGTGGTTTGATGTAGCTATGGAGCTGTAATAGCCATATCCTGACATCATCAGATTCCTCTTGACCCATATACGATGAGGGTCCATATTGTGTTACGAGTGCAGGAGTAAGCCGAGATGTGTTCCATTAGCTCACTTAGCTCATTGCCTGCCATGCTAATACTGTTTGTGTCATTTAATGTTACTGTCTGTGAGTAATCAATTTAGTCTCGATATTATGTCGTTAAAGATTAACTACTCTTGCCATACAAGCGACGAAACAGTCAATTTGAAAACCCGTCAAGTGTTACTCGGATTTGCACACCGAGTTCTGTACTGTACCAAAGAGTATCCACATCTGCTACTATGATTTGTAATGATAGCGGTCATAGATAGAAGATATTTCCCTTGTTAAATTTCCGTAAAGTCAACAGTAATGTCACACTTTTTTCGAATCAATGCGCCTTTAAGCTTTCAAATTACTACAAAACAATTTTGGTGGCAAAACAATGGTGATGTCAAGATCTTTAGTAAGATGGCGGCTAGCGTTTTCGAGCGGAAGATTACATTCGAAGTTTTTTATGTATTTTAAGGGCACTTAACGATTATATAAAATTGAAATAAAAATTATGGCAGTCCCTTCTCTAATTTCTCCCAGATAAGAAAAAAAGGTAAAATATCCTATTAGTGGGAACTTCTTAAGCTAATTTATTCTTAATAAAGATCAATAAAATATAATAAAGTAAATATCTACGTACGTTTAAAACTGCCGTAGTCTTAGACAATTATCAGACAACATAGTGGCTGTTAAGCACTATTACCGATTAAAATTAGGCTATTATCGTGTTTCAGTTTTGTGGGTACCTACCTGATTTACAAGTTGTTTGATATTTTTAATTGGACTCTCGAGAATAAAATTACGTTTAACGTGCAAAATGGCTCTTTTTATATTTATTCAGGTTAGCAGATAAATGTATTTAGTTAATAAATAATACGGTTTGCGGTGGGAGTTTATTGGCACAAATCGTCATGTAAGCAAAAAGCGCCACGCGAGTTTCTCTCTCCTCTCTAGATGTTGGTGATATCGTAACTGGATATAAATGTTTATTGTTTACATGTGGAATGCGGAGTTTATTGATCTATTGGTGGGTAATTATATTGAATTGTTTTTGAAATGAATTGACTGCTTCGTTGGTCTAGTAGTTGCATAACGCGACTGATGTAACTGGGGTCTCGGGTTCGATTCCCGGGTCGTGTCGAAATCGTTTTGTGGATTTTAGAAAATTTCACAAAGTAGCTCGGAGTCAGGAAGTTGATGGTGTTATGCCCCTGCCGGGGGGGGGGGGGGGGCACGCTGCTATCTTGATAGCAGTTGTTGTTACAATTCCATGTTAAGGCCGTCAGGCGGATTTGAGATAACTCTGACACGGGCTTGTTTGGTTGGTGAAACCTGCAGCCCAAACGATAAGAAGAAGAAGATATTAAATTTGGACTAATAATGCAGAGGTGACGTTTGTCAGCCATAATTGTAGAAGTAATCTCTTAAACTTCTGAATGGATTCAATACATATAATATCACAATTTGGTAAATATGTTATCATAGAAAGATACATTATCCGAGAATGTTCGTTCACTGATACTGAGACAACGTGGCACTGACATTGGTTGACACGTGTGTTCATTTCACAACATACAACAGTGGCATTTGCTTATGTAAACCATGCAATATGGATGCGATAGATTGTATTATTTATCATATAAATAAAAATAAATTGTTTGTCGTGTAAAAGTATTATTTTAGAACCTACTTATAAAATAAATATCATTTATATAGATTAATTAATGTTAATAAAGAAAGTATCTGGTAAGAAAAACTGGGATAATACTTATATGTTTTAAAGAAAAAAACACACAATAATTCGTATTTGATATTTACTAATATTTATTGCAAGATTATAATGTTGAAATAAGGGATAACAATAATATTTATTCTTTTAAGTAGCATCTTCGTTAACCTACACTTACCTACCTACTATAAACTAAAAGCTTCTCATTACCGCAATAGTACCTAGATATATTCTTGCAAATCACTGTCTGTAGGTATAACGTAGAGGCGCTCCGCAGGCGAAACGATTGCTGAGGTCACTCTGACCGAGATTTGGGTCTGTGGCTGAATGCGTCTTTGTTTCAAGAATGCGTATCATTGTCCCGGGTAACGCAAGTGATGTAAATGAGTAACACATGTATCTGGTGTAGGTACACTCGGAACAATGAAACTGGGTCAATTAAATAAAATCTTTTATACCACCGAAAATTTTATTTTAATTTTTTTGTTATGAAAACTGGTGTGTTTTTATAAAAAATAATTTGTAGGTTCAAAATTCTTATATCAATTTATCAAAGTGTCCTATTTATAAACATTTTTGAAAATAAAGGAGATCGCTATTAACATCTTTGAGTGTTTTATAATAAGTCGATACACTACAAAAACAAGTTATGCTGCAGGATAATACAATTAAGCTCTAATATTTTTAGGGAATTATTGTAGGACAAGCTAATTAACAACTACATAGTTTTAGTTTGTTCGACACTATAAAAGAGGATGCTTGTAGTCATGATACTCTCAAGAAAATGGATCATTTTATCTTGTCTTATTTTACTAACAAGTTTGTAAGAAATAAACAAACTGGCTGGATGCCTTTTGGCTGCGTATATTTAATTACTAGCTTCTGCCCGCAACTTCGTCCGCGTGGAATAGTGCCTTCCTCAATAAATGGGCTAACTAACACTGAAACAATTTTTCAAATCGTACCATTAGCTCCTAAGATTAGCGCGTTCAAACAAACAAACTCTTCAGCTTTATTATATTAAGTATAGATAAAAAAACAACATACGAGTATACTTACTCAAATATTGTCTTTACGCTTTTTACTTTATTACCTGATTGCTATTATAAATGCGAACGATCATATCCTTTAATCTAGGTAGTTATTAAAAATAATTATTGTAGGAAACAGTCATTAAAAACAACTCAAGAAATTAAAATGCTTATTTTATTTTCGTTCGGAAAAAAGCAGTGCAGCTTCATGTATTTTGTATTCAACCTTATTTTCTTTAAAGTTAGAGTGATCAGGCTTCTTCTGGGTGAACTCGCTCCATCTTCGACTTTGTTTTTGTCACCTCTAACCTAGACTAGAGTCAACAGCAAACCCAAATCAAATAAAATAAAAAAGCTTGTCGCAGATCGCCATTTAACCCCATATATTATTCAGTTTCGCGTTTATTACATGTGGATAAAAATGCTTTCAAAACTAACACATATATAGAGTAATACATTTCTGAAATTTCATTAAAAAAAACTCTTGTTGTATAGAATAACGCGATATTGATAAAGTTCAAAGCGAGAGCCGCATATCCACCATTTGAATGTGCTTGCAAACACCGATTCATCCGGCTGGAGCCCACAAAAAAAGTCAAAAATAAAACGTTTCTGAATTCGGCAGTCACTATGTTGACTAAATGCAATACAAATTACATATATAGTTATCAATGTGATCATAGTTTCAGCCGATCGATTCGTAAAAAGCCAATTCGATCTAAGGAAGATTATATCGAGGATTCGGCGATTTCGATCGAAAGGTCCTCATAATAGAATTAAAAATTAAATGAAAGTGTGACTAATTTACGAGACTAAATAAACTACTGTTTTTGCCTAGTTAACAAAAAGTTTAGTAACTGAGTATAATATAGTCACAGTTAAAACGATGTCTTTTAGTTTCAATAATTTTGTTTCTTAGAATAAAAAATAAGGGTGTTATTACTAGGTATATATATACTTACGCTCGGTCATCCGTGTTAAGAATAGTTTCATATTGTGCTTTAAATCTCGATTTCATGTTCCAAGTCATTTATTTTGGACGTACTGTTTCGTTTTTCACGGCTGAACGGCTACATACCGCGAGCCCTGTTAGTAAGCTTATGGATATCGGATGTAAGCGCCGACGGAGTGCTACGGCAACTTAACAGATGTACTTAACCATTATAAAAACATTAGACGCCCACACTTTGAATATCTTTATACTTTTCTTGAAATTCAGAAGACTGTTTAAATGTAATGCAATTTGTCTTTTTCGTTATGAGTTTTCATTTTTTTGCTGTTACAAAATCGTTATCTTTATAATTGTATACCAAAATCATATTCACTAATGTTAGTTATTTGAAATGATTACGAAAATAATATATTTTTGTATTAAACACCAACAGATCTTATTAGAAAAAAAAACAGTTTTACCCTTATTATTTCCTCTAAAAATAGTCTGAAAGACCAATAACACTTCACAATACTTCAAGTTTACGATTTGGACGTTAATTAATGAGAAATTTCAACTGTTCCGTTGAAAATCTCTTTATAACCAAAGTATTTTGTATCATTTAAATGTCTCAAAGTAGGGGGAACAAAAGTCCCACAAAGAATCTCTTGTTCACGACTTTTGCCGCTGAATTATTCATGTAATCCATTTAATAGGGACAGAACATTCGAGGTGGACGCACAGACAGTTAACTCCTTCTGCGAGATTTATATTTTACTCTACGTACAATAAAAAAAGATTCGATTGCGTCCCAATAGCTGTCAATAACGGGGTTATTTACCCTTGAAATGCTATCTCAAGATTAGATTGGTGTCTCATATATGTGCTTGTATATTTCAGGACTTGAAACAATATTTGAGAGAGCTGTCGTGGGCGAACGTCGTCGAATTTTCTTGTGTACATAGGAATATAATATATATATCTTGTTTTAAATATGAGGTTCAGGGGGGTTAGACAAGTGGCAAAACGCTAACGCTAACGCTATAGAATAGAAAACAAAATGTATGGGAATGACATATAGCTAGTCGTAAACGAATGTCATTCCCATACATTTTGTTTTCTATTCTATAGCGTTAGCGTTAGCGTTTTGCCACTTGTCTAACCCCCCAGGCATAGAGAAATTATCCACTAGAGAGCTTATAGGCCGATTTCTTCTAAGAACACAACTCACCACTGCGGGCCGGGGGACGAGGAAAAATGCGCGGCTGCAATTGGTCGATTCAAGGTCAAACTGCGCAGACGCCTACCGTTAGGGCTGCTGTGCTTGATTAAGGGAAAATAGACGATATCGATAAAATGGATTTTAACATTAAGAAAAATACTCAATTAAAATCTTATCAAATAGTATTTAATCAATGAATGTATATATTGTAAATAATTTAAAACCAACCTGTAATAAACAAATAAAAAAAAAACAATTACAAAAAAAAAATATTCTGTTATTATTGATTTTTTAAAATGAATTAATTTGGTACATAATATGTTTTACGAATTAAAGTTTTAGGGTCCTGATTGTTTTTTGTAAAAAATGATAAACGAGCATCTACATATTTCTGAATTATGCATCTTGCTAATTCAATTAATTGATTTGTTGATTCTATTTCAAATTGATGAAAATCAATATTCAATATCCGGGAATAAATTATACCCGATCAATTATTTTAAAACCGATCTAATAAAATAATCGGTATTATCTATTAGAAGTATCTATTCAGTTTTATTTAAGTTCCGGAATCTTCGGAAATCTAAAATGAAAACATGTACATCGGAACAGGAAGGTTCCGATGCAGATATTGGCGAGGGAGAGCCGACTTCTTATATTTTTATAAGAAAACTAGCTTCTGCCAGCGACTTCGTCCGCGTGGAATAGTGGTGCTCCTCTCCTATTGGTCTTAGCATGATAATATATAGCCTATAGCCTTCCTCGATAAATGGACTATCTAACACTGAAATAATTATTTAAATCGGACCAGCGGTTCCTGAGATTAGCGCGTTTAAACAAAATGACAACATTTCCCTTCACTGCTCTGCTCCTATTGATTGTAGCGTGATGAAAAGTATACTATAACCATCTCAGGAGTATGACAAATAATTGTACCAAGTTTCGTTAAAATCCGTTGAGTAGTTTTTGTTTCTATAGAGTTTATACAGACAGACAGACAGACAGACAGACAGACAGACAGACGGACAGACAGAAAAAAATTTACTGATTGCATTTTTGGCATCAGTATCGATCCCTTATCACCCCCTGATAGTTATTTTGGAAAAATATTTCATGTACAGAATTGACCTCTCTACAGATTTATTATTAGTATAGATATTGACATACAACAAGTTTATTAATAACAATTCAACGTAATTAAAGTAAATTAACAATTATCAAAATTAACACTATACAAGAGTTGTGAACGGTGCGCTTGCTAGAGTCGCAATACCTCTTGTCGCTCGCTGCGTTGTTAAAAAAGCCGCTCCCCTCCACAACTCGCCTGATTCATTGAGTGGTAGCGTTTATGCACTTTTTTATCAATGTATTTTGCTTACGCCGACTAAGTTAAAAGTAAACAGTTTTTTTTATTACAAAGACTAATTATAAAAATATAAAAAAATATTAATTTTATTATTATCGATATTGACTTCAGCCATTAAAGGTAACAGCACAGATTTTTACGATAAAAATACAAAGGGATAGAAAGAGATACAAGCATTAGAATTGTCTAGTGAAAGAACGAGACTTTTCCAAAAGACATCAACGTGCGGCTCAACCGTGTGCTTCGATCACCCAACGACCATTTTAACAAGACCCCCGCGGTGGCTCATAATCAGATTATATAATAAAAATATTTCTTACTGTTTACTTACCGATGAAAATTTATGCCATCCTTTTTGTAATTAGATATCTTGGAATGTTTCCCACACCATTTCACCGCGCATGAAGGCATTTTAATGCTTTATAATTGCATAAAACTTGATTTTTTTTTAATTAATTTAGCGTGCTTACAGGTCTAATCCTTGGACACAACTAAAGTGGTTACTAGTAGTGTACTCTCTGCATAGGCGACAAATCGCTAATAGTTTTCGTGCATCGGGGCACTGTATGCGCAGTCAAGTGGTTATATAGTCTTTGCCCCCAGGCCTATATTTCTTGCAATTTTAGGATGCTTTTTTATCATTAAAATATTATGTAGCAATCACTATAGATCGTACAATGAAATATATCTTATTGTGGTTTTCTATCAATTTGCTACGAGTTTCACTTTTGAGAATAATTTCAAACTTTATGATTGCAGATAAATTTTGGAAATTAATATTGGGTTTTATTAAAACAGAAAACTAGATTTATAATAATGTTTTCAAAGTTTTATTACCAATTCTACAGTCTTTACACTAGTTTCAAATGGATTGTGATGAATTTAAAACGGATCAACAGAAGTTGGTACAGTTGTTCTGATAATACTAGCCTGAGTCTGATATCTTCGTTTATTTATTACATTATGGTTATTTAAATCTATCGGTACATTATCTAGTAATTATAACTATGGATACTTAGAAGTGTGTGAGTATAAATATTCGTTTTTTTACTTATTATACCACATGAGACCGTTTTTTTAATAACATTGTCATTACAACTATCAGAGTAGTAACTCACTTGAATTTACTATACACAACATATTTTAAAATTTATTCTAAATCTTAATATTTAATACTTATGTCTATGATAATAATCACAATAGAAATTATTATATTTTCAACCGAAGATAACGTTAAACGTTAAGTTAATACTTAAAAATAATATTTTAAATGTAAGATTTTCATCAAAAGTTACGATGTGCTTTGATCATCATTAACACATTGTTTACATACATTTCATCTCAGTTCATTCGTTAACAAAATATAATGCGTAATAATTATCAAAATTACAAAACCATTTAAGTTATACTATCTATCCATATTGCAAATATGACCTCTCAAAGACTGCCATACCTAATATTTAAAATATAAATAAACCCCAGGGCTCACTTTAGTACCTAAAGATTTTGGTAAAATAATATTGTAAACTACGCTTACAGAAGATGGTCTACTAGATTACATATTTATTACTTAGGTAACCAAAAACAGTCGTGTAATAAATACAAAAGTTTATGTTAGTAAATAATGAATAGAAATAATTATGTTGCCACTTCTTCTATCGCGATTTCCACATAATATCTAGAAGCAAAAAAAAGTACCCTGATGACGTAAAACTTTTTCGATTATCACACATTTCGTTATTGATAGCTCGTAGATGTAATAATTCATTCCCGTCTGCCAAACTTCCTAAAGAGACCTCAATAGCGATGAAGGTATGAAAGGTTCTATTCCAGAGTGACTGGCGTCTCACACGCAGAGAAATCCAATACCTTGCCGCTATTTAATATCTCAAACTTGAACACAATACTTGTATATATATGGATTATAATATTTATATGAGCAGTATTTACATAGTTTTTCAATCGTGTTTGCATGTTACTTTAGTTTTATCCGTGATTGTATTTATATCCATATCCGTAGTCTGAACCTCAACACCGGGAGTATTGAAATTGTCATACGAAATATACTGAGGCGCTTGCTGCACTTCAGCCTTCACGATCACCTGACGCTTCTTCGTTTTAATGTACCCTAACGCAGAAACTAATACAACGAACACTATAAATCCAATACAACACCCCACAACCAAGCTTAGTCTCCTCGTTAATATATCTGCAATGTCCATGTACGTATTGGAGAATGGACTGTCTATCGCCGCTCCGAAGATTTCTATAGTGCTTACGCTAGTACATTTACTGCTTAGAGAATCATTCATGTAAGGACGGAGATGGTTAAAAATTTGTTCGTCCCCGTATAAATTATTTATACTTGTATTTTCTGGTGAGAGTGCTATCCGGGCGTCTGGCACGGAAAACCCAGTAGAAGTTGATGTGCCAAAGTTGCCTACTGCTATCACACAAACCGTATATCGGGATCCTGGTGTCAAATTATTGAGTCTCGTTGATCTGGCTGTAGCATTGAGAGTTTTTCCACGTATCTGTGGCCAAAAGATATAAATTAAACTCAAAACCGAAATAACACTGTTTTATAAAATCAAAAATCAAATCTCGTATTGAGTGCTTAAAAGTTTTGAGCACCTATGAGCCATTATAAAAAGAAAGATTTAAATGGATTCACAGCACAGTCGAACATCCACAGGCGAGAAACATAAATATTTTTTATGGTCCATTGAGGTGATACACAGCCTTTGTATTCAAATGTTTGTTGTAGCGGTTGCTGTGCACCTTTTATTCCACGTTTTACTCAAAGTTATAAGCTTTAAGGTAGGCAGGTGAAAATATTTTTGCATATCGTAGTAAAGGTAGTAGTACTTACCATGGTCGGATGATCCTCGCTAAAATAAGCTACTTGATATGCATTCAAACCAGTTTGGTTGCGGCTCTGCCAAGACACTATGATCGAATATGTTTGTATATCTTGTATAGCAATGCGAATGACGATAGGTATATCGCAAAGTTTCTGAGATGGTAATTCGATGAAGCTATAACCGTGAAGATCTTCCGGATGTTCACAACGCAAGTTACGACTGCCTTTAATGACAATTTTATAGTGTTCTTTCATCCATCGCCAAACCTCTTGTGTTTCACAATTGCAAGTTAGTGGATTCTCTGAAAGTAACATTTTATTAGATTATTGGTTATAAAAATAACTTTTAAACTAAGATGAATGTTTAAATGTCTTACCATTAAAAGATATAGTTTTGATTTGTGTTTCTAGTACTGTGAGCATTTTCATCTGTATTACTTCAAAGTAATTTCGACTCAAGTCAATAAAGGTTATCTTATTCAAGTTTCGAAATGCGTCTGCAGATATAGCTGATAGCCAGTTGCCACTTAAATACAATTCTGTCAGGCTTTGGAGTCCTCGGAATACGTCTCTATTTATTCTTGTAATATGATTAAATGAAATGTCTAACTTTTGTAAACTCTGTAAGTCTGATGTAAAATCTTCCAGTTCCCTGATGACGTTCTGTGATATATTCATGACGCGTGTTGAATACAATCCTTGAAGCCTTTCTCTCGGAATGTTTTCTAATTTATTTTGACTTAAATCAAGCATTTCTAAGTGATGTAGCTTAGAGAAGGCGCCCGGAGATAAACGAATTATGGAGTTCTGAGACAGCATCAGCCTCTTGAGTGATGGGAAATTTTCAAAGTCTTTGCTGGTGATAATCGTTAAGTTTGTATTTGTTACCACTAACTCCTCTAGTAGCGGAAACAATTTTGAAGGATATGTTTGCAGTAATTGCACTAAAGAATTAGAAGACATATTTAATGTTGTAAGCGCAGGAAGCACTGCTTCAGATAAGCCATTGCTAGGTATATTATTAAATAGATTGTGTGATAAGTCAATTTCTTTCAGGCCTACGGAATGATGAAAAAAATTCGGTGGAAGAACTGTTAACATATTATTGCTTAAATTTAATGTAACTAAATTCCTAAGGGAAGGAGAATTAAAGCCATTTAATAAAGAAATACGATTATTGCACAAATTAAGAGACCTCAAATTCTGCAAGCCGATAAATTTGAAAAAATCGACACTATGTAATTGATTGCTACACAAGTCTAAAATTTCCAGTGAAGTTACATTAAAAAGTGCGTGATGAGGAAAATCTGTAAAATTGTTCCCTTTTAAGTTGAGTTCTTGTAATATAGTTGTGTATGCGAATACATCTTTGTGTAAGTCCCGCAGATTATTATAAGCTAAATTTATTCTTAGCAGATTCTGATTTTTAATGAATGTCGTCGGCGGTAGTTGTGATATATTTGATAGCTCCAGCGACAGAGTCTGTAATGAAGGCAGATGCGCAAAGGTTTTATTTTCCAACAGCGTAAAGTTATTTTCTGATATTATCAAGGATTTCAGTCCGGGTATCTGTATCTGAATAATGTCTTCCCAAGTCAAGTCATTGTTATTCATTTCTAGATCACTTAAATTTGGTAGACTTTTGAGAGAATCTACTTCGATGATTGCTATTGAATTCCTACTCAGTCGAAGCTGTTTGATCGGCAATGAGGAAATCTCGAAATTAAATATAACAATGTCGTTATGTGATAAGTCTAAAATTTTTAGTTTAATTAAAAACTGAAACGTATCTTTAGTGACTTGATTTATATGATTATTTTGGAGGTACAGTTCTTCCAGCGTTACAAGTTTATAAAATGTCTCATTACTTAACTTAATAAGCTTATTATTACTTAATTCTAAAAACTTAATCTTTCTCAAGTGCATAAATGTTCTATTTTCTATATGTACAATACTATTATTTTTTAGATACAGCCTTTGAATATTTATCAAATCATTGAAAAGATTAGATGTTAACATTTGTATGTTATTTTGGCTAAGCCACATTATTTGCACGTTCATCTGCCCTCTAAGAGAGCTATTTTTTAACATTGATAAATAATTTGCACCGAGTTGAATAGAAACCAAGGATGAATTTCTATTGGGAAATACATCGCCGATAGTGGTTAATCGATTACCCTGCAGATTGATGTGTTGAAGACTTTTCAGGGTAATAAATGCATGTGAGTCAATAGTTTGTACAACGTTATTTTGCAAATGAAGTTCTAATAGTCCCGGCAAAGGACTAAATACGTTTCTTTTTATTTGACTTAATTTATTATTTTGCAAACGTATTTCTTTCAATTCATCAAGTTTTTCAAATATTAATTCGTCTAATTCATTAATTTCATTATTATCTAGACTTAAAGTTACGAGTTTACGATTTGTTTGAAATACACTACGAGGAAGATTATTTAAAAAGTTTGTTCCCATATGTAGTTGCGTTAAATTATGTAGAGATGAAAAACAATTTAGATGCAATTTTTGTATGGCATTGTGTTCTAAATTGAGAACTGTTAATCCAAACGTATTTTCAAACGCGTCATCAGAAATTTCTAAAATATTGTTTTCCGAAAGAAATATTTCCGAGAGTTCACGAAGATTTGAAAATACGCCATGTATGTGGTGTAGATGGTTGTGACTCAAATCTATTGTGCGAATGTTTCTGTTTTTCTGAAATATATTCTTAGCAAGCGATGTTATTTTATTACGACTCAAATCCACTGTTTCTAGTTTTTCTAATGAATAAAATGCTTCTTCGTCTATTTGCTGAATATGATTACTAAAAAACGTTAACGTTTTTACCTTAGGCATACATCTAAACCAGTGTCTATCAATTTTGGTAAAATAGTTTGAGTTAAGATCCAAAGTTAGCAAATTTGGTACTGTTACATTGATATCATCTGGTATTGAGTTAATTTTATTCCAGGCAAGCCTTAAATTGGTGAGTTTATTTAGTTTACCTAAAGGTTTTAAAGGAAACACAGTTAGGAAGTTTTCACTAATATCCAGTTCTGTAAGAGATTCTTCTAAATTGTAAAATGCATTTTCTGATATATTGGCTATTTTATTTCCCTTCAAATTGATTTTCTTTAGCTTAACATTCCTGAAAGTGTTTGCTTGAATATCTTTGATGTCGTTGAGCTGTAAATCAAGTACCTCAATATTGTAAAGTTCCAAGAATGATTCATGCGGAATTTTGCTTAATTTACTGGAAATTATGCTCAAAGATCCTAACGAGTCACGTAGCGATGAAAAAGCGTTAGAACTTATTTTGTTTATCCCCGACTGTGAAATCTGTAGATTATTTATTTTTATTTTTGATGGGAAGATATCTGCATTTAAATCCGTCGTTGAGATTTCTAAGTCATATATTGATAGCGACTGGATGGTTCCTCTTATCTTAGACAGCACATTTTTTACGACCCCTGGGGTAGCGCTGGGGCATTCCAAAAATAATCCTGAAATAAACACATCCATTATTAATACAATATTTTACTATTTTCACTTTATGTTGGAAGCTACAAGACACTTACCTTCTTTGAAATTATAACAGGGACAAATTGGGTTCTCTGCTAAGCTTGGACATTGAGATTGTTCTTCTCCTTGTAGAATTGGTACATGGATAATGATTAGAAATGCAAATACGCCGCATTTCAGGCGAGACAGAAGAGTGATAACGCCCATGGTGTTGTGACGTCATTTCAATAGCATCGTGCATCCGGAATCCAAATGAGAGGATATCGTTCTAGAAAATAAAACAACAGAAAACGTTAATTAAGACGAAATTTTCTTACCTAATTCAGTACCTAAGTAAAGACACCGTAAATATCCTAAAATAAATAAATTTCAATTATCTTACATCACGTACAATTTAAAGTTAATGTTCTTTTTTGCTATCAAGATTAAACATAAATATTACGATAAAGTAAAATATTTTGCTCTTATATTAATTTAGTCCAGTTATAGAAGATTCTAAAATGACATAATTAATTACAGCATTGAACGCTTTTCGGGTGGTGAATATTGTTTGTGAGTCAGTTCTATGTAAGTTATATTTAAGCATACCTACCGCAAATCAAACAAATTTTCGATTTTTCTAACATGCTACCATGAGCTTTATTTTATCTAAATTCTGACTTTTATTTCAGAGCTTGAAAGCGTAGTAGAAATATTCCTTTAGTTTCTTACTTGGACTTACATCGGATCTCCGCGTGTTAGAGTCGGTTTCTAAATGTTAAGCGTAACATGACACGCTCCAGTCTTTTGTACAATCCTTCTTCTTATACACGCTATAATTTGTGAAAGTCTATCTTTTGCGACCGTAAGTCATGGTATGCACGACGTGATTTTAAACGTATAGCTTGGATTTAGTATGTGCGTTTGTTGACGGTTTTATTATGATACTAGGTAAACTCGTAGAAATAAAAATTAACAAAAACTTTTATTTTTGAAGTTACCAGAAAAACATTAAATAATATGTACATAAGTATGAACAAAAAGCAAAAAATGTGTAACACCGATTGTATCAAATACGCCCCCAGTTTAGCATAATTTCAGACACATAGTGCCAGTGCTATTGAAATTTTTATCTGAACAGCGTAGACACTAGACAGTGTTTTGGTGATAAAATTATTAATTTTAATTGCGGTTTTGTAGGTACAGAATAGGTAAAATATACGGAAACGAATTTGCTTTTAATCAGAGCCCATTTTGACCTCAATAGCCTGTAGAATTTTAGTTTAAGTAACTTTATTAATTTACTTTATACTTATAATAAAATTAGGAGTGAAGAACAAATGTTATTATTATATAAACTTTTTTTTGCTTTTAAAACTAAAACACAAGAATCTCTAAAAAGAAATTCAATTAAAAATCGATTACTTCCAGTAATGTTTTTATAAGACAAAGCGTTCTACCACCTAATACAAAAATAATAAAGACCCAAATTACCTTCCCAGCTTAACTTTTCTCAAAGTCAATCCTACGCTAACAACATTGCCAAAATAAAACGTCTTAAGGATACGGTTTTATATTTTCTCTTCTGATGTATTAGAGAAATTTGTTCCAGTTAGTTGATTTTTATAAACAACAACAACTTTGTAAGCAACCAAAAAAGTTTCAAGCGTATAAATTATCACTGTGGGGCTTTAAGTAGTCTAGTATTGAAGATAAACGTGCACTGAAGTTGCGGCGGGTCAACGACACCAATTATAAATACTTTCTGCAGTTTCTAGCTAGCCATACAACTTTTCTGGTATTTATTAATATTATGTTTTCGTTCCGAAACAAAATATAACATTCGGAGCTGTTAATTAAAAGTTTAAACTGGATTAAGTCATTTCCGTGAAGCTACAAAGCTATTACTCACGACATGAATTAATGAAACAGCAATCTGATAGAAGTAGAAGTTGGTATGCGCCTATTCATCATGCGATTATTCTGGAATCACAATATAATTACGCTAAATGCCCCGCGTAGCTGGCGATTCATCATTGCTAATGTTCCATAATTAAATTTTATTGGCCATATTTCCCGGATGATATTAGTTTTAGCAGTATATGGCACTAGTAGTAAACTTATTCCAACGAATTGAGTGACCCATTTCTTTTTTGATGCTTCAGCTCCGTCAGCAAATTAACGGCGCCAAATAGTTTTGGCTTCGTTTTGGCGACGCCACAAAGAAACGTTTAACACAACGAATTGTTGCCCACTTATAGGAAACTGCTGTGTATTTATTTCTCTCTGTTCTGTTTCAGCGCTTAAGCGGTGACAGATTGCCAGCCACCGCCTCTGAGTGCAGCGGCGAGCCCAATCTGCAAGAGACATTTGATGGGTGCAGCCGCATGCAACTTTTACGGACAGATTGGTTTGTTGATGAAACCTCTAAGTAATATATACCTATAAATGAAGAAAGAGTAGGTGCCAAACACGATTGAGATATTAAAATATTCAACCTTTTAAATATATTTCATTTATGGAATAATTTTATTTGTTAAGTGTCAATATTTGAAGTATGAAAACTGCAGTTACTTTACATCAGATAGAAATTATAAAACACTAGCTTCTGCCCGCGACTTCGTCCGCGTGGAATAGTGCTCCGCTGGTGCTCCGCTCCTATTGGTTTTAGCGTGATGATATATCACCTATTTTGCCTTCCTCAGTAATTGAGCTATCTAACACTGAAATAATTTTTCAAATCGTACTTGTAGTTCCTGAGATTAGCGCGTTCAAACAAATAAACTCTTTAGCTTTATTATATTAGTATAGATAAGATATATTGATACTGGTGTATACTACTGTGAACTAATTTATAAAATTAAATGAAAATTCTATTACTTTTTTCCAGTTTTATAGAACTTTTATTTCAAAAATACCAAATAGAGATTAGAATTGTTAAACAATATTTATTGAATTTATTGTTAAACTAAAAGACGACACCGGCGCCATATTTCCGAATTTCGGTTAAGTAAAACAAGAAGGACATAAACAAGAATATCTTGTTACGGTTAAGATTAACAAGAAAAGCCACGGATCAAGGTGATTAGGAGGAAACGGTATCTTATGAATAAATAACATTATTCAGGGTTTGATTATGTATTACGCCATAAGGAGTATGAAATGATATGATTTCTTTTATTTTTAAGGTCGTGTAATCAATATTCTGTTAAGTTTAGGATCCTTATGAGTAGGATATGTAAAAGGGACCAGTCGATTTTTTTTTTATAAATTCAGGCGAATTTATAACCTCCTCATTTTTTGGACGTCTGTCTTTTAAAAACGCACAACATACCTTATAAAATAAATGAATTACATATAGTTATTATTAGCTATATATTTTATGCATATTTTGTGTATAACAAAATGAATGACAAAACACTCACTAACATTTTTTTTAAATAATAAAAGAAAGATACACGCTTTTCATTTCGAAGTTACAAGAACCTAATTGCGGGAGACGTATTATTATTGCACTCGCGGGCAATGGGCTGGCAGTTTGTTTACTCGACTATTATGCTGTCTAACTGGCGTTTAGTAACTGCGCTTTAAGCGAGATAACGTATTGGGCACTGCTTTCGTAGACTGCGATGGCCAGAACTGGGCTAAATTAGCCAATGGTCGTGATGGCATTTAGACGATTATAGTATGTACGTTTAATTGGATTGTATCTCGATATGTCTTTTAATAAAAGAATACGACACAATTTTGTTCTTGAAATTTCTAATCTTTGTATACTGACATACTTGTATTTCGTGAAACGTAAAAGTTTAACTCTGTCAATATCTGTGTTTGTATACGTATATTGTAGTATAATATCTTAACATCATTGGTTATATCCTGAAAAACAGTATCCTTGTGTCAACAGTTCTCTTAGATTAATGTATCTAAGAGATTTATTTTTTACTAACAACTTAGGTGATTTTATTGACTGGTTGAATATTACCAAAATATTGATAGTTGCCATTTTTCTTATGGATTTTTTCGCACTTTTAAGAGAGACGAGGCTTCAAAGAATTAACAGTATTGTGAGGAGTAAGTTGATGCATATTTTTATGGTTAGCTATTTATAAGGTTCTTCTTTAACATATTTAAACAACTTATTTCTCTACAAAATAACTTAAAAAAAACTATTCAGAATAATTTCGGTCACAAGTACTTGCACAGACATAAAAAAAGCACCTGTGCATTATATCTATTTTCTCAATCTCTAAATCCGATAATCCGACACTATCGGGGCAGTAAGGCGAAGGACCGACAGCTTTACGTGCTCTTCGAGGTATGGAGGGGTGTTCGCTATGTTTTAAGAAAATTGACACACAGTTACAGACTGACCGCGGCTAGCGCTGCTTAACCTAGCTAATCTATCGCTCCACACGGCTGTTCCTTAGCTATGAGCTCTTCAATTACTCTGAGCCCATCAGTCACGGGTTTTCGTAGCTGATTAGCGCAGAGTCCAGGGCGACGTAGGTATATTTGAATATCGTCACTTTTGGATGCTATTTTAATACAATTTATTTACTGTATCAACCTTGGCATATATCAACATGAAAGAAAAAAATCTAATGCTTCCAAGTTTCAGTATCCTACAGATTGGTATATAATGCAGTAACAGCCTAGCTGCCGAGTGCATTTACTGCTTAAGTGGTGAAAACACTGTTTACGTTGCAGCCACTTAGTTCACGTTCATTAAGAAAAGACAAACATAGGTACGCAGATAGATATAACTTCCTATACCTCAATTATGTATTTAGTTGAAGCACTCTTAAGAAGATACCAGTTGAAAGACAGAGATAACGCTATATAGAAGTCGAGTGCTAAAAAGAGAGCACACGTATAGGAGTGCTGCTGAGGTCAGATGCTAAATAATTAACTTGAATCTACTTTTTCAGGAAAGAAATACCGTGGTCAGTTAATCAGTTAATTTATATCGTAAGTTTCTTCCTTTTTGTATTACATATGCATTGAATTCAACTAGAAATATGCTGTTTTTTAGGTTACTATTCCAGGTTTTTATCTATACTTATAATAAATCTGTAGAGAGGTCAATTCTGTACATGAAATATATTTCCAAAATTACTATCAGGGGGTGATTAGGGATCGATATTGATGCCAAAAATGCAATCAGTAAAATTTTTGTCTGTCTGTCTGTCTGTATAAACTCTATAGAAACAAAAACTACTCGACGGATTTTAACGAAACTTGGTACAATTATTTGTCATACTTCTGAGCTGGTTATAGTATACTTTTCATCACGCTACAATCAATAGGAGCAGAGCAGTGAAGGGATTTGTTTGGTTTGTTTTGTTTAAACGCGCTAATCTCAGGAACCGCCTGGTCCGATTTGAAAAATTCTTTCAGTGTTAGATAGTCCATTTATCGAGGAAGGCTATAGACTATATATTATCACGCTAAGACCAATAGGAGCGGAGCACCACTATTCCACGCGGACGAAGTCGCTGGCAGAAGCTAGTTTAATATATTTTTTCATGGCACACACACATATTAAGAGATTTGACAAGAAGAAAGCATGCCTATTATTTTATGTTCGGTATTGTCAGGTTTAAATGAAAGAAAATTAAAAAAAATAAGCCGAAAAAAATTGCGGTACGGAGTTCGCCAGGTCAGCTAGTATTGTATAATAAAAAAATACATGATTTGTCCATTATATTAACTTAACTTGAGATATACATAATTTAATTTTATAAAGTTACATTTATGTGCAAACTTACGTGCAACTCTTCGCAAACATCTAAGCCTCGTCTCTAGAAGACGTTAAGTGCGATGGACGTAAATAACTAACTAACTATAAAATTTAATGGAGACCTAAAAATATGAATGCTGAACTTATCTATTATAATTATTTTACTAATCCTTGATATTTTTAATCTTAACAAGTCAGAGGTACATTACAAACTTTTATAATCATCTTTTTGAGAGTAGGTTCAAGAATATATTCGATAACAAGTTAGACAAATTAGTCTTCGAATCATAGCCATTATACTACCTCTTATTCGGGAAACCAACGCTTGTAGGTAGGTAAACGAAATTGGCGGATGCAGTCAAAAGCCGGGATTTATAACGCCAGGCAGAAGAAAACAATATGAACCTGTCGAGTATTTCAGTGGTAGCTGTCGACTTACGTGATGAATATATTCCAGTAGCTAATCAAATATGCAGAGCAATTATAATATGCAGAGAGACTTTCCACAGGAAAATTAACAGAGGACACCAACCTTATAAAGTTTGTAGGAACATTTTAATGATATGTTAAAGATGTTTTAATTACAATACATTTAAATAAGTTTTTAAAAATAGCACCGCAATGTACATCTAAATGTCCTTTTTATAATATCAAATTAATGATATTTATATCTTGTTGGGCTTATAATGAATAAAATTTTTGATCAAATCGCATTGAGAATTAATTAATTTGTTTAGAGTTAATTATGTTTTTACATGCCCTACGTAAAAGAATTATAATAAAGCCTTTATTTTATTAAGAAACGTCAAAAAATTTTACATTGTTCAATACTCTTTTTCTGATTTAGTATTTAAGCCTATTATTCCAGTCTTTTGCTGTTCATTAGTTAAATAATTATGTTATAATTGTACATTACGTCGTTTACCAGTATTTAATTGCATTCCACTATTATGTTATAGCCTGAAGAGTTATGTTTTTAAAAAAATATCACGTAGGTATACAAAACGAAAGGAATATTCATCATTCTACATTCTCAACTTGTGTTATTATTCCTTATATCATAGCATTTATTTTACTTGATATGTTGTATACCTGAACAAATACTATTGGATAAAACATACTTGGATATAGAATTACACTTTATTTTTACTGATCCAACATGAGATTCAAATAAGTATCAATATTTTTAGCTTCCGTTTCGCAGGAAATAAAACTCGGATATAGAGAACTTCTTCGCAATTTTCCTTAGCTTTCTTTTAATAATGTAAGGGTTGTATCTAATACGTATATTACATTTAATTTGGTATTGTATTGTCTTCCGAAAAAACTGTCGTAGTTGATTTGAGAGGAAGAGACGGCTCGAAAGTAGCAGACTTCCCTACATAAAAAAATCTTTTAATAACGAAAAACATGTCTGAAACTTGGCAACAAAAACAAGTATGAAGGCCTGTATGCTTTAATCGTTACGACGAAAAACTTTGATGTGCAGTCGAACAATGTTTTACTAATTTGTTCATACAACCACAATAAGACTTTCTTCAAAATATCCTATTCACACGTTCCATAAATCGAAATGTGTAACATGTCTCAGAATAGCAACAGATTGAGCCACCTGTCATGTCGAGAATTCTGCCGGCGCAGCGGGCAACTTTGAGTAGTGAGCGTATGCTGCTGGCACTCCATTATTTAACGAAGTATGTAGGCACAACTTGTGAACATTGACAACGTAGCATAGTGATGATACTTGATCAATACGTGGTTTACGTATTTGTCTATGCAGGAAAATAAACCAGTATTGTCCTTCCTTCCTTGAGCTATACGACTCTAGTAACATTGATAAGAATACAAAAGTCAGCAAGGCTTATGATAAAAAGGTTTATAATAAAAAAGCCATTATAATGTAGATAGGTATTAGTGATTGACCATTAATTTAACAGATAGATTAACCAAAAGTACATAATCAATAATTTAATTGCATGCATAAATACGAGATCAGTAATTTCTCGTTTGATATTATGTTCATTAATTCCTTTGTAACCAAAACAAACTAGTTGGCGCTTTTAGAAGGAGGCAAAATAAATGAATCAGCTCAATTTTGTCGAACAGTGAGATAGGTCCTCGTAATTTTGGTTAATATTGCGATCACAGAATGTGTGTTTGCGATAGAACCTCACTAGTCCCCATGAAAAGATGATTACGTTGACAAATGGCTCGTCCCTTGAGGACAGAGGTCACTTATCTACTGGCGAATGTAGTCCAATTAATTGTCCCTAATATTAATGCTGAAATCATTTCTCCTGTTTCCCTCGAGGCTGGCGTGGCCTTACATCGTTAAAGGTCTGATAGACCGCCTTCTTTTGTTCTTCTTTTAGAGGCAACCTCATAAGTAGGAACCGCAGTCCAATTTATTTCCGGCTTGTCATTGAAGTAATTTTATTTTAATTGCTAGCTTTATGTATATTCACTTTTTGAACATTATGTCTTTCTATTTATATTATAGATTTTTTTAAAGTGTTTTAAAGTTGGGATAGTAATTAGAGCTGTTCGCATACGTATTCTACATTCTTGGTTGTGTATTTATGTGTATATAATGTAACTGCATAAAATACATTATCAACATTTATTACTAGTTGTTCGTTTCAATGCTATGTTTTTTTGTTAGTCACGTTTACATGTATACAGAGAAAAACCCATCAAAGTTTAATTCAACACAATTGGATGAACGTACATACATTTATTCATTTATATTCATAGATAAATATATTTTGGTATACGTATTTTTTATCGTCAGTATTGCATTGTTTCTATTGAGTTTCGAAATATTTATAAACGGCAAACCATTTTGTGCATTCAATTTTGTGCTTTTTGGACACATTCTAAACGCCTGTCGTGTCAGCGGTGGACAATGTTCAATACTCGATCAACTGGGCGCAACAAACTGCGGAACTAGATAAAAAGTTTGTTATATAATTTTTAAGCAAAACTAATGATTTACTGTTTTTGTGTATTATCATTTCCTACATTTACGTTGGGTCTTATTTAATTCACATATGATTTTTTTTATCCCGGCATTACCTATAAATCGTAAAATATCAAATAAGATAAAATAAGTAATCGTTTTACTGGCATTTTAATTCAAAACAAAGTACATATTATCGTACTTTCGTTTAGTTCGTAACCTTTTCAACTTCCAGTCAGTCAAACATATTATTCGCCCCTGGTTAAAGCCCCAAAACCATTATAGGACCATTAAAGAACTTGGAAGGGTTCAACAGCTGACGCAAAGACAAAAAACCGAAGCAGATAAAAGACATTGCTAAGTAGATAATTTTTTATTTCAGTTTTACAGAGTTTTTATGATTTAAGGGCGGTTAACCTTCGCCGCCCGCCGCCCGATCATTAAGACCCTACTGTATATACCTTATAAATATAGCGACGTCACTAGCACAAGTTCGTGACTTTTGGCGAACAACAAAACAAGTTGGAACCAACTAACATCGAGTCGAAGACTAATTGCAAGTATTTACTAATTAATAACGAATAAACGTAAGTAGGAATTAATGGCTTGAAGTTCCTTGTTATAGTAATAAAAACAAATATTCTTGTTTACTCCGGTAGGTATAACAAACATGTAATCAAGTTTCATAACTTTTATTTTTCAGTGCGCCATATTTTCTGATCAGAATCTGTTTGTTTCATGTCGCGTCTTGTGACTTTATTAATATCGTAGCTTGATGCCAAGTTTAAAAAGTAACTTCAATGATAGGAAACATTTTAGCGAATTAATTGTTTTTTACACGGTAAATCTTTAGATATCCAAAAGTAACTCAATTTCTTTATTGCGGCATGACGGTAAAGCAGCTGAATGGATTTAGATGACATTGGTATGGAGAAATATTGAAACCTGGGAAAGTCTTTAGAATGCGAGTGAAATCGCTGGAAACCGCAAGTACCTACGTCATAATTCAAACCGTTATAAAAAAGCCAGCTAGCTCAGAACTGAATATTTGACTCTTTTGCATTCGCTCCAAAAATAAACTATAGGTACGTAGCTCTCCATGTACCGTTGTTTTGGGAAGAATTAAAAGGGGTTTTCCAGGAAAAAGGTTTTTGGACAGCTTCAAACAAGCCGAATATTCATAACAGCATAGATGCACTTATGACAGAAGCCTAAAATCTATTCGAATGGTATTACTCGGACCTTAACTAAAACAAGGTACCTACTTATTAAAGAGATACAATAATGAGATTCTTATGTATACCTACGCGCAAATCGTCAGCTCACTCGACACAAACTCATTATTATTTTTCTTAACCAATCAATTGCCTGGATTAAAAATTGACCAGCAAAATGTGTAAAATGACCGCTTTCATCCGCTCAAAGCGGATTATTAACGCAATGTTTATTAATTATTGTAATACGAGTATCAATTTTACACACGTCTAGGGCAAGAAGTAGGAGTGTGGTGAATTAATAGCGTTTACTCAATTGACACTGAAACATGTTTGGAACTCAATTAACACTGGCAGACAGATACCAGTATTTATATATTTAACTTTTAAAATATTCCTAGATGTTGAGTGATTCGTAACTCAGTAACAAGCGTGTGGATTGATACTAGTCGCGCTAGCCACGGTCAGTCCATGGATTGATGAGTATTTACTTTGAGCACTCCCCTCCACGCCTCGGACAGCACGTTAAGTCGTCGGTCCTGCACCAGAGCTCTTCCCGGTCTTGACGGATAGCAGTCCTATCAGACTTTGAGAGTGAGGGCCAAGCCAGTCTTCATTTAAATTGTCCGCCATTATCGACATCGGTGCGTTTATTGAGTGATAATTGTTGTATCCATGAACTGTAGAAAAATATATAACCCTCTTCAAGGCTTACGAAAGGTTTTTTTAAAGGCCTTGTGAGTGAGAAATAAGTAAACATAGCACGACGCTTGGTTACAGTAATTTCACCATTCAATAATAACGTAAACGTCCAGTGTCCTTTGCACTGCCACGTGCAATACTGGCCTATTGGTAACAATATTTACATTCGTTAATTAACTGTCCTCATATTACAGCCAACATCGACAAATGAATGGGCCTGATACTATTTTTTCTGTCAGAATATATCTCTGCTATCAAAACTCAAATACTTCACAGAATGTTCCTACCTATAGATTTATAGATATACAAATAAATCACCTGCGGTTATTAGACAGAACTTTATTACATGGATGGATGGATAATACAGTTTTTAGTATAAGTTATCCGTGATAAAGCTGATATACAAATAAATATTTTATCTCCATACACAGACTACCACTAAAATAGGGCAAGTATCTGGTAAACATAACCGTAAGTTAAATAAATTGGCATGACATAGAAGCCGCATGAGGCCATAATGCCAATAAAGCTGGATAATTCTGACGCCACGAAGAGGAAATTCGCGGATGACATTCGTGGCAATCACAACCCGTCCTACTGTCAGGCTTGGATGTAAAATAGTGCTCGTATCTCCGTGTAAGTGAATCTGCGCGTTAATAACATGTCACAACCATTGTTTTAGTACTTTAGAAGCTAAAACAATGGGTTGTTATTGCATCGCTCGCACGCCTTAATGGGCAACTATCGGTTTTTTATCAAAAATAAATTAACTAAAACGCACGAACATCACGACCTACATTTAAAATTTATTTCTGCTTAAGCTGTTAGCGACATAACTAATTGGAGTAGTTATTAAAACAAAAAGAAACAGATCAAAGCGACAATAAAATGGAGTTTAAATCAATTTAATAGAACGTGGTCAAAGCTGGTATAATAATAGAAATTAATTTCCTCAATAAGAGCACGCTTGAACGAGATTTTTCACCGGTTTCAGCGCAGAGCACTCCGCTTTCGGGCTAACAAATGGCACTTATCTGTCACTCTCGAGATAGGGGCGCTGACGAGTGTCGGGTGTCAAAGCTTGTCATCCCAACTACACTTGAGCTTACGTTACACCTATCGCTCGTTCATCGCCATCTGCTCTATACAGTTTTGAACTTTACGAGGATTATTTTAGACTTATTGCGGTGCTGTACTGCGTGTTACGACACATAAAGCGGTCCATTATGTCATATCGAAAATAGAATTTGCTTGACGCGTATTTTTTAATATTTGAAACAGAAAATTAAATATACAAATTATAACGAGACGTGGATTTGGAAAAAAAAATGTACTGTTGTGTTCAATATGAATGATTTAAATTATTTGATTCTTTAGTCTGAAATGAATGGCTTTTGTCGGTCTAAAATATTCATATGATTTTAATTTATAACTTTGAAAAGTAGGTTTCTTCGAATAAAAATAAAAAGTATAAAAAGTTAAAAAACAATTAAGTATTTTAAATTCAATTCAGTCTGCCTGGAAAGTAAACGTCGAACGGATATCGATTGCGAGAAACTTTAGTTAAATAGCGGATGAAAAGTTTACCTCCGCCGACCTAAACTGAATGGACGACGGATCGAGGATTCATTACCGCTCACGAACAGGTAACTAACTTTGATGAACGAAATTAAATTTTAATTCGTTAATAAGAAAGTTTGAATTCTAAAACATAACGCGACTAAGTAGCACTTAATAAAATCTGAAGATACTCACCTCTCGAAAGTTATGAAACTTTCAGGTTATTTCAATATCCATAGTTCCGTTCACACAAAAATTGTTCAAATACACATCAAATCCGTGGTTCGTTATGCAATCAGCTCGCAAACAAATCAGCAACTCTGCGAGTAAACACACTGTAGATCGAATGTGGACCGCGGTCCGCGAGCCGAGTTCGGCACAACCAGGAGCGCGGCTCGTGTCGGTGCCGGGAGCGACCAGTACGTCCCCACTCTCGTCGCCGACTGGAGCAGGGATCTCGACGGAGTCTGCGTAATAGAACGGCATCCCTACAGATTGCTATATGGGAATAAACGCTAATAAATTACGAACATCGTATACGCGTAACGCGAACGGCGCTGTGCTCTTGATTAGTTTGAAGTCAGCCGCTAATGTGTTAGACATGCACCACAGTGGCTTTTGAACATCGCCAACATTTAGTTCAGTCGGTAAATTGATACATTTATGTTCGCTTTTTATTTTTACGGTGTGCGCTGTAAATTACTCCCTCAGTATCGCCATTGAGTGTTTTTCGGAGCCGTATAGCTAATATCTTATGAACCTTAGTAGCTTCATTTTAAAGTTACCGGTGCACTTTAAAAATAAAAAAGCTTTTTTATCAGCTTATTTACTTACTCAAGTTAGCTAAAACAGAATAATGTATATATGGACAACATTTTGATGCAAATTCTTTAAACTTAACACGGCTTTTTACTGCTATAGGTAATGGTTTTTATGCACGTAAATGGGCTTAGCTTTTCATTGTATAATGGAGCTTTTATGTGGAAAGCATGTAGTTAAATAAAGTGCTCGGTTTGTGAACATAGTTAGCAGGTTTCACACTCGATTGATATTCCTACTTCGTCTGAAGGGTCAAGGGGTGCCGAAATACATAACTCTTCGACAAAGATTGCTTTTGTGAGAATAAAAATACGTGCTTATTTTATTGTGTTTTTTATTTGGAGCGATTAAAAAACATAAATATATCGCCAACGGATATTTTTTGATTATTGTATTCACATTCATCATCATTGGTCTATTCAGTATCCCACTGCTAGGTAAAGGTCTCTTTTCATCCAGAAAAGGCATGAGCATGTATGATGATACATGCCAATTATACCAATCCGCCATGAGCAGCGGTGCATGCGTGTTGACGCCTGCTCATGGCGGATTGGCGATTTCAGACTGATGAGATGAGAAGACATCTCATCATTTATTTGTGTTCTATTACATTCATTGGTATGTATAGTAATTACTTATTTTTTCATCTTCATCATCAATAAAATGAGGGAACGACAAATTAATCAACAGTTGATTACTAGTTAGGTACTAAGGAAAACGTATGAATACGCTATAGTGGACTTGAGCCCACACATAATGAAAACAACTTTACTAAAATAATGTGTACTAATTCAAATTAAAATATTTTCCTGTGTATCATAACTAGTTGACCAAAATACATGCTAACAAGCATCAACTTCGAACACGTAAAGCCAACGCTTGGCCTGTTCATATTATTCCCATAATGTTAATTAAAAGCCGGTATAACTGTTCTTATGAATGAGATGGCGTTTTGAACAAACATTTGGGTTCATGTTTTTGTTTCATCTATTCTATTTTCATAATGCAAAACGGGTTATTTGCGTTGCTCTTCCGGGCAGCGCCAGCCGACGGGCGCGGCGCAAGCGTTACGCGCGGGAGCAAACAAGAACTTTCTTTTAGCGCGTCTCGTAGTATTCGATTTAGTTAATCGAAAGCGAATTCAGATGAGACCATGGAAAGTTTCAGCTGCTATCCTAGATAGAATATAATATTAAAATATGGAATCGGGATAACTATATTAAACTCTCTCATCTGTGTAAGCTAAAATTTAGTTCAGTCTAAACATGCTTGAAAATATGTCTTTTAAAGACAACGTTTTAGCATTCCAGTAAAGAACAGAATTGACTAATCCCCATATAAATGCTATTTAACCAAACTGACTGCCTAATGACAAACTGTTCTAGTTGATTGGTTAAATCGTGAACAGAGCGTCATTTGCGGACGCATCGTGGAACACACGAGGATACTGTATAACTAAGAATATGAATGAACCCTTTTACTCCGGCATTAGCTTCGTTACTTAACCATCGGGTTTGAACGCGTTGTTTTATTCATAGTGTACGATTTACGTGCGTTTCGGGATCTTTATTCATCTCAACTTGCTCACATGCGAAATATTTTGGATTTAGTTGATAGGTATAGGTACAAGTTAAAGAATTCTTCATAAGCTCTAATTTCGAATTCATTTAGGTTATACCTTTTTTTTCATATTTTTTTAAAAGGAGCGATACTAGAATTCAATGTAAGAAGCTACTTGGTAGAAAAAACTTTTATGATAATTATTTTAGACTATTTTCATTTCAACTTTAATTTTAAAAGAGATGATTAAAATTACTCTAAATGTTTGTTAAGTAAATAGCAACATAATTGGCAAAGATTTTATAAAAAGGCAAATCCATTACTATACCATACATTATTATGACTACTGTATAATAAAATAAATGAAACGTTTTACCGAATACACCATATACATTTGTTGTTTTACAAGAACAATCAGCGTTAATTATTAATAATATGCAAACGAACCAGTCACAGGTGGGGTAGAGGACAATTAAAACTGTGCACTCGCCAACCACAATAGAACAAGAATGTGAAGTAAAGCGAAACTTTGATAATTTCATATTAATGAAACTGCTAAGCAGAATAAGACGAGCGTAAGTTTCTTGGTAATAATTTTCAGAGTAATTTGTTTTTGCAACTTTGCTATTAGGAAAAAGTTGTATTAATCATCAGAATAAAAATATCCACAAAGCATTATTTATTGTATCATACATTATTTGATAATATAGTGAAGATTTTTATGTGAGACATAAAATGGTTAAAAATATTCCTTACGCATGATTTTGGCCAGAACTTGCTGTTATCCTCCAGCGAATCCTAAGAAAACATTATCATAAATACAAGTAAACTGAAAAAATGGCACCGACCAGCTACTAAGAAAAAAAATATATAAAAATCCAACATATATATTAAAACCCAGACTTTCGTAAAGCTATTCCAGCCTAAAAATACCTGCATGACCTCATTTCTTCACGGCAACTTGTGGATGATGCTAGAAGCAAATAAAGGGTAACTGCACTCTTATACTCATTGTAGAATGGCACTTACGTAGGTCTTTGTGAATATCAATATAAAAGAAACCATAATATAACATCACGACAGAGGGAAGAGGCAGAGTGGTGTTTACAAAGATGTATATCTTTTCTCATGTATCTATCAAAGAAATGCATGTTATATTAAGTTTCTAGGAGTGATAGTATGATGAGCCTATTGCCATCAACAGGGTACATATCTAGATCTCGGTCTACTGAGAAATTTCTGATTGATGACCCAATAATAATAATTTGAATGAACTGAGTTTGTAGTCATGTTAGTACGGGAGCCGGAGGACAATCCAGCTATTAACCGCCGCCGAAGGTCGCAGGCCTGCCGACGGTGAGCAATGGATATTGGATAGCTCACTTTCAATCAGTAAGAGTCCATAGCAGGAGCGGTCATTTGATGATGTCACGTACTTGAAAAAAAATGTGTCCACTAAAACAACTAGGAAATCTGGTAAATGGTTTAATACTGGTAATTATTTAGATGATGTGAGTAAAATTTGATGTCTGCCATTATCTACACTTTATATTTACTAGCAGTACCTTATTTTCAAACTCACACCATAAACGCATCAACGTATGTAAAAGTAAAATCTATAAGAATTTTATATCCACATTTTATTTTGTAACATTATTTGAACGAATACATTCTCTAACTGTTTCAGGGCTCCGTACATACCTTCGCCAATATCGGTACAAACTTATGTCCCCTATAACTTGAGTCATCTCGAGGGAAATAAGGAAAGGCAGGAAATACGCTTGAGAACTCGCACAAAATATGTCCCCATATTTTATTATTTACGTTATTCATGAAACTTTAATTTTAATACGTTAATCTATACATGTTAAACAGAAATTGCTTATTATTATAATAGTGGATGAGCTGTAGGAGCGTAACCACGTGACCTATTAATTTGAGCGCTATTATCCTTCGTCCTCCGGTATTGCTGCTAAATGTAATTATAATGAAAGCGAGTTTAGGATCAAGATTAATCCCAATGCTAATATAAATTTTATGTGATAAATATTTATTGAGTGTCATTTTCATCTAAATTGAGGTAACAGAACATTTTTAGTTTGTTATTTTCTTTATTGTACCTATTTTTACTTATTGCTTATTTATCCGTTGGTATCAGTAGTAGCATCCATGTAGGTGGCACCATTACATCGAGCGTTAGTTGTTTAAATACATCTGAACTATGCATTTAATTTAATAATTATATTTTTATTAGACTCTACTTATCAAAGAGTAATAAGGGGGTAGGTTCATTTGTTACACTTTCATTGTAGAACGAGTCAATAGATTTAGATGAAATTTGCTGTGGAGATAAATGGGATCTTAGAGACAGTTCCCTCGGAACTCTGGTCAAACCGCGGGAAACAGCTAGTGTGATATATTCACGATGTTCAATAAAAGTGAATAATTAACGTATTATAAGTGAATAATTAAAGTATTAAGTGAACTGTTTATCAGACGATCATGGTGATCTGTAACACAGGGTCAACCTTCTTCAGACACCATTCTCTTATCAGTGTACAACCATAATGTTTCTTTACTTGTAATGTGAATTTTTGAGAAAAATAAAGACTTATTATTATTATTATATTATTATTATTATGTAAGACGAGGGAATATCTCCCGGCTAATTACTTACACAATCGTATTCATAATGGTTTTCATAATGGCATTTCAACAATATACATTGCGTTGATCTAATTGTCGAGCAGACGCGACGAACATCCTCATTTATATGAGGAAAGGCTTTATTGTATTGTGTAAAATGAAAGCCTCCGTAAGCTTAAAATGACAACACATTGCCCTGCTTATTTTTCTATTAAATAATAAATTGTCACTTTATTACCTACATTTTATTTGATATCAAAAGAATAATGCTTGGTGTTGAATATGTGTAAGATATTCTCGTCTTTGATATATCAAACAAAACACTTATTTTATTAAAAAGTAAAAGACCTTTTATTGCATCTTATACATATATTAGGTGTATATTATTTTACAGCTAAAAAAAACCCCCTCCCAATGTCTTTCATGTACTTTATCCTTAGCCTAATAAACGCATCGAAGTCATTTCGTCACGGCCTCATTGACACCCTCCACCCATCTACTTGAAAAGTTAATTAAATTAATATTTTATACGTTGCAAAGAACTTTATTTAGAACTCACCTAAGAAATGATTACGAACTGCACACCGATTCAAAAACGTTAAACAAGTAGTTTCGTTTACTCGCTACATAAAACAGTTCAGTCTCCAACAAAGACAAGTTACTAGAAGACGGTGTTCATTTTAAAGTGTTTGACGTCGTTTACTCCGCGTAAATATTAGTTTCAATCTCGAAAAGAGGTTAATAAGCTGTTACGGGGGAAATGAAACGAAAAAGCACGTGAATGTGGGAAAGTCCTTGTGCTACAAACTCCAGTAATTGAGTGCGCCGTGCCCGGATGTTTGTGTAGCTAGCAAGAACTTTTTATCAGCGGCGATTGGCGCACCAGTGTCGTATAACTGCACTGTGTACCTCCACACCTAGGTACAACTTTACAAAAACTTATATAAGAACCACTGAGAATGTTCTCGTGAATGGTCTTTACCGCATACAATGGGGTAATACTGCTTCGCTTCATTGAATAAGTTTAATAAGATTCCACAACACCGCCTGAGGTACACCTGTATTTTCCTGTTACTCGGCTTAGTGGTAGTAAAGTTTTGGGAAAGAATTAAGGTTGATTGATCATTCATTTATCTCAGTAGTCATACTAATATGAAATCTGAATAATTATAGGCACAAATTTGGCTTAATGCATGTAGAACATGTGCAAAAAAATATTTTTGTTGCTAAAAGTACACTACAATGCACGCAAATAGAAAGACCCACAAAAATAGCAACGTTTCGACGAATGCTGGCCCATCGTTGGAGACAGGAAACGTCAAACGGAACAATTCGAAACGAGATTCTGTCCGTGACCTACTTCTGGTCGGCAGAATCGCTGTCCGATACCATCGGACCTACAAAAATGCACCAAACCAGCGTGTCCAACAGTGACAAGTCGCTAACTCATCGTATATATTATGCATTTTCCTCCACTAACATTTGCAACTTAGGTAGCCTTCTTCTTCATTGGCTTGGTGCCAGGTCTTTTATTTGATCACACTTTTAGCTAATAGATTCATAATATTATATTAACTTTGACTTTTAAATTAATATGGTTTCTCACTACATTTTCTCGGCTTCCTCAGCTTTGTCTTTCGAGCATGATGCACTTACAATACTAGCACTTTAGAAGTTGCCATCAAAGCCGAATGACTAACCTACAAAACACGAATATCATCAGTTTCAAAAGGGCATGACTTGTACTTGGAACAATAGTTATGTGTTCGAAGGAATACGGTGCTCTCCAAGATACGGAAAGGTCTGAATGAGAATGTTTAAAGTCAATGAACCGGTATTCATATAGCATATGAGTTCCGGAATGAAGCGATTGATCTACCCAGTAGACCCATAAACCCCGCTTCCTTGATGGAAATACATGATTGCCAACCAAATTATATTTCCTTCTGATGTTTCAAGCATAAAATGGCGTCCGAGATAATCGTAATTCCATTATTGCGTCTTTGTGTTCTCTACTCAGTCGTTGACAGCCAAATTACCGTAGCCTTCGACCTAAATATACAAAGACCAAATAAATTATTGTCAATTTTATATTTGCTTTAAATTAATAACCTATAATGTTAAACTATAATTATTGCCTACACTTGCAAATACTTTCCGTACTCTGCCTTACTTCTAAGGAAAATAGATCCGCGCAATAGTAAATTCAGTGCCGTGATCTCGCAACGATTTCTTATTTACCAATAACAAATCGTATTTGGACGGAATGATTAAATTGGCCCTAAAGCTCTTAGTGGGCTAACTCAATAAAATTCATTTTGTGAACCAAGTGGAAGGTGAGTATAAGTAGTTTTGTACTCACTAAAAGCTTTTCGCATGTAAGTCCCGAATGGATGGCACACTTGTACTTTTCAATTACGCGCATAATTAGATTACACGGTTATTGTATATACAGTAATTATGTGCGAACAACCTTTGTCGTGTATTTGTAATACTATTCATACTAAACCAATACAATAATGATATTGTTAACATACACCACTTCAAAGTGTTGAACATCTCAGTGTACCTATAAGACGAGGTAGGCAGTTCGTATAGTATAGACATTCAATAATTATTCTATTGGAAGCAGTTCACGTGTCAGTCTTTATTAGGCTAAGAAGGATGTAAGCAATTCTGCAGGCAATTGAATCATTCTTCATTTATCTAATTTCAGCGAATAAATGGCTTTAGTTAAGGCAGGTTAGGAGTGCCGATACAGTTTACGAAATAAAAATTTAATTGAAGATAACAACTAAATTAAAAATGCTTAAATATTAGTTTCGGCACTGGCAATCAGACAAAAGTCTACAAACACTGTGTGACAAGAAATGTATTAGATAATTGAAAATAATCAAAGTGTATCATCCGATTACAGCTTAACTACGTATAAGTAATTATCATAAGCTATTTCATTCTGTGAGCAAATTTAATTAAGAACATTATTTAAGAGCTGTCCGAGTTTGAGAAAACAGAAAAGTTATTTGTCGGAAAGCCCCAATTAAGGGCAAAGCTTTCTGGACTTAATCCAATAAACCTACTCATTTAGTGAACGGAATGAAAGGTAAATAATTTTAGGGAGTTCCGCGGATTGTACTACACAGTTTTGTTTTCTAAACGAAGGGTTTGGGAGCAGAAACATGTGTAAACTATTCGTGTATAGAACTTGTTCGATATAACCTTTTAGTTTTAACTACCAAAAACTTGTAAAGTTTACGATCAAAAATAGCAATATTATTTACTGCATGCAAAATATATTAAGAAAATAAAATTAGGCATTTTTTGTTATAAATTAACAAAAAAATTATTATCAGCTCTGACAACATTTGGTTTTTAGAATATAAGTTATACATATACTTGTTTAATGTAGCAATGTTATTGGAAAAGGTGAATACACACCGATATTAAGGTGTAGTACCTACGTCACGCTGATTGGTTACCCTACGCGATACGAAACAAAATCCAATTACCACAATGACAACGAGGACGCTCGATTCTCATAGACGATTAGAAATTCGAGTTTCTTCAAATTCATGTTATATTTTCTACACAGTTTTTGCAATCAAAGCAATTACAGGGTAGATACTGGTAGCTTAGGCTATTTACTTGAAAAAATACAAAAAAATGTGTTCAATAAAAAAAATACAAATAATAGTACGATGACTCACAAAGAGCAACCCGAAAGCGTAGTTTGTGTTAGTGTAATTTGTTTGACAGATTGATAAGGTACCTTTAGGAAAAGTAGCTGCACTGGCCAGCTTGTGTACCGTGTTAGGCCCAAATTAATGTACCTACTTAACAAAAAATTCAAACAAGTTCGGAACGTGTTTAACGGACTTGTTTACCACATTTAACAAGAAAAATAATTATTCATTGTCTTCCAAGAACAACTGAGAAGACAGTGCTAATTATAATAATAAAAAAATCCGAGTAGGAGGTAGATGGGACTACCCAATTGATCTAGTTTTAGTGCGCAACTGTTGAGCGTGAGATCCTGAGTTCGACTCGCTCTTTTACCGAGTTTTTCCATGAGGCAGTTCTCAGAATTCATAGAATCCCGGGGTGTATTCGTGACCAGTTATTAGTCATAGGCCCGATGTACTGTAGGTGCATTTCAACTCTTTTAGGCAAAACTAGCATATTAAAAGGAAGTACCTAAATTAGTACGCGTTGATTAAAATTTGATAGGTAGGTATACTAACATAGACGATGAGAAAAAAACGTTTGTTTCTATGGAAGGTAAGTAGTAAGTAACTTTTTTGTTGGTAGTTACAGTGAATATTTCTAATGTAATAAAAAAGTTAATCACCAAACATTATTGGGAAAAGGCAAGGCAGATGATGAATTATGGTAATGTAAATAAGTTTGGTAATTTAGGTATTAAGTAAGATTATAATAAAAAGAATGCCGATTTTTGTTTACCAAGATAATCTCTGCCAAAAACAGCTCATCAGCATAGGTAGTACAGAAAAGCTCAATCCCCCCATTTATAACATAAGCTAGATTTGCGCAAATATCAGAAACCATTACACTCGTAAATCTGTATTATTCTTACGTATACGAGCCGAGACAATGAGAGAACGGAGAATTGAGGTCTCTAATATAACTCGAACATTCGGTAAAGTGAAGTGGCAGTGGTCACGTAAGTCGCAGGACATACCGCAGAAATGGACGAATATTCCGATGCTTGCGGGAAAATATTGGAACGTATTTGGAGTGTCCTTGGAGCAGGTAAACTGTCTTAGAGAAAGCCTGACCTCGATAAAATTACACTACGCTAGTGTGGATAACTTCATTTCATTTTTCTGGTGAGTTATATATACTATGTTTTTGCACCACATTTAGCGCGTTAGAATTATGCTACTGCTCCACCTCGTTAGCATGAACGTTCATATTTATTTAAAAGATTAAAAACGCACGTTGTACCTTAACCAAAGCTAGGTAATAATAAATATAGGTAAATCTTACTAAGTAAATTAACTCTTGTAGTCTATTTATTTACTAATACGACCAGATCAATCAAATCAAAAACGCTCCACAGCCCCTAAGAAAAAAATACCACTATATGTATTTTCAAACATATATACAATATAATTACAAAGACATATTATATACATATACAATATAATTTTGTACAAATAAAGCTTTTAAGTAGGTAGTTAGCACTAATGCAAGGAAAACAATTCTTTTCAATATAGTTCTTGTCCTTGACATCAATTTGTATTCCCAGTAGGTTATCCCGTTGAATCAAAGTGTCCGTCTCAATTGTGGTCTATACATCACTTTCACTTAGAACCTAGCCCATCTCGATGACCGACACAATTTCTGAAAGTGATTTCATTTATTTGTGATGGCCCAGAATAAATCGTGGTGGCACTACTGGGGAACACGATACCCCTTGGACAAGACTGGTAGATAATCAGATTTCTGAGCTTCTGGCTATACGTAACGACTGTCAAAGATTAAAATATAATAGCATGCCTCTGCTAGTCCAGGTTAATTTAAACCTACTTCATCGTTTAACATAGTCACTGCTCTGTATATGTATAAACTAAGAATATTGGGCAATAGTGATGTGATGACACAGTTTAACGGCAATTACACGCCAACATGCAAATCAGGCTAATTATGAACGCCAGAACACCATTGCAATAAACTGCTTTGTAGTTCTTACACGATGACTTTATCACTTAATAGGCTAATAAAACACGTGCTTCTTAGTCAAATAATTTCACGAGATGAAAATGCATAGATCAGTAAATGTGTGGAGTGCAACGCATAATAATGTTTCATCCCTCGCATTACTACATATCATTGTTATGTGGAGACCGCAGTACTTGCCTAGCGTGATAGGTGGTGCAATTTATTGCTTTTCATGAGTCCCCAGATACTTTTTAAATTCATCATTGTTTTTCAACCAAATTTTATACACATATTTTGGAGCGAATTTTAGTTTCACTTCTATTGTGAAGCTGTGATATTAAAAACTATTAGGTATTACTTAAAATCTGCGCAGAACGGTTATCATCCGACTAAACTCCGTACTTTTGTTTCTCTTAGAAGCTCTCTAAGTAAAAGCATGAAAACTTTTGCTCAGTTTAACATTTTCTATTCAAATTTTCCGTACGCGGCTCTCACAGCACGCGTTCGTTAGCAAAATGCATAATGCAACGTCATCCTCGCAGACTCGGCCCGTCCAACGAGCCAAAAGTGAAATTTTAAGAAAATCCAACGCGTTTATTTTCACACGACTGCGAATAAAACGGTTATATTTTTATGACGACCAGTTGCTTTTTAGTAATATAATCTAAGCTTAAGCAGGAAGTTTGTGCTTCTTCAGAAATCCACTTACTTGGGTAGAAATGTTCTGATTCACTCTAAATGAAAACACTGTTTATTGTGGTGGGTACTGTTACGTGAGGGGTATGTTTAGAAGTTAATAAAAACTGGCCAACCTGGAGTTTACTAGGACTGCCTAGGAACCCAGAGAAACCAAGGTTATACTCTCTCTCGCCAGACAGATAGTTACAGCAATTATAATATAGACATATACCTATTATATAATAAAAAAAATGTTGGCACGTTCGCTGTCTGCAAACAACTGCCTTGTAACATATGTGGTACACTGGTCTACTAACGTTTTAAAGCAACAATTGCATCTAACTGGGCATAATAATATTGTATACTAAATAATACGTATTTGGCTAATATGATCTCTTAATGGCAGTATACGGAACTGCAATTAAGAGAAAGGAAAGGGGAAAGGAAAGGAATGAGACGGCTTATTCTTAGCTAGTAACTATAGATATAAAGTGAAGTGGTTCATAGATAACACTGACTAGATAAAAGTAACTAGCTCATTTACTGTAACGGGCGGACGTGGTTAACATTGTGGTTTTAATTTCAGATTACATTGAAAGCTAAAATCGAAATTAATTTCATGGATATTATATAACTTTTATCGGCCTATGTAAAAGTTAACAAAAGTGTTTGTGTTTTTAAAGTTAAAGCGGAACGCGTTCTCCGGTTTCCGCTTTGGTAGAAGGTAAAAGATAATAACAAGGCAAAGCTATGGTCTTTAAAAATATATTTTTACTAAAAGTAAAATCCTCAACTGGTAACCGTTGATATGATTCTAAGATTCCATTGAAATAACGAATTAAACTCGAAATAAAGTGCTTGCCTACAAATAGAGTTACGTTAACGGATTACAGAGTCATATGCATGGCATAGTTTACAAAGGTCTGGAGGAGTAACGCCCTAAAGGTCTTCATGTAAACATATTTACGTTATAACAGTTTGCTTACCTATCACACACAATGCCGTTGGATATAATGGGTGAGGCAGAAATGATCTAAAACAAGGAATATGCGAATAGGGTTGTTTAAATGTCTTTCAGTTTATTTAATTTTATAGTCTTCCAGCTTAGGTCATACAAACTGTGGCTATGTTATTACTTTTAAAAATAATCGTTTAAATAAATGAAGGTAGATCTATACTCAAATTACATAGAAATCTAATATCTACAGATTCCAAAAAATACAATTTTTAACAACTTATACCTAGTACTTTTTAAATTATAAATTCAAAACTCCGCCTCTCACACAGTGATAATAATTATTATACCTAAATTGATAAGAAACGAAGCAATTTTCTCAATATAAAAAAAATACGAATGGTACCTCCGTTTTCTGTAGAAAGTAGGTACCTACCAAATGTAACAAAAATACACATTTAAAAATATCTCAGTGGGAAATCCCTTTAACATATTGATGGCGCGGCGCAACCCTACGGATACGTAGGTCGGTAATGTTTGAAACGGCGTCAGTAATTGAGTTTTCGAGCTCACGCCCGTAATGTTTGCCCGACGTACCTAAGCATGCCTGTAACTTGCCTGTAATCCGCTCGACGTATCCCGATTAACCATAACAGTACGGTTAAGGGCCTATCAAGTATCTCAAGGAATGATACTCAGCAGGTTTTTTACTATCTGTCGGGATTTGATTAAGTTGTATCAGTGTGGATTCATTCATTTTGTTCAGATTGGCTTTATTTGTGCTTGAGAAGGATATTTTTATTAAGATGTTGGTTTTTGGTTTGGACGGAGGAGCTCGTGGCGAAGTAACAGCCGTACGGGCGATCGATCAAAGGAAGAAAGCTGCGCTTGGCTCGGTCGGTCCGTGGATGGGTGACCATCTATGTCATATCATTGCTTGTAGATCTTTAACAGTCGTTACGAGTACTCAGAAGCCAGAAAGTCTGATAACTAGTCTTACTATGGGGTATCGTATTATCCGGTAACTGGGTTGAGGAGGTCACATAGGCAGTCGTTCGGCAGTCGTTGTTGCTGCTTTCGGTTTAGACTGGAAGCCGACTCCAATATAGTCAGGGAAAGGCTAGGCAGATGATGCAGATAATGAGGTTGATTTTTCATAATGTATTTTGTTTGTTGGTTGGGTTTTTAAGCCATTGCGGTAATTTGTTCGTTCCAATCAACTTACATGGATGACGTCAAAAGAAAATCTAACTTGCTTTGAATAAAAAAGTTTAAAAAGTTCCAATTTAATCAAAACATCACACTGTTCTTGTTTCATATAATTATTAGGCCTATTAGCATAACGGATTAGCCACATTAATATTCATGTATTTAAATAATAATTACCAAACCCTGTGTATCCCAATAATGACTGATTATAATGGATGGTACAAAAAGGGACTGGAATGGATTAACATTACAGAAGTCCAAAAGTAATCATATCATATTAAACATAACATCGTATTGGCAAAAAAGTCCAAAAGTTATACGTTTCATCAGGCGTAACATTAAAACAAATGGACTGGTTGGTACTCTTCCATTCGTATGTTTGAATAATTCATGTTCACAATCTATAAAGCAGACAACAGAGAGCATTTTACAAAACAAACAAATTTTATTGATCTCTCAGGCGCTGTTTGTGCCTCCACAATAAAATATTTACATTTACTTCGCAACACCTGGGCTATCTAGGCACCGCCCACCGCAGGCATTAGAATAATGAAACGTTTGCCACCACCTAACTCTCTTCTATTGAATAAAACATTTTTAAAGTGGTAGGTACATAGTTCGGCTTTGTTTACATTTCCCTTTTGAAAAATAAACGTGTTCTGAAATGATTTTGAAGCAAATTTATTCGTTGCCTCAAGCGGTTTAAGTCAACTTCCTCTAGTTGCATTTTGTTTTACGCAGTTTGGACAAAAGTGGGGCTTTGACCCAATTTCATTTAAACAGCGTTACTTGTACCTGTACTTGCCTACCTATGCCCTTTTTGCTTTTTGTAAAACTAGTTGGCTCCAAGAATATGATCACAAAATATCTGTCCTTTATCTAGAATTCACCTAATTGCAGCCTGCACAAATAGTTTTACGGAAAACTAGATAGTAAATATTATTAGTGCAGTGCAGAAAATCTACAACCCGATTTGGTGACCAATCGTTTTCCAGATGGAAACTACTCAGAGGCAGTTCGGACATGAATTTTTGATAACTAACACGGACTGCGTTGACAATTTAACGCAAAAAGTATAGGCCCTTGGGAAGGCCTCATTACCTTTAACTAGAATGAGTTTGATCGCATTTTGTTTTTTCCCCGTTTTTTACCTCGAGAATAAGGAAAAACAAGAAATACTCGATCGCCCATTTGTTATTTCAAAATGGTTTCAATTTATCCACGATGTTTACAAGAACGCTGAAAACTATTAGGTAGTTTTATTTTTGTTCACGATTAAGATTTTTATATGAAATACATTCACTTTAAATTATTCGAATGTTTAATGTTAATCTTAACGAAAATTATCAATTATTTTGTGTAAAAAAAAATAACGCCTATTTTAAAATATTAAATTACTAGCTGTTTCCCGCGGTTTCACCCGCATCCCGAGGGAACTACTTAGCGCACCCGGGTAAAAAGTAGCCTATGTTGTTCCTCAGGGTCTATTCTATTTCTGTACCAAATTTCATTTATATCGGTTCAGTAGTTTTGGCGTGAAAGCGTAACAGACAGACAGACAGAGTTACTTACGCATTTATAATATTAGTAAGGAGTAAGGATGTTGTGCAAGTCCACTCACACGCACAGCGTCGCGTCATAATTAAACCATCAGTGCAACCCTAACTAATACTTATTAGAAATATAAATGAAGTTTATTTCGCATTCACGGTAAAACGACTGAAAGATTTAGATGTAATTTAACATTGAAACCTGGGAGAGGTTTGTTTTAATCCGGGTGCGTGAAGTAGGTAGTTCCGTCAAGAAACGCGAAATCGCGAGAAAAAGCTATCATAAATGTATTATACCGAATAAATGATATAAAAGAAAGAGACAATATAAACAACCTAGAAAAGCTTATGCTTATAAAATCATAACCAAAATGCAACAAATGAAAAAAAAATAATTGTGAAACTGTATGCCTCATTGGTAAAATAACTCTCCTACCTGTTTGAAAATACGCAAAATACACAACTTTCGTCAGATGTGTTTTGCAAAGCTTACGTTATGCATGGTAACCGACTAACAATACACCCAAAAGTCCGTTCAGTTTTACGTGCAAGTTTTAACAACACTGTGATTTTTCATAGCCTTTTTTTGAATTTCTGTCAGGACTGAAACCTAGTTTCGAATCTCGTTTTTAGGGTTCCGTAGTCCGACAAGGAACCCTTATAGTTTCGCTCTGTCCGTCTGTCTGTCTGTCTGTCTGTCTGTCTGTCTGTCTGTCTGTCTGTCTGTCCGCGGCATAGCTCCGTGGTTTTTGTTATTAGAAAGCTGAAATTTGGTATGAATATGTATATTGATCACGCCGAGAAAGTGGTAAAATAAAATTTTGAAAAATATTTTTTTTTAGGGTAGCTCCCAAACATGTAAAGTAGGGATGAATATTTTTTTTCTCGCGTACCCCTTCGTGTGGGGTATCGTTAGATAGGTCTTTCAAAAATATGATGGGTGTGTGAAGACCATTTTACAGTTAAGCGAGCCATTAGCGAAATATCTAGATTTTAAGTGAAATTTTTTGTTCGATACGAGTTACCCCCCCCTCTAACTTTTGAATGGCTGTACCTAGAAATGTGAAAAAAATCAAAGACGTAGCACATGTAATGAACTTACAAGGAAAACTATCACGGCTAAGTAGGCTTAACCGGTTACAGAGTTATAGTCGACTAACTGAGACCTACTACGGAACCCTACTGCGCGTGGCCCGACACGCACTTGGCCGGTTTTTTTATTTCATTGAATTTTCTTCGTGTCGAAAGCATGCGTATTCGTGCATTTAACGATTTTACTTCGATGAATATAGGCTTGAAGTTTTTATATTTATTTTGGAACAGAAAAAAACATGGATAAGCAGAATAAGTTAAATTTAATAACTCGGGGACCTCAGAGTCCGTATTATATGTATATAGGATATTTTAATTATTATTTTTATTTTTAAAACATAACTTAATAATTATAAACAATCACTCACAGTGATTTGCGTGATGTAACTAAAATCTTTCACACATTACAGGATACCAGCACTGAGTATTAGTTTGTTTTCGTTAAATTTTGATTAAATAAAATTATTAGCATTCATATTTTTAAACAATGGGTACTTAATATTTTTTATTATTAAATACATTATTTCAGACACGTGTTCCAAAAAATCTTGTTAATATAAGATATAAATAATTAACATACTCATGCAGGTTAACCACAACATACCTATGTAGGTTTGAACAAAACCTTATAAAATAAAAAGCATAAATTCATCGCAACTAAAAAACTAGCATTATATGCATACGTCAACCAACATAGCTTAAGCGAATAAAACATCAAGTGGTTTATATCAATCGTAGTTGGGATGTAAACACGTAAACACCATTAACATTGATGTATTAAAATCAAACTAAAATGTGCGTGTCTATACGTCTATACAGTTTTCAGTATAGACGATTTTCATGTTGCAATCAGATGTGATTTCTATTAAGGGTATTTTTACACGAATGGTTTTCAGATCCAAGTCTATCAATACCCTAAGACACAAATAGCGCAAACGAGCGTAGCCCTATCGGCTACAATAATAATAAAAAGCAGCTGTTACACGCGTTTTTGTCAGGCACCGAAACGACGATTTTGAATATGATATGCAAATGACATAAATGAAAAACAAAATTGAACACAAAAAATATTACGCTGTATACATACAAAATACCGACACTGTGTATAATAGAAGCCATTTAATGCAGTATTGGCATCTGCCGTATACATGTGCTTGTCGGCTTGTTATTAAAGGTGTCAATAAAGCCCGCCTGTATGAGTATCGAGGGGCAATAAATTCGTTTTCAGCAAGGGAGAACTAAGAGTTCGGATTATTTCGCACCATTTACTCTTTTCACCTACCGTCTTCATAATGCTGCCTCGATAAAAAGGATTTTTTTTTCAGCAGAATTGAAGTTTTCTGCTATCCCTTAATCGGGTTTAATCGAATTCTGGCTGTTTTTGTGAAATAAATGGTCGGAAAGTTTTTTCGTAGCCCACTGGTTTTATAGGCAGGTAATTAGCCATTGTGAATGAGAATTTTTCAATACACGAAGCTTGGATTTAAGTAGGTACTTTAGTTTTTATTCATACATACTATTCTATGTATACAGCTTGAACCATGGCAACATTTTTTATATTTTATTAGGTACATATTTAATTATTCGAATAGAGGTATAAAGAGGTTTTCATAGTTTCATTTGTGTATCAGATTTCGGTAGTATAATTGTTTTATAGCCATGAAAACAAAATCGTCTGGTTTTGAAACTCGATTATTTGAAAACTGATATAAAAATAGGTTATAGCGCTAGTTTGAAATTGTTATAGCTTTTTTCAACAATTCTAAATTAAAATTGTAACCATATTCTTTTCTTGGTCTCAAAAATACGCCCACTAATTTTATGAGGACTACCGCGCTTAAATTCACCACTATTAGCGCTTATGTGGAGTAAGTCAAACACAGACAGTTTCTAGAAATGTCAAATGTAACTGAACTTTCACTGGTAATATTTTATCGCGGGTTTCTACAATTTATTCAAGATTTTGCAAATATTAAGTATGGTAAATATACAACAGCGACCCATTTATTTCACAACTGCTGGGTTAACCTCTTCTTTCTAGGGGGATTGGCGATTTCAGAAAATTTTGTATAAGTACAGGGTTCCTCGTGCTGTTTTCTGTCACCGTTGGTCAGTGGCTTAAATTTGATAAATTATAGTGGTTACTACTTATGCCAGTGAGCTGTAATTACGATGAATGACAGGGCCTTCCCTACCAGTGGCGCTCTCTATTTTGAAAAGAATAAGACTTTAATAATAACGTTAATTTACACAAAAAAACGCCTATGTATATTGCGGAAAGGCCTTGCAAATATGTTCTTATAAAACCTATGGCAATTTAAAATCGGAAAATAATCTTATTAACTATGAAACTAACTGAACTATTCAATATGAAAATGTAACTCAATATAAGTATCACATTATATCATCCACAAGGAGCAAGCCATGACTGAATGAGAACTTTATGAATCCATAACCAAATGACGAGTTCGATACTGTTAGCATTCACGGTCCAATCAAGCCGAGGGAGTAGGGTATCATCGGAAAATTGGAAGCTAACTGTAGCGGGGGATACGGAACCAACAATTTTTTGCCTTCACCAATATCTGGTCTGTCTGTGGATAATAAACTGTATCTTAAATCAAGAAATGAAGTTCTGAAATAAAGTTTATTTCGAGGGACATAGCTACAGTCGCTTGTTAAAAGATATTAAATATAATGAATTACATTTTGGAGCTGATTATTTTTTTGTTTTAAATTCTTTAATTAAAAATCGAACTGCTTCGAGAAACATAATTATTAGTAACTAGCTTCTGCCCGCGACTTCGTCCGCGTGGAATAGTGGTGCTCCGCTCCTATTGGTTTAAGCGTGATGAAATATAGCCTATAGCTTTCTTCAATAAATGGGCTATCTAACACTGAAAGAATTTTCAAATCGGACCAGTAGTTCCTGAGATTAGTAGCGTACGCAAAAAAAGTTGATTGATGAATTGAAAAGATGATTGATTTCTTACACCTTGTGTCCGAAAAACCCAAATATCTTACGGAACCCTATTTTTTCCAAAATAAAATTTAGCCTATGTTACTCGTGGATAATGTAGCTTTCGAATGGTGAAAGAATTTTTAAAATCGGTCCAGTAGTTTTTGAGCCTATTCATTACAAACAAACAAACAAAGTTTTCCTCTTTATAATATTAGTGAGCCAAAGAGCTTGAAGAAAAAAAATACCACCAAGCCTATGTACTTTTTAAGAGATAAAATACCTGTTTGTGTGTACCCAATCGTTGCTAATTTATCGAGGCAGTAGGTCTCAGAATAAGTAACAGGATATTATTTCTCCCCTGAGTTAGCAGACCTAGTAAAAGCGAACATTGCTAATTGTGTGAACGTTCAGAAAAGAAAGACAAGACAACCGACGCCGGCGGCTATCGGGAGTTTAATGACATTATTTACATGCTGAAGAAGGAGCTGGATGCACACAGACTGTAAATTTATTATTATAGAGGAATGCACTTACATCATTAAAATGGTAAACTGCTTAAAATTGTATAATGATGTATATTCACCATGCCATTTGTTCAACATTTGTAGTAATTTTGGGTGAATAATGCTATATAAATACCTTATTATTATGCTATTACTAGGATTAATTGTTGGTGGTCGCGGCGTTTTCCATATCACATGATCGACTTCATGATGAAGAACTCTTCATTAATTGAAATACTTATATAGTCTATGTTCATCTCCAGATGTTAATTATGTATTATTTATCTAAAATGATTTGTTATATATTACTTTGTTATTTATGCATGCTTTAATCGCTCATAGATTAAATAATTACCCGCAATATTAATATTAAATAATGATGAATTGTTGTTTTATAATCCTAATTATTTTGACACAATAATGCTACTTTTGATCATCATTAAGCTAGAATAATTATAGGCAATACATGCAGATAAAGCGAGATAATAATGAAATCCTCTATTCATGGAGCATGGAGCGATTGATAGGTGATAGATCGGAATTCGTAATGTCTATTCAATCAATCAAGTCATCCTATCCCCGTCCAATGCTTCAGATATAAACGGATTTCCCCAAAGTGGCGTCAAAGCTATGTAGGCCAACTTGCTTTTGCAGTGGTGAGAGGATTACTTCTTAAAACAGAAACACTCAACAACAAAATGAATTTCTGTCCGTGATGTGCATGATTATTATATTGTTCAGTAGCCAAAAAACCCGAAATAAATAGGCTGATTTAATTTTTTACCTAAAATAAATATGTAAAAAATAGCACAAAACCCTAACTGTCATTTTTTAATTTTATATTTTACAGAGAGAATATATTATTAAAATTGCAAAAAAAAAAATGTTACAGAAAATATGTGACACCAGTATAGTCTTAAACCATGTACCAACGATGAATTTGATACGAAAGTTTCGAATAACCAACATGTAGGTAGGTAATGTACCTACTAATGATGTGAGTAAATGTTGGTGCTGGCGCGAAGGTGAGAACGGCCGTCGTCGGCAGTGTACCTGCGGCTTTGGGACCGCTCCCAAATCTGTTGGCACCAGTAATTGCGTAACTTTGTTACACCGCAGCCACTTTGCCGTGGAAGGTACTTATGGTCTTTGCAACCTGTTACGGTGTTACTACACTTAGTACTATTAATTGCAAAATTGAAGATAAGAGTGAAGATGCAACTGAAGCACAAGAAGAAGACAATTGTCGTGGTGGCCTAGTTAAGGTTCCTGTATCTTGGAAGCAAGTGTGTGGGTTCGAAAGGCAAGTGTGACATTCCAAAAGTGTATCTTGGATAGCACTGGCTAACAGTAAAGGAAAACAACGTAAGGACCAGGACTAAAAAGTTTGAAATCCTCAATCCATCTCGAGCAAGTGGTGATCGGTGCTCAATACCTAATCTGTGTGAGAATATGCCTATAACTAATAGTTGAATTCGTAACTATAGGTTAATAGGCTTACAAAAAAATAATTATATGCGTTTATTTCTTGATCCATGAGTTCTGGTGATCAACACGCACCTGACTTGATGGTAACTACCTTTATTGAGAAATGTACGGTTTTTTATTATATTCATTCAAGTATCAGGGCAAGCTATTATAAAATTAATATAAGTATACACACCAATTACGAAATAGTTGACAAATCGTTTTCTAAAAATAATCCGTAGCACTTCATGGCAATTATAACCACCCCAATTATTATACTCACGAGAAAAGCTGAGTGCATTTCAACTGGTCAAACTTTGGACATTTACAAACAAGCGTTATTAAAGTGCGCACTTAGTTTTGGACACAAAATTAAGCTGGTATTTATTTAAGCTACAAAATCCTAACATTTTACAATACATTAGTAAAACTAGCCACTCACCGTTGTTTATTTGATTAATTAACAAACAATAACAATTAATCTATACAACCTTTATAAATGAACATCCTAAAAGCAATTTGTTCCGAATCCGCACAAAATCGATTTCTTTTACAAATTTAAGTATTTTATTACGATTACGACATAAAGAATTACCGTTTTTAAGTAACACGTTATGATACTTTATGGTAGACAAAACCTTAACATGCTTATATATATATATATTTGCTTATATATTTATCTACGTCTTTGATATCTAAGGCTCTATATAAACAACAATATTATAATATGTAATTGGTTACTCTGTTCTACTATTAGGTAATGGATTACTATAATCTGGTCAGGAACATGACACACGTGCACGTATCTAACATGTTAGACTTAATAGTTAATCTGTGTTATATTCTGAAAGCAGACTATGAATATACGTTACGTGCAGATCAAGCTCTAATTGGAATGGTCTCAGTTTTTAGTACTAAAATCATTGTCGGGTCCTGTGGTAAGTATTAGGTATATAAAACTGCGTTTGACTAAATTTTTGTTACAGAACTTACATACCTACATGATTTTTCTTCTTCGTGTCTGAATGATTAACATAGATTATCGAATATTGTACAAAAATTGCCATTGCTACAGTTAGCATTCCCTGCAGAGAAAACTATAATTAACCTTTTGTATGCCCGAAGCGTGGATCCGCGCGAGACACAATTGATTTCTATTGTCTTTAATTACCTGGCATACGATGGGTTAATGGGATAAAAAGTACTCACACATTAAAATGGAAAATTATTTGAAAGTCATTTGACTAAGTTTATAGGAATTAAATCTATACACATAAAATGCTTCGTCCTGTATGACTGACGGATCAACGCACAGCCTGAACCGCTGATCGTAGAGACCTGATACTTAATCGGTGTGTTCTTTGTATGACGCAGGCATCCGATAAGAAAGGATTTTCCGAAATTCTACCCTTAGGGGTGAAAATGGGGGGCAAAGTTTGTATGGAACTGATATTTTAAATTAAATTCGTATAGATCACGCGGGTGATGCCCCTGGCGGAAATCTAGTCTCATAAATATAAAACTCTGATAAGCTATATAGTATTATGTAGTATAGTATTATACCATATGTGTACCTATAGTTTATAATTACCACTTTGATTTTACATGTTTGATTATATTTTCTGTTTAAGGGAATAATTCTTCTTTAAAGGCATTTTGGAGGTTGAACAAACTTTTGAAAATAAATCCCTAATTACAATGTATAATAACTATAATGACTTCTTCATAACTTTTACTCAACATCTTAATTTTAACAAAGGGAAAATAAAGTTGCAAAAATAATCCAAGTTTATTTGTGAGACATTTTGTACTTTGATACCTATTTTCATTCTCTTCGCGTAATTGGAAGAGAGGGAACAAATTATTGGGAGACAGTGTTCAAATTTCTTCATTTACTTTTGTAATAGGATAATAAGTATTGTCTTACGAATAAATAATTTTAATAGATTTTCGGTTATTTGTTCGCTTTGTTTTGTGACATTGCAGTACTACTGTAATCTATTTTTAAGATTGGATTTTCGATAATGTTTTGAAGGAATTAAATATTTTCGTGGTGAAGCAAGTTCGTGATATAGTAACTTTGGCCCATGCTTGTGCTTTCTTCTAAAGTGTCCTTAATTTTACGAACAAATATCACATGTACATGTATATAATACATTTGTTTATTTTCAGAATCCAACCTATGACACCTATCACAGTAGTTCTCATTCAGCCATGAACGTATAAAACGTATTATGACAGCATCATCGAATTAATATTGATAGTATACCTAGTAATAGTCCTCGTAACGAGGCCTGTGTTACTATCTAATTATAACTCAATTTTGATTAGGCTGTCAATTTTAATTAATTCACAGTAGAAGTTCGTAATATGAGGTATAATATTAAAATTATTATATTAAAACGTGGTTATAATGTTAACCTACAGAAATATTTATTGCCATGATTTCACTTACAATGTGGATTTAACTTACACTTACACTAAAAAAGTTTTACATATGTTGTCAGAAAGTAAGACACCGTTTTATACAAAATAAACCAAAGAAAAACATGATAGTGTGTTACAATTAACTGCATTTGTTCAGAACTTATACGACGAGTGAATGTTATATAACAGACTAGCTTCTGCCCACGACTTCGTCCGCGTGGAATAATGGTGCTCCGCTCCTATTGGTTTTAGTGTGATGATATATAGCCTATAGCCTTCCTCAATAAATGGGCTATCTAACACTGAAAGAATTTTTCAAATCGTACCAGTAGTTCCTGAGATTAGCGCGTTCAAACAAACAAACTCTTCAGCTTTATTATATTAGTAGTATAGATAACACAATAGTTAATACTATTCGAACAGCGACTAAGCGAACTGCTTTGTTACGCTTTGGATCAGCTCTCGAGCAGCCCACAACTACAAACGCACCGCTAGACATCAAAGCCACAACACTCCACTGTACGGGGCTTGTACCCAATTTGAGGTTTTAAATTAGCATATCTTAAATGCACGGAGTTACACAACACACTGCTAATGATGAACATGTTGTTATACATGCGAATTAGTCACTGTGAAAATACATTTGGTTAGTCAAAGTCTGCATTGTTTGTGCGCGAGCTTTACGTTGATGGAACGAGAGTACTAGTATCTATCCAAACTGTGACGTTTTGTTTCAAAATGAACTCCTGGCACGCTACTACGCTAGCACGAACTATCACCGGACTAGGCACAAGTTCCACAGCAAACAAAAATGGAGAATTGCACATTTCGGACACCAACTGGAAGTAATAAGAGGATTCGTTGAATACACGCGAACTTTACAAAAATTTCAATATGTTGAATAGAAAACGGCAATTTGTTATAAGTGGCGCCGTGTAAAGTTGTGCAGTTTATGTGAAAAGTTGTAGACACGATGTGGAACTCTAGTGCCTTGCAAACTTGAGGACAAGTGCTGGCGACGTGACGTTCTCACATTTAGTGTCTTGAAATCTTACCTAGACAAATATACTTCACGCTCCGCAGACACAGGATTTCCTTGTTTATAATACGAGTATAAATAGCAGTAGTTATTATGTTAAGATATAAGTTAATTGTACCTATGTATGAGGAATAAAATATTACATGAAGTGATGTTTCACCCTGAAATAAATTGATTCATTTTCCAAAATTATTTTATGTTTATTGTTAACATTTTGGGTCTACTTTATTTCCTGACTTTGTATTCAATAATGAAATCGTATCGAGCGTGCAACCGCGTTCCTTCCTTCGTTTCCTTTTGCGGTTATAATTCCCTTTAGAGTAAAAGGAAAGGGTCGATGATATCCGGTAAATGCAAAACTTTTTGACATTTGTAAGCGGCGTTGACATGATATTATTATACCAGTAACTTATAAACCTTTTTGAAAATATTTGCTACAAATTCTCTCAGAATAAGAAGTACTAGTAAACCTAATATAGTCAAAAACTAATGAGTGTGCCTAAAAGGTAGCAGTACCTATATTATACCTAAAAAATACCCACATAAAACGATTTTTTTACATAAAGAGATTGTCAGCTTTGTTTTTTTTTTAGATTTTATAGTATTATGATCATACGCGCAGAAACGAACATGTTAACTCGGATAACCCCAATTCGAGGAAATGTCAGAAACAATGACGATATCGAGCTGGTTGAAGGCAGAAATTATTAAAACCGAACAACTGAAATAGTGCATTAAAATTTTTAACTTTACCTTTTGAACTATTGTTATATTGAAAACGACAGTTTACAAAAAAAAAAAGTTTTGCTGATATAATTATTTTTCAAATAACAAAGGACGTGAATTGCGCGCGGTCATTTATGAAAAAAATCATAGTGAAAATCAGACTGCGAGAGAATGAGATTACGGTATTCATATTATGTATATTAAACGTGTTCTAAGTCGGAATATGCCAGTAACTTACAAGGCCGACTAAGCCCTACTATTACCATCACAGCTAACTAGCAAAACATTCGCTAGGGATACGCTTGAAGTTAAAACCGCATATATACTGTTGTTTCAATTACTATCTTCCGCCTTCAGTTCCATTGGTTTTGCTTTGCAGAATGATCGTTTGAGTATCTACCACATGTTAGGGTTACTGAACTCGCGCTACCGTTTGTTTACGTTATATTCTCGATGGTATAAATCTCACTCGGAAGGCAAGAACTGTAAACTCAACCACATAAAAGGAAAGTACAAAAGTTTGCGCTCCCATGTTGTGTATTTAAAGGGAGTTGTTGCTTCGCTTCCGTTACTTGAGTCGTGTTTATCATGATGATGGGTACCAGTAGTAGGGCACCCGGTTCCAAAAATAATTGGACACACGAGATGTTCGCCTCAATACAGGAAAACATTTATGAGTGTACGCGATGTGTAAACGATAAACCGTACCTATACCTTTAATGACTGTTTATATTTGGATAATTGTTATTTTAGAACCGAGCAGTTTACGGATCGCTCTAGACAGATTCCAATGTTTGATTAGTTCATAGATTCTAATATTGGAGTTTGTATATACGTATGTGCTGTTTTAAGTGGTTTCAAAGGCGGAAATAAATCGCTTCAAAGTCTGAAAAAGATGAAAGTATATTTTTCAATCAATTTTATGAAGTAGGTACAAGTTTCTTCTGCGGTTTCACCCGTATCCTGAGGGAAGTACATCCCGGACTCGGGTAAAACATACCCAACGTGTAATTCCAGGTTATAAAATCTATGTGTGTGCCTAAATTCATCCAAATTCATCCAGTAGTTTTTGCGAGAAAGAGTAACAAACAAACATACATCCTCACAAACTTTCGCATTTACAAATTAGTAGGATCTACTTTACCCTGAAGCTTTATTTAATATAATTTAGAATAAAGGAGTATTCAATTTAAAAATGTTCTTTGTTGCCTTCCATGCGAATAAGTAACGAATTCACTTTACATTTATTTAATTAGACCATTTAGAGATATTTTTGAGTTATCAAATAATTACGAGTCCGTCATTAGGTAGTAAAAAAAATAGTTCTTTGCTGGTTCCAAAAAGCTGGTTTCTATTAGTAGTTTACAAAGCAGTCGTCATTCGTGATTTTTGACCTGTGATCGATTCGGCTTTGGCATATTGGTGGTTTGGCATAGGTATGTGATCTAGAAATCAAAACTTGTAGAATAATATCGGTTTCGTTAAAATCTATTCAGGATGATGTTCTCATCTTCCTTTTGCCCCAAAATGGCTTATAACCATGAGAGATGATAGAATACTAGCAACTGTTAAAATCAGCAGAAATGTGTAAGTAAATAAGGCATAAAAATGTCTCACATCTAATCTGACTCCTCGCAAATACATAAAAACGATAAAATGTGTGAACGTTATGACAAAATTCAAATTTATCGCGCTCGCATTACATATTCGGAAAAAGAATGGTAATGTCTTCATATTATGTTAATAATTCTTATAAATAAGGCTACGTTTTTTAACATAATATAAAGAGTAAAGATAAGGCAAGTTACACGGTTCTTGGTTTTTCAAAAACAATTGTGGGCTTGTTTTATTTTTCTTCCTTTATTTGCCTCAGCAAACAATGTCTAACTGACAGGTTATTCGAATTTGATTATTTGTGAGTACGAGGAAAACTTGTAGGAAGCTGCGTCGACATATTTGTAATTAAAATGGCAGCTTTTTATTATATTAAATGAATAAAGTTAACCCCCGTCATGCTAGCAAACAAAACATTTGCACTATGCCATTATACACGTTTTATTGTTAAAAATCACAGAGGTGACCGCTATTAGATATTCATATTTAAGCTTCGATGCCAGCTTATACTTCAGTTTATCCAAAAGTTGATAAATATTTAAAGCATTAATTTATCTTTTGAAATCCATCAGCTTCAACGACACGCCATTATAGCCTTCAAACTTATCCATTTAAAAATCAAAGCGTTCAAATAAACTCAGATAACTGTTACCAACTACGAGGCGTTGAATAAAACATCGGTCGATGAATAATGACCGACTGCATTATGTATTACCTGTGGTGTGCTTTGAGGAGTTCTACGTGCTAATGGGCGATTACGAACGTTTACACACAAATTAATTTTAACTGAGCGATGCAACTAATGCAGATAATGGTGATAGATAGGCCATAAAGACAAGACGATGCTTAGATTTGCGAGTTGAATATGACTCTTACTGACATAGTAATACTGAATAGTTGACAATATATATTTTCTTTTAAACAGGAATTGTGTAAAAGCATAGCAGTCAGTAGGGTGGTCGTGGAGCCGATTGTCTTGGGAGGCATACACTCAAGGAAAATTTTAACATATAATAATTTGTACATTTGTACATCTTTGACAGTCGTTACGGGTAGTCAGAAGCCAGAAAGTCTGACAACCAGTCTTACCAAGGGGTACCGTGTTACTCGGTAACTGGGTTGTGGAGGTCAGATAGGCAGTCGCTCCATGTAAAACACTGGTACTCAGCTGCATCCGGTTAAGACTGGAAGCCGACCCCAACATAGTTGGGAAAAGGCTAGGCAGATGATGATGATGAATTTTAAAATTTAAACATGACCTTCTTCTGCTGAACAGGTATACCTACTTATTCAGCAGTAAAAACTAATGTTATATTTCCAAAATCTCTAAGTAGGTATTAAGTTTTGAAGCCCGGTTGCTCCATTATACCAACTGCTGCCATACATAGTTTTCTAAAACAAATATAGTACCTGTACATGCTAGTATTATGTTTTACTTTGTACCAAGTTTAAATTATTTATTAATCATTATAATAAACTTTCGCACCGTTTCAAACTTTCACGACTAAAGGTACAATGATCTCGCTTTTCAAACTTCAAATCTACACTCAGAACATTTTAAGTACTTTGTTAATGTTCATAGTAAAAACTTTTCAATTATATTTCGTTCTATTATTGTTCTATGATGTTTGTTTGTTTGTACAAAGCCATTAAGCTTAGCAAATGTGAACATTGTTAACATTTTAAGCAGGTATTTAATTATTTTAACTTAGATTGTATTTTGTTTAATATGTCTGTTATAATAGATTTTTTCAGACATATTTGGGGAATTAAATTTTATAAACATAACCACTTCGCCCATCGACTTTGTCGGCGTACATTTCGAGCTTTCCCACACCGCCGCCGCGCCGTCTACGTGGAGATTGAAATATTACAACGCATGGTCAAGCGGTGTTGTCATAGTACAACCAAATCATTTTAACATTACTTACGACCGGCTTTATCACCTCTGAATAAATACCAGTTATCTGCCAAATCATTTCACGCTAAACATGATTTAATAATGAGTTAATCTGGTAGATAATACCACTCCACAAGCTTTTGATCAAAATCGTTACAAATTCATGTATCTTAATTTATTTGTATTTTTCTGTTCATTTTAAATTATGATTACTATTTATTACGAATTACCAAGCATACGGTCAAATATTGCTATGCCTTAACCGCCATATTGGTCGTGCATTATGTCAGGCGGTCTATTCTTCCGCCATATTGGCCGTGCATGATGTCAAGCGTTCCATTCTCTGTCGAACACTGTGTTACTATTTTTTTCAACATACATTAGGTACTCAGAAGCAGCCTAATTTTGTACCCAGTTTATGGACAAAAGTTCACCCTCTACATGGGACTTAAAAATAAATAGCTATTTACGAAAGCAGTTGCGATATTACAACTTAAAATCTTCTAAAATGAGCTTCGATCAGTCAGGCAGGTATAAAGTGTAAGCCGTACATAACATTTGCATGTAAACACGCCTAGCGCTCCAACTTTCTGATGACGTGGTATTGTCGCAAACAATGAACGGATACACATCGAATTCGTCAAAGTGAGGGATTTGTTGTTCAGAGTAACAAGTTTAACGAGTTGATGTGACTTTCGATGTAAATACACGCAACACTTTGTTATAAACAAGTGGTGTTATATACACAAACTGTGTGAAACTTGGGCATAACTCATGTTTGTGTGTGCACGCTTAAGCCTTAGTAAGGCAAGTATCTTATCAATAACTTCGAGTTTCTGTTTGCTTCTGCTACTAATTTTAAACCGACTTCCAAAAATGGAGGAGGATCTCAATTGAGCGTAATATAAGTTTTCAAAAAAGGAATTAGTCTTTGGTTTTTAGATACACTTACTACCAAACAGTTATTTTTTCCTTTTAATTTGCTTAAGAACAAGTCTATTTAAGACTTTGAAAGAATCACCTGCTAGTCTAACAAAATATGATTCGGAAACCTTCTCGCTTTCCATATATAGATTTTTTTCTTTTAACTTACATTAGAAGTGACCATTGCACTATTTAGTGGTGCTTTTAGTACAAAGTAAGTTAATAAAAGATATGTAAGGAGAATTGTATATACCTACCACAGGAAACTTGAGCTGAGCAATGATTGGATATCACTCGATTTCATAACCACTGTGTTCCATCTATGTTTTTACACAACGTATGTATATACGTATGTACGTACCAATTCTGAAAGTTGATAAAAAACTTTAATTTGCTACTTATTGCGATAGTTTATCTACAAAGAACCGGCAAATGACTGTGATTGTTAAATTTATTTCGGCTAACTTCTTTTCATGGGTCGACTTGGAAAGCGTCCAATGTTTTTTATTTATATAATAAGCTCAAAGAGAATTGCAAATGCTGAGAATACAAGTAGCTAAGAATTTGTGAAAAATAACTTTAATACGTATAGGTCTTTAGGTTGTGTGAATAGCCTTTGTGATGGCTCGCCTCGGCTTTTCACACGAACTTAAATGCTAGCGCTAACGCTGAAATAGATTGCTCATTTTGCATATTAACGTAAATACAGTGCATGTGACACGGCTGTGTGGAAGGGTTGACGGATTTTCAACCTTAATACGTTAAATTTTCCTCGCAACCCATTTGAGAACACAATGTAGCATGAAGTTTAATAATAAATTTATGTACATAAAGCAAATAAAACAGGAAAAGGTAGACTAATAAAATACAAAGGAATATTAAGTATCTAATTTAAAGTGTAACGACCCTCAAAATCATTCACATAATATATTTACCTACCTTCCTTCTAAAGCAAACAAGTAGTTCAATACGACATAACGTAGTATTCAGGTTTTCACTAGACAGTGGTCGTCGGAATAATCTGGTAATTTACACGGCTAGACTGTAGCATATGGAGGTCAGACTAAATAAACATGAAATCAACTCAGCTAATAAGGTTAAGTTGTAACGATATACCATCGGGTTATTTTACGTACCTAATGGACATGAAACAACAATGGCTTCTCGTTCAAGACTTTTATTCGAGAAGTGTTTTTATCGATTTCATTATAGTGAGTGTATATTATACAATGAAAATGTAACCGTTAATGTGAGTAATTTTTCAATAGAAAATACAGATACCTTTAGTAAAAATGTTGATTAAAAACGAAAAGCGCATTTTGAATACAGGCTCCCATTTTAAAATATCATTTACATTAACCAGCTCACTCATCAATGATACTCAGTTTTAAAAAAGTCAAGATCGGTGCTACTCTACGAGCACTTATGTGCTACCTCTTCACAAACTAATACAATAGAGTGTACTTAAAAAAAAACAAAGATTTGTTACGTATTCCACATTATAATTACATCGTTAAAGCTTTTCTTCTTATCGCTGAGAGCGTAAACGGTCATTAAACGATTATGGTAAACGCATTACCTTTTGAATAACAAAGTGTGATAACTTATGCAAGTCAATATTTTAGCATATCTATAAATTATGCCTTTTATTGCTCGCAAGCTGCAGGTCGGCTACATGTTACGTTTGCACTAAATCCAATACGTTACGATTGCATGTCGCTTCATACGGTGCCAATTCACTCCGTGTCGGGTCCGCTTGGGATTCCGTTCATCGTAAATAAAATAGTGACGTTCTACACACATACTAGAATAACCAGAAACTCGAAAATAATTCGCTACAATCTGTTTGTATTTAGTTAAATAATATAAGATAAGTTTATAATGCCACAACTCGGACAAAAAAAGAATAACAATTAAATTGTTCTGTTGTCCCAATATACTCGTAAGTCGAAACATTAATGTTCAATTAAACTTGCGTAATTGCTTTAATCAAACAATTGTGTATTGGCAATATTAATATCGCATCTGTCGTACCTTATGAAGCTTGTCTATGCAGAATTAGCCGCACAGCTGCGCCCGGCTTGCATATTATTTGCTTGTAGCCGACTGAGCGCGTGTTGGCTGGCTCTTTCGAAATAAGCCGATTTGCCCCCGAAGATTGCATTAAAACATTTCGCATCAATAATGCTGTACCTTTAGTTAACGAATACAAGTGAGTCGTATTATGGATATACAATCTAAACTTACAATTTACCATAATGTACGGTGCGTTTGGTAAGACATAAGGTTTAACTGTACTAGCTCATATTATTACATCTACTTACTCAATATAGTGGACAATAGCTGGCAGAAATAGGATTTTGTTTTGAGATCCTTTTTAATTATAAAATCAGATAATTTTATTTGAATATGTTTTATTAACAATGATTTTGCTGAATATTCTGCAATAGGAATTGTAAACTGCTTTTCATTACAAACACAAAAGGTTTCAATATAATTCAGTTCTGTTAACTACATTTAGTTACACATCATCATCAATATCTGTGTTAGTTATACATTAAAATTAGGTATCTAAAATTACGTACAAAATAGAATTACTAATGCTATTTGTGAAGAACAATGGAATATCAGTTCATCACAAATCAATACGCTTCAGTATAAAACACTGTTATCTCTATTGCATATTTTAGCAATTGATCGTTTTTTTACGGTAGAAGATGCGATTATACGATGTCAATTTACTGCAATCTTGCCCGTTTTTATAGCTGTTGAGATAAAAATTTACGACTTCTATAGCATTTTTCCTTGATATTCAAGGATGATCTGACATCAAAAATGTATTTGTAGCATTTTGTATTATAAGTAAAAGAATAACAATAGGTAGGTACATATTTAGCTTTATGGTAGTTAAAATCATGGAACAACTACAACAACAAACAAAAAACAATTATAAACAAAAAAAATGTGAACATTACTCGAAAAAATCTTTGCCATGACAAATTAATCGTCGTCAACGTTTCCTAAACCACAAAAAGAGCGAAACATTTTCCATAAGCGTAGACCGCGGCGGGTGCATGTCAAAACGAAATATGCCTAATAAAATCAGCATTCAGGGATCGATGTGTAAGCACTTAGCGTTACACGGCTGCTGCCTGTGGCAGTTTTGCTCGGACAGCCTTTTGAAAAGATGAGAAATAGTTATTTTCTCGTTGTGGACTCCCCACGACGATTAATCATCCTTACTCAGCGGGAGGCACGGATTGACCTATGTACACTTACGCCACTTCAAAACTTTTGCCTTTGTTCCTTTACTGCATTATTATCTAAGAACGTAATATTAACACCAACCTAATAATCATTTGAAACTTTACCGCATGAAACAAAATGTGAAATGAAGATGTTGAAGGAAAAAACACAATCATAATGATTGATTTGTAACTTTGATGTTTAATTTTTCATGCGATTTTATATTGATATTTAGTAAAAATACCTTACGAAAGTAATAAAAAGGTTTTTAACCCCTAAAATATGAATGCACGCATGTATTCGGTAAATGAGGTTTTCATTTACCTAGGTATAAAAAAGTCTAAGTGGAGGCTTTATGAGAATTTGCACCTTTATCTTTATTTCTGAATTCATAATACTACGCAAAATATATAGACTAAACTGTACATAGGAAACTATTTCCTCGTAAAAACAAATAGGGACACCGCATTCTCAGTGTTTGCTAAAACTTCCACTAGCACAAGTAGAACATGTTTAAAATTATATTGATATTTGCTTTTGAGTGTGACTTTGTTGGTATGGCTCTCAATTTTGGGAAACGGATTTTATTTATAGTTAAAGTAAAAGTAAGTTTCAAAAGTGTAAATCAAGAACTGATTATTTTGAAAAGATTTTTTGGTTATACAACACAAAACTTATTTTGATAATGTTGTTTTTATCTTAAATAAAACGTTGCCCCACTGAATCAATGGACCCAGTTGCAAGGACATACAGACTTAGAAAATCTGTTTTCATAAAAATAGCGGTTTCATGCAGGAATCAAACACGCGACACGCACTGCACCTACGTAATGGTAGCATTAATGAGAATATTAGGCTAACTACGTAAATTTATGGCCAGTTCTACTACTTCCAAATAAGTACCGGGTAAACTTATTTGTCAGATAATTTCATACAAACGATGTTGATGAAATTCTAACCAAAATTATAAATACGAAAGTGAGTTTGTTTGTTTGTTATGCTTTCACAGTAATAAAAACACAAGCGATTTGGATGAAATTCGGTGAGGTTATAGGCTACTGGTTATTGCGGGTCAAATAGATAGTTATTTCATAATTGTAACTTTAAATTAATGTGGCAGAAGACCTTTAGATAACTTAATTAAAATGCAAGGTACCGACTACCTCCATCCCACATTAATAATATAATGTTAATATAATTTATTCTTTCAGTGAATACTATTACATTAATAAAGCTTAAAGCTTTACAACCCCACAAAATGTATAATATCCGTACAAAATAATAGGCAAAAAAAACGTGAAAATAAAAATTTAAAAAACGTACTATGACTCTTCAACGAAGTCAAAGAAAAGACTAATAATATTTAGATATATTTCGTTACCTATAATATTTTTGCGTTGTTCATGGTAACAATCCCGGGAATATATGCTTAACATAGAAGACCTTCAATAGGTCTTCTAATAGGTAATGTCGCGGTTAGTCCAATATTAGATTGTATATTTTTTGCAATATAACGAGATCCACGTAAGACCGTTTTTCTAGCGCCAAGATATTTCCTCTGTAGTATGGGATTGCCATCCCCTCGGAATGGGTGTGAGGGATTAGAAAGTGCACAGGTGTCTGTGCACACACTTGTGCACTATAATAATTAGGTATCCGCTGCATTGTTTGCTAGTAGACTGCCTGCCTTGGTCGAAATTAATTCTGAATTCTTTATAATTTTATTATTATAGTTATCTTATTAAATATTTAATCTTCGAACATAAATATAACCGCAACATTTCGACATGTTCGTTAAATCTTTTAAAACGTTTTACCATTGTCGGAATATGAAACTCTTTCTCTTTTTCGGAACGTTAATCTTTTTGCTTTCCGGAAATATTATTGAGAGACCTAAGACTGTAGTCGCTTTGTGACAAAGGTAATCCGTATTGCTATCGTTTTCACTTTACTGGAGTGTTAATTGATTTTGGAAATCAATACTGCGGGTATCGTCGGTTTTTTCTTAGCTTTGGTTTTTTTTCCTGTTGCTTTTCGTATTTCATAATAATACAAACATAAAAAAACTAAAATTTATCACGTTTAGTATTATTATACTTAAACGTTTGTTGCTTTTAAATAAAGCGGTTTACTTTAATCTTAATCGGTCAGTGCTGGATCTGGCTGGTTAAATCCTTAAAACGATAACAAGGTCCGGAAATTCGCCATGCTGTGCACGTTTTACTACTGCAGCGTGGATGCATCGAGTGACCGTCCATTTCTATTAAATTTCTAAGACAACATACTTGGAAGTGTATATTTTATGGTCATGATTAAATTGTACTTTGTATGAACTATAAGAATTATTATTTGCGAATGCCTCGTTCTCGAGTGCAAAAATGGGCATTTTTTATTGGATTCGCTGTCTATTGTTATTTCTTCAATACCGATCTGGAAACGCTACCATTATAGCTAATGAATGTAGTATTAACTCCACTATTACAAAACAACAGCAACAACCTATTACTATTACGTCTAGTGAAAACGAGTCAAGGTAGACCTCCCACTCTAATACCATAACGTCGAGATACCTTGAGAATCATTCCAAGTCTGCTTTATGTATGTATATTCCTATCCTAACAGATTAGGTTACGGGCCCACAACATATTAAATTACCTCGCTTATTGATAACCACTTTGTTAGAGCTGCATTAAATATTAGGTTACACGATTATTTTAATGTGAGCTAAATTAAAAATAATTTCTGCGAACTTTCTTTAAGTATTTGATAATTATTTATGTGCAGCATATTTTATTTCATTCTATTTACATCCATGCAAGTTAATCTAAATTGGTTCGTCTAGGTGAATGATCTATTTACCTTAAAATTTATTTACAGCATGTGTACAAATTAGTGAGGTAAAAAAACTGTGACTCGTCGAGCTTCATTGCCTCGACGCTCTTCTGGTGGAAAGCCAATGTTGATTCTAGCTTTCAGTAGTTGCAGTGGTTGGAAACAGGGTGGCGGGTTCGATTAAAAAAATAAAGTAACAAAGAACTGAGGCTATAGGTGACTAATGTGTATTTTTTATTATAGTCTAAAATATACCTTGATTTGTTAGAAATATTGCTGTGGATATGTCATCACGACTCTGTTTATAAAAGCACGTGACGATATAAAATATAAAATCTGAAGACGCAGCATAGTCTTACAAGAAAACGTGGCAATGTTTATGTCATAACTGGGTGCAAATTGTTTGAAAAATGCTACGACGCTTTTACTACGTTCTGAGCCAAGATGTAGGTACAGTTACTGGGTCACACTAGAGCATCAAGTTTAACTCGGAGAGTAACTGAATTGCAAGCACTTTGAACGACATTTGCATTTGGACTTGTTGATTTAGGAACCATTGATGCGAGCTACGATAGTGATTATAACATCTCCAAACTTTCGTCTATGCATGATTTCTATGGTAAATAATGTTATATCATATTTTTTTTGTCTAGCTTTTTCCCATCTATATTTCCCTTTCCAGTCGAATTGGATGCAACAGAATTCTAACAATTTACATGGAGCTTTTGCATATCTGACTTCAACAACCCAATTACTGAGAGACACAATACCCCTTGGTCGTCAGAATTTTGGTTATTCAGACCAGACAGGTAGTCCTGTATCTAGTATCAAATAACAGCCAGAACAAACGGCTTAACTTGCAAAGAGAGTGTACGAGATGAAATGGAAAATTAATCATACGTCCACATAAAAGTGCAAAATATTTTATTTTATGCGTGTAATTCGATTAAAAAACAAATATTTTTTACAGTCTTTATTAGTTCAGAATTATGCCTTCGCATTTTTTTGTTATTTATTTTTAATTATTACCCTAAAACCGATGATATTTTTAATAGTAATAAATAACTATAACCTATTAATTTTGGTATCAACCTTTTTACAGTTATAGGTATATTTGTTAAGTGCTGCACACTGAAGCCTCTACACATCGGGGTTGGTGTGTAAAGCTCTTAAAAGTCAAAAATGGTGCAGTGAGTGGCAAATAGGTATGCACTGGCATACAAATCCAGACAATTTAGATCAAAGTTTTTATTATTTGTGTAGGTATTCAGGGTAATGTGTAGAATGAGAGTAATTAAGTCCCAACAACGGTTAAGTAGGTACAGTATATTTTTTACACAGTTTATAAGAAATACACATACACAAGAGTTCACTTAAAAGTCAGAAGGAGTGATAGAACAAAGAGATAAGTCAGAGAAGTAAACAGATCACAGATAAGACACAAACGTAATAATCGATAAAGAAAGCGCGGCGAAATTGCTAGGGAATCCTTCATCTAGCCAGCGTACGTAGGTCGGCGGTAGAACGAACTATCTCCCGGTGGCGGCAGCGGCGCGCGGCACGCGTGCGCAAGCGCATCACTCAATGCAATCGTGTTGTCTCTCTCGCACCTGCAGCGCAGCGCGCGCCACCGCGCCGGCCCGGCAATTAAGTAATTACTAATAACAATATACTTTGACTTGTCCGTATGTTTGTTGACATTTTTTTTTTTTTTTTTTTTTTGTTTGTAATATTAAAATATAAAATGGATACAAATGCAAAACATAAATTATGAAAATGTGTCACTACATCACCCCCCCCCAGAGACCGTCAAGGGCGATAATAGTCGGGAAATTTAACGCGACGTCCTGACCGCGTCGTTCCGACGACGCCATCGTCGGTACGAAGCAAATCCCGGTTATCCACGTGTGGAGTGTTGCTGTTGGGAAGTGTTTGTGGTGTATTGTGATGAAAATTTGTGGTATCTGGGTCACGTAGTATGAAGGCCGGCTTAACACGGTCTATCGATACGGTGACTTGTTTACCGTTAACCACAATCGTGAATACCTTGTCACCTCGTTTGATGACCTTGTGTGGACCCGAATATGCCGGTTTGAAACCCCCACCAACAGTGCAGTCTCTGAGAAAAACGTGTGTTGAGGTTGAAAGTTCCTTAAAAATAAAAGATTTAGCTTTGTTATGCCTGGCTGCTGGTGATGGTTGCAGTTTCCGAACTAAATTTCTGATTCTCGACAAGTAATCCGTTGGGTCGATGGTCTCGTCTTCCTGGGGATCAAAAAATTCGCCTGGGAGCCGTATTGGCTGGCCATATACTAATTCCGCCGCTGAAGCCTGAGCGTCTTCTTTGTAAGCGCTGCGAACGCCCAGTAAGACGAGTGGAAGGGATTCCACCCAACTGTCACTGGCGTGGCAGGTTATCGCAGCCTTTAGTTGACGGTGGAATCTCTCCACCAGTCCGTTGCTGGCTGGATGATAGGCGGTAGTTTTACGGTGCTGAAATCCAGCGATTTCGGCTAAGCTCTTGAACAGTGCTGATTCGAACTGCCTTCCTCTATCGGTAACAATATCGGAGGGACAGCCGAACCGAGCAATCCATCCGCTCAGTAAAGCTTTTGCCACTGTTTCTGCCGTTATGTCTACCAGTGGTATTGCCTCAGGCCATCGCGTAAAGCGATCGACGGCGGTGAGACAGTACCGATAACCTTGACTTAATGGCAAAGGTCCCACAAGATCGATGTGAATGAATGCGAATCTTGATTGTGGCAGTTTGAATGTTCCTACGGGAGCAAAGACATGCCGTGTAATCTTAGAGCGCTGGCAATCAAGGCAAGAACGCACCCACTCACGACAGTTTTTCCTGACCCCTGGCCACACGTATCGGTCCGCCACTAACCTTGCAGATGCTTTGGCTCCTGGGTGACTCAATGAGTGCAGACTGGTGAAAATTGACCTACGCAGTTCCTTTGGTACGAAAGGTCTTGGAGTAGGCCCGCTAACATCGCAGTACAACTGACTTTGAGATCCTGGGATACTTACTAGCTTGAGGCACAATGAGTTGTCTCCAACCAGCAGTGACTTTAGCTCCGCGTCCTCCTGTTGAGCTGCTGCGATCCTTTCAGGGTGCACAGGTTGAGCAATCTCCTCTATGCGTGAAAGAGTGTCCGCTACGACGTTATTCTTCCCCGAGATATGCCGGATATCAGTGGTAAATTGAGATATAAAATCTAAGTGACGGAATTGTCGGGGGGAACAGTTCTCTTTACGAGAGTGGTAGGCGAATGTGAGAGGTTTGTGATCCGTGTAGATCACGAATTCACGAGCCTCCACCATGTGCCGGAAGTATTTGACACTCTCGTAAATGGCGAGCAGTTCACGATCGTAAGGAGAGTACTTAACCTGTGCTGGACTTAACTTACGTGAGAAGAAGGCTAGAGGTTCCCATGCCCCCGCATTCATTTGTTGCAGAACTGCACCAATGGCCTTGTCCGACGCATCCGTGACCAACGCCATCTTAGCGTTACAGTCAGGATGGGCTAATAGTGCTGCCTGGCAAAGGCTGTTTTTGCAGTTCTGGAATGCCTCGAACTCCTGGGGTGAAAAATTTACAGGGTGAGAGCCCTTTACTGACCCGGCAAGAAGGGCATTCAAGGGTGCTTGGTGAGTAGCTGCGCTAGGGATAAACCTGCGATAAAAGTTTACCATACCAAGGAACCTGCGCAGCTCCTTCACGGTCTTAGGCGCAGGAAAGTTTTGCACAGCCTCGACCTTGGATGGCAGCGGTTTTGTACCGTTGGCTGAGATGTGGTAGCCCAAGAAGTTAACCTCCGTCACGCCAAAGACACACTTAGTACTGTTGATGACCATACCGTAGTCTCTGAGCCTGGTGAACAATTGACGCAAATGGAGTTCGTGGGTCTTTTGGTCTTTCGAAAAGACCAGAAAATCGTCTAAATACGCGTATGTGAAGTCCAAACCCCTGAGCATCTCATCCACGAAGCGCTGGAACGTCTGTCCGGCATTTCGAAGTCCGAACGTCATGTACGGAAATTCGTAGAGTCCGAACGGCGTCGTGATCGCGGTCTTCGGGATGTCGTCCGGATGCACAGGGATCTGGTTATAGGCTTTGACCAGGTCAATTTGCGAGAATACGGTACAGCCAGACAGACTGTGAGCGAAGTCCTGGATATGCCGGATGGGGTATTGATCAGGAATGGTGCGTGCGTTCAACATCCTGTAGTCACCACAGGGGCGCCAGCCGTCGTTTTTCTTCGGAGCTAAGTGGAGGGGCGAAGACCAAGGCGATTCTGACAGGCGGCAGGTACCGCACTGCAACATGGCCTCGAACTCGGTCTTGGCAATCTTTAATTTGTCCGGAGCTAATCTGCGTGGTGAACATGTCACAGGTGGGCCAGGTGTGGTGCGAATGTGGTGGACGGTGTTGTGTTTGGGTGTGCAGTGTGTACCATGTGGTCGGGTGATGTCGGGAAATTCCTGCAGTATGTGAGTGTATGGGGAATCACCGAGATTTACTTTCACCGAAGAAATGCCATCAGAAAGACGGGCAGGCGAAGCCGGGGTGGAAAGCGTTGTATGGCTGTCGATGAGGCGTTGGTTCCTGCAATCAACAACCAAATTGTAAAAAGATAAGAAATCCACGCCTATTATCGCCTTTGTGACGTCCGCAATAATAAATCGCCAAGTGAAGTCGCGGCGCAACCCTAGGTTCAAAGTAAAATTAATAAACCCGTATGTTGCTATCGGCGTTCCGTTTGCTGCACAAAGTTGGTAGTCGGCCTTCTCGCACCGTCTTGACATCGCCGATCGGGGGTAGACACAGAGGTCGCTGCCAGTGTCGACCAAAAACTGCACCTTGGACCGTTGATCGGTGACAAACAAGCGACCGACACTCGGGCAATCACTGGTCGCCATTATTGATTGCCCCGCACATTTCCCGACTTAGAGTAGTCGCACGGTTTCACGCACTTCTTCGCCCGGTCACCGAAGTTTTGGTGGTACCAGCACTGCGGATACCTGCGGTAACTGGACTTCGACCTGGAACTTGACCTGTTGCGCGAACGATGGCCGGACCGTCCTCCCGGGCGAGACAGTCGCTCAACTTTTTCCGCCAGCTTTTCCATCTGCCGAGTGAGGGCAGCGATCTCGCTGCTGCTGCTACCCGTACTCGATGATGCGGCAGATGTGATGGCTGAGGTTGACGCCCCCTGAGTACCGACGACGTCATGTATACGGTCTGCCAGTTCCGCTAGCTCAGCCAGGTCCATTTTTGACTGTGAAGCCACGATAGCCTGAGTGCTTGCAGGTAGACGACTCGACCATATCGTTCGCAGGAACTCTTCTGGAACGCCTGGACCGGCGAGGTTGAGGAGATGGCGATAAAACTGCGACGGCTTTCGATCACCTAACTCCTCGTGCATCAGGAGCTGTTTCACTTTCTTCTCCCGCGAGGCTGAGAGTCTTCTGATGAGCTCAGCCTTGAGCTTCTCGTACTTGCCTATCGCGGGAGGATTATTGATGATATCCTCGACTTCTGAAGCGTACTGGGTGTCCAAGTTCCCGGTGACGTAATAAAATTTAGTTTCATCGGACTTGATGCCAGATAAAATAAATTGCGCCTCCATTTGGTTAAACCATAGTCCTGGCTTCTCCGGATAAAACGGGGGTATACGTACACCGACGCGAAAACTTTCCGCCAGCGGCTTGTCACCATCTTGGCTAGTGCGACCTTTGTCCTCTGACATCCTTGTGTTCTTTTCACGGGGTCACCAATGTAGGTATTCAGGGTAATGTGTAGAATGAGAGTAATTAAGTCCCAACAACGGTTAAGTAGGTACAGTATATTTTTTACACAGTTTATAAGAAATACACATACACAAGAGTTCACTTAAAAGTCAGAAGGAGTGATAGAACAAAGAGATAAGTCAGAGAAGTAAACAGATCACAGATAAGACACAAACGTAATAATCGATAAAGAAAGCGCGGCGAAATTGCTAGGGAATCCTTCATCTAGCCAGCGTACGTAGGTCGGCGGTAGAACGAACTATCTCCCGGTGGCGGCAGCGGCGCGCGGCACGCGTGCGCAAGCGCATCACTCAATGCAATCGTGTTGTCTCTCTCGCACCTGCAGCGCAGCGCGCGCCACCGCGCCGGCCCGGCAATTAAGTAATTACTAATAACAATATACTTTGACTTGTCCGTATGTTTGTTGACATTTTTTTTTTTTTTGTTTGTAATATTAAAATATAAAATGGATACAAATGCAAAACATAAATTATGAAAATGTGTCACTACATTTGTCCATCATTATAATCAATATCAGTCAATATTGTTCAAACTGATTTTATTGAACATTACGATTTTTTCTAAGAAAACAAATATTAAGAGTCGCAAAAACTTAATAAATAAAGGCAGATTTCCCAAGGTATATGAAAGAATTTTGAAAGACTAAGTAATTTAGAAATTAATAGCTAGATCAAGATTGATGATACTCGTTTGTTTTTTGACCTGATCTCTCAGCGGACTGTGCAATTTTCTGTCAGAATAAACATTTATAATTATAACATCAAATACGTCTGTGTATTTCTTTTTATATACTTCAGTGAAAATAAACTTCTGTTTACGAAATGGAATTGGCAAATAGTAGTTAATTTTTACAAAAAACAGAGTCTTAATTTTTTTCTTAAAACTCCTATAAAATAACGTATTATAGGAATACGTTATTTTATAACGTATTATAGGAATACGTTATTTTATAGCCTTAAAATCTCATGAATATTCTGTTCATGAGATTTTAAGGCGTGTACTGGACTACTTTTTATGCTTTGTTTAGTCAGAATGATTTAACGAGAAAAAATATATAATTCAATCAATTTTGGGTTATCCCAATACCTTAATGGTTTAGTCAGCCCATACAACGTTGACTGGTACAAAAGAAAATATATTTATAAGATTTTTTTCTTTTTGTTAGTATACCCCACACACACTTTCTTAGATCAGCTACTTTATCTATTTAATGTTCCACACGAGTTATAATCTAGGGGCTGCGAGTAATGTAACAAATCCCTGAGGCACATTACTACAATGGTAAGCTTGGGAACTATCACTACCTTGGAAATAGGATATAATGTACTCTGCTCATATGAAAAACCGGCCAAGTGCGAGTCGAACTCGTGCACCGAGGGTTCCGTAAATTATAAGCAATAAAGCAATATAGTACTTATTAAGCTTGTTTGTAAAGGCAAATTGCTGATTACTAAAAGAAAATTATAAGCGTGCAACAACGAACAGAAATAATTAATTTTGATTTTATTGAATTATTCCCGCCAGCGGCTTCGCCCGCGATATTTTAGCTAATCTCACTCGACATAGATAGGTATAGTGTGTCGCGGACTTTTTTGTAGATATTTATAAGATCCACAATTAATTAGAACATTTTATGGTTCTATCTTTTATAGTTTAGGCAGCGTACGCAAAATAAGTAACTTTTCTGGTTGATTTTTTACACCTTGTGTCCGAAAAACCCAAATATCTTACGGAACCCTATTTTATTCCAAAATAAAATTTAGCCTATGTTACTCGTGGTTAATGTAGCTTTCGAATGGTGAAAGATTTTTTAAAATCGGTCCAGTAGTTTTTGAGCCTATTCATTACAAACAAACAAACATACACACAAAGTTTTCCTCTTTATAATATTAGTGTAGATAGCCCCTATTATTTTCTTTTATTACTACAAGATATCATTTTTCTAGAAGTAACATCCGAACTCGTAGATTGATCAAATTCATAGATCAGTTATGCTGCACTTGTCGCGGTTGGTCTATCAATAGGGTACCATTTCTGATCTACCTTGGACTGCTTCGTTCCTCGAAATATACGTTAGGGCATTGGTGCCGACTGTCATTATTAGATCATTGTCAGTCGGAACAGGTAATTAGAAGCCAGAACGTCTGAAAAGCACTCTTACACAGTAATATCTTGTTACACGGTGATTCAGTGACTCACTGCTATCTCCAATCCGTCCTCTCCTCTCGTCTCTCCCCTCCTCTTCAATCCGTAGAGGTTAGATAGCAGAGGTCGCTCCATAGAAAATATTGGTACCTACTAAGCTACACTCACTCAGATTGGATAACCCAACATAGTTTAAAAAGGCGAGGCAGATGATTATCTTGTAATATTGATTTAAAAAATCTTCTATTATTATTTAAAATCATAGTTATTCAATTTCTGTGGTCTACGGCAATCGATTGTCAAATGGCCGGTTTTGTGTTAAAATATTAGTCTCACCAAAATTCTTACTCATCTACCTCACAACGTTATTTTATTTTTTTATTTTATTTTATTTTATTAGGGAAAACAAACAATTACACACAATAAATAATGTACAGTAAGCATGCAAATACACATTATAAGTATGTAACTCACTACGTTATCCACAGTTTATATAGGAAGTATGGATACAATTCAGGAACATGCACATTTACAATTGAGGATTCTTAATTACTAGGGCTAAAACTCTTTGATTTTGATATTAATAGATTTGCGGAATTTGCAAGCAGACAGAAAAAATATATCTACATCAGAAAAATGTTTGTTATAATTTCTCGCTAAGCGACGGAGAGACAGAGGTGCGCGGACCCCAGCATTTGTGCGACAAGAAGACACTGCAAACAGTGGACGGTCGCGCACCTCTCGTCTTGCTACAGTTCTAGGTACAACACAGCACAAACTATTAGTTAAGTCAGAACAATCATATTTATTGCTACATAGATCATAAAGGAACATAGTTTCTAGAAAAGTGCGCCTAGACTCCAGTTTAGTTAACTTGTAATAGTTAAGTAATTGGTCGTAGCTTAGGGTTCTCCGAAAACATCGGTAGTGCGTTGCTTTAAGGAATTTATATTGAACTTTCTCTAGGTTGTGTATGTACTTCTTATAATGAGGGCTCCATACCATAACGGCATATTCCAACTGTGACCTTACCAGAGATTTATATAAGTGTATGTATGTGCTTGTGCGTTTAAAGTCAGTTGTAGCTCTCATTACAAATCCATACATACGAAATGCGTTGCTAATAATTTTATCAATATGTTGGTCCAAATGAAGTTTATTATCCAGCAGAACTCCAAGGTCTCGAACTGAAGACTCCTTTTGCAAAGCAGTGTTGTTTAAATAGTAGGTGTGACTAAGAATATTTTTGTTTTTTGTGAACGTTATAGATAGACATTTAGATATGCTTAGTTGGAGCTTATTATTATTGTAGTAAGAAGAGAATCTGTTTAGATCATCTTGAAATAAAATACAATCAGCCAAACTATTAATTTTCCTAAAAATTTTAAGGTCATCTGCATAAAGTAAAAATTTTGAATGCTTAAAGCAACTGTTAATGTCATTTACGTATAAAAGAAATAATAGGGGACCGAGGATTGAGCCCTGGGGCATACCAGAAGTTACGTTAATAGACGCAGATTCGTAACCCCGTATTACCACCTTTTGAGTTCTATTTGTAACATAAGATGAGAACCATCGCAGTAAGTCAAATGCAATCTTTGAAAGAAGCAGCTCATGATCCACCTTGTCGAAGGCTTTTCGAAAGTCCGTGTAAACAGCATCAACTTGTGAACGTTGATCCATGTAATTGAACAAGTAATCCGTAAAAACTACCAAATTCGTTGTAGTGGATCTTTTTTTGACAAATCCATGCTGTTGTTTTATTATTATACTGTGTAAAATCGGGTAGATCTCATCATGAACGAGTCTCTCGAAAAGCTTCGACAAGGCAGACAAAATTGAGATCGGGCGATAGTTCTCAACATCATGTTTAGAACCAGATTTATGTACTGGTGTTACATTTACCTTTTTCCAGATGTCTGGAAAAGTGCCCTCTGTGATACATTTATTATAAATGATATGTAAAGGTGTACTTATTGTATCAGCGGTATTTCTAAGATAATACGCTGGTAAACCATCTGGTCCAGGACCTTTGGTAGTATCTAGAGATTTCAACGTTTTTATGATTTTGTCAACGGTAAGATTAATTTGATTAATAATAGTAGTACCATGTAAATACGCACAGGGAGGACACCAGTCGTTTTTGTTAAATGTAGATTGTTCGTAGACAGATTGAAAGAAATTTGAGAATAAATTGCAAATTTCTTTAGGGTTACTGGTATTTTGACTTTTATATGTCATTGTAGAGGGAACACCTGCATTTGATTTGCGGTTTGAGATGTAGCTCCATAAATATTTGGTGTTTTTATTTATATTATCTTCTACGGAACTTATATATTTAGTGTAGTTTTTTTTACATTCTAAGGAGAATCTGCGTCTCAGGAAAGAAAATTGTTCATAATCTGACACGTTTTGATAAGTCTTCCATTTGACCCAGGCTTCATTTTTGTTTTTAAAAATTCGTATTAGGGACTTCGAGAACCAAATAGGGAATTTAGAAGACCGTGAAGATGATCTTGGAACATGGTTTCTTATCGTTTTGAAAATATAATCGTAGAAAATATTTAAAGAGTCCTCGGCAGACACTCCACTGAAGGTGGTGGCCCAATCTATATTAGTTAAGTCTTCGTTAATTAGATCATAATCGGCTTTGTGAAAGTTGTATTTTATAAATTGTGCACGTGGTAACATTTGGATATTGGATTTATAACCAATGGTGGAGCAGAAAGGAGGATGATAATTGTCAGGAGGTAGCAAAGAAGAAGAAGGCTGGTCGACATTACAACTTATATTACTAATTAATATATCCAGAATTCGCCCTTTATTATTTTTTATATGATTATATTGGTAACCATTAATTAAGGACATAAAATTATTCATTTGTCTACATATCGATGAGCTACCATTGCAGCCGAGTGCCCCAGAGGAATTATTGGCAAGAGTGAGCCATTCAATATCTGGTAAATTGTAGTCACCAAATAACAAGAACATAGCTGGGTTTATTGATTCTAAAGAACTTTGTATTGCTTCAAAATGAGCCAGGTAAGTATCTTCAGAGGTTTTAGGTGGTATATATGCTGCACTTATGTAACATTTCTCCTGACCATCACCGGGAAGTTCAATAAAAATGTGCTCTATACATGATTGATAAACAGTAAGGGTGGTAAAAGAACAGCATTTAAGTTTTTCAGTACGGCAATGAGCACTCCACCCCCATCTTTTTTGTTAGTGGTAACTCGATTACGATCGCATCTATAAACTACGTAACGCTCGTCTATAAATTCAGTATCCAGTATGTGCGGAGTGAGCCAGGTCTCTGTTAAGATTATTATATCGTAACAATTAGATAAGATATTCATATGCAGCGTGTTCAGTTTAGTGCGTAAACCCCTACAGTTCTGGTAATATACAGATAAACTATCCGACATTATGTGTATACAACATTAAATTAGTAGGTTTTGGTAAAATAAACAGTAGCCAGAGCAAAACTTTTTTAAACATTATAAATGGAACGTATATGAAGTCCAGGTGCCACATACAGTTAAATAACACTGTCAAAATAATAATGTTAAGTAGCAAACAAGAATAAATTAAGATGAACACATATCTAGATTTTTTGTTTAGAATAGAATAGGAACAAACTGCTTGTAAATGAAGGTTACTTACAAAACAAATAGTTAGCTTAGTAATAATAAAGACGACTGGCATGCAGAGACATAATATAACTAATACAAAAATTATAGTAACAAATCTCACATAAGCGTTACTGCTAAGAGATTTCTCAACAAAAGACACATTAGAACAAGAGAAAGAAGTGATAAGAATATTATCTGTTTCTCGCGGTTTTACCTGCATTCCCAGGGAGCTACTTTACGCATCCAGATACAAAACTTATAACTTATAACAGTCTCTCAGGTCCCATCTATCTCCATACCAAATTTCATCGAAATCGGTTAAGCCGTTCTACTGTGAAAGCGTAACAAACAAACTCACTTTCGCATTTATATTATTAGTTAGGATTAACGTATTTAATTCTTAGTAGGTTTAAAACGATGAAACGATGAGCGCTTAATTAATTTCATAATATCTTTGCAGACAAATGACCACAAATCTTCTCTTAGCGAATGCTTTAATCAGTTAAAACAATCATGCTCCGAGCTACTAAAAAGTTTTAAAAGCAAAAAATCCTAATGTTTTTATTAAAAAAACTGAAAAGGAAAAAAGTAGCTCTGTCCGATTTGGACGAAATTTGGTTAGTTTTTACCCGGGTCTGAGTAGTAGTTATCTCAGTATGCGGGTGAAAATGCGGGAAACAACTAGTATACCGTTTTTTCGGATGGTAAATCATAAAATGACATTTTTAGTGTCAGACTTTTACTGATAAAACCCATCCATGTTCCTTCCTCAGCCCTTTGTATTCCGGGGGCGCGGTATCTCTTTCGAACGCAGCCCTGGCAGGCTATGGCCTTGGGGGAGGGCCCCATCATCAATGCTGACAGCTCTTTGAGGGGCGCGTTGGACACGAACGCGCCATCGACACGGGTCTGGTCCTTGCCCGATGGCAAGCCACCTATAGCCCACCTTCCGCAGGCCCGCACCTACGGTGGCCGGGAGTCGTCTCGCTACTCCCGACGCTCATGGCATCTTCTGCGGTGGCTGGGGCGTGAGGCCTGTCGCTCCCTCACGCGTTCCGCCGCCTCCTTCTCCAGCATTACAGCTTCGCAGAAGGTAGAGAAGGCTTCTCATTCCGTCTCGCTCCGGACCATGGCCTGAACCGGGGCCGGGTGCGAAACAATGCCTAAATTTAATATTAATATTTATATAAAGATGTGTAATACATATACTGTTACACATCTGTCAATCAATAGTTAAGAAAGTTCTATCCCGACATTATTAACTTATTCATATTGTGAATAAGTTAATATACAGAAATTTGTTTTTAAGTACCTTATTTCGTAGAATATCTTCACAATTCGTTGGGAATTTTCGATAAAGTAAGCTACTATTTGTACATACGTCACCGTGATACAGCAATAAAATGGTACGGTGAGATAACTTTATTGAACGAGTTATAGGTAATTGATTGTAGCCAGTTTGTGTAGATCGATAGAAAGATGTGTAATAGATTTTATTTAGCTATAAAACCTTCTAATAGATTATGATACAAGACATTAACGTTGTAAAATAATTATAAATTATACTAACTGCTTCCCTCAGTTTTTCCAGCTTCCCGAGGGAAGTACTTTACGCATCCAGATAAAAAGTAGCTTATAATCGTCTCCCAGGTCACGTCTATCCTTTTACCAAATTTTATCCAAATCGGTTCCGTTGTTTTACAGTAAAAGCGTAACAAACAAAGAAACAAGCAAGCAAAGAAACTGACTTAGTTGGACTGTTATATTAGTTGGATTATGCAGCTATTGGCATAGTTTAGTAGTAGATGAGCCGTTGGTCCCAGCTGCCAATTATATTTGGAAGTCGTTACCGGTAGTCAGAAGCCAGAAAGTCTGACAACCAGTCATACCAAGGATATCGTGTTACCAGGTTACTGGAATGTAGAGGTAAGATAGGCACTCGTTGCATGTATAACGCTGTTATTTAGCTTAATACGGTTAGATTTGAACATTTAACCGATAATACGTAGATCTATAAAATGCTTCAAATATTAACTAATCGCTAACATAGAGGTACGCCCCTTCTAACACAATGTAATTTTGTATCCATATGACAAAGTACGGACTGCGGCGCGGTTCTCCGTGAAATTGCTCCTTTGCTGCACTATACAAGCATGTGACGCTTCACTTCACTCAGATCTGATCATGCAAAAGTATGTTTTAGCTCATATGCTGCCGTAGTTACGATAAAAATATTCATGACCACACGTGGTACACTGCAGTGGTGTCACACAAACTTTTTTAGTCACTATAGACTGTGGTAAACATAAACCACATTTATTGTGATTGATTCTAGCGACAATCAAAAATATTTGCCCTTATTGTAAAACAAAAACAGTCCCAAAACCTTAACCATTTTCAGTATTATCTTCTATGCCACTTTACTTCATTACCAAATTGAAGAAGATGAAATATGACCATTCAGTCAGAAAGGTGTGAACAAACAAAATGACTCGTAGTCTCGAGTAGTCTCGTATAATTAGCCATTTCCCGCGGTTTCAGTCGTGTCCTAATTCTATGTTTAAGTCCAGATAAAATTTTCCTCTATGCAAAATTTAATTTTAATCGGTGAACCGTGAAATCATAATATACAGACAGACAGTAGCTTTCGTCGTTTTTATATCATACTATCGTTTTACCGTCACCCCATAATTTTGACCGATTGATCGTTATTTCTTTTGCCACTCAAGTCAATAATGATGTTAGTATGAGTGTGTAGGTAATCGGCAACCATAGTTCAATGACACTGAGTGACGTACCGAGGCTCATGGGACGCAATCCATCACACGCCCGATCTCCGGACCTTTCGGTAACAATTCTTTGGCCTTTCTTGTGTATCCATTGATATTTACTTGTGCGGCCACTTATAATATACTTTCTATATTGGTATCACTATCAGGGATTCCTTTTTGATACCTATGTGCTTTATTTTCTTCGTCATATTTGGAGAAAATATATTGTATGAGACGTTGTTTATAGTCAGCTTTACGTGGAATTTTTAAATTTTCAGTGTTCAATTCATCATGTTTGTAAGTTTATATTTATTCCACTAACTTCTGAATTCCTGAACCGATTTATGTTTGAGGTATCGTTAAAATTCTAGGATCGCTCCAAGTAACATAAGCTTGTAAAAGTATGTATATGGGTAAAAATATTATTACTAAAGAAAAAATAAATAAGAATACAGTATGTTTTTTTTTATTATTATTTTTATAGGTAGTTTTTAGGGTTCCGTAGCCAAATGGCAAAAACGGAACCCTTATAGATTCGTCATGTCTGTCTGTCTGTCCGTCCGTATGTCACAGCCATTTTTTTCCGAAACTATAAGAACTATACTGTTGAAATTTGGTAAGTAGATGTATTCTGTGAACCGCTTTAAGATTTTGACACATAAATAGAAAAAAAGCAATAAATTTTGGGGGTCCCCATACTTAGAACTGAAACTAAAAAAAAAAAATTTCATCAAACCCATACGTGTGGGGTATCTATGGATAGGTCTTGAAAAATGATATTGAGGTTTCTAATATCATTTTTTTCTAAACTGAATAGTTTGCGCGAGAGGCACTTCCAAAGTGGTAAAATCTGTGTCCCCCCCCTGGAACTTCTAAAATAAGAGAATGATAAATCTAAAAAAAATATATGATGTAGATTACCATGCAAACTTTCATTGAAAATTGGTTTGAACGAGATCTAGCAGGTAGTTTTTAAGTAATCAGCAATTTTCCTCTACAAACAAACTTAATTATGCGGTCGGAAAAAAACAAGATAATTGCGACTTTATTGCGTATTTTTTCTTTCCAATGGTCGGAACCCTCGGTCCGCGAGTCCAACTCGCACTTGGCCGGTTTTTTTGACATAGCACTCATGTTTTAAGACCACAAACCATACAAACTACTACTACAGTTGTTTCGCCAATTTTCTCATCGATAAATATTTACTTAGACAGATTCCTCAGTTATCGATATACCTCTTTGTATCAAATAATAACGTCTTATGTTCCGGCTTTGTCGTATTGTTACATAAAATGGAATGTACCTATACATAAACTAAGAACTCAGACATATTATATTTATTCTATAAAATACGTATGCTACTTTATTCGGGTTTAAAATATTAATTAAATAAAAATATTTGGTGTTCCTTTATATACTAAGATATGTATTTGTATTGAGGATTCATTTTAGTCATATTATCATACTAACCTAACCTTACGTGTGTCATTGAATAATATATTTAGGTCAATTTTAACTTTAACGTTAAGTAACTTTGAAAACTTCATTCAAATGGCCACACTTGAGGATAGCAAATGAATAAAAAAGTATGATGCTTAACTAAAATTAAAATATTAATCATAACATTGCTCATGGGAAGCTCAGGGAAAAAAACTTAAGTCAGAAAGTGTTCATAGCTACAACTACTAATTGCTAAAAAACTCAAATGAAAAAGAAAGAATAAGATTTAATGCTATGAGATTTAAATGCAGATAATAGTATAATAGAGTTAAGTGTTCTAAAATAGTCTTTAGTTTCATAGCTTTTAGTGTTGAAATTGCAATGTATATAGTGACCGCCCTCTTATTTTCAGCAGAGGAAATATGGTCGAGTTTAATAATAGGAGAAAATTATATCATATTAAAAGATAAGATTATTCCCCTTTGCCATTTAAATTATAATCCTGTTACCATAGCAACTCTTACAAGCAAGTAATAAGAAGAAGTTCCCAAATATTTGCACTAAAAAGGCCTTGAATAAGAGTGTTAATAGCGCCTGTAATTTTCCGAGTGTTTAACTAACCACAGTCCAATAATTACTAGACATTTATTTAGCTGTGTGCAAACAAGCTGATTTAATTCCAGTGGACGTCCATCATTGCGATGGGCGGTCACTAAACTTTGCATACACGCATTTATGATGCATGGCGTTAATTAAAAACTGTACACAATGCGGAATTTTTGTTTTAAATGAACAATTTAATGATAGAGTTGATTGTGATATTGTATTATCTTTTTGCTTTCATCATCGGCCTCTTTACCATCCCACTGCTGGGCAATCACGTTGGATCATTACGCTTGCTCAAGATGGATTTGTGATTTCAGACTTTTAAACCAGGCTTCCTTACGGTACCAGTTTTCCTTCATCGTTAGTTAGTGCACATTCGTAAGATGCAGGTGCCTTGCCACTAGGCCACCACGACTTTTTAACTTTGCTTTGTAGCTTCGAATATCTGTCGACAAATTATGGCGTTTAACGTTTTGAATAACTACTGTTTATGATGCTGAAAATTTCGGTATTGGCAAGGATACGAAAATAGGTGCATGCTTTAGCTATTAACAGCTAGTTACGCCTTTGAAAAGAGTTGAGAAAATTTGATGAAAAAAAAAGGTTTTAATTGTAGATTTATATTTATCGATCAAATATTTAAACTTTGTTTACGTGCAATATTGTTTAGTTCGTTATTGAAACCCAATTTTGTTACAAATAAACAATTTAGTTTAGGATTATAAACTTTTAGGTTTTGGGGTTTAAACTTTGACATTGTTTTATTTTGTAGCAAAACAGATGTTACGGGGTCTTATTTCCTACCTGGAATGTTCAACGCTTGAATATGTAAATAAATAAATCTGCGCAAAACCGCATACCTAATGTAGGCAAGAGGGGATTCAAAGGGCTGATCTATAATAATACCAATTGTATCGTTCATACAATACGAAACGGGGAAGCCTACAGACATTCCATTCACGTATATACATAGGGATTTATTAAAAGAGGTCATGTCGGTGAAAACGCCTGAAATATTGAGGATGTCAGGTAAATTTATAGGGATAATATGTTGAAGGCACGAGAAGCTCAATTTCCGAGAAAGTTTACTGTGATTTTTTCTGTCTAAGAAAAATAGATAGCAAAGATTGTTAGAACGTCAAAAAAGTTTGTGCAATATCGCGCGCGCCGCCGCTTGTAGGCTACCTCAGATATTTTTCGCCTTTCAGATCCACTATATATGTTTATTATACATGAAAGTAGTTTATTCTCATCAATACTTTACCAAAAATTTAAAAATAAGTAACTCAAATAACCAACAAAACCTCTTTCTTATAGAAATTGATTAAAAATTCTTTATGACTTGAAAGCAAAAGGTAAATAACTTTAAGAACATTCACAACATGTGATATTATGTCACAAATGACTCGATTTATTTTACTGCAAACAGTCTGGTATAACATTCTTCACTGAACGCGATCATCTGCTCATAAAAGTTTATATGAAAACAAATTCTTTGGCGGCTCGTAAACGGGACATCATAAAAATGTACGCGCGATCTCCCATCGATAGAGGCAGCAGCTGATGAGACCGATTATATTTATGGTATACGCGTTCCCTTAGGACGTCGCCTCGAGTGTCTAAATCTCCAAAAGCCCCACCCAAGTACGGCAATGTATCATTTTTATGAGCCTGGCCAAAGTGAATTTGCAGGGCGAGATAACTGGAACGTGTTAGTCATTTACATCTAATGTGGCCAACCGTAATTTAGGAGTAACAACTTTCCCAAAAATTTCGCTTCGGCTGAGCAATTAATTTTATCCCTTATCGGCCTTTGATAATTGGTTTAGATAAGCCTTTAATGGTGCTGTTGCTTTCCAGATGTCTATATAAGTTTGAAAAAAAAAATGGTGTGTAAACGAGCCGAATGAACGTTTACTTAAAGACGTATGAACAAAACAAAAACAAAAGAGAAAATTTTGAACTAATTTCGTACGAAAAACCCAAGTCATTCTCACGTCTGTCAATAGTGACTAAGGCAATTACAAAGGTCTAGATCTAATCGTAGCGGTCTACCCTCGGGAAACTAGTTACATATCAATACTTATCTTCCTGTTTGTTAATACTTGTGCTAAATATTGACGCAATTTCACATTGATGTTAATAAAAAAACTACTACAATACTTTCATGCTCTAGTAATATTTAATAGTCAATTAAACAGAACACACGTATAAAAACTTAAAAGTTTTCGAAGCAAACGTCAATTATCAGGTAAAATAATTAATAGCTGAGAGCCAGTTAGGTACAAAGGAGTTATTAATTTCCTATACGGTAAACCATTCAGCTATTTAGTTCCGGATCGTGTCGATTTTCATTTCAAGTTACTCAGCTTGTATCTATTGAAATTGCAAAATTTGAATACGTGCATGAATTTGCCTGTAAATGTTCACTTGGATTCAAGCCCGTGCATGCAAATACATTTTCAATTTTGATATTACCCCGAAAATGGTTCGGAAATTAATAAACTGCCCCAAAGGCATAATTTGGCTAATACCTATTTAATCAAATATTCCTTTGCAAATTTATTTCCTTTTATTGCTGGCGAACTGGTGTCATAATTGGTATTTGTGGTTAATTATCTAAATCAATCACGTGTACTTGGGACATCAAGTACATGTTATATTTTTTAGTACATCTATACTAATACTAATAATAATATTATAAAGAACTAAGATTTATTTGTTTGTAGGGATTTAATTCAAAAAGTACAAGACCGATTTCTAAAATTCTTTCGCCATTAGAAAGCTACATCTTTATGAAGTGTCATAGGCTATATTTATTTCCAGAAATAATTAGGGATCGACTAAAACTTGAATAATGTAACCCAAGGTGTTAAAAAATTGTCCGCGCGGGTGGAAAGCTTGCATCTATATAACTGTTAAATTATGGAAACTGTAATTTTATAATAAGAATATCTTTTATTTGGTAGCTTGTCTACATGGTATAAAAAGGATTCTGTTGGCGATTCACCTTATGATATAGTTATGTGGCTAGTGTAGATCAGCCTATCATTATAAAAATAAACATAGAACTGATTTGTACTTTACTATGATTAAAAGGGGTATGTCATTGTTTCATATCAGATTTAATCTGCAGCGTTAAGTGAAGAGTTTATCAACGGTTTCACTGTGGCCCAAAAACATTTCATTCAATCATATTCAATTATCTACATTGGAGAAATTACGACAAGAGTCCGAGTTTAATCTAAGTAACTACAAATAAGAATACATACTGATCCAGCTGTATCTACCCCGTACATAGGTTTATGTAACAGGATAAATTTCCTCCCAGCTGAAGTTTCAAATAACATCCACTTAATTAAAGTTAATCTCGAATGGTGTTGCGCCCGACGACACGATTCCATTAGGAAGCAACACTGAACCGGCTTATCTAGGTCGTATTATTGAAGGAGAACTGTTTATGTACAACCTGTAGCAATTAAATTTAAATTGTGCATTCACGACTATTGCAGTCGTTAAAGTTTCCCTGTTCAAATAATTTTGCTGTAGTTTTGAATTTTGTCATGGGATTTGTGTTTTTTTATTTATCGAATTAGTCTTGCCATTAATTTTATATATAACTTAGGTAGCTTAATGAGTAATCCTAACCTCCTGACTAATATTACAAATGAAAACTTACGTTTATTTGTTTGTTACGCTTTCACGGTAAAACGTCTAAACCGATTTAGATGAACATCGGTATGGAAATAAATATGACTTTGGAGACGGTTCTGAGCTACATTGGTTATGTAGTTCCCCGGGAAAACAGCGAGTATTTATAAAGGGCGTTATTACAACATAAATGTGGCAGAAAAGTTCAATGCAACGGTAAAAATGAAACATGATCGTCGCGTGCACATAAACGGAATATTTAAATGAGAAAAATTTTTCCACTGATCCTTCAAAACAGTTTTACCAAAAACTGGAACAGTAACCAATCTAGTCTAACTCTAAAAGTTTAAAATAATAAAAAACAAAAACGAATTTACACTTCAGAAATGAAGTACCTTAGTAACCAAAAAATATACTGTTTAGAATATATAATAATGACGTGCAAGATAAGCAAAGCAGTAATTGCTTGGCACGCGCTGCTTCCACGTTGTGCCAGCAGTTTATGTCCCACATGTCATTTGGCGGTACTCATAAAATTTTACTTATTATGGAACCCTAAATACCGCTCACAATACACAATGATTTGCCGATGTATAGAACTATGCTTCTGTTTAGTAACGTTATGACTTGCGTGTGACCTTTAAAACCTTGTAAATATAGCCACAAATACAACTGCCCTAAATTAATATTTAGTAGCTTCTGGATATTAAAGTTTCTTACTTATGAAACTAATTCTAATTTATGCCAATAATGAAATTAGTTTCCACGCTATGCAGCATTTTCTGTAAGTACAGCTTGCATACTACGGATGTTTTTATAACAAACTTGAAATTCGATTTGCCCTTCGCTAGATCGTTTACATTGGAGTAGAATCCACTTGAATAACAAATGAACTGTCTGACCTTTGCAATCAATATTTCGTCTGTAACAGTTCGGTTTGCAGAGCCAAAGAGAAATCGGAAAATGCGAACTGTATCTAGGTTTCTATAATAGTGGAAATGTTACGAGTGAGTGCTGCCACATGCAAACACGCATAAGTCAATGTTATCATTGTTGATGAATTCTGGAGTTTCAATTTGGTGGTGTATTGGGATGATAGTTCAAAGAGCAATCAACAACACCAGAAGTTGATATAATTTGAACCATAAAGAGAAAATATGTATGTACATGTGAGGACGATTATTTACTCAATTTTCATAAATTTTATTTACGTTCTAGTAAGGCTACGTTTAATAAGTATCGACCTATACCGCCGCTCAGTTTGATATTTTAACGAAAGTATTTTATCGAGGTCAGTGCTCATCTAACATGCGGCAGTCTGGGACGTATATTTTAAAGCGCTAAAGTTTTCTCAGTCGTTTCAAAGTCGGTACATTAAAGGAACTATAGGCACGTTTATCCAATAGTTTCAGTGAACAATTGACCACATCATTTTTCAATGGCTTGAGTTCATAAATGTCCACTGCAGAACGTGGCTCTCTTTTATCGAATTTATAGTGAACGATTCCGGGGGGATATTGCTTTACTCATCACGAAACAGCTTGATTGGTCAGCGTATGTAGATGTAATAATGTTATAAAAGATAAATTGGAGGAATACATTACTTCACAATACGATTGAATAAAATATGTTTCATCAACATCGATGCTGTAGATACTGAATGAATAATATAATTGGCAGATGGATCCTTTCCACGAAAACTCGTTTGGCAAAAGCACGTTATATGAAAAAAGTAATAATAACCTGATCTATGTGGTGGTAATGGAGGATGCGAAAAGTAGTTATCTATAGATGTGAGTGAAACTACGGGAAACATAAAATGATTAAAGGATATTTAAATTTCAATTATTGCTTTAATAATATTATGAAATATTTACTTCGCGTATTTCGGAAGTGTCACTAACGATTTGAATGTTTAGTATCCCACTTTTTACCCGACTGTCGAAGGAGGTTAATATTTTTAAATTTATCTCGATAATTTGTTTTACAAAATAAAAGCTCTCTGTCACTGCCGTACCACTTATACTACTACGTACTACTAAATATTAAGTTACGGAAGCTGCTGTTCAGCCGCCCTTTACGCGGCCCAGCATATCTTCTATACTTATAATAAATCTGTAGAGAGGTCAATTCTGTACATGAAATATATTTCCAAAATAACTATCAGGGGGTGATTAGGGATCGATACTGATGCCAAAAATGCAATCAGTAAAATTTTTGTCTGTCTGTCTGTCTGTCTGTCTGTCTGTCTGTCTGTCTGTATAAACTCTATAGAAACAAAAACTACTCGACGGATTTTAACGAAACTTGGTACAATTATTTGTCATACTCCTGAGATGGTTATAGTATACTTTTCATCACGCTACAATCAATAGGAGCAGAGCAGTGAAGGGAAATGTTGTCATTTTATTTAAACGCGCTAATCTCAGGAACCGCTGGTTCTATTTAAATAATTCTTTCGGTGTTAGATAGTCCATTTATCGAGGAAGGCTATAGGCTATATATCATCACGCTAAGACCAATAGGAGCGGAGCACCACTATTCCACGCGGACGAAGTCGCTGGCAGAAGCTAGTACCAAATAAAACAGTTTTTTTTTTAGCTATGAATGACACTGATTTCCGAATATGGTTACCGAATATGTTTAGGTAATACGTTTATTATAGCATACGTCTGTACCCCGATAGTTACGGGAGAAAGATTTCTTCTAAATAAGTCTGCTCCGTTGTCGCCCAGTTCATAATATAGTTGCCAAATAAGAGATTGCTGTATAAAACACGATTGCAATTTAAAGTGGCGGTTGATTCTTCTAGTTCCTGAAAGTGCATCCGAAAAAGTTTTTTTATATAGTTTTCCTCATACAAAACAATATTCACCTTTCACTGAAATATTGTGTAAATGTGTCCAAGCATGTGTCAAAATTTACCTTAATTTTGACGTACAACACGAATTTGTTGAGGATTCGTCGTTTACGTTTTTATTTGGAATATCCTTAAATCAAATGTCACTTTCACACGACGAGGGTTGTGAAAAAGGTAAGTAATCTGAAATGGTAATAATGTTGGAATTAGCCAGGTGTGTTTTTATTCATATCTCACAACATTTACCTTATCAATATATAATACGTAACTATTTTTAAAAGTATAATAATTAATTTCAGAAGAATATAATCCTGGCTCGTTACAAAAAAAAACTATAAAAATACCTACTCAAAGGTAGAATTATTGAAAAGTGTATCCGTAAAAAACACTGTATATTTTTTATAAATAATACTATAATTTAATTGAACTTTGAACTTTTATTTTTTTGAATAAATTATATAGAAATAAATTTAAAAAAAATAACTTATTCTACGTGATTACTTTAAATTATTTTGTGAAAGTTTTTTTAAATCATAAACCTATTTAATTAATATTATTATTGCTTTAGCCTCCATTAGGTTTGAGATTGCCTTTGTAGGATTTACATAATTGACTACGTGGAGGGTAGATAAAATTTAATAACCTATTTAGGTTATTAAGCTTAGTGAATTAGGAAAGCCGCCCACGGTATTGTATTTTATTAGTGTTTCTTTCATAGCAGCTGTTAAACATATTATTAATATAGGTAAACAAAAACCTCATTAACTGCAACTGCATACAGCTTCATGCTCTTGATTCCGCGTCTTATTCCGCAAATGGAAAATAAAACGTAAAACATAGCGGCGCGCCTGGCAAAAATAAGGAGGTTATTTTTAAATGTTTTTTTATTACAAAATATTATAAAATTTGTAAAATTTTATTCATGAAAAAAAATGGTTTTTTGATACTGATCATTAAAGATCCTTAATATATCATTGGCTGTATAAAGTTGTTTATTCTTTCGGGAATGACTATTTGCTTTTTGTACATGCAATTTATTTGCAGTATCCGTGCAGTTGAGGAGAAGGAAAGAAACTGAGAAAGAGAAAATCGCTTAAGGGACGTACTTTTATCTTACGCTGTGGGCGGAGCGGGAGGGAAGCCTCAGATTTTTAGTGACTAAAACACATCTGTGTTCCTTCCTCCAGGGACGCGGTACCGCTTTCGAAAAATTCCGCAATCCTCGCGTAGGAACTGGCCCTGACGGGGCCCGTCACTCAATCTGACATATGTTTGAGGCATGTGTGGAGTGTTTCACACACACCTCAAAGATGATCCCAACGCATGATATTACGAATGTACCTATTTTTAAGGATGGGAAATCATTAAATGACTCCTCTCGTTGTGGACGGGAGAAGTGTCATACGCGATGATTTCTGACAATAATCTCCAACCGCGAGCATTAAAGAACGTTCCAAAATCTCTTTAACGAAAATATTTTTTGGTTCCAAAACACTAAAACATAAACCTAATTGTCCTCTTTTTGGTATTGTATTTATAATGTTTTCTCTACCGTTAAAAGAACATGCATACCTTGTAGCCAAAATATAATTAGGTACCGACACGAGTCAGCGCAAAACTTTATGTGCGACTGTCGTGTTCATTAGCTCTCTTCTCACCTACCTACGCTTAAGAAATTATTCCTGTCTGTTGAAATTGCTTAGATTAAAATAGGTTGAACTATAAAATATAATTGTCTCCGAAATGTTGTTGGCTCGTTCTTGAAAACTTTGTTGACAACAATAATCGTCTTGTTAGCTCACATTGCTATTTTTGTATGAAACGTTTTTAATAATTTATCAAAGTCGAATAATACCTGCCTTTGCCCTTTAAAGGGTTTAATTTATTTGTAAAAAGGATTTTTGTAGGCGTTAATTACTTCAGTGAAAAAACATTTTTACTATTAATTAAAGAAGCGCTGCGGATGTCAGACGGAGTTTAATCAAAGGCTCATCGATAAATACCTACTAATTAATTTTATTTCCTTCCACTAATTAAAAATTCCTTTTTGGTTCTAAGGAAAACTGTGTTCGTTTGTGTTACGGATACGCAAAGTAAGTTTTATTTTGTATTTTTTGTTGTAAAGAGTATTTCTTGGTTACGGAGGCTTGTGGTACCTATCTGGATTAAGTAGTTTTGTAATAGATATTAAGACGAAATAATTACCTACCATACTACGTTAGAATTGGTACCCAATTTGACTAAACACTGCTGAATAACAATATTGTACATGTAACTATTACCTACCATCCCTGTAACAACGCAACTACTAGATGTAACCGATATCCTAATTTTGGTGCTCTATCTATCTGACGGGCTTCTGTTCATATATAATAATATTACATATATATTCGTACGACAATTAGCATCGATTGTTCAATGTACTGTATAAGGCGGCCTGGGCGCTGCCCACGTTCTTCAATTGAGTATTAATTTATTTTGTAGGGAATCGTTATTTTCTCTAAAATAAAATACCGAAGTTATTCCTTAGAGCATCAGTTATATGCCAGTGAAAGTCCTATTCAAATCGATCTAGTCGTTTCGGAAATTACCCGGAACAAGCAGACAGATGGACAGACGGACAATAAATTAAGAAATGCGTTTTTATAAAGGCCCATTGTAACATTAATAACATTTATTAAAAAAATATTAAGCTCTTCAATTTTATTTAATTGTATAAGAAAATCACGTTTGTGTTGATTGAATTATGTATTTTTTATTTCAGTTCACTGTGCTACTTCACTGGAACACGTATAGGCATAAATAAAAGGATTTTAATCGAAAAAGCCATATTTAGATATCCGCCTACCTATGCAACAAAATTGTGTTCAACCGTAAAATTGCATTGACACTTCAAACCCACCATCAATTATTCTCGTAGATTAGAAACCATTATATTTTTCCAGCGAATCGGTGTTATGGCAAATCATGACAAATGGCTATCCATATCCGTTTAACGACGTCGTACTTATGTCGCAATATCGGAAAACCGTATATCCGTATATCTACTTTTTATGCTATCCTTTCCATGAGATAGCTACCTATAAACTAGCAGCATGAGGGAGAATGAGTTGACACTTCTATAAGTTACTGTAAAAGCCGGAACCACAGTAAATCCTAAGATATACCACCAGGGAAACTTATGATTTACCATTTCTTAATGGTAAAAAATTCGAAATGTTCTATAATAATCATTCATTTAGAGTTTTTACCACAACTTTTATCAAATTAGATATCATGTTCAGTGCATCATCGTTTATAAAATTTTTACCCCCATCCTGGTGGTAAAAGTTCAAAATAAACATTGGTCGTAGAACATTTTGCACTCATTACCATTAAGAATTGGTAAATCTTAGGTTTATTGTACATAAAAAAATTAGTTTAGAGGCTTGTAGTTATCGAAACTATTATTTAAGAGTGATCTCGCGTCATGGATAATGCTGTTAACCATTAAGTTTTAGTCATCAAAAAATACCTGCAATATGACCAGTCTACTCCTGTACCTACAATCTATACGGACCAGGCAATTATCCGATACCAATAATAATATCAAGTTATCCGACAAGCCGTCGAACCCGATACCTGAAATTGCTTAAATTATACAGTAATCCAACAGTTCAAAAATTTTAAATACATATTCGTAAATCCGCATTATAATCCACGTACCACGTGCTCTGGTTTATTAATTACCACCTCGTCCCGCAGTAATGCACTCTAGTCCATTGAAAAGTTACATTTGGGGTTGCGTTTTTTAGAGGACGCAATTTTATTTTTTTGATGTGTAGGGGGGGTCAGTATAAAGCTAAAACCAAGTTTGTGGGGTCGCCACCCTTGTCCCCCGGCCGCCATCTTGAAAATAGGGGTTGAAAAGGTCTTCACGATATATCTCTTAAACTGTTTATCCGATTAAAAAAAATCTTGACATTTTTGTTGCAAATTAAATTCTCTACAACTTTGATCCGCAACTTTTTGTCATAGAACTATAAATAAAAAAGTTATAAGCGAAAATGTTCAGAATTCCAGAAAAAAAAAATATATTTTTCGATATAACTTTTTTTTATCATTTTACGAAAAATTATATTAGACCATTTTTGTAGATCGTTTTACGAGGAACAACTTTTATGTAAAACATTTTTCATTAAGTCAATAGCTAAGGTTTTACAGCGCTCCAAAGTAATAGGCCAGTGCTTTTAGCCTCTAAAAACGGTAAAAAGTGAATAAAATAATAGTAGGATGAAACACATTGGAAAAGGAGAAGAATATAATAAAAATGATAGGAAAAATAAATTACGGGCGATCTGAGGTCGGGAAGTGGGGGGAGAGGGGGGTTAAAGTTAAAAAAATGGTTATCTCAATTTCCGGCAAAACTACAAGTCCTATGAAAAAAGTTAAATGGCAAAATTGTAGGTAATAAAAAGACCTACAACTTTTGTATTGACACTTTTTCACATACCCTCAAAATTTATGTGAAAAATTCAAAAAACCAAGTTTTTGGAGTTTAATTTTTATCTTTTACAATAATTATTTTTTTTCCACGAAATTTGGTGAAAACTTGCCTTTCTATGTCCCAAACACACTGTAATTAATTTTATTTAAAATAATTATTTTTTAATCTTATTTTGACTTAATATCGAAAAAACACCCTAATTTTCAATCGAAAATTCTCGCGTCAAAATATCACTTTTTTTTAAAAAGTCGGTGGTCTTTTTGTTTGTTGAAATCTCTAATTTCTGATGGTATAAAAAAATATTTACATTTCTATGGTAAATGTTCTCAGAAAATATAAAGAAACGCTACGAAATAACAGGTAGTAAGGCCTGAAGGTTCTGAACATTTTCGCTTATAACTTTTTTATTTATAGTTCTACGACAAAAAGTTTCTGGACCAAAGTTGTAGAGAATTTAATTTGCAACAAAAAATGCTAACAATTTTTTTTTATTAAATTAATAGTTTAAGAGATATATCGTAAAAACCATTTCAACCCCTATTTTCAAGATGGCGGCCGGGGGACAAGGGTGGCGACCCCACAAACTTGGTTTTAGCTTTACACTGACCCCCCCTACACATCAAAAAAATAAAATTGCGTCCTCTAAAAAACGCAAGGTTAGGCCTAAAAAATGTAACATTTCAATGGACTACTCCTCGTAACCGCTTAACAGGGCTTGAAATATTTCAATATACCTACTTTTTACGTATTCAAATTATGTCTTCATAGGTATTACATCATCATAAACGACGCGTTATAAGAGGAAACGAAATGAATTTTAATATACCGAACGGTACGCAACGTTGTGTTTTAATTTATTCGGTCGATAAAACCACTCAGCTTTTTAATAAACACGCATGAATTACTCGCTTTCCTCCGCGAGGTCCTGAATAAATAAAGGAGGACCATCCCACACCGTTCCTTCATTCCCTTTGTGCTCTCATACTTCCTGGCATGCGTAATGGGATACCCAACCAAAATGGCGGCTTAGAAATCTTTTGTGCTAAATAAAAATCAGAAGAATGGGCGACGGACTAAATAACTTTAGTGTAGCCCCTGCCGTGTCGCCACATAAAGGAAGTGTTTATTATTTATTTAATTTTCAAGTTTTTGACAGCTTGCTTGAAAAAATTCCACTGCTTATTGAGATATTTAAGTGGGTTTCGAATATTTCTCGGAACTATAATCATGTCGATGTTTCTTTCGTCGAGGTTTAATTTCAATATTTTGGGATAAAATAACTTAAGGTATTCATTTAATGAATCTGAAGTTAAAGAAGTAGGTTTACTGGATGCCCCTCATAATATTAGACATAATCATTAATTATTATAAAAACTTTTAATAAATTATTTCTAAGAAAATAAGCATAATTATAAAGTAAGCACTACGCTTGATTTACACGACGCAAACATTTACATTGACAGGAAAATTTAATTTCAGTAAGGAGCCCCGCGTAATTAAATATGCTTTCTTTGGTAGTTATTGATTCGTTTAGATCGTTACATAATTTTGAATCTATGTAAAGTTATAACAGCTTGATACCTTTAAACGGTATCATGTGAGCCTTTAATTAACTGTCGAGGAACCGTTTCATTGGGCGTCGGGGTATTAATTGGCTGGACAACCCGTTCACCCGCACACTGACGCTTTTGGTGTGTCTCTAATACAAATATTAACAAAATTAGTCTGTGTGGTTGGAACATTACGTACCGGATTAGACGTGCAGTGCATTGGGGGAGGTTAGAGCGGTAAATAGCAAGTAGATTGCAAAGATTTGTGGAACTACTCTGCCAATATTTCTCTAAGCATTCATTCAGTATTCCCATGTTGCTTCCTGTTGCTTTTAATATGGCCACCCCTTCTCAGCCCTGGGGAATAAAGGAGATAACTTATGTAAAAACAACCTTTTCTATTATATAATATATCACAAAAGTTATTTACTAATATATTTATTTATTTTTTATTTTAAACCGTAACACATACTTTTAAATACGCAGTACTTATGTATGTTATGTCCCAATATCCCTTTTAAAATTGCAAGTTCAATGGTTAAAAAAAAAGTTTTATGTTAGCTTACTAACTTATTATTTTCTAACCTAATTTTGAATGTGAGTTTAAATGACAGAATACTTCAACCGGCCCTAAAAATATGTCATCCATCATTACAGTTAATAATTTTCTATTTGCTATTACAGTTTTTCCAGCACGTGTTTATAGGTCCCACAGCGTCCAAGTGTAGATGTTTCCTACGCCACGGACTGGGATATTACTCATCGCAACGCGGAAGTGTAGACAGGGACATCCGCGATTGCAGCGCAGTCGTGTTTGTCAATGTTACCGAGATTTATCGTCTGTGGTCGGTGCCAAAACTGCACACATGTGTGTTTACCTTTACTACAATTTACGATTTACTTTTAACGGCACGCACCGAATGTGTACCGTCATGGTCGATTGACGTTTACAGCTATCGTTAAGCCACTAACTGTGTTACGGTTCTGTGTACATTTTGCTCTTAAACTTTTAAAAAATGCAATAGATCTATTATTTGTAGCTGTACAAAAAGGTTGAGATGGCCTGTTTTGTAAATTTAGAACAGAAGAAATAAAAAAAAAATAGGAATATTTTTTTGTGTTTTGTTGTCTTAAGGCAAGGTAGATAAACCAAAGAAAAAATGGATGGACAAAAGATGAAGTATAAGGAGGAAAAGGGGGGTAAATGTTAGTATAACTAGAAGAATGGAAAACAAAAACAAATTGCATCAAATTGAAAGTTTATAGATTTAAATTTATCTTATTCATTCATTTTCCTTTTACCCTTTGCTATATCTTTGGCACTTTTAATATAAAGTATTTTTATTTGTCGATTGTATGAATGAATGCACAAAATCCCAGAAATATACGTAATTGAGACCGCTTTTAAAAACATTGATTTTAATATTTATAAATTTAAATATTTTAAGTAAGCATTAAGCTATTTGTATCCAGTCAATATTCCCAAAAGCACATTCAAAATTAATCATACGGACCCGAATGTTCTGGAACAAAATTATTATCCTTATACAGCAAAGTGCCAGAGTCATCGTGCGCAATTACATTTATTTTTAGGGTTCTCAAATGCTTACAGAAAAACGTTACACTAAAACGATACCTGTGTATTTTTCCCAATGTTTTCTATTTAATCGTTGCATACCTACTTATTTTTACATCAATTTAAAGATTCTTATAAAAGTGATTGGGTTCCTTTTTTAGAGTTCCGTAGCCAACAATGCCCTTATAGTTTCGCGATGTCTATCTGTCTATCCGCGGAATAACTCGGAGTTATTAAGTACTAGAAAACTGGAATTTGGTATAGATATTCATATTGACCGCGCAGACAATTAACAAATCTTTGGAAGATTTTTTTTAGATACCGATTCGGTACACGTAAAGTGGGAATAAATATTTTTTTTCTCATGTAGCGTCATGTGGACATCTTCGATAGGTTTTTTTGGGTTTAGTCGGTGTGTGAAAACCGTTTTTAGATTCATGGAGCCGTTTGCGAAATATCAAACTTTATAGTGCTAATCCTTCGATTCCCGGACATCGCCTTATAATTTCTGAAGCCCGAGCCTACTCCTGCGGCGCCTGGGGCGTGAAGACTATCTCTCACGCATGTGTTTCACCTCCTTCACTTGCATGACTGCTTCGCAGAAAGAGGTGGCTGCTTGTCATGCCTTCTTGATCCGAATGCGCCACGATTGTGGCATGCCCAAAGTAATTGTGGTTTATCCATAAAGTAACAAACAGATTATTAATACATTTTATTTTTAATGATGCTTCAAAGACATTGAAAGAACCCTTTTAACCTAATTATTTTCATGGCTTGCCAGCTGTAATTTAAAACGTTATTAACATACATGTAATTATGATCTTACACTATAAAATGTAGACTAAACAAGGTTCCGAGTAAATTTTCAAAGCCTACTTAAGAACAAATATTAATTTAAAGTATCTAACTAGGGAAACATTTTGTCTAAAGGAAAAACTTATTGAGACTATAAATAATGCATCATGAGAAGAAAAATATCCATTACAATGTTTTCTGATGAGGGAGAAATAAGAAAAAAAACATCCAATAACAATGGAATAGTACAAAGCAAAACCGCTAATATAAAAAAACTCAGTCTGGAGCTATTATTTGTATTTATAATTAAATAACAAAACAAATACTGATGCAGCTGCTGATCTGCACTAATAATTATTAACAAGTATTTTCTATTTACCGTGTGTAATTTATTACATTGAACTTATTGTTTTGTTTAGGCTTTGAAAGAGAGGTAATTAATATTTTTTACGTTGAGACTTGGATTTGGTAGAGGAGCTCGTAGCTCAATAACAGGCGGGCTGACCTGCCGATTACCTCCGATACCTCCATTCCTCGCAAAGCAGGTTAAGCTGTAGATCCTGGCTGTCTCTACTGGCTACACCGAAGACTTCAGCGTGTGCTTCAAATTGATTTCGGACGTACTTAATGTTTACCTATAGGAAATATTAAATCTGTTGGTAGCAAAATATAAAAAGTACCTTTTATTAAACTGTTGATTGTATGACATTTAAGTTGTAAGCCTCTTTTCGTCTAAATTATTTCTGTTACTCGTTAAAAAGTGAAGAAATAAAATTAAGTTACGGAACAATTATCCTCAGTTCGCTTTTCGTATTTGACAGGTTTTTCTGTATAAATTCTATTCAAAGGCGTTCGGGCGTCTTCGATTCAATGATCGAAGTTGGCTCATATTTCTTCTCCTACGCAATTCAAGTTTGCTAATGAAAGACCCTTGTAACTTTAATCTTTGTAAAGTAGAAAATCCGTCGTGAAACAATTTTACCGCGCGTTAAATAGCAACTTATTAAAATATAATTTTCTTCCGCCTGTCAATAAATTTGAGCTAAAGATTTGCTTCAATTACAAATATCAAATGCTAACCGAGAATAAATTTATAAACGAATCAAGTTGTTCCAAAAACTCTCAACGATCTCCGATTTTCATGTGGGTTTTCTTTAACTAATATATTGATTAGAGCCGGGTTGTCAGTAGCAAGCTGCAATTACAACATTTGCATGTTATGTTACAGAAAGATCTAGTGTATCATGGTCTGCGAGTTTTGTAGGTTTGAGATTCGCAACGAGCCGACGATCACCACGCTACACATTCTATTACCATAACCTTTGCATGTTACTGTTATCAAAATACAACGAACTATCTAAGTTCGCGACCCTCCTGTGAGCAGGACAAGTGTTGATCGCAGTGATTTTACACGAGTATACACTATAATCTTGTTACTGTATCTGCCCAGTTACTGTGACAGCTCGCTAATGAGTATCTACCCGGCTTTAAGCGCTAGAGGTTATGACTATTCAGTCATACTCAGACAGTTAAACTCTCTGTTTCTTCATAGTCGCTTAGTTTTGTAAGTTAAGCCCTGGATGGAGGCCCTAATTTCATTTAAGGCACTTCACAGGCAAGCCCGGTTAATCAGTAGACACGATGCCATACAAAAAAAAACTCTTATAATATTAGAAATATAAGAATACCAAAAATATTAATAATATAGAATAATAACTGCTACACACGTTAAAACATAAATAAATTAGAACAAAAGTGAAGATGCATATTAAATTATATTAATTAGGTAAGTACCTTCTCTTTTATTTTCTTAAATATATCATAAAGGTATTTGTAATAGTAATCATTCGCTCATACTTACATATAATACCATCATTGTCAACAAGGTAAACCGAGTTACAATTAGTGACGAAAGCCCAACTTAATTTAAAATCTCGTTTGTTACGGGCCGTGGTTAGTTAAAGGTAGATTAATCTGCATTGCATTTTTCCACAGACAGGTTGGTAACTGATTGTTTATTTATTTTGAACTCCACTGCATACATTTTGTATCAATTAAATCATACTGATTCAGAGTTGGTTTATATTTTTATGCGGTAGTTTCGAATAACAAGAAACCAATAGAGGAATATTATAGATTAATGTGTTTATTTATACATGTAAAAAATTACTTGTGAGTAATTTTCATGTTGTGAACGTAAAATCCATACATGGATTTATGAATGTTAGGAATATGGTTTTCAAATAAAAACTAATAATAAATATTCAGACAAACCTGCAATAATTGTGCTTGTCTATTGAAGTTAAATCTACTTACTTTTTCATTATTGAATTAGGTCAATGTTAGATATAATTAGTTTTTAAGCACATACTCCAATGCTGTTATTAATAATATTAGTTAACTTTTTAGGGTTCCGTAGTCCGACAAGGAACCCTTATAGTTTCGCCATGTCCGTCGGTCTGTCTGTCTGTCTGTCCGTCTGTCTGTCTGTCTGTCTGTCCGCGGAATAGCTCCGAGGTTCTGATACTAGAAAGTTAAAATTTGGTATGGATATGTATATTGATCACGCCGAGAAAGTGGTAAAATAAAATGTTGAAAAATATTTTTTTTTAGGGTAGCTCCCAAACACGTAAAGTGGGGATGAATATTTTTTTTCTCGTGTACCGCTCTGTGTGGAGTATCGTTAGATAGGTCTTTCAAAAATATTATGGGTGCGTGAAGACCATTTTTTGGTTAAGCGAGCCATTTGCGAAATATCTAGCTTTTCAGTGCAAATTTTTGTTCGATACGAGTTACTCCCCCCTCTAACTTTTGAATGGCTGTACCTAGAAATGTGAAAAAAATCACAGACATAATACATGTAATGAAATTACAAGGAAAACTATCACGAATAAGTAGGCTTAACCGGTTACAGAGTTATAGTCGACTAACTAACTTCTACTACGGAACCCTACTGCGCGTGGCCCGACACGCACTTGGCCGGTTTTATAAATATTATTAAGTTAACTTTTGCATAAGACACCACAAGGAATTTGAAAATGAAAAGATAATTTAATTCGACTCTATTTTACCAAAAAAAATAGACCCTATTTTTAATTGAATTAAAAAAACATCTTTCAAACAGTTATTTAGACTAAATAAACATTCTAATTTGATTTTTCAGAACAGGATGAAACGAAAATTTAATAAATTAGATACTCTATAACTTCATTCGAACTTTCAAAAAAATTAATAACTTATTTATACCCACTTCATTAAACATTTTTCTTTAACTTAACGGCCATCTTGAAAGTTAATATACCTACTTACTTTTTTATTATACTAAAAGATATAAAATAATTGGTATAAATTGTGGGTTTCAATTTAAATTGAAACAAATTGAGCTGAACAACAGTCGGTATTAATCAATTATTTTTTAAACAAAGTAGAATTAAATTAATACAGCGAGCGTAACCAAGCCAGAATGTCATTAACAATATTTTAATGCTCTATAAAAACGTAAACGTTATAGTTAAATAATAATATGGAGGTGGGAACCGATTTATAATTCATTTTCACATACCTACCCATATCGAACATAAAATTCACGCTTATTTGCTACATTAAGAATGAATAATATCAATCCACTTAGTTTTATTAACAACTTGCCATCCAATTCCGCAAGCTTGTATTCCACACACTAATATGACAAAAAACATACAACACCAATTGTTGATTCACATCAACCATTAAATTACCAATCAAACCAAAGCAATCAGTATCAAAAACTAAATAAACATCAAACAAATGGTTTATAATTGCACACACCCACATACAGTTTTAACAAAACATTTCCATTGGCAAATTGTTACGCTATTCCGGTTCTTTTCGTTCAAATAATATCATATGAGAGGATAAAATGTAAATATATCATACACCTCAGTGAATCAGATACTCAGCGATAAAAATCAGAAGGCGTGAATACATCAGCACGCACCAACAAGATTTACATAAACGAGTCGAATGTTGCCAACGTACGCTTCAACGGATTTTTATTTAGGGACGTGGATGTTCGGAACGTAGTAATGATTTGTTGCTACTTTTGTAGAATTGTTGCTTCGTTTGAGTGTCTTGATTTATGACTGGGAAGTACAGACTATAATGTAGCATCATTAGGGCTGTAGCAGTTGAATAAGTATAAATTTTTTGTGCTAGACAAAGAAATTTTATTACAAAAAAACACATTAAAAATACGTAAATTCTTGTTCTTGGAAATAACGGCACTTAAAACACAATATTCATTTTCTGTAAGACGCTTCTACACGAGAGTGTAAAATTAATTAACAGCACTTTTACGAATTAAGGCAAAATCTTTGCTATAATTATTTTAAATATTTACCATTTAAAAATACAAACAAGGTATTCTTTGCAATCTTCTATTTATTTTTTCTGCAGACTACAACCCTTTGACCTATGAGTACGTCGTGGATGTAATTTGTGTCCTTTTTGGTAACGTAATCCTTAATTAAGCTATACCAAACCTGGCGGTCCATTTAATCGCGTTTGTCATTCCTAATTTACCGTATTTAGATCAGGTTACAAAATGTGTTTGGAAGAGGCCACAAAACACCGTTCGGTTTACAAAATAAATTATTTTTACACAAATTTCATGGAACGCACCTGTGTGTGTTTGGGTTTACCTACCGGTTTTACCGTATATTGTACATTTATTTTAAAGCGTTATACTCGTACATATGATATATTTTGTTTATGATGCCGTTAGAACAGCTATCAACAGATTTATTTGATCTTACGTAATGGGTTATATTCATAAATTAATATTCGACCTATTTGAAATGTTTGGCATGAGCTATTGTTTAACATAAGACGAACGAAAGACTTTACAAATAACAAGAAATATAAAACTCACCATATAACACATTTTTTCATATAGGTACTTATGTAGGTGCCTATAACAATTAGGTTAGAAAATTAACGGTTAGGTTTAGAAAAAATATAACGGAAGTAGGGCGAAGAAGTAATTAATAAAATATCAATTTGAAAATATACTTTTTAAAAGGTTAACAAAAACATAAGCGCTAAAGCTAAATTACTAGGAGTCTACAATTACCCCTTTGTACGAAACTACGCTAGTGTGAGAAAGAAAAACTTTATCAGCTGAATAAGTATGTTCGGTGCGAGTGTGAAGCCTTTGAATAAAAGTTGTACTAATGCTATAATACTCTAGGAATTGCTGTTCGTAATTCCTCCTGGCATTAGGAGACTACCTTCATGTACGACACAGTTTAGAAAACTTATTAGATCTCTTGTACCTAACGACATAATAATTCCTTGGAAAAGTTTGATAATATTTTGGAAAAGTTTTCTTGTAATCCAAGATTTTATTAAATCATTATATAGTTATGAGCAGAATACAAACTTTACTAGGCTATCGTAAGATGCTATATGAAGCAAATTTTAGTTTGTCAAGGAAAATGGCAGACATATTGATCGATCGAGCTAATATGCGCTTGCCGTAGTTAGTACACAGATGGGTCAGCATACTTTAGGTGCACATCCAGGGTTCATAGAGCATGTAAGTTTGTCATAGAAATATATTTTGTAGCAGTTGCTATGAGTAGTGGAGGGCAAAAATATAACACTGCAAATCGTTTCAGTGGTAAAACGTGAAAGTGGAACAATGATATTTATTAGAACTACTCTGCCGTCATAAGAAGAATCTTTTCCTATTTCCAAATATGTAGGTACTTAATTCAATGTCGAAAATAAAATTTTAGTTACGCCCTTTCTTCTTAAGATGACAGTACTGTATATATTTATAATATTAAATAAAAATAATATTGACTAACGCATTTATAGGTTTAAAGATTCTATGAAGAAAATATCTGGTCTGTACATTTTCATAGAAAATACTTGAAGACGACTGCCGCAGAAAATAATTATAGAGGTAGATAAGTTTGCTAACCTAGGTTTGAAGTTGGCAAACATATAATATGTACCTCACCAACTAGATTTTCCCTCAGATTTGAGTGATGAATGAATAGTGAGTATTCTTGTCTTATTTTTTTCGTACTACCTATTTACAAAATAAAAATAATAATAAAAAGATATTTAAAAACACAACGTTATAAAAACATTTAAGTATATGATGACACCCAACTGAAAACATTTATTTAATTATATAATTTAAATGTAAAACTCCTACTAACATTTTAGTTAAAATACAAAGCTGAAAACATAATAAAATAGAAAGAAAGTTTATTGCGATAGTTATTTTAATCCTTTGTACCCGCGACCTTTTATATAAAGATCCAGTATAAAGCCTCTACGTGAATAGAGTGAAGTCAGAATATGTCCAAATTGTCTAATACGCTCGGCCAGGCCGGCCCATTACGTTTCACAAATAGACCATTAGGTCCCAATCCCTTTGCTATTTCAAAAGGATGAAGGGTTAATTTACGAGCTCAAAATTTAAATCTACGACCAACTTGTTTAATAGCAACCTTCGGGGTTAATTCTGTTGTTAAACTGTATTATTATGAAGCGCTCTTACACGTTTACTTGGGCTAGTATTACTCTGGAGCGTTCCAAGTTATTAATTGCCCGTACAAGGAAACTTTTCCAGCGTTTGCGTACGATTTAAAAGCTTATACTTTTGCTGCGTTGTGTTTCAAACACAACGAACGTTAAACAATCTTTATAATGTAAACAGGTAAATGATTGAGGTTAAGCTGTGCTTCTGCAAATATGAATCAATAAACAATGTGGAAGTTTAAGCGCTCTGGCACTTTCATTAAACTAGAAACAACGGGGTCGCGGTCGGTTGAGACGAGTCTGTGGAACTGCTCCCTCGCGTCAGTTGTCCACAATTAATAATAGAGGTCTGCAAGTTGAATGCCACATGTTGTTGCATGGGCTCCTCTCGGCTTGCATGTTGAATACAGATGAGCTTATTTATGTAAATTTGCGTCGCCTCCACGCTAGAGGATGACGCTCCATTTTGAGTAATCCCCGGCATCGCAAGTGATTGATGCCGAAGCCGTTGACATTCCGCTTTGCTGGTGATCACGGGTGGCTTATGCAAGCTATTTTTTATTATGCCTTCATGTCAGAAAATATTTTAAGCACTTGAGACGTGGCAGTTTGTTGCTCTTGTTCAATATAATGTGGAATGAATAATGGAACCTATCAAGTCCGCTTGAAACGGGACTATATACGAGGTACTCAAAATTTCAGATATTGAAAAAAAATGTCTAACTAAAGATAACGAAGAAGCCTATGTATTCAGGTTATATAGTTGTTGCTCGCTTTACTCTTACTCATATAACCCAAGTTATTTCTATTATAATTTCCTCAAATACCTACGGTTCAACGGATTATAATATACCTACTGGAAGCGTAACAAGCAAACATCCACTTTTACAATTTAAATGTAACGAATACTATGTATAGTGAGGATTTATTAGAAAATTAACATTTAATTAAAACAGCCCAAATACGTTTTAAATGAATGAAACTTGCATGATTCAATGCATTCTTAAAATGAAAATATTTTTTATTAATTTAATATTTTTAGTACCTAAAGTAATATTAATGGAATATATGTAATAAGTTGATACCAATTCATCAATAAGAGAATCAAATTTGTTAGACGGGATAATTAAACTTATTAAATTATTTTTGTAAAAGATAGGTGTTTCATAATAGATCTCTTTCTAAGTAAACATTTAGCATAACATAATTATGTATATTTATGTATGTACGTACCTGGAATGCGGATCAAAGTAAGAAAAATATTTTTATTTTTAAAGCCCTTCAATAAATTTGGAGGAGATCATCAAAGCAAGGAAAAAAGCTCATAAGATAAACATGGAGAATGTACTCGAATAAAAAATTAATTGATACAAATTATATTTTTTTAGGAGTTTGATTTCTTTAAGACATAGGTAGGCAGGCGTTGAAGAATATATTTTGAGTGCTATAAATGTATGGACAGATTATTTCTCCTTACTTTGTATTTAACTGTCGGTGATAAATTTTTAACTATTTTATAAATTGGCATTAAGTAAATTTATTTATATATTAGTAAGGATTTTGACCTCTGAGTTTATTTCGGTATTTTTTCTCAGGAGTCGTTAATCAGGACATGCCGGCGCCAACGTTCTTTAAAAAACAAATAATTTGAAGTGTAAAAGTGATATGTTATCCAACTGCCAAAATAAATATTTTTATTTTATAAAATATGATAATACATCATCACGGCTGCCTACCTCGAAGAGTTAGACAAGTTACATACACGTTTCCTAGTTATGTAAAAGTCCAAAACAATGGAAGGACTCCTTACTGTTTCAGAGAAATTTAATTGAAAGCAATTACCTACATAAAATCTTTAACAAAATTAAATTAATTTCTCCCTTTTCATACATAAACGAGCCATTGATTTGTATTTGATAAACTACGTTTGGTATTAGAAAGAAAGCGGGTGCAAACAATTTATTAAGCTCCTTGTACAGTTTAAAACGAAAGCTTTTCGTTAACGCTCGGGCGCCGGACACAATGAGCGTAACGGATGTTCTCCGTAGAAAAATACAATTTAGTTTCTTTGCAGAAGGAATACATTAAATAAGGGCAGATCACGAGACTATATTTCAGACTAGTCGCAATCTAATGCATGCTGATATCAGCAACAGCATTATGTACTTTTTTAAAAGCTCTGTAATGTTACATCTTCGTATTACGCAACAAGTACTGACAAGTAAATTTTATACCATATTATATATTCTATCAGTTGCATAAAATTCAAGTGTTTTTTATTCTGCACTAGCTGTTTCTTACGTCTTGAGGAAAATACTTGATGCACCCGGATAAAAAGATAACCATCCATAACCGTCTCCAGGGTCCCTTGTATCTTCATGCCTAATTTTATCTAGGTAAGTATAATAATAAAATAATCGCATAATCGGATTTTATAATAAAAGTTAGTAAGTAGATTAGCAACGGCTGCAAAGGTAACTTCTGCGCTGACTCTGCGCGTCAGGTTTATGCTACTGAACAAACCGGCCCAAATGCGATGCCCGCAATCAACAAAGTGTGTAATGAGCACTTTTTATCTTTAGTCTGTATCAATACATTTTTTATTGTCAATATTCCTTATAATTTGTGTAATAGTTAGCTTAAATATACCGGGTGTTGTGGCGCATCTTGGGACCATGGTGGGCGCAGTTGAGCGTAACAGTGGACTGCAATAGACTAGGAGAAATTATGTTTTTAAATAAGATCATATTTTGAACTAGTTACAGCATTCCTTCATCTTTGCAACTATTAAATAAGGTTTGCAAATGAATAAGTTAACTTTTACTTATCCACATCTACTTCAAAAGAACGAAGGTGGCAACTCATTCCTAGGAGTCATTCTTAGGGTCAATTTTCATAAAAATAAACACTTATAAATGACATTTATCTTGAGGCGACTGTAGGAACTGCGTTGGCGCCGAACGGTATTGTAAATCTTTGTGCAATATCCTGCTATTACTCTCCGATGCTGAAGCTGAAATATTATAGAGATTTACACATTACGAGTCATATACAATTCAATGGCTGCGATTGCATTTGGAGAGCCGAGCTAGCTATTGTAATATTAGAGGACTTATCTGGGATAATTATAATCATACATAGTTATTTAAGTACGTTAGAATAAGCGAATGAACGTGATACAGATGCGGTCGCTTAGGCCTCCCGGATTAAACAATGTATGGAGTATATTAATGTTACTCATTTGTATGCAATTGCCAATTAAGTAATGCATTTAATAAAGTAGTCTATGTCACGTAAAGATCGTTGAGTAAATAATAAAGTTTTAATCCCCTATCACAAGGCGGGACGAAACGAGCATTCCAATTAGTGCTGGATTCTCATTAAGTTTCAGATTCTTGGCGTACACTTTGATATCGGAGCTACGTGATCAAGATTCAGTTCATTTTATTTGAAATTCGATTGTTCCATGTGTTTACGAAATCTACCTATGTTTTATGTTACGACCCCCAAACTATGTATATCTCCATTCATAATAATGAACGAAACAGTAAGGAGGTCGTAAATAAAATCCTTTATAGGTATACTTAAATATCTGTCTTATAAAAACCTAAACATATCGAGAACTTCAATAGATCTTTTAAGAATTCAACCCAATCCAATTCAAAAGTCAAAGAAAGTAACAATTTCGTTCAACAAACAAATCATCGTTCCACTTCGCCGACGCAATCAAAATTCCAAAATTTGCAAACGCCAGCGCTGCTGAAGATAAAAAGAAGGTAACCTTAAAGAGATGCGATTCTATTAAAGTTTTGTAAGAGTTTGTAAGTGTTCGAAAAATTTGTGGTGGAAATGGCCAGCGTTAGTTCCGCATAGCAGCCAAGGTGTGGAACCCCTCGCTCATGAATAAGGCAGGACGTCGCCGCCTTTGCCGTGTTTCCATCTCAATAACGGCGAATTCTTTTTTACACGTTTCTTGATTTGTGAACGGCTGTAGCTTTGTCGGTGAATAAATGTTCATCTGCTTGTCGTTGGGTTTATGTAAAAATAATACCTACCTACTTATACATTGAATATCATAACACTGTGGATATTTGTTGATTTTCTTTCGATTATAATCGTGCCCGACCCTTGCCCTTATAAACACAGTGAACCAATAAAAATGTGTCTGGTTTGATTAATCTTCTTAATATCAAAACGTGCATCATCACAAAACCTCAATCAATCAATAATGTTACGCGCCAAGGGGAACATAAAAAGCATTAATCTATTTAACAAATAGCACTATGCTGTAAACATCAGTACACTTAAGCAAACTGAAAAATTGCGTATTCCAAAGTGGATGTATGCCATCAGAACTTGCACAAACTTTAATTTTAAGATTATGCAGATATATTTACTGAAGACAGAGCGCATCCTTATAAGCTGCTTTGTCATTCAACGTTGCTTGTACAGTTTCATTTCGGTCACAAGAAACTTTATGAAACAGCACTTCTCAAGTATTCATCATCAAAATATGAGGAAAAGAGCTAAAACATCGTTGCTTTTGCAAAGAATAAGTTCAAATTTGGCAAGAAGACGACAAATTTTCATTGCATCTCTAGACGGCAGGTGCGCGGACCGTGAATAAAGAAAAACTCCCCGCTTTGCTGAGAATATTTTTAAGGAAAATGTATCGCACACTACCGTTTGGCGGAGAATCGCTGCTTAGAGTGCTCGCTTTGAAAGTAATTTATATTACTTTTAATATACTTACGCGATTTTATGTAGGCAGACATTCCTAAATAAGTTTTTGTGTTTTTTATTAAAAGTAAATGATAAATGATATATGATATTTATTTTTGCAAATTGGTTATAAAATAACACTTTTACACGTCAATTATTATTTTTAAAGCTAGATGAGGCCGGTATTTCCTATCTGACTACCTTGAGAAGAAACACCGAAACAAACTCAAGGGTCAAAGTCTCTTTTAAGGTCCAGACATAATGTAATTGCATCATGGATGTACAACGTAAGCTGGAGTCTGAAATGACCTTTTGATGAAAGAATCATACAGATCCGAGTGGGCCTGTCCATTCAGTTGGCACGCAAGTGTCGGTCTTTGTTTGCTCAACAGTAATTTAGGAACTTACAATCCAACAAACAATACCCCCAGAAAGGACATTTGGGTAGGCTTCATGAAGTACTCGAATCGTCAGACGCAAATGAAACTAAACATTAAGGCAATATATTAAAGAAAAAAGAAAGCCCACATTGTACACACATTCACAATCAAATAATTTGAGCTACTTTAAACAGTAGGCAATAATGTCAATGCTTATAAAATAACAATTTGAGTAAACATGTCAATGTGAATTAAATAATCATCAAAAAAAATATATTATTACATATCACTGTGTGTGCTAATAAATATAAATCAAAGGAAAAATTACCGATAGCCCATACATATTGGTGCAAGAATTGAAACAGCTTATTCCCAAGCCTTTTTGTCATCTAGGTAGTCCTTAATAGAGTAATAAGCTTTGCGACATAATGACTGCTTAATGAATGATTTGAATTTATTAGTAAATTCTTAAACACAAAATTTCAACTGTGATATCTTGATATATCGTAATAAAATATTTCCAGTTTCACCTCTAGTAATTACAAAGCACGGTTTGTATTTGAATCACGAGATTGTTTCATACTTCAACAGTTTTTGTTTGCAAGTGAAACGCGCAATTTTCCCTAAGAGAAGAGGGAATCGAAAGAATTGAGATCTTGTTATTGTACTCGTGTATCACGTCCTTTAAATGAAGTAGATTTGATCGAAGCGACAGCTTTTTCAAACAATCCCTTGTTTTCAGTAAACAGACGTTTTTCTGAAACTTTCACAAGGATTTGTTTAAAAAAACTCGTATAGTTTATAAAAACGAATCCATTTTTTTTGTAAATTCCTACTTATAATACAACACCACGTCTATTGTCTTGGAAGGATTAGGCAGAGATGAACCTATAGTATTTCGCCCCTATTACATGATGCCTTTAGAATAGAATAGAATAGAATAAGCATTTATTGTCTCCAGTATTACAGCAGGTAGTAGAGAATTTGTACACAATACTATAATACCGGAAGCAAAAGGTTCAAGCGTCAGCTTTATGCTTAATAACCCGGAATGTGTTACAAGCGCTGGTTTTCAGCTTGAACCTTTGACTCCTGTTTACACAGAAAAGAAAATTACGAAAATAACAATATAGGAAAACAAATGTCTATGATCATACATTGATGTTTTAAATAAGAAAGGAAAGAAAAGATGCCTTTGATACCACTGATACGAATTCAGACTCCGGGCTGTAACTGGAATGCCAATAACATTTCGCCCGACTAGGATATTGAACCCAAGACCTCTCGCTCAACAGTCGCGCTTTTGACCACGATATCAAACAGACAGTGCGCATTTAATTTCATATATGTATAATAATGATAAATTATTCGCAAATTAATTTGTTTAACGCATACTACAGCAAAATTACAATAAATTTTACCCAATTAGTAATAAATAACAACCAATAAACACATGTCCATTTTTGGGTCAGTCGGAGCAATATTACTCTCCAACACCGAAAATGTGACTTTGACATTGAAGTACCAATGGTGTAGCACGAAATATATTTTGTAAACATTTGTAGTCACGTATCGCTAATTGTGCGATTCTCAATCGGATCACGTAGTCGCGAAGGCAGCAGTAAACAGGCGATATTTCGTGGACAAGGAAAGTTTGTCCCGCTATGCGAATCGGAACACCCCTGCCAGATTGTGGGTCGTTCCAGCTAGGAACAATTAAAGCCAAATGCTCACCGACACCAGTGTTTCACAGTACAAAGGAGTGCGGAGAATTCCGAGCAACAGATTTCACTGTTATTCTTTTTAATAACGTCGTTAACGTTTTTATTTTAACTGTTCCCGTTTATAGCTAATGATAGGTTTATGGAGGGATTTCCGAGGAAAATTTTATTTGACACTTTTTTTTATTTGTGTAACATTAAGGCTTTATTACATTATTATGGATATTATATAGTTACATAGAGACCACGTGTTGTGTTTATACAAATCACGTTGTATGTACCTTAAATAATTTTCCTATATTAAATATCTTACAAAAAGTTGACGGCCTCATTAAACTACACACTGGTATAACTAAACACACAAATCACCTAATCAAACATTATAAGGCTGGAGACAAATAATGTAGGGCATACAAATATTTGCTGCTATATGGAACAGAGTGCGCAGCCTTGAGAACAGAAGGAGAATTGGGGGCGCCTATATTGTAATAATTGGATGATTAATTTATCAACGAAACATGACATAGAAAAGGGGTTTAAGTATCAATAGCTGTTATCCTACACTGTACGTCTGTTTGCGATTTGGATGAAACTTGGTACGGATATTTCTTAGACCTTTTTAATTTTTAAACGAATATATTTTATACTTTCTCAAAAAAGTGAGTGAATATAAAATAACGTACAACAGTTAGCTTAATTAAAATGTAGATTAGTAATAACGACAATACATACTTGTTGATCAATTTATTTCATTGAAGAATAAATCTGAAGAAGAAATCTCTAATCGCTAATCTCGAAATCGGCCGAATAGATTTGGATGCAATTTGGTACGCAGATATATTTATATGCAGATATGTTTATAACCGAAATAAACATATACGATACTTTTTATGCTGGTATGCTACCCAATTTGAATTCCATGCCGACGAAGTCGGGGGAAGAAGCTAGTTGAAGAATAAGTTGCTTAGATAAACCATTTTCTGAACATAAAAAACTGTTTCTCTCTGTTTCAGAATGTACCCAACCCACAGGCAAGTAATTACTAAAGCCGCTTCTAGCTTATTCTAGTTCCCCGATACTTGTACTCGCGCTATGCGTTCCCTCCATACATCAGTTCCCACCACAAATGAGAAAGGCTTAGCCGTTCTTATGTACCGTTGTAGCTACTCGACTATACCATTTCTGGAAGATTCTAAGTACATATTATAAAATCCTATCAGAATCTCGGCCACTTTGTTATTTTGAATGGACATGATTGAATTTCTGCTCAACAACATGTTCTTTGCTTTCGTAAAGAAAGCGACAGATGAGTATAAATATATGTATGTGTCCCCACAGATAAAGCCTGTGCGGTAATGTATCCTTTCTATCCATACTTAAACGAAGCTACGTTTTCGGCATGGGAGAAATATCATTCGGCAAGATACATTTAAATGCAAATATCTTCGTAAATAAATAGTGCTAAGTACAAAAAAAATATTTTGACAATTGACAATAACGTCATACAAACCTAATAAGTTTATTACGATTAAAACCTTAAAAAAACCGGCTAAGTGCGTGTCGGTCCACGCGTAGTAGGGTTCCGTATTAGGAGTTAGTAGACTATAACTCTCTAACCGGTAAAGCCTATTTTGCCGTGATAGTTTTCCTTGTAAGTTCATTACATGTGCTACATCTGTGAATTTTTTTACATTTCTAGGCTACAGCCATTCAAAAGTTAGAGAGGGGGCTACTCGTATCGAATAAAAATTTGCACTTAAAAGCTGGATATTTCCCAAATGGCTCGCTTAACCGAAAAATGGTATTCACACAACAACAATATTTTTTGACAGACCTATCTAACGATACCCCACACGAAGGGGTACGCGAGAAAAATAAACATTCCCACTTTACGTGTCCCAAACACGTGGGATTGTTTACGTGCCACCCTAAAAAAATATTTTTCATAATTTTATTTTACCACTTTCTCGGCTTGATTAATATACATATCCATACCAAATTTCAGCTTTCTAGTAACAAGAACCTCGGAGCTATGCCGTGGACAGACAGACAGACAGACGGACATGGCGAAACTATAAGGGTTCCTTGTCGGACTACGGAACCCTAAAAAGTGTTAATGCAAAATGGAACGTCAAACTCTACGGCTCAAGTTACTAACATTTTACTTTCAATTTCATATACCTACATGAACCATCATAACTCACAACTTTCTAATAAACATGTTCAGATCATAATAACTTTTTTATTTATCTTTTCAGGGCCGATAATAAATTGAACACACTAGTAATTTCGGAGCCCAAACATTCCTTATATTGCGTGTTCGTTCAATGATGTGGTTCAATGCACAAGGGAACGTCTTACTAAAATAGTTTTATCAGCAAAATCAATGACATGTGAAATTTTAATGACGACATAATGTCGGTATTAAGTGGCAACTCCTTTAATAATCCATAGTTTCAGATTGCCCGGGCGGGATACTACCGTGTATCCAATACAGCTCTGTATTTTCCCTAATTCATATAGGCACGTGAAAGGGGAATTAACCCACTGTTCTTAATTACGTTTTCGCATGCTTCACTTTCGTTTAAAAGGGTCCCTTTGTACACAGTGTGCCCATCCTATTACATTCGCAGCTGAGTTTTCATCTAAGTTTTTGCTGAATTTTATAATACCTTATTTATTTTATGGAGTATGTGGTTTTAGGAAACCTTACCCGACGTAGGTATGTAGATAATGTAACTAAAGGATGGGTCGGATAATTTATGTAAATTTAAGTAATATAAGATACATTTTAGTTGATTTGATTTGTTTTGATATAGAAGTTTGTAAAAAGTCATGAAGGAATTCGTGGCTAAGTAACAGCTGCATGAGTCGATCGATCAAGGGTTGAGCTGCGCTTACGCTCCATAGATGGATGACCGATGCCATGCCGAGACTCCTACGTGCCTCAGAAAGCACGTTAAGCTTTTGGTCCCGACTGTCATTTGTATGACAGTCTATGACAGCCACTCAGAAGTCAGAAAGAATGACAACCAGTCTTACCAAAGATTATGGTGTTACCCGGTAACTGGAGTTGTGGAGGTCAGATGAAGCAACTGCTCCATGTAAAACACTGGTACTCAGCTGCATATAATTACACTGCGAGCAGACCCTAACATAGGTGGGAAAAGGCTAGGACAGACGACGAACACGTAACGCGTGCAATGGAATATCTAACTGATCACCTTTGATCCCCATCGTAAAGTAAATACATGGTTGTAATGTAATTGAGAATTGTCTAGTACACGACGCGCGTACCCCAGGGGATGTAAACACGATGGTTAATTAGATGTCAATCACTGAGAAATGTAGTTAGAACAAAGCGAACTCACGCTGCACAGGTACACTATGTGCTACCAACCTAACAAACAGCTAACTATATATATGTATATACAACAATAACAGTACCAACGGCCGATTAACTGTCCCAATTTTGGGCAAAGGTGTCTTCTAATACAGAGATTTTCAAGATTATCTCAAGCCGGATTGGAGATTCTAAACATGTTTTCTATGTCTAGGTTTCATCACAATGTTTGCTTAGAAAGTGAATATTAAAAGTCACGATGTTCCTTGTTACTTTCCTAAACTTATTTTTCTAGTCTTCGAACCCACACACTCGTATTTGAGAAGCGAACTCTTTCACTTTCAGGCTACCATGACATAATATATCACATAAACAGGCTTTAATTCAATGCAATCATAATATTGGAAACATGCGGCCGCTTAATATATTCCCACTAATACAAATCCACTGGAATAAATATTAAACGCAAATTCGCATATATTATCGTTAATTGTTAAGTTAATCGCAACGTTTATTGTGGGGAACATTCCATGGGGTTGTATAACCGCACATTAGAATCAGCCTGTTGGGCTTCAGCCGTTATAAAGTTAGTTGATCTCACAATAAGCGTTTGAAATACGTCAGCGCAGCTCTTTAACGTAACAATAACATCTAAAGTTAAACACAAAGGCAAGCTACAATAAAAGGAACACGAAATTACTTAAGTACCTACGCATATGTACGACACGAGAAAATTATAAAGTAAAAGTAATGCTGTCATTCCAAACGGCTACATAACACGTTTCAGAGGAGCTTTAAAATACCTTAAAATGTTGGAGCGTTCAAGTAATTTCCCTCGTACGACACTGAGTGCCGCTTGTACACGGAAAGTTGACGTCCTACATTGTAACACGTGTGAATTTGTTAGATTCGTGAAAAGTTTTGTAAATCGTGGCCGACAACATTTCAGACTGTGATCCATTAGCAGAATTTCCATAATTGGGTTTCCGGATTAAGACTACCTACATTTCTGTTAACATTAAAAGCAGATTATAATTAACAACTGTCAAGTCAGCTGGAATAGCATGCAACACAACAACTAATCTGGTTCGTTAGAATTTAGTAGCAAACTTAAACAGATTTGATAAAACCCATCCAATACGTAAGAGCTTACACTTCGTTATCGTCAATAGACGCAATATGTTTTGCGCCCACTCGCCGGCGTTTAGAGCTAAAATTTATCTGTGCTAATAAATCACGTAGGCCTACGCCCAACCTTGTTAAATAAACACGACGTTCGCACCACATTTTTCATTGCGGAACATCTCAGGGCGTACAGATCGCGGCACAATGTATTAGGGAAACCACTCCGGAGTTGCAGCTATTCATTGAAACCGCAGACCATGAATTACTCTCAAAGTTCCCGTGTCTCATCTCAGTGGCAACCTCGTCGCGACTAAAAGGCATGTGCCGCGCCTTTGTCAACTTGTTTGCAAATAATACGCAAATGTTACGCAAAATCTGCAGATGACTATTGGCAGGTTACTTAAAGAAAGAACTGAAAATACTTGCATGCTATTCGCATTCATTTTGCACTGTATGATGCGACAATTCAGTGCTATCCTACTAATATTATAAATGGGAAAGTGTGTGGGGATGTGTGTATACTTGTTTATTACTCTTTCATGCAAATACTACTGAATGGATTTAGGTGTTTGGTAGACATATAATTTATAACCTAGTTCATATAACACATAGGATACTTTTTATCAGGGAGCACGAAGTAGTTTCCTAAAAACCGCGGGAAACAGCTGGTTTTATTATAATTAATTAATAACTGAATCTTCTTTACCACTGTAATTCAAATTGAATATTGGATATTGCGCTTGATTAATGGATTTATATTAACCATTCCGTGTCGCTATACAAATAACTTTAAAATTAAAATTCAAATAAATTTGAATTAAAACTGCTACAAAAAGGGCCGAAGTACTGTAGGTATGTCATTAAAAAGTTTCTTGCTACTTTTGAATTTCCCAAAACTTAATAATAGAGAAACAAAATGAATAGGTTCTGAAAGAGGCTTTTTGTATCGACCTCTTTGAGGCAAAGAGTAACGACCCGGTTCGGGGCCAGATTCGTAGCCGCGGGCTGAACCTGGGCTACTTTTAAAATGAATTTTTCTTTTTATTTGATTTTTTCTTAAACTTTGTGGAAAATCTTTCAATATTTTATCCATGGATATAACCGTGTAGTTATGAGTTTTTACGTCTTTTCTATACCCGAAGAGAGTCCCTAGGGATTTTACACAAGATTTACTAAAGCATTGTTCAATATTCAAGTTAGAGATTTGAAACCTGTGAAATCCGTAACGTTTTCTATTTAACCACTATCAAAAAAGGGGTTTTGGTTTCGTATTTATGATTAATATATTTATTTCTACAATATTTTTGTACTCAAAAAGGAGTGACCAATTTGAATGTGTTATCTACCCTAGGATACAGTGTTAAAAAACTAGATTGTCAGCAATTGAAAATAGCGAAAATAATTATGGTATAATCTATTCGAGTGCGTAGATTTACTGAAAATATGTTGGAACTGTCGACGCTGTTTCCACCATGTTGACTGCGTCGTAGTAATTATACATAGGCATTTTTATGTAGTTTGTGCCAATTTATGCATAAACTTACCATTTTACAGAGGTTATACAAATATCTTTCTGTCGTATATGGGTATAGTTAGGTACATTATTTATAACTAAAGAATCGCTGAACCAATTTTTATGACCTTTGATTTGTTGAAATTCTAAAATATTTTTTTTGTGTTACAGCATCTTCAATTCTTTTCATAAAAAAATGGACAGGGTTTTTTTTTTAATTCATTTCCACCTCCAATCTCGAACAAATAAAACAAATTGTATATAATTTAGGACCATTTGGAAAGCAATATACATACGCTACAAACTGAATCTAATCCATTACCGTAATATAATGAAATCAGCTCCAAATGGACTGAATTCCCTACTTTATCCGTCGGCGGGAAAGTCCATCATTTTCAATCGCAGTCCGTATTGAGCATTTGAAACGTCCCCATATGTCCAGTCGGTAATCTCCTAGCATGGAGCAACGGTTTATCCCTCCCATATATCTCGGGCTGTGCCGCGGTTCAAACTCATACGCTTCAAGGCAAGCTGCCATACTAAATTATCAATTTACCGACAACACAGCACCTGCCTAAATTGTTGCGTGCCCATATACCATTAATCAATAACTGCCGAAACTTGTTAAGCAATACAATTTTCATAATAATGTATAGTTCATGACTGGTTGTATATTATATGGGATATAATATACTTTTTGGGTCTCAATTATCGTACACCACTATTAGTCGCCAAGTCTACAGAAAATTTATTCAAAGATAAGCGTAACATTTTTCAAATTCAAATTTCAAAATCATCAGAACAATCAATAAAATCTATATAAATATAGCGAAATCATTGATGAATCTCTTACTTAATTTACATAAAAATCTCATTCATTTGCATCTTCATATTTCATCATAAAGCTGCTGAACAAAGAAAAATATACTGGAAAAGTTTATTGTCAATGTGGTGTCCTGTGCATTGACGAAATAAGGTTACGAAGCCTTTTGTTACAATACTTTTAATTTAATACATTGACGAATATTAGATAGATACTTTATATTATCTTTATATTAGGTTTCTTAAAGTTTTTTTTTCAAAAATATGGTCACTATTTGCCCTTTTTATTCAAGACGCAGATACATTAATTTACTGGTAAATCACGATAAACAATGCCGATAAACACTTGGTACTTGTCAACGATTACAATAAAAGGGTGCAATAAAATTCTTTGTGTACATTGGACAATGTTGTCACGTTACTTCTTTAAATATTATCGAGAATTTATAATTTTATTGCTCGATCTGTTATTTTCATTACAAACATGGATCATTTTTATAGCATTGTGGTTATTGAGGACATCAACGTGAAGTATTATTATTTGAACCTTATAATTTGTTAGTTGCAGTTAATCATGCTTAATGATATGGCAATGGCAAGGAATATTGACAACAATATCACAGTCTCAATCTAATGGATTCGATATGTATTGAAATTCTTCCATACATATAAAAAATCTAATATAAAGAGGAACAATATGTATCAATAAACTCTGCTACGATTGATGAATGCGCAAGCAACCCGACTGAAGTGTCTTAAGCCTTTCAATGTTTGCTACGAGATCGCCTACGAGTTTCGTAGCCAAAGAGCTACGAACCATGTCCTCTCTGTGTTCTGTACGGTACGCGCTTTGTGGTTCACGTTCAGGATTGTCTACGGCTATACCATCTTTTAGTTGTTATAAATGTACATACAGGGTTTAACTAGAGTGCATATAAAGGGTATGCCGGGTGAGATAGCCCAGACAACACACATTTCTACGCGTAGCACACAAGGATTTCAGTTTCACTCCGAAATTTATAGTAAGATAGCTGTTTTGTAATGTTTGAATCAGTAATTGATATTGTATTGTACATTTTATAATTACTGGACTTAGGTGTAATATTCCGTAACAGACGTTATTTACGTTCATCTGTTAATAAACAATATTGAACAATAAATATTTACTTTATGATATAATGATCTTTACACTAACGTATTTGTTTTTCGTTTGTTTTGTTTGTACAATAATAATATCAGGTTTCTTATTGTTTGCAAATAGTGTCAGTTTCGTAACTTATATTTTATGTGAAGATAACATTATGATGTACTCTCTGCTTATTATGAAAAGATTTATTTTTTTGTAGTATGTTGTCCTTTTTGACCACCTTTTTTATGGAGATATGTTGCTTTAGTAAATATATATTAGTATCACAAATCGATTTTTTATAGAATTATTAATTAAAATCAGTTAAGAAAATAGTATTTGGTATGAAATTATACATATAATATTTATACTATTACAAAGAATAACTTCATATTAAAAAAAACTAATATAATTTTAACCTCAAATGACAAATTATACAGTTAATATAAAAAGAAAAATATACTGGCATTTAAGAAATAAAATGGTTAACAGAAGTAACTAGTAAAGTTGTAGAACTTCTTGATGCTGGCAGCGAAGGGGTGGACTCGTTGTTAATGAGAACTCGCAATTACAAAAGTTATAAGGTTTAATGATTAACTATTACAATAAATTGAGCTCCCGAATTAATGTACGACACATATAGCGTCCGGTGTCGTCGGTGAACTGGTTGAGAGGAGGGCGCACCGCGCCCGGCGCGGTACCCGCCCGGCGCGTGCGCCCGCTCTCACCGCTGGCTGCGCGTTGCCTCTCGCGCCGTGCCGTATGCGTGTGTGCGAGGGTGCGCGCACACATGCAAGGCGTCAACAAGTTGCCCCCCTCGGCAAGGGACTGTGGCTCGGAGACACATCAGGATGATCTTCAACTGGTAGCGGGCACAGTCGATTGTAGGCGCGCCGGAGAGTGCCCGATGTCGTCTTCACGTCTGCTACCCTGGTCACACCGTCGGAGCCTGGATACACGCTGGTTATTCGCCCGAGCTGCCATCTGTTTGGTGGCAGCCGATCATCCTTGACTAGCACCATCTCTCCAAGTCGCAGGTCTCTTCCCCCTTTGCACCATTTCTGTCTTTTTTGCAGCTCTGTAATGTATTCTTTGTAAAATCTATCCCAGAAATGGGTCTTCAACTGTTGAGTTCTCATATATCGTGAGAAAGTGCTCAACCTTGTAGCATCTTGTGCCTGAGGAGAGGGTAAAACAGTTAATGTTCTTCCAAGAAGAAAATGTGAAGGTGTGAGGGCTACTAAGTCTGAAGGGTCTGAAGATAAAGGAGTTAGAGGCCTTGAGTTCAAGATAGCCTCTATCTGAGTCAGTACTGTGTTCATTTCCTCGTAATTAAGGTTTGCAAGAGCAAGAATACGTTTCAAGTGATGCTTAACTGATTTCACGGCACCCTCAGCTAAACCATTAAAGTGTGGACTGTAGGCTGGTGAGAATTTAAAGTTTATTGACAAATTTGAAGCATGTTCACTTAAATAGGTTGCATTTAATTTTAAAAACCTAGCCAATTCATTACATGCTCCTACGAAACATGTACCATTGTCCGAGAAGATGTTGACAGGTTTTCCTCTGCGGGCAATAAATCTGTTTAAAGCAGAAATAAAGGTTTCGGAGCTGAGATCTGTCACCAGCTCTATGTGTACTGCTCTAACAGCCAAGCACACAAAAATGCATATATATGCTTTAATCAAATCACTACCTCTACCCTTTCGGTTCAAAATCACTACTGGTCCTGCATAATCTACTGCTGTGTTTATAAATGGATAATCAGCATGTAGGCGCTGCTCAGGAAGGCTGCCCATTATTGGCTGTGTGATCCTTCCTGAAAAACGACAACATGTAACACAGCTGTGTACTGTTTTTCTAGAAAGATTTCTACCATTCAATGCCCAAAATTTATGACGAATGTTTGACAGTAGCAATTGTGGACCAGCATGCATGAGTAATTTGTGATAGTATTTAAAAATAAGTACTGTGATGTGGTTAGATGCATGTAGCAATATAGGATGTTTAGTGTCGTACCTATAATGTGAGTTACAGAGCCTACCTCCAACTCTAATAAGCCCATCAGAATGTAAAAATGGATTCAAGTTCGTTAATTTGTTTTTGAATGGCAATTGTTGTTTGGTTTTTAATAATCTATACTCCTCATGAAATGATTCCTGTTGTGAAATTCTACATAATGTAATTAAAGACCGATTAAGTTCATGTAAAGTTAAAAACCCTACACATTTGTTTTGTGAATAACGACAATTATAGATAAATCTCAATATATAGGCTGTAATGCGCTGTAACTTGCTAAAGTCGGAAAATCTGTTCACAAATTCAACTGATTGTTGCTCTGAGACATTTAAATGACTTTGAACCTTAAATTCCGGCAAATCGTCTTCCTTAATGTGTGTTGGTGGGGCAGGCCAGTTAGACTCTGGTCCTGTTAAAAATGCTGGTCCTAACCACCACAAGCTGTTGGATTCCAGATGGCGAGCATCTGCGCCGCGCGACCCTATATCAGCTGGGTTCAACTTTGTTGGTACATAACGCCAAGTACCTGGTCCTGTAAGAGACTTCAGTTCGTGAATTCTGTTATAAACAAATGGTTTTAATAAATTGGCCTTGGAAGTATTAATCCAAGCTAGTACAATGGTTGAGTCACACCAGTAAGTGCAACTGTGAAGTCCTAACGCAGATTTTACCTTATCAGATAAATGAGCTGCTAATAGAGCTCCGCTCAATTCTAACCGTGGCACTGTCATTGGTTTCAGTGGAGCTACACGGCTCTTTGCAGACACCAACTTCACTGTCACTTCATTATTTTGAGAAACCGACCTTAGATAAATGCAAGCACTGTACGCTTGTGTTGATGCATCACTAAAGGCATGCAGTTCACAAATAACAGGATAATCACACGTGACATGTCTTGGTATTCTTATTTTCCTAATATCACCTAATGAACTAATAAAGTTACACCAAGCCCCTTGAATATCACTTGGAACATTTTCATCCCATGTTATCTTTAATGACCATAATTTTTGAAGAATAATTTTAGCTTGCAATATGCAAGGGTTAATGAGTCCAAGTGGATCAAATATTTGAGCCATGGTAGATAGGATTGTGCGTTTTGTAATGTGTTCATATTGCTTAATGTTTGCTGAGAATAACAACACATCTTCTTTACAACCCCAAAGTAATCCTAATGTTTTTGAATACTCATGGTTACTTAAATTGAGTAATTCATCTTTGCTATTTTCACCTATGAGCTGTTGTATAATGTGGGAATTATTTGAATTCCATTTTCTTAAAGAAAGTTGTCCGCTATTAAGTTGGTTAATGACGCCTCTGCAGATGTCTACCAGCTTATCCATATCGTTATCACCATAAATAAAATCATCGACATAGAACCCTTTAATGATAGCATCTGAAATGGACTTATCAGTGCATTCTTTTCCTAGCTGAACTAGACATCTTGTTGCAAGATATGGTGCAGATGCGGTACCATAAGTTACAGTGTTGAGTTTGTACTGTTTAAGCTGTTCGTTAGGTTCGAAACGCCATAGTATCTGTTGTAACATATGTTGGCTTTCAGTTACCTTTACCATTCTATACATTTTTTCAACATCTGCAGAAACAACATGTTTAAACTGTCGGAATCTAATCAATATGCTAATGAGGTCACTTTGTACTGTCGGGCCGACCATTTGAATGTTGTTAAACGATAACCCAGATGTGGTTGCTGCAGATGCATCAAAAACAACTCTTAATTTAGTTGTTAAGCTTGTTTCACGGACTACTCCATGATGTGGCATAATGTATGTGTATTCATCCTTGTCTGGAGTTGTATTCTCAGTCATGTGACCTAATGAAATATATTCGTTAATGAAGTCAGCATATTGCCTTTTGAATAAAGGGTCACGCTTGAATCTACGTTCTAACGATATGAACCTAGACAGGGCTTGTTCAAATGAACTACCCAGCTGTTGAGGTGATTCTTTTAATGGAATTGTTACAATGAATCGACCATCATTTGCACGAGTAGTAGTTTGTATGAAATTACTTTCACATTCCTGTTCCTCTTTGGATGCAGGTTTGTGCACTGTGACAGTTTCAAGCTCAAAGAATTTGGTTAATTGTTCCTGAAGTTGCTCATCATAATGAGTACTTGAATGATTGCAGTGGACTGTATCAATATTATGTTGTAATGAGTGTGTGGGCCCAGATATCAACCATCCAAACTTTGTTTCACTTAATGTGGGCTTATTTTTACCTAATGAAATATTATTATTTAACAATACACTCCAAAATAAGTCCGCTCCAAGCAGCATATCTACTTGTGACGGTGTGTGGAATAAAGGATCCGCTAATGTAATATTTTGAGGTATATCTAGCCCTTTATGGTTAACTTGTTTGCAAGGTAATGCTTGAGTAATGTGTGGAACCACCAAACAATGTACACTCTGAGAATATGAATTAATGAGTGATGATATAAAGACTTCACATTTCTTAAATATGCAACTAGATTGACGATTTAACCCTTCAACTAATGTCGAGGTTGAACGAGTTGGTAATTTGAGTTTGTCACATAAGCTCTTTGTAATGAAGCTTGATGTGCTACCGTTATCTAATAACACACGGACTCTGTGTTTGTGACCATTGTGATCAGTAACATTAATGGTAGCCGTTGACAGCAATATAACACAATGAGGATTATGAGTGGCTGACAGAACCACATTGTCTTGCGAGCTTGTTGACAACTGTGTATTTGGCTGTCCTGTGCAGAGTGCTACACTACTAGTGTTAGGAGTAGGTTGTGTAGGAGTAGGTGGAGAATCAGTACTACCACTGGTTGTATCCTGTGTACTGGATGGCTCATTCAAATGCAGCATGGTGTTATGTCGTTTATGACAATGACTGCAGCCACCCATCCTGCACTTAAATGATTTATGACCATTACGTAAGCAGTTAAGGCACAGGTTAAGGGATCTTGCTTTCTGAATGCGAGCTTCAATGGAAAGAGACTTGAAACTTGAGCACTGATAAATGGCATGGTTACCCTTACATAATGGACAACTGTATAGTCTTTTATTGATTGAAGAGTCTGAGTTGACAGTAAATGTCTTTTGTTTGTGTGTACTGTTACCTTGTTGCTGTGTACTGACATTTTGTTTTCCCCTTGAACCATTGTTATGCACCTCCGCTATAGTTTCTAATAAATCTGCTCGATTCTTAAGAAATTTGTTAAAATCAGCGAGTGTTGCTAAATCGTCTAATTCATTACGGTAAGTTTCCCATTCCCTACTTGTCACTGAATCCAATTTACTTGACACTAAGTGAATAATGAGCACATCCCAACCATCTGTGGGCAACTTAAGTGTTTTCAAAGCTCTTATGTTACGATTAATAGTATCAATGATATTGCGCAGAACCTTAAAGGATTCTTGTGTACTACGTTCAATATTAATGATAGCTTGCACATGATTGTAAACTAGAAGCCGTCTGTTATTATAGCGGTCACATAGTAGCTGCCATGCAACGTTATAATTTTCATCGGAGAAGTCAAGAGAACTTATTATTAAAGCAGCACTATCTTTCAAAGCAGCTCGCAAATAATGGAACTTACTAATTCTTGGAATATTGTCATTTAAATGTATTAATGAGACATATGTGTCATGGAACTCAAGCCAGTTGTGATATTGACCCGAAAAGGTAGGTAAATGTATTGTAGGAAGTTTAAGATTTATCCCACCTTTATTTCCAGAGACAGTACTAGCACCTGTACCAGATCCATTGCCCGCAGAGGCCCCCCCTGCTTACTCAACAGCTCCTGGGCAACAGCAATCGCAGCATAATACTGGATCTCGTAGATTTCGCGTTCCTTATACTGGTCCTCTGGAATATCAGATACATTCTCTATGTCACTTTGTATACTATCATATTCAGGATATAACTCCTCTATTTTTGTTAACCTTATTTTTAATTCACTTATTTGTAAGGTACTCAAAGTATCACAACTTGTTACTATTTCTAAATATGATTTAAATTGAGTTAATTTAGCCTTGAAGGTTCCACGTTTTTTAAGTAATGATTTGTAATCCATAATGACGATCCACTTAATGAAATTAAAGTTCAAAGCAAGCTACGAAATTCCTTAAAATAAAAGATGCAAGGTTATACTTAAATTTTATGTGCAAGGATGCAGCGAGGGTGCGCATGAAAAAAGACAAACACCAAGCAAGCGTGTGCAACGCGCTAGCACGGGCCCCGCGGCACGCAAATGCCACGTGGCTAGCCCAGCAGCCCAACTAGCCCAGCAGCGGAAGGCTACAGCGACCACGTTCTCGCGATATTGGTTTTGAGCTGTGAACACGAAATAATAAATATGAGTTAATGAACACAATAAATCACCATGCTTGTAGGGCGTCACAAGATACTAAAGGCCTGAAAATAGGATTTCTGAAAAACGAAACGACTCGGACACTCGTCGTATTAATAATAATTTAGTAAAAAAGGGACATAACGTAGGTTAGTCCAACGTTACAGGGAATTTATAATGAAATAAGGATAGACTGCACTGTTTGCACTAAAGGTTGGCACTATGATCCGTGAATTCCATCCACGATCTATTTTCCTTTCCAAATTAATGATATTTCGCACGACTCCGCATGTCGTGATCACGTAGTCCACGTAATGGCCGCCTCGTGCGCAGTTTCTTTGTTCTTGTCGCGTCGCGTCGCTCGTAGTCCGGCTCGATTGGACCAAAAATGTAGAACTTCTTGATGCTGGCAGCAAAGGGGTGGACTCGTTGTTAATGAGAACTCGCAATTACAAAAGTTATAAGGTTTAATGATTAACTATTACAATAAATTGAGCTCCCGAATTAATGTACGACACATATAGCGTCCGGTGTCGTCGGTGAACTGGTTGAGAGGAGGGCGCACCGCGCCCGGCGCGGTACCCGCCCGGCGCGTGCGCCCGCTCTCACCGCTGGCTGCGCGTTGCCTCTCGCGCCGTGCCGTATGCGTGTGTGCGAGGGTGCGCGCACACATGCAAGGCGTCAACAAAAGTAACTACAAAAAAAACAATTAATTCTACTTTTATAAATGCTACAGTACAGGATGCATGTTTGTTACTCTTTCACAAAAAAGAAATGATTGGATGTAATTTGATACACACATACATAGTTTATAACCCGGATTAACACATAGAATTATCCCGTATATAAGACCACACAGACGAAGTTGCGGTTGGGCAAGCCCGGTTAAGCAGTCGACAACCTTCCAGGTTGGCCTGCGAGATGCCATACAAAAAGAAGTTGCGGGATGAAGCTTGTGTGTTATAAAATCAAACTTCTAACTATATCCTAGATAAGCAATATTTATACGTTGGTACTTACTTGAACATATTTTACTCACCCCCACGCCTACGCCTGCTTTTTATAAACCGTTTGGAATTTACTACTTCCAAAAATGGTACATATTAAGCGAGTTTCTTCCAAAAATAACCGCCCAGACCCGTCGCATAGTAAAAAAGCTGTAAAATGTCGACTTTATGCATCGTTGTGGTCTTGTTAATACATATTTTATAAGTAACATGTGTACACACATACACGTTGAAAGTACTCAGAGAAAAGTACACAGAACCGTTAATGTTGACTTTAAAAGAATGACGTTCGAACTTTAACATTCGATTTGTTACACACGTTCGGGTTCTGAATTGAATTTGAAATTGAATAAATCGTTCCTATTGGCGATCAATATTCATGTCGAAGAATAATTTAACAACACTAAAAAGTACGTACGTTAATAATTTATATCGGAAAATTGCGGTTGTCGGTTTAGGGTTACAGGCTACAACGGGTACGGTATGTGTATGAGATAGGCAATTTATCATTATTTAGGTATTGGTCTATTGTTTCATGTTATCTGAAATATGTTAGCCTTGTGTGCTAAGGATAGCTTGATATTGGAAAAAGCTCAGAATACCTATAGGTTTGTTATCCAGCGCTCTTTATCCAACTTTGCTATATATTGTTTTAATGTCTTGCAAGTAGATAAGTTAATATTTTTTTAAAGGTCCTAAGCAAACTAAAATTATTTCTCTACATTTTTTATTAAATTTACCTATCTAAACTTTAAGCTTTCAAACTTTATGTGATATAAAGTATAATGTCAAAATGATTTCCTGTTTTTTATGTGACTTCTTATTTCATAGACGTATAACGTAGCTCTCTCAAGTCACATTATAAATATTATGTACATGTTACTAAAGATACTGATTATTTATGATTGTACATATATTTCACATAATATTTAATGCTGAACTTATGAAATATGCTTTAACTCGTAGTATACAATACGTAGATATGCATCAATTTTCTGAATCAAAGTTACTTACGATTGAGTATACCTCCTCTATAATAAAAAGGACATAAAACATCGATGCTTTATAAGCGGATATTATTCTGTCGATAGCATCCTACAATGAAGCAGTTGATAGGAATGCTTCGTATGCAATGTTTCTTCATTCTTCGTGTGAATAAAATAGTTGACAGGATACATAAAGTGTATTTGTGTACTTTTTTGAGTTTATCTTACTTTATATGTACCGTCTTTCCACACATAGCTTAATCAGAGAGAGAGAGAGAGATAGAGAATGGGAAACATTAAAAATCCCTTTTTTAATCATAATTGTTTGTGAAGTTAAAGTTTTTGTAGGTTTCAGAAACTAGTAAATATAATAATATAATAAAATAGTAAGACTTTAATATCCGAGATCTATGGCAACTCTTTTTTACATTTTTACATACCTCTCTCCTGACAATCTACGTTTAAGTAACAACCCAAGAGCGAATCTCATGGCTCATAACTATAAGTTCAAGTATTAAAGCGTACACGCAAAACTAATAAACAAATGAAACTCATTATCATGTTTTTTTTTATAGTACGGCCAACGAGTCCTGGCTGTTGTTGAAAATATCATATTATACTGCCATGTATAGAGATATTGCAACTCAGTTTTTCTAAAATTATACTTAGTATCTGTCTGCACTTGACAGACTGCTAATCGTACTCGTATAAAGCAAAAGCCTTAAATCTAAACCGCTAAAAGTCCATTGCCATAATAATTACTAATTACTAAAACAGAATTCCTTCGCATAAAAAAGATAGACGATGCGACAGTATTATAGCAATATATATAGGAATTCCTATAAAAAAAATACAGAGTTCTGGAATTTCGGAAAATTATTTCTTATCGGATACCTACGTCATACAAAAAACACACCCTCCAAGTTTCAGGTCTCTACGATCAGCGGCTAAGCTGTGCGTTGATCCATCAGTCATTCAGGACAAAGCATTTATGTGTATAGATATACTAGTAAGGATTCAATTGTGACTTTATTTTTGTTTCGTATAAATTCGTTTTAGATTTAGATTATCGATTCGGTAAGGTTAGATTTATCCTAATCAAAACTCAACTTTAGCTATACTAAAACACACGTGTTGAAATGTTCCTCATAAGGCAGATGTAAACGTAATCGAGTGTCAATCAATATGACATACGTTTGAATCCCATCGTGCATCGGCTCTGATACCGTTCGGAAGGTTCGACATGACAGCTGCCTTTCAACGGTTCAACGTCGCTATCGAACTATAATAAATAGTTAACTTATTTTTATATTTTACTAGCTGTTTGCCGCGGTTTCACCCGCATCCCGAGGGAACTACTTAGCGCACCCGGGTAAAAAGTAGCCTATGTTGTTCCTCAGGGTCTATTCTATCTCTGTACCAAATTTCATTTATATCGGTCAAGTAGTTTTGGCGTGAAAGCGTAACAGACAGACAGACAGACAGAGTTACTTTCGCATTTATAATATTAGTAAGGAAGTAAGGATTTGCTTTATAATTTCAATTTAAATACTAAGTGTTATATATAGTTGTCTATGGTGCAATAGATTATCTTTGGATTTTGAATAAAAGCCCGCCATTCTGCTTAGTGCCGTCGATTGTCTTGTTTTATTTATATAAAACTAATCACAAGTTTCGATACATAACACTGGCGACGAGGATTTTTTCTGATACCAATTTACGTGTGTAAATATTTCTAAAATGCCTATTGGACGTATAGAAACATTTAGTTTGGAAAATAACAATTGGGACGCCTACATTCGACGAGTCAATCAGTTCATAGCGTTGAATAATATTGATGATTCATTAAAAATTGCAACTTTAGTAACAGTAGTTGGCGCGGAATGCTATGAATTGATGTGCGATTTGTGTGCTCCTGCCGCTCCTGAGTCTAAGTCGTACGACGAATTAGTCAGACTTGTTAAAGAACATTTAGAACCAGATCGTTCGGAGATTGCTGAGAGACACATATTTCGGCAGAGAATTCAACGGCAAAGTGAAAGCGTTCGAGAATACTTACAAGCACTAAAACATTTGGCAAAAACATGCAATTTTGGCGCTTGTTTAGAGGTGTGCCTACGAGATCAATTTGTATCGGGACTGTTTGATGAGGACATGAGATCGAGAATCTTCGCAGAACGAGGTGTTGATTACAAACGCGCTGTAGAATTGGCGTTGGCATTGGAGTCAGCGGAGCGGCATGCAGCAACGGCGTGTGCTTCGAGCAGCTCAGCGGCCGCGCGAGCAAATGGCAATACAGTACAGCGGGATGGTGAGAACGACGGCTTGCATCGGATCAGCGCGAATGCTGGCAGCGTGCGCAGCGGAGGAGGAGGCGCCAGCGGCGGCGCAGGCTCCGGTCGGGCGCAGCGCTCGTGCACGAGATGCGGTAAATCCGGTCATGCGGAGGGCAAGTGTCGTTTCAAACAATATAATTGCGATTCCTGTGGTGAAAAGGGCCATTTAAAGGTAATGTGCAAGAAAAATAGGAGTACAAAAGGACATAAAGGTCAGTTTTTCTTAAATGATTCGGATACGGAGGATGACAACTGTAACTTTTATAATTTAGTTATTAATAACGATGGTGACGGTCCGTATTACGCTAATTTAATTGTAAATAATATTAAATGTAGATTCGAAATAGACACAGGAAGTAAAATATCAGTCATTTCAAAAAAATATTATAATAATTATTTCGCAAATATCCCAATTGAAAACAAAATGTTAACTTTAAAATCTTATACGGGTGACGTCATTGAGACAATCGGTTATATAGTTGTTAACGTCATTTCCGGTAAACATCATGCAAAGCTGAACTTGTATGTTATTGAAAATGGTGGACCGCCATTGATGGGTCGCACTTGGATCCAACGTTTAAAATTAGCTATTGTGGAATGTTACAATCTTTCGACTGAAGTCGATTCGATGTCGGTATCCTTAAGGGACGAATTCCCGGAAGTATTTGCTGAGGGTTTAGGTACATTTAAGACTAAATTTAGATTGTATTTAAAAAATGATACTCCTGTGTTTGTAAAAGCTAGGTCTTTACCTTTGGCGTTACGGCAGCCTGTGGAACAGGAGCTCGATCGATTGCAGCGGGAGGGGGTGATTTACAAAGTCGAACGATCAGACTATGGTACTCCTATAGTACCAGTAGTTAAAACAAATGGTAATATAAGAATCTGTGGAGATTATAAAATAACAATTAATCCTTTGTTGAAAGATTATCACTACCCACTGCCTCGGATCGAAGATTTGTTCGCAGTATTAGGAGGTGGTGAACAGTACACTAAATTAGACTTATCTAATGCTTTTCAACAGTGTATTTTACATAAAGATTCGCAGCCGATGACGGCGATCACAACTCATGTTGGTACATTTGTGTATAAAAGAGTCCCATTTGGTATTAATTGTATTCCAGAGAATTTTCAAAAAATAATGGAAGAAACTTTGAGTGGATTGCCGTCAACGACAGTATTCGCTGATGATATTTGTGTTACGGGTAAGGACAAGCTGACACATCTGACTAATTTGAGAGGAGTGCTACAAAGACTCAGTCAAAACGGGTTGAGAATAAATTTTGCTAAGTGCGAATTTTTCAAAAATAGCGTAACGTATTTAGGTTATAAGATTGACAAACATGGGTTGCATACAGATAGCAAAAAAGTTGATGCCATTTTAGCAGCTCCCGAACCCACCAATGTTACCCAACTTAAAAGTTTCATGGGACTGGTAAATTTCTATTCTAAGTTCTGTATTAATTTAAGTGATATTTTAAAACCACTTTATGATTTGTTAAAGAAAAATGTTAAGTGGGAATGGTCAGATGCTTGTAAAAAAGCTGTCATAAAGATAAAAAGGGTCTTGAGCAATGCACCTGTTTTAGCACATTATGACCCAAATCTCCCTTTAATACTATCAGTAGATAGCAGTGCTTACGGCGTAGGCTCGGTTTTGACGCAGAGGGACGCGGACGGTTGCGAGCGACTTGTTTGCTGCGCGTCGAGAACGCTCAATTCAGCTGAAGTTAATTATTCACAGTTGGATAAAGAAGCATTGGCTATTGTTTTCGGGGTTACAAAACACCACCAATTTGTTTATGGTAGACATTTCACACTGCGCAGCGATCACAAACCTTTGAGTTACATTTTTGGTATGAAAAAGGGGATACCAGTGACCGCTGCCAGCCGCTTACAACGTTATGCGGTTAAACTTGCTGCTTATGACTTCGACATCGAATTCATAACATCGGCAAATAATTGTTTCGCCGATGCTCTTTCTAGGCTTCCTATTAACTTGACTAAAGATAAAGGTCATGTTAAGAATAGAGAATGCAGCTATTTAAATTATGCACAGGAAAATTTTCCTATAAGTTAGAAGGACAAGTTGAAAAAGCATACTATGATAAAAAAGATAACTTGCATATTGATCAAGGTTGTATAATTTGGGGCTATAGAATAGTTGTACCAAAATCATTAAGAGAATTAATTTTAAATGAAATTCATGACGGCCACCCGGGCATTGTTAAGATGAAACAAATTGCACGTAATTATGTTTGGTGGGAGGACATAGATGCAGACATTGAGCGCGTAGCGAGGGAGTGCGCGGCGTGCATGCAGTTGCGGCCCGCACCATCTGCTGCACCTCTTCATTCGTGGCCTTGGCCAAACGAACCTTGGTCGCGTTTGCATCTAGACTTTCTCGGCCCATTTAATAATATGTACTTTCTTGTCGTAATTGACGCTCACTCTAAATGGATTGAAGCAGAAAGAGTCAGTACTACATCAGCGAATATAGTAATAGCCTGTTTAAGACGCTTATTCGCTCGATTTGGTTTACCTAAGCGTTTAGTCAGCGATAATGGACCCCCATTTTCATCGTTTGAATTCGCTCAATACGTGGAAAGAAATGGTATTAAACATACTTTAATACCACCTTACCACCCTTCTAGTAACGGGGCTGCAGAAAACGCAGTGCGATCCGTAAAACGGGTGCTTAAAAAAGCAAAATTGGAAAATGAAGATTATGAAACTGCCTTGAACAGATTTCTATTTACATATAGAAATACAGAACAGAATACAACGAAAATTGAACCGGCAGTCGCTCTTTTAGGTAGAAGGTTGCGGGGACGTCTCGACCTGCTAAGGCCTGATACCTCCGAGCGCGTGCGTGACAATCAGCTGCGACGCGAGTTAGATGGCGCTAGAAGCGCCCGCCCACTTCAGGTACTCGCAAGAGACGAGCCGATTATGTTACGCGACTACAGTAAATCCACTAACAAATGGACTGAAGGTGTGGTAACAGAGCGTGAGGGGCCTGTAACTTATAAAGTTAAAACAAATGAAGGGCTCATTCACAAACGACATATTGATCAACTACAGACGCGTAAATCGCGTCATTCATTAAGTAGGGCTGTTAATGTATCATCGTTGGACAACTGTGATAATGTAAAGTTAACTGACAAGGATCACGTAGAAACTTCGACTATTAGGGTGGACAGGGACGACAAAGATGAGTTCTTTGATTCAGTAGGGGAAACAGCGGGCAATACAAGTGCGTCGCAACCACTTCCCCCGCCTACACCACCTGTTGATAACAATACTCGTGTACGCAGACAAGCTGCTTTACGTTGTGAAAAGATGTTTAGAAACTTAAAATAGAAATGTTTGCATTCTTTGATTATTGTTGTACCTACTTAACTTGTGTCCTTTGTTTAAAGTTTGTATTGTTAAACTAATTAAATTTTAGCGATTAAGTGCATTGTACAAGCACCTAGTGAATATAAGATTATTGTATGTTTATATGTTAAATTTGGGGGGGAAAAGTGTTATATATAGTTGTCTATGGTGCAATAGATTATCTTTGGATTTTGAATAAAAGCCCGCCATTCTGCTTAGTGCCGTCGATTGTCTTGTTTTATTTATATAAAACTAATCACAAGTTTCGATACATAACACTAAGATATTAAATTTTATACATACTTTAAACCATTTGCTATTTGCATTTCAACTATTTGTTTTGTGAGAGGTATGAACCAGTAACTCAGGAAGGGGAAAGGATTGTTTTCTTTAAATCGAAGAAGAATCACTTTTAAATAGCTTCTGTATTATATCGTGTTCTAATCCAACATTCTAAATTGACTATTTTAAATGATTTATTACCAATATTTCCCATCATTATAAAAAGGTCGATCGCCTTTCGCATGCAACTTAGAATATTGTAGATGACTTTTAGATAATGCAATATTATGTAAATAAGAAGATTTATAGCATAAGCTAAAAGGTCAGAAATTGGCTTCTGCACAGATTTTATAACACAGAACTTATTTAGCGTAGGTACAAGTAGGTGTACCGGATCTGAGTATTTATTTGAACATTCGAGATATACGTATGTTCAGAAACACATCGCCGTATAATACATGAAACATTCTGCCTACAGCTTAGTATTTTAACACATGTAGTAGATTCCTTGCTATATTTACCTATCTAAGATCAGAGTAAATAGCTTTACCTTCAGAATACAGTTGTTGAATAACGGAATTTAAGTTCGATCCCCTATTTTTTCCCCAGGGCAATCTGAAGACATCCATTTAGCTGTGAGAGGTCTGCAAATAAATAAAGAACAGGTTGCACTCTTGTTCAGTATATAATATGTTCGTAGTTAATACGTGGGTGTGCAGTTATATATAACACATATATGTGTCACCGGGTGGGACAAGCCACGACTCAGACTGAATTATTCATGAGACATATGGACCTAAAGCAGACTGGATTTCAGACGAGAATTTTAAAATATCTATACAGAGCTTTAAAATTGAAAATTGTTTTATAATAAAAAGCAATATAACATAACGTGCGTCACTTGGGATTTTCTTGCATAGAATTCGATTTGAAAGGTTTTAGTGGGCTTAACAGCCTCTCAGTACGATATTCTTTTTCTTTTTTATTTTATTAAATTTCAGCACGATGTATTTATGTTTTAATATATCTTGTTAGTCACTGCTTTACATAAGATCATTCTGACACATTATTAAATAAAATATGCAGGTTGGTTATGTAAATAGAACTTTATATTTTTAACCCATTTTAAGTTTAAATGCAGGTATTATTATTAAGTAAGTACATATCGTGTAATGACTATGATAACGAAAATTATGCAACGGTAAATAACTACTAAAATCTTAATCAAATATACGGTCCATATATTACAGGCTGTACCTATATTATATAATTATAGCAGATAAGCAGATAAATATATATATTATACTAATTATTTACATATTTACTTGTATTTACAATAATAAAAACATAAAAAATATTATTATTATTATATAAAAATCAGACATGCTAATGTAAATATGTTCCATGTATTTAAGTATAAGTATTGAAGGGAATACCGTAGATTCAGTTTCGTTCAATTTTAAAACTAGCTTGGTATTGGAATCAGACTTATAGCTTGGCCAGTCTCCAGCCACAAGGGGCTTTGGGCACACGAAGAAGAACAATAATTATTAGACTTCTCTATTGTCTTTTGTTCTTTAAATTATGTGAAAAAGTTTTAGTTTTAAACCTACTTCAGTCATGAGTAGGTAATAATACTTTTTAAGTCAAAAGTATTTTATTTTTATTTCAATGATGACAGGTTTTTAGGGCATCTATGTAAGGTCCAAATATTTTCACAGAATCTACAACCTATAAAGAAGAACAATAATCTCGGTACAATATTCATCTGAGAAAATTACTTATTGCAAAATATATTTAAATGCTTTTGTTTTGACTGCGCAGCGTATCAAATTTACTTACCAAGCTCATAGCATAGCAATCTTTTGACATTTTGACACGAAAAGCTTTGACACATTTGCAGTAGACCGTTTCCTGTGTTGATATCGACCAAGCTACGATTGGCAACATAACTTACCTTCCTATACATAATTACCTAATTCTAGGTAATATAATTTATTTTACTAAAATGTAAATTATGTCAGTCGATAATTATATAATTTCTTGGTTTTCAATATTATTTCACCTCCAAATTTATATTTCTAATTGTTTGCTATGTATAAAATCATCTAATGCGTATGAAACATAGACAAAAGGCAAATTTCTACCTTTGTTGATTTGTGTACGTTATGCCTTATGTGGAACACGAGCTCAATTAAGCTGGCCTTGGCACTGCTCACCCCACTTGCAGAGGGTTAGAGATCAAAAGAGTTGTGGCACACAATGTGTTAATATAGCACTTGGGATCTTTTTGTTAACCGACTTTTATATGCGGAATTAAATAAGCAGCGGTCTTCTGTAGATTTTAATTAAACTTAGCGATCGTGTGAGTTAATTTAATTTTTTCGATAGCTTGAACAAATAGAGTACGGAATAAAATCCTTTGTCAGAAACCATACGAAAACTAAACTGTATGTATAAGCCTTTTCACACAAAAGATTCTTTATTTCTGACATAGTAACAATAGGAAAAAAAGACATTCCTTATAAAATAGAACATCTCACGCTAAGAGAACGCTAATCAAAGAAGGACTATCTGCAATAAAGAAAATACAAAAAGTTCTTAATGATTCAGTTCCAACAGTTTAATATGCTGCAAAGAAATATTACAGTGCTGATAAAGACACAATAAGAATAAAATAGTTCCGACAACTTCTGAAACATTTTATGAGTTCAGTGGCTATTTAGCAACGGTGAATACCGGGACGGTCGTAAAGTGCGACTTCACCTTTCTCTGCCAGTCTGTAGCCACTTGGCTGAACAGATTGACTGACTCCGCGCTGTTCATTCGTACTCACCTTTAATTTTTTTGTATTACCTACTCAGTGCGGCACTGCGGGGTGCTTTAATGTGATGTAAATTCTTGATGGAGACGGACGCCAAGACATTTTGTTTCTTGGATATGGCTTTAGTTTTGTCAGTTGACAAACTTTTTATGTAGTATATTTTACATGTTAATCCAATTCATCCAACTGCCTAGCCTTTTCCCAACTATATTAGGGTCAGCTTCCAGTCTAAACTGGATGCAGCTGAACACCAGTGTTTTACATGGAGCCTATCTGACCTCTACAACCCAGTTACCGGGTAACACTATAAGACTGGTTGTGAGACTTTCTGGCTTCCGACTACCCATAACGATTGTCAAAGATCTACAAATAACAACCGGGACGATTAGTTTAACATGCTTTCTGAGGTACAGAGGAGTCTCGCTATGACATAGATGGTCACCCATCCATTGACTGACCATGCCAAGCGCAGCTTAACCTTTGATCGATGAACCCGTGCGGCTGTTACTTAGCCACAAACTCCTCAATAAATGTTAATTCAATTAAAGGTACCTTAATCAATGGCTCTATATATTATTAAGACTTACCTCTTGATTTGATAACAATTAGCACTAATTAGCAGCAAGTGATTATCGGTACTGTCAACTGCATATTACAGTAATAATATTATCTAAGCTTTGTGGACTTTTAACGTTTCTCTGGCAAAAAAATGAAGGTGTGGTTTAAATGTACTAGCAAAAACACGCAACACGATAATTAAGCGTAGAAGCATAATGCTTTTGCCCTTTTTCGTCCATATGATTAATATTCATAGGTTATTTCACGTGTCTTTTATGCCCCAACCGTAACTGCGTATAAGTACAAAAACAAGCTGAATATTTTGCTGACCGCCGAGGGTCTAGGCTGAAATATTTGAAGTGTTTGTTTTATTAAGAGATTCAGTATTTGTTTAAACGTAACACAGGCGATATAATTTAGCTTTGCTTAAATTTTTTATGCCATGCTTTTATTTTTATATTTTTATTTACGAATAATTAGAATTATTGTTGGATTAGTTAATTGTTATTTGTTCTTATGTGTGATTTAAAGAAATATTAAGATTGTATATTAAATATCTGAGCACACATAAATAACTATATATAATAAATATGCCATAATTTTATCAAAGTGCATAGTAGCTTTCGATTTACTATTGAAACAACGATACACACAGAAAGTTCCACCCCAGAATGCTCTTAAAGTAACTATTTAATTGTAAAGATCGCTTAACAAGTTCGAGACGCTGATGAGATTACAACCGAACGATATAACTCGTTAATTGGAGCACCTGTAATTAGCAGCAGCTCTCAAGGAGGTACCATACTCGGGACGGCGACGAAGTTAATAGGAATAATGTGAGTATAAATGGGAAAAGTTAACTCATTTAGAAGCTCCTTCGCGTCCGCGAGCCGCGATCTCAGCGGCCCACCAGACGGACTACTCTCGAATTCCAGTACTTTACAATCACCCCTTTTTGCAAAATTACACCTCTAACGTGACTCGACTGGGAACGGGGGAAGCAATCAACGTAACCCCTCGCTCTGCTTCCTAATACTCTAATTTCATTTTAATCCTTTTGCACCGTCGGATTAACCCTTGTACACAATAAGTTTCGTACGTACACAACACACGTAAGTTTTGTTTTTATTACTGAAAGGATTTGGGGGTAAAGATAAATAAAGTATTGCAAAGTGGAGTTTATTTTAAATGAATTGTATTCCGAATGAGTGATTCGGCTTGACGAGCATGTTTTGTTCAATGAATACAGAATTTATAAAATATTCAATTAAGTTTTTAACTCTCCGTGAAATGCAAATGACTATTTTTTTTTCGATCAAATTTTATTATCCTTCTTGATGCGCCTGATCTAGACTATTTGCAGCCTTATCACAAACTAGCATCCACTCTAAATCCAAATGCTAAGGTATTATAAGTTTTAGTCTTTTATACAAACCGATATTTCAACACCCACAAACATTGCAGTATTCAACGAAAATCAACATGCTCAATTAATTGAATTCACTACCAGCATGCCTGAATCTTTAAAATTGAGTAATAACTTGAAATACAATAAAGACACAAACTACTAAAACTCACAATAAATAATAAAACCTCCAATAAAGTAGACCAATTTGGTAGACAATATAGCGGCAGTGACCGTTTGACACAACTCATTTCCTGCCTATCACTTCCACGAAAACATGATTTATTGAAACAAGGGATATTTAAATCGTCTGAATACAGTTATTATATTAATAAAATATCAACAAAACAATTCAATTATTAACTATGAGCCGCGCTTTGCGTCTGTGGCCTGAATTATAAATATAACGCAAATTTAGTTTGGTTTGTGTTATTTATGAGTTTCAAATGTCCGGCTAGAATTAAATTATGAAGCGTTCGAGTGGGCCGTGTGCGCGCACTTGACTCTGCCGACTGATGAAAATTTAACGAATGACCGCCACAAAAGAAAATTGCAACCGCGGCACGGAGAACGTGTGAACCCTTTACCTTGCGGCTTCTGGCAAATAAAAAGTGCCGGAGGCGCCAGAAAAACAGCGCGAGCGGATAAAGCAAAATGTGTTTTATTTAACCACATAATATTAGACTCGGCTGCTGTTTCTGACGGGACGTTTTGCGTTATTATTAGTCCCCTTTCAACAAGAACGGAAACCTGAAAAGTTTATAGCGGTCTAAACAGGCGTGGGATCTGGAGGCCTCGGCGTGGCACGTGACGCAACAAATAAAAGCCCACTTAATTCAGAGATCCAACTGGTAAATTTATGCCGCGCAATATCTCTTTAATGCCGGGGCCGTGACAACGCGTACATATCAACCTCCTTTCACTCAGAACGAACGCGACAAGTCGTTTGTATCAACAATCGATGAGCCCTGCGTGATGTGTCGATGCTGTGTAACTACCTTGTTTGGATTGAAAGTAGCTGGGTTCTATGCATAAATGTTTATTAAGTATTATAAGCGTTGCTGTAAGTGATGCTATTAATTCCAATCGGGAGATCCTGCGAAAAGCTATGGTAATACTTCGTGTAAAATTACACCTGAAGAATTTAATTAATTTAATTTTCAAATCAATCAATCGGCCCCTCCAAAGGCTCATTCAATCTAAAACAGATTTAATTAATTCAGGACCTTAACTGCACTTGCCAAAAAGCGTTGTCACAATAAATGTCACACACCTGTTTACAGAAAAACACTCGCTGTATACACTGAGTGTACGATGTATGGTGTCGTAGTGTAAACATAACTTTACATAATTTAGGTAAGTTTTAAAATCGGTGACAGAGCTTTAAAAAATCCGTAACTTTTTTTAAAGTAATTCCTAAACTTTTATTGTTATAGGTACATACTCGTATAACTTGACAATCAAGGGTGTACTATGGTTGTCTATAAAAAGCCATAAGATTTGAACATACAACAGCAAATTGTTAAAACAAAAGGAAAGTCTAAATAGGCTCTCCAGTAGCAATCAAGTCATGACCTAGTTTGTCTAGACTGCTCCCGATACGCTAAATTTAAAGCTGCAATGTGATACCGTTTTAGAAATGAATAGGTTAGTTGAAAACCATTTGAATGCTCTACTTCTGTGACAGGCTACATTAATTAAATACATACATTTAAAAAGCTTTTCCAATCAATAAAGACTAAGCTGATTATTAATAATACGACGGTTTGAGTTTTTATTTTTACTGAAAGAGGACGTATGGTTTTTCAACTTTCTTTGTTTTGCTTATATTACTCATAGGTACTCCGTGATCTCATTTTCATAAAAATAGACGTACTTGTATGGATACTACATTAAATAAGTCTTACCGAGTGCTGTGGCCTTAATTAAATGACATCATGTGTTTTTAAAAGCTTCCATCTAGACTTCTAACATACAAAATGTGACTGATATCTACTAAGAACCTTCCTGTGTGCCATCAAGCAGTTGCGTAGAAAACTCCAGGGAACACTATCAAATCAAGTAAAAATAGGTTAATATTCCATCAAGTAGGCACAGCGTTAGAAACTCGCCTTGTTCCTCACACAATTTTTGTATAAAAAGCCTTGTATAGAAGGTGGAGGAGCGCAATCTGAAACAGTAAATAAGAACAAATGGGTGCGTATCAGCAATGCCAACGCCTCATAAGAATGGTCTCTGCGACGTAAAGAACGAGAAAAACAAGGAAAACATAAAAATCTGACCCCTACAGAAATGTCCCGGAAAGAAAATAAAAACTATGATACAAAACAGACCTAGGGAAGTATTGAATCTTCTGATTTGTTGTTAGTTCTGTATTTTTAGGGTTCCGAGGCAAAATCGTCAAAAGGAAACTTTGTCTATCTGCATGTCACTGCTTATTATGATAAATAATTTATTTTACCAAATTTGAAACAGATTTAAAAAAACGATTATTCGTATTTATACTCGTATATTACAAATAAAAGCAGTTAAAAATAACATTGTTTTATATGGAAAATTTTAATTTTAAAATGAGGTAATAAGAACATTATAGTAATGATCTGCACATTTCAAAACACATATTTGTATGCTTTTATGTCATACAGTAATATAATAATGAAAAAAAAACATTTTATCGTACCTCCAAGGTTTGCAAAGCAAAAAATATGAAATAGGGAGAAAATAGGGTTGATAGACATTAACCTAGATATGATAGGAAAAACAAAATGAGGATTCTAATTTTTGCCTACAAACTTAATAATGCCGACGGGAAAAATAAAACAATTTTGCGATGACAAGAAGTTTACTGCAGTTTTTCTTTCAAAGTTCCTTCCTTACCTTCGATGCGCGAGTCCGACACCCACTAGGTCGATTTTTTTCATCATGGTATCTGCCAAGGATGTAGTCCATAAAAAAACTTTTGTAACAAAAATATTGAAGGCTCGATACTGTTTTGGACAGAGAGTACCTATTTGCAATCCACGATATATTTACTCTTTTTACTGCTTAAACAAAATTTATACAAATAAATAACATTGAAGTATCTGTTTTTTTTAAACAAATAATTTATTTTTTACATATCTGTCAGTCCTTCCGGGTTGTCTTCCAAACTTTCAACAAAATTTAATTGAAGCCTAATACAGTGGCACGTATCTGTCTGTATCTATAACCACACAAGATTGACGTTTTGTACAGAAAAGTACAAAGAAAATTGCATACGGAAAAAAACGCAATTAAAAATTAAAAGCTGCTTCTCGACTTTTACACAGCGTTAGTGCATTAAACCACTCATAAAAACGTATTCCTCGTACCGTAGGTAATATTTCAATCGCGTGACAGGGAAAGTGGAAAAGTTGCATTGCAATTAGCAATTCTAAATATGCACTGGCTTCTAGCCTAGTTTTTATAAGCAGATAGTAACAACATGTGAGGGAATGTTTTATAGGACATAACAGACAAGGAGACAGGCATAGAAAAAGCATTTCCTCGAAGAGCTTTATACAACTTGTTTTTATTGGGTATGTATATATCCTTGACAAGATTCCTCTTTGAGAAAAAGGATATACCTAGTTATAGTACCTACTGTCCTTTTTTCTAGCGTTTTAAATAGGAAACTAAAGTTGTATTAGTTAAAATCTCTTCGTGAAATGGTGTTTAGCAGATAATTATCAGTTTACTGTGATTATTTTTCCGACCCAAATATCGACCAATAGAATTGCACCATTCGACGTCACGTGGTACAACCTACATGGTATTATACTGATAATTTTTTGATTATTTTTATGGTTGTACCACGTGACGTCGAATGGTGCAATTCTATTGGTCGATATTTGGGTCGGAAAAATAATCCCCCGAATACCACAAGAGCTTCAAAATTATCTGGCATTTCCCTCAAGGTTCCCTGCAAACAAATAAAGTCGTCAAGTTTTTCAGGAAAAATCACAATCAATTTTGTTTCAATTTTGAAACTCTTGTGGTATTATAAGTGAATATTTTAATAATTTGTACTATGTCACTACTTTATATTATGGATTCAATTGGACTAAAAGTTGCTTTTTTTGTCAACAGGGATGAATAGCTTTCACAATATTCTAATGCATTCTTCAATTCATCACAGTGCAAGCAACAGCAACAATTTCCTTATATTTTCTAAGCAATATCTTAAAAGGACGCATTCATAAGGCAAAAATGTCGTTCTTCATACGAGACTCCATAAAGAAACCGTATGTCTCAGCACGTTCAGAACGGTTGGCAACCCTAAACATAGCATATTGACCTAAATGCTGTCTGGGGTTGGGGCAACGAGCTAAATTTACAAGAAGCTTTGCCGAAGTGTCAGACTATCGCCCAGTTTGCAACTTTAGGCCACTCGGATACCCTACAGTGAGAATTTCTCGCTGATGCTATAGTTTACTGTTATATAAACAAATGTGTTTGAGAAACCTAGGTACCTAAGTATGCAGTTATATAGGTATGCGCTGTTTGTATTAGATAAAAATAAATTGTGTGGCTGCAAAAAATGTGTATGGAAATGGTTACTTTCGATAGCTGTAAAAGCTTGGATTAAATATTGATTCATCATAAGTACGTAATATTTTTGTTTAGCTTGCATAAACGGTTTTTATTATAAAGTTTTTACTCTGAATGTAACCGATTTATTCTTGCATTTCATTTGCAGAATATACGTAATTTTTTTTTGAGAAACATTGAAATAAATGTTAGAATTTGTAATTATTTAATACAGTCTTATCACAACTATCTTTATTAAACAACAAAAAGAGAATATACTTTCAAATTACTACAAATTCAGTAGTCATGTTTTGGTATTACTATTTTCTGTATAAACCTAGGTCGTACAGAGCATATTAGGTACTTACAAGGGCATAACCAAAAAGGAACCAAATTATTTACCAAAAAATAAAATAAAATGAAGCATTGACCTCGTGTAATCAATATCTGTTTTTAAACCCCAAATAAAGTGCTGGCAACGTTTGTAAATTTTTAACTTCCTGCTTACCTCGCCGCAAACTCCAGAGTGTAGTCAAGCTAACTAGCACTCTAATTATCAACGGGAGGTCAGTCCAGTTCAGTACTTAGTTCATAAATCGAGGATAATCATGTTCATGGCAGATGGACCGTGATGACGTGACTCGGCCAGCGCTTTTTTTATCTCTTCTACTCTAGAGGAAAAAATATGAAGTTTTATGCTAACGAGAAAGATGAAGCGAACAGGATAAATAGCGCCATCCCTTTTTCGCGAAGGAAAACATACCGAATACCAGGCTGGAAAACACACCTAAGAAAAACTTGGTGAAATTTGGTTTTCACAGTCAAATTTTAACTAAACTTATATAATATCAGAGTTCAGCTACCGTAAGTAAAAATGACGTAAGTACACTTTATCCAAGGACCTTAGATACATATCACTAAACAGTCTTGTTTTATTACTGAATGAATATTGAAAAGTATGAAAGACAGGGACAAAAAGGTTTTTCTATTAATAATCTGTTAATTAGGCAGCGTCTGACAAAACACAACTAAAGCAAATAGTATGATTTTTGTGTCACGCCCCGATTTCTTTGAAAAAGTAGGGTAATGTGCTGGTGTATATTTTGGAAAAGGGTTAGAGAGCCCAAGTGAAAATATTTACTAAGTACAGCAAAATTTATTGGATCTTTGTTAGACTAAAAGAAAAGGAATGTTTTTCTACAGAGTATTTATTTATAAAAACTGATTAAGCGGCGGGTCATTTAGTTTACTTGCAACTTTCTTTTCAAAAGAGTAATAGTTCGCTCAGAATTTCTACAAACATTTTAATTTAAAGTTAGCAGAAAAATAATAATATTTTTCTTAATATTACGAAACTTTGGTCTAGGAAACTATTTATTTACACAAACACATTGCTTGCAAATGATAATACGTATCCAGGAAAAGATTTAAGCAATGAACGCAATATTATATAGTCAAAAAAATAAAATACTAAAATGACTATTGCACTCGAGCAGTTGGTAGTTGTATATGACCAAGAGTCGACTGGCCGAGAAGTATTCAACCACACCCCATTCTAAAGAGAACCTTTTGCCAGCGTTTCTGAGTTCAATTTCAAACGCAGGGTTGCGTTCCAAAAATGTACAAAAGCAAAATTATTCAGGAAGATTTTATTTCATATTCGGCATGCTCCCTACGCTTTATCATAATATGGGGTTAGGACCTAATACACCTCTCATTTATTATAGAATTTTCATAAAGTTGTTTCGTGACCTAGATTTTGTATGAAAGTTCTGGCAGTGTACAGCGCTGAATTTACTGCCAACTATTCGACAGTGCAACGTCAAAGCTCAAGGCTGCGATCGAAACTCTTGTAGGTATTTTTATTGTCCCCCTTGTTTCAAATAGGTCCTTGTTTCAAAAATCTACCAATCATTATTTTACATTTTAGATTTTCAGTCTTTAAAATAGGCGTTTTGATTGTAATTATTTATGATTATTTAAACCTATACAAATAATATCAAACTTCTTTTCACTTAAACACTGCGTACAAAATATTTTCAAACTTCCATACAAAACGCGATACCGCAACATGAAAGTGTGTACGTCATGATACGATAAACACTTACACGATCACGTCACTACAAAAAGCCGGTTGTTCGGTAGCAAAATCCGATTCGTCATAAAAGTATAATAATAGTGGGTCGGGGGTGCCGCAACAACGGCGGTGACCTACCCAGCGCGCGCCGCCGCGGCAGTCTTCTGTCGAGCTTTCTAATGACCCCAGGCGTTCTGTGTTGCGCGTTAAGGTACACTTAAGCCCAAAAGAACCGATAAAAACTTGAACTGGATTGAAATTCAGCTTGTTTCACGCGTGGTGAACGTTACTACGGCGGAGACAGGCGCACTTCGGCCCTCGCCCTCGGACGAGGTACAGGACGCGAAAATGGACTCTATGTCCTTCAGGATAACACCGTTTTGTAATTAGCCGCGAGTTGTGTGTGTCAGCGCAAAGGAAACCTAGCTGGGTGAGTACATAAATATTTCATAACAACTTTTATTGAAACTCGTCACCTAATAGTACAATACTGACTGTTACTATACAACTTTGTCATGTGTTTTTGCTTGTTTTTTCCTTTGTACTAAAAACAAAATCTGTTTGTTTAGCAATGCTTTCAATGTTATTTGGTTCAATGTTTTCTGTGTAATGCAATTACTTACGTAATTCAATCTTGAATACTCATACAAAAAGATTTTGTATTTTTAATTGACAAATGTACAAGTACCTACTGTTTAAATTTTAGTCTTTGCTGGATTGAAATTTATTTTGAAACGATGTTTCCTTTAATTGGGTAACTTTATTTAGCGATTATATTATGAATTCTGAAATATTTCTAGGGTTTAGTATTGTTACTAATCCGAATTACTCAATGCAGTATTGCAGCAACATAGACAAGTCTATTTCCGTCTCTATTTACTGAAGCGAACAATATCCGAAACTGATGTGGTATCAAGTAATTTCATCTATGTAATCTGCTTAAGCACTGCATGTAGGTGTACAATTGTTAAGGTACAAGGATTTCCCATCTACATAGACTAGAACTGTGAACAATTATTATTAATTCATAATAGTATATATAGGCAACAATGTACTTTAATCATGTTACTCCATAGTCGAGCCTTCGTGAACCACCGAAGCGTCCTGATTACACAGCATGAGTCTTTGATCTATTCATTACATTGAGTAAACAATATAATATACACATAATTGATATTGTACGATATTGAGTCATTGTCTTTGATGTGGACAGACCATGACAACTGCGTATGTTTGTTACAGGCAGAATAAAAAGGAGAGATAAAATGTAAATAATAAAACATTATAATGTAACTATGAAAAAAGTTTTACTCTTTAAGACAAGGAAAAATGACTGCGACGTTTTGCAAATTGTTTCGTTACTGCTGGTTCTACCCTCCGTTTTGCGAGCTCAGAATACCGTGGGTTGTCCCGACTTAATAAAAACTAACAAATGCTCTTGTTACACATTTGAAGACGGTAAGATTGCTACCCTATTTGTAAATCGCTTGCTACGTGAACGTTATATTAATCAGGACTTTATTTTCAGGCTTGTTTCTTGATTGTCAGGATACTGCCTCCAAAGACATAAAAAATGCTCTTAAAAGTGTGTCTAACATACACTCACTTTCCGTTTACGACCTCGACGACAACGAAGAAGCACTGGGACCCCATTTTATACCTCAAGGCGTTTGTATTAAGCATATTCATATGTCAAGAACAAGCATAAAAGACATTGGCGATGATACGTTTATGCCGCTGAGAAAGTGCCTTGAAACATTAAGCGTCGTATCGAGCAAAATCAAAATTATCCCCCAGAAAGCTTTATCCGGCATGCTAAAATTGATATCGATTGACTTTATGTCTAATTATATCGAGGACATACCGAGTTACAGCTTTTATGGCCTGCCACTTATGAAATTAAACATAAAAGGGAATGTCATACGCGAAATATCGGAATCGGCTTTTTCAAGTCTAGAGTTGACTTTGTTGGAAATCGACTTGAGTGAAAACAACCTCACAACGTTCCCTATAGAAGCTTTTGCAAAATTGAGGCACCTTCGGTCTTTACGACTAGCCTGGAATGAAATGTCCTCTTTTCCTATAGTCGAGAATTCTGATTTGATTTCTTTAGAGTACCTAGACTTAAGTTCCAATAATTTTGAATTCATTTCAGAAGACTGCCTTAAATTTTGTCCGTCCCTCATAACATTGTCATTCCATTTTAATTTTATTAACAGCATTCATTATAGGGCATTTTATTCTTTAGTCAATTTAAAATCTCTTGATTTAAGTCATAATAGAATAAAAATATTAAACCCCAATTTATTTCAGAATAACAAATATTTAGAAGACATCGATCTCAGTCACAATCATTTGCACCACATCCATGGTTTATTTTGTAACTTGCCATCCCTCACGGAAGTAAATTTAAGTCATAATAATATTTTGGATGTGCCAATAGACTCGTTTCTTAATTCAAAGAAAATTAACGCGATACATTTAGATAAGAATTGTATAAGCAACATTCATAGTGAGAGCTTTAGTAACTTAGAGAACCTTAATAAGCTTAGTCTAGAATTTAATTATTTAAATCAAGTGCCACATAATATTTTTATAAATAATAAAAATATATTGATACTAAGATTAGACAATAACAATTTTTCAGAATTTAATAATGACACATTAGGACCCCTAGTAAACATAAAAGAAATAAGATTTAATAACAACAAGATTAAAGTTATAACAAAGAATTATTTTATAAATTCTAATAAACTAGTAGAGATTTACTTGGACCACAACGAGATTACATTTATAGAGCCAGGGACTTTTTTAGAAATGACTGATTTAAAATTTCTCAGCCTACATTATAATTATATCATAGTTTTAAATGATGTTTTGCCAAAATTAAGTTCAAATTTAGTTACGCTACATTTGGAATCTAATTCTTTGTCTTTGATAGGTAACTTCATGCTACAGTCGCAAGAAAAATTAAATTACTTAAGTTTAAAAAGTAATCGCTTAAAGTTCTTGACAAAGAACACTTTTCGAAATTTGAGTCACGTAACGAGAATAGAATTAAATAATAATGACATCTCCGTCATAGAGGACTTCTCATTACAGCACTTAAGCTCTGCACGATATCTAGATTTACAATACAATTTGCTGAGTAACATTACCAATTACACATTCTATGGTTTAAGTGAAATAGAAGACTTGGATATCTCACACAATTCAATTATGTTTATATTCGATATGGCGTTTGACACACTAAAAAAACTACGCAGTTTGAACCTTTCATTTAATCCACTCAAAACTCTCCATAGGCATATTTTTCAGCAAGGCTTGCCACTTAGTTCACTGTATTTAGATAACTGTGAAATACAATTCATTGAAAACGGCACATTCTTAGGTTTGAATAATTTAAAATTGCTTTCTCTCAAAAATAATTCATTAAAAGCTAGAGACTTATTATCCGTTAATATCCCCGGATTGAAATACTTAACTTTGTCTTTCAACGTTCTTGACTATCTCCCCGTAGAGACGTTTACTCAACTTCCACTTTTAGAAATTCTTTATATGGAACACTGTAATATTGAACACATTTTTGAAGGCACATTCAAACATAATAGAAATTTATTGAGACTGAATTTAGCACAAAACATTATCAGTACTATACCTTCGATATTGTTTGATTTGCATAACTCGGTTTCCGAATTTAATATAAGTAATAACTTTTTAGACTTTGTGCCATATAACACTTTTCAAAATTTCACACACGTCGAGAGTCTCGATCTCGCAGATAATCTTATACCAAAAATAGAGCTTTGTGGCTTTGAAAAGTTAACCAAATTAAAATATTTGATCCTTAGGAAAAATGAAATAAAAACCATAACAGCAAGCAAAAAAATAGAATACCCTTATTTGGTACTTTTTGATATTAGCTATAATAAGTTAGATAACTTACCACTTTTTGTTTTTGATATATTTCCAAACATCCAAAATATTAATATTTCGCACAATGAGATTGTGCGATTTGACTTTTTGCTGACTTACAAAAAGTTTTGGCTTTCACTTATCAACATTGATTTGAGTAAGAATCCCGAAGTTACGTGGTCCGCATCTAGAGTAAATAACAATACTCTTATAGCAAATCTGTATGAATTACACATATGTGCCACCAACATGACAAACATTGATGACGTCACATTTGAATCGTTTACTAGTCTACAACATCTTTATCTTAAATTCAATAAAATAAGGCGTCTATCTGTAAGTCCATTTTCAAAATTATCTTTTTTAGAAAGTTTAGACCTTAGCTTTAATAGGATTTCCCAACTCAAAACCAGTAATTTCCGTGGTCTAACTAAGTTAAGAACACTGTGTTTATCAAATAATAACATCGAATCAATAGAATCCTTCGCCGAAGAGTTGAGTAATTTGAAACTTTTGGACCTTTCTCACAACAAGTTGCAGAACATTCTTAATGAAGATCTTATAAACTTGAAAGAGCTAACGGTATTGCACTTGAGCTATAACAATATCAAATATATATCAGTCACGGCTTTCAAGAGTTTGAATAAAATAATACAGATTGATCTAGAGCACAATAAACTTCAGACTATACCCATAGAACTATTGACGTCGGTTGAAAATTATATTCAAGATATTTCTATAAAAGGTTTGTAGTAAAACAATCAGGTCATTGTAACAAAAATAACCAAGATTATTTTAACAGAAATGTCTTACCCTTTGCAGATAATGTGATTTTATGCAGCTGCCAAAAAGACAACGCTTGGGTCTGGATTCAAGACCATCCCAAAGTTATAAAATCCAATTCAGTCACTTGTTTCAACGATGAATATCCAAGAGAAAAATGCGATGTCCCAGTTATATCACAGCTATCAATTGACAAACATAAAGACAATTCCGTATCAGTATCGTGGTTTATACGAAACCGCACCGCTATTAAAGCTTTGCAGATTTTATATTACGGTGAAGATGGAAATACAGACGTAAGTATTACAAAATGTAAAATATATAAAAGCTTTTAATACTAAACAAAGTATTGAGAACGTATTTCTTACAGGTGAAGTCAAAATACTTAGAAAAGAGTGAAGTCTCAGTTCATATTAGAGACTTGGAGATAAATGAGAATTACGTGGTATGTATTATCACTCTATCTGAAGAACCGATGGACTACGATGAAGAGATAGTTGTAGCTGAAGTTAATAAAACGATTGATGACAATGCCAATTCGACAGCCAGAATCACACAGGACGTGGCAGCTGCAATACTCATGCGATCTCCTTCCAGCGAATGCGTTTCATTTAATACATTTAGGAAGCCGGCAACAGTAAAATCCAAACCGAATAAAAAATTCCAAATATCGTCAATTTTAAATCGCCGAATGGGCTTAATAGTCGGGTGCTCGTTAGGGTTCGTTGTATTTTTTATTATGGTTTCCGTTTTGTTGTACACAAAAATTAAAGAAAGAAAAAGAATAGCAAAATCTGACCCAGCCTGGTCGGAAATGAACGATTACCATTCAATGGCGAGTAAAGATGACATTTTACAAAGTTCTACAACAGCTTCGACTGACAACATTTTGTTGGGTATGGCAAAAAATCGTAAACTTTCACTAGATCATTTGAAGTAATTATAGATTTTAGATCTAGGTAGGAAGTATACCTTTGAAGTGAACAATAAAATTCTAAATTCGATATACAATTAGTCAAATATTTATATTGTTAATAGATGCTTAGTTTTACGACTGTTCGCTTATGATAGCTAGATACTTAGATGTAGAATGTAGTGCCTACATAGTAGGGGAAATTGTCACTTTAAATATATTGGGTAGGTAGACTAGTCATAGAATCTTAAAAATGAAATAAATCTGTTGGCATGGTTATCAGTTAATAAGTATATGCGTTTTATTTTCACCACAAACAGTAATGATAGAATATAAAATGTAGGTAGGTACCAAATTTGTATAAGCTAAATCTTATGAAAGCACAAAAGTTATATAAGTATGGGTAAATTAATAAATGTTTCGAAAAGATAATAAAAAGAATTTAGCCGTTTGCCGAGTTCGAGATCTCCCGTTAGGAAGTGGAAAATGAGTTAATAAAAGTTCTCAAAAAAGCATTTTTTGTGTATTTAAAGAACTTCCTTTTTCTTATAACAGTGTCTCGATTATCAAGTGCCATTGAGGGATGAAGTCGGCCTTCGAAGTACATTTGAGGACGTGGCCTGAAGGAAATCAAATTAATTTATGTAAGTGAGCTTTTGTAGAAGTATACAAACATTTTATTCAGCAATCATTGTTGTAGAAAGTCTACTTCTAAATTATGAAATAAAATCAACGATAATTGATTTATCTATCGATGAACGTGCAACGATGTTTTATGCCTCAGAAGACAAACAAATGAAATAGGTAATATTTTTACTATATGCTATGTTATCAATTCTGTAGGTAAACTCTATATCTTTAAAGGACTGTCCTTTGAATTTTCTACACCTACTTTTTGGGGTTTTACAGCCTCAACGTTACTCAAATAGCTGTGAACAAAATGCGAGATGATAGGTATTAAAATATTTCAGGCCTTTTTTCTTTGAATACATACGTTTCTTTGGGTACTCATAGAAAAATATGTTTGGTCTTACTTCCAAAATTTTTGAACTTAAAGTAGGATTCCATATTATCATGTGGAATAAAAAATGACATTTAAGAATACTGTTGACACTTGTACCATATCTTTGAGCTGCTGCCGTCACGACACTTATTTCGTGTCACAATAATTAATGTCTCTTACCTGTTTACATACAGGCACTCGCGTACACTCTGTGTGTACGATGAATGGTTTCATAGTGAAAACATAGCTTAACACAAGAAAGCTATAAAGAAAGGGGCGTTTTTGGAATACCTTATAGTTTATTACATGTACTTTTAAAATTGTAGGCTATCTAAATAAGTACTTTCGGACCATAATGACACAGTATTCCTTGGTCTACTGGCAATCTTTTACCTAGATAGCGTATTATTAATATTTTAACACAAATATTTTAAGTTGATAATATGCTACTTCGTATATTATATAAGAAAATGAAATAATAATATAAAATTACAGAGGTTTCCAGTGAAATTTTAATAATTATATGAATATAAAGGACGGTATAATTATTTTACCTACATATATTATATAGTAACCAGGGGTAGCAACGCGTTAGTCGTCAAAGTTTCGCCCACAATGATTAGGTACTTAATAAAATCCGGAAGTAAAACTGTCTGTCTGTCACTATGGAATGATATAGGATAAAGTTTTTACACAGGTACTTGAAGTAGTTCCTGTGGGATGCGTGTGAAACCGCGGGAAACAGGCAGTTTAAAATAATCCTTTTTTTGGGTGGGAAATCATCAAATCATTCCTCTCTCAGTGGGTGGGGCGAGATGGATTGTCAGACTCTTACTGACTTAAACCCATCCATGTTCCTTTCTCAGCCCTTTTTATTCCGGGGGCGTGGTAACTTTTTCCATCTCGCAGTCCCGGCTGGCTATGGCCGTGTGGGGAGGGCCCCATCACTGCTGCTGACATATCTTTAAGGCGCGCGTGGTACACAAACGCGTCGTAGACATGGGCCTCAAAATAATCCTTAAACCAGTCTATTCGGCAGTCGGTTGAGCTGGTATATCTCATTCTGAAACTAATTTTAAATAAATTTTATATAAACATAGTAACCGTCAATTATCGATCAGACCCAAAAAGCCCTTGATAATTTTCACCTTATAATTTACATAATATATAACTTTCGATTTAATTTTATTTACTTGTTACACGGTATTACGACAATGCCTAAAATGTGGTGGATGCTGATCAATGCCCATAACTTTCCTTTGCCCAGCTGTGGGACGATTAATACGCTGACGATCTAATAATGTATGTGGAAAATTCAAATATTTGATAATATCATTTTGAAACTGAATTCTAACCGTCTCATCCATTATAAAGTCGTTAGCTTAGCCTCGTCAAGTAAAAAAGAGATTTGACAAAAAGATACACCATAGTTCGATAGCTAAAATATATTTATTAAGTGGATGACATTTTATCTTTAACTGTCTTAATTAGAATAAGTTAAAATTATTTGATGCACTCCTCATCATTACTTGAAAAATGAGAACAACACTTGCGTGCCAATCAATTAGACAGGTCCACTCAAATTTGTATAGCTATTTCTTTAGAAGGTAATTTCAGACACGAGTTTACATTGTTCTACCATATTGCAGTTCGCCTTGAATTTGTTTCGGTGTTTCTTCTCAAGGTAGTCAGATAGGAAACAAAGGCCTCATCTAGGTATAAAAAAATATGTTTACACGTTATTATAACTTACTTGCAAAATAAATGTAATTTATCATAATGTTAGTATCTACAGAGTGATTTTTAAGATTCGACTATCGTATACTCAGATTCATCATGATTTTAAAACGTATACTTGCATTATACCTAAACATTGAGACATATTGAACATCACTGACTTCACTTAGCCTGATTGTTATCCTAATTGTCAAGTAAGTGATTGGCCCGTGAGAAATGAACTAATGTGCGCGCGTAATATTGACGGTCGTGTAGTCGTGTCCTCCAAATAGTTAGACTATCTGGGGAATTGTTTAATAATTATCTACTCTAATTATATGGGTACTGTTTGGTGACAGACGTAAATACAGTTTAATGTACTCAACTGTTGAATGTACAACGACAGTCGTAGCTTTTGTAAGAGTAGTAATTACGATTGTTGGAAGAAATTACCTCTCTTTCATACATGCATGTGTTACTAAAAATTATTAATCAAATAACACCAAACACAAATAATTCAGGTTATTAACTATGTGTGTAGGTACCACATTTAATCCAAAGTCATTCAGTAGTTTTTTTGTAAAAAGTAACAAACTACATACATATATCCTCACATACTTTTGCATTAAAGCTAAGCTATGTATAATGCTCTATAAAATGTATAAAAACGTCTTGTATGCGAATAAATTATACTTAATCACTAGTGTAAATCTCATTGTAAGACAGTCGGACTTTCAGAGCTTTGATCACGGTACTGGTGACCTCCCCAATAGTTACTTGAGAACTACCTGCTGGAAGTAGAAGTTCTATTAATTCTCTCTTTGACATTGTAAGACAAAGGTATTGTGGTGTATTATGTCATCGTATTATGGATCCTCTAATCAACTGTAAGGTTGGTACCGACGTTATTGGCTTGAACACAAATTGACTTGACATTAGTTCGACAAATTCGAACGGGCGTAAACTAATCAACCAACAATCAACCAAACTCGCGTCTCTTATATTACTTGATTATACAACTCCTGATTATACAACTGAGATAGACTCAGTTACGAAACAATGGGATTTCACATGAAGTTAGTACTTTGTTTTCAATGTTATTGTTCTTCAAATTATTATATGTTTTATTATGAACATATCCTTGTTAACGCAACTTTAAAATAATATACTGATCCCTTTTAACTTCAAAGTCAGGAAATATATTATAAGTTTTACCACTACTTTTGTTCTAGAATACATACATAAAATCTACTTTACCAAAATAATTTTGCACCATTTTTGTTTCCTCTTTTCTAAACACAAATGAGGAAGAAAATAGATTAATCCGGTATATATTTTCCTAAACCTTTTTACGCGAAGGCCCAAATTATGAATATGGCACAGAAAATTAGAAAAGAAAAGTAAATGAACAAGAATTTGCGTGCTGCGGCTGTAATCTTGATAAAATGGTAAAGCTGTTTAATGCGTGAAATAAATTCGAAATGAACTCACAAACATTTAATGAACCACGGAAGTAGCCCTGTATACAGTAGCTTACAGTATTTTTTTGTATTTGAGGGGGTATACTGTCCTTGATGTATGCCTGTCCTGTTATATCATACTAAGAGAAACGTGACCTTACAACATTTAAAGCCTTGTACTCATTAGGGGACAAATACCATGACACGCAAAGTCGGGCGATATTCCGCTATATTCAGAATGTTGGCACGAATTTGTACTTTGTTCAAGTTGAGTTTATGTTTGACTATGTTACTCAACATTGCCGAAAATATTGCGCAAGATTTAATAGGAAAATCCCTTAAACTAATGGTCCACCTGCGGTAACGTTAATGTTCGTGTCCAAATACGAGGTGTTTAAAAAAAAACTAACATTATTAATGTGAAAGTGAGTTTGTTTATTTGTTTCGCTTTCATGGTAAATTGGCTGATATAATATATCTCGTCAAATTTTGGCCACATATTTACGCAATACCTTTATTAACGTGTTTATTGGTGCGTTAAGGGAAGGTGAAACAGGGGCTTTATAGAATGCAAAGTTTTAAACTATCATTGTAGCGGTAAATAATAGTTTTGTCCTGCGATAAATTAGGGTCAAACATCATATTTATAATAACGACCACACTATAAAGGCAATATTATGGGTAAACACAAAATATAAGTTTATTTATTCACTCGCCGAAAACACACAGTCCTACATGAAATATTCATAGGCATTTAATTCGCTCACTAAAATGAAATCCACCGAGATTACTTGACAGATATCTACATCACGTCGGTATTATTGTATTATCAAGTAATATTGGTCGTACAGAAATTAATGTTGAAGATGTTTTCAAATTACGGACAAAGTCTTCGTCTCTATTTACGATTCAATACTCCATTTAGTCAGACCGCTACAAATATGAACAATCGTTTATAATCAATATCTCCATCAGTCATAAAATAGATTGGAAAAATCGAGAGACAATTCTTTTATTCCATATTTACATTTTAAAGACTTTTTGTTATCTTATTTTCCACAAGGACATTGCGGTCCTTGAATAAATTAATATAACAAAATGTCTTCCAATTCGATCAATCGACTTACGTCGTAGGTATTTCGCATTTCAAATATTTATGTAACAAAATATAGAGTCATTATCGTTTCAATTAGTTTTGTATGTCAAGTTTCGTCTCTAATTACGCATTCGTATCTTTTTGAATGTTTCATCAATTATTCCGTGTGTCTTATTCTCTTTCAGAACTGACTTTATACATGTCATTAAATCAGTATTTTGTGGGTAATTTTTAAACCAAATAATATGAACCAAGCGTGAATCTTTTGCAAAATTAAAACAAAGCTAAACAGCAGAAAAATATAGCATAGGCATGTATATTCCTGCTATTCCAAAAGCAGTGCCTCTAAGTAAAAAAGGCTTGGAACAACATAATTTCTTTTTATTCCGTTTAAAGTACAACGATCGTTGCGTGTTAGTAGTGCGTTATGAAAACTATACTTGACCCGTTTTTGTAACCTCTCGAGGCAACCTCCAGGCTGGTTTGATGTCTAATTATAATTCGAGGTAAACTTTTATGTTTATTTAAACGCTAGTACCTAGACTTTGTATAAGGGGCTAATGACATAAAGTTATATACATTTAATACGTTAATTTAGTATCTTGTTAGAAACAAATGCTTGTAAGTGCTTGAGAAGCGTGTCTAAATGAGGTGGGCTGATAAACATATTTATGAAATGGAAAGTAGTTGATAAGTTCCTAAAGCAGATATTATCTTAAACCTTCTCTTGTAAAAGACATTGTTTTTTTTAACTTACTGAAAATAAACGTCTGTAATAGAGAATATTAATTTATCCAATGTTCTAAATTCGCAAAATACGGACCAATTGGGTAAGTTGATTTAGTAAAAACTTTTTTGCTTTCTATTTCATTGTTAACCCCGACTGACTCCAATTCAGCCAATCAGTCAAAAAACCAGGTAAAAAAAATATTGCAAACGAGATACGTCCAAAACACAATGAATTATCTCAATTCGATCGGCATACTTTACAGTCCTATTCAGCAAAATCTCCCTTGAGTAATGTGGGTCGAACCCATTTCCGCAAATAAATCCAGCTCTCAAAATAAATAACTACTTCACCCCATCTCTATCCGTATAGAGAGGGATCTTTGTTATGCAATACGTAATGTTTAATGACGTCGTTGATAATTTGTTGGACCCGTTATGTAATTTAATTGGGTCGCAGTTCGGCTTGTTGTATTATTATAAATTGGTAGGTTAACGTATTTAGGTAAATCAATAGATCTACATAGTATATGATAGTATTTGAAATGACACGTGGATGAATCCTTTGTTGAATGGTCGAGTATATTTCGTAATGACGTTTATTAAACAAGCATAGTGATTGTATTGTTAAATTACGCTTTAATTAATTCGGATAGTTAGGTGAAATTATTGGGATAAATGAAATGAACTGTAACTGTGTCGGCGTTATATGCTGGAACATGACATAGTTTCTGAATTGAAGCAAACACTTTTCGATATGACAGCTAATATGCTTTAAAATCAAAATTTATCATTTTTGCAAAAAAAAAGCTGAATTCTGTAAGAAATAAGAAGCATTAGCTATCAATATAGAAATACAGCACTTAGATAAACCTATGTATGTGGGTTGAAATATGCCATTTCCACTCGACGCGCAGACTTTTCCTAATGAAATAGGCAATATAGGTACATAGTCACATATAAACAAATCTTACGTATGTTTAATGTTAAATAATGTATAATTACGTATATAAAACTAAAAGTAGAACTTCTATTCGCGATTGTAACGTTCATAAAATATATTTTCTGTGATTCACATATTTTTCCAAGGAAATGACACAAGGTCAATTGAAGCCCCAAGATCGTATAAAGATACAAAATAAGAAGAAATATAAATAAACAATGAAGACTAACTAATGGAAAGAGGACTGTCAACCATTTTTTATACAATTCTTTTTTATACGCGGTAAACGTACTCTGTTTACAGTTATTTTTTGCAACGACTGGTACAGAAATAGCTTGTCAACAACAAAACAATGATCAGTTGATAATAATTAGTACCTTAGATCGATAACTTTTAAGTATCCTCTTGGTTTGAAAACTAAAATTAAATGGAAAAGCGGCTCTAGCTATGCTAGCAAAATAAGTTAAACGGCTAACTGCATATTATTATTCAAAAAGGGTATAAGAGACTATCCTAGTGCATGTAGAAGTAACCTTCAAATACTAATATTGTTTTACTTGTATTTTGAGGCTGCTAGTGATTATTTTTGAGAATACTAGCTAGCTTACCTTAGCTAGTATTCTCATAAAATAAATCCCCTGAGATATTTGTGTTAGCCTTTAAAGGGTTACCCACAAAGACAGGACATATACAGAACGAAAGATTTTCCCTTTGATTATTTCAGAATCTGTAGTAACGACAACTAACAACAGTCCTATTTCAGTAAAAAAAAATGCCAAATAAATGGTAAATAAATCAATTAAAGCTAGACATGTTTACAAAAACACGTTAGTACTTCAGCATACACGACTGTTACGTGATATTGGTGTCGATGTGCTGTCTGCGCACTTTCGTATAATGGATTCATTTGTATTCAGGTTGCAAGTGGGCACTGTAACGAACATCGAGGGAGCTGACGTTCAACGTACAATTACCAGTGTTAATATTTACCAACTGACGCCGGCGACTAATTGCTGGGACTGCTGCGCTCAGTTGCTCGGCAACTGCGAGCGCTAAGCGTGCCGTGCGACCTTGCTAGCTACCTACAGACGAGCTGGACGACTGTACAAAGCAATTTATACCAATGGTTCATACCGATACCGATAGTGTGACTGTGAAGACATTACTGGCTAGTTTCATTTAGGTATCCAGCGGGACTTTTTCACTTCTTTACTTACAATCTTAAACAAATAGTATTTACACAGTCGATAAAAACTACATACAGTTAAGAAGAAAAAATCATATCATGAAAACCTTCGTCTAGGTCACTGTATTGAACTTAAAATGCTGGCTGCATTACCATATGACAATGCGACACAAACACGTGACAAGTTGATTGTTTGCTCAAAAACCATCCTTATAATTATGGTTGACTCACCCTGTCTGTTACACGTGACAAGTTGATTTAAAGACTTGAAGTTTCTACGGATCTTTTCATTGAAGGTCAATTCTAACGTTAGAAATTAATTACCTTACATGTTACACTTACATAACTCTAACAAAATGTCTTGACTTTAATATGAGACCATGACCTTTAAGCTCGTGCTTAGAAAACTAAGGCTAGGCACTAAACTATTAGTGCCTTTGTAAGATGTAGTTCCATGCACGAGGCACTTCAGAATCAACAAATAATTATAAAAGATCATTTATATCCGTCTTATGTGTTTAAATATGAGAGCGGAACTTTTATTTCTTAAGTGTCAATAGTTGTCAACTAACTCTAGTTTCCAGTGACCGAATTACAACGTGTTTTTTCAACCACTTTTATAAGTGTGTGAGTGAGACACCGCTATTAACGTCGTATAGCACCAACTCTTTTTCACAATGAACTATTTCTGCATTGGCATGTCATGGTAAGGTCCCTGGTCACATCATGTCAAAGATCATGGATATATAGGGATTCTTAAATACATACCTAAGCGTTTGATGTCATTTAGTCATAAAAATATTTTATCTCCATAATTTCAATATAGGTTACCTACCTACATTATTACGTTACGTACGAGGAGCTCGTGGCTAAGTAACAGCCGCACGGTTCGACCGATCAAAGGTTAAGCTGTGCGTGGCGCTGTCGGTCCGTGGATGGGTGACCATCTATGTCATAGCGAGACTCCTCCGTGCCTCGGAAAGCACGTTAAGCTGTTGGTCCCGATTGTTATTTGTACATCTTTGACAGTCGTTACGGGTAGTCAGAAGCCAGAAAGTCTGACAACCAGTCTTACCAAGGGGTACCGTGTTACCCGGTAACTGGGTTGTGGTGGTCAGATAGGCAGTCGCTCCATGTAAAACACTAGGACACAGCTGCATCCGGTTTAGATTGGAGGCCCAACATAGTTGGAAAAAGGCTAGGCAGATGATGATGACCTACATTATTACGTTGTTTTATCAACCTTTGCTGGACGCAGATCGCTTTTAAAAAGAATTGTTCGCTTGGTTACGGCTAGTCCAAAGGCAGAAAGTCTGACAACCAGTCTTAAAAAGGGGTATCATTTATCCATTAATTGAGTTGTGGAGATCAAATGCGCAGTCGCTCCGTTTAAAAGACTGGTACTCCGCTGCATCCGACCCCAACATAGTTGGGAAAAGGCTAGGCAGGTGATGATGATGTTCGTTAGGTTACCATCTCATGTGACGCCACAACTTCCTAAAGTTACACAGGATGATCGAGGTCATAATCTCCATGTACACACATGTTCCTACATAGCCACAGAATTATATGAGAGTAGTTAGCTAAGTTTAAGCACCTATCGATTAGTAAGTGAAATATCTGGCAAACTTTCAGACTTTATCCGCCGAACCAATAAAGGCTCGGTCATTTATCTAACTTTAACGTTACTGGATAAAGTAACAGCAATTACTGATATTCTACCAGGCCCACAATATAGTTGTGTCAGTTTATAAAATAAAATATGAAATATATAAATATCACGTGAAATTGAAAACATGTTATTTCAAGTAGTCTCCAGTTTGGTGTACAACATAAAGTTGTTATTTGCTTGTTATTATTTACAAAAAAATACACGCTGTGATTGAAATTCGTGATAGCAAACCAAAAGCATAAGTTATTTCTATGAATTCAGTTTTATTAAGAGTCTCACTATTTTCAGCGTCATCATTTTTTTTAACCTCCCCAAAAAAAACCTTTACCATAGAATTATTAGTTTTATAGGTATATATAGTAACATAAGCAGTCATAGTTATCCCTCAAATATTCAGAAACATTGTTGCACAAAACAGAAGACATTTAAAGTGAAAACAAATGAAGATTTACGAGTTGTATTTATGCTGAACAAAGTACATAAACTTTGCAATTGTAATACATTAAACTGATTAATTCTATCAGTACCTTCTATAGTATGGAAACATAACGATTTTTTTTGTGAAAGACAAGGGTAACAAAAAAATTGGCTTCATTCCAAACCGACCGTTTACAGGCCGGAGGCGACTGACGGAAAATATCATGCCTTCAATAATAGTATTGTGTATCTATTGTTTTATGATAGCTGGCTGTATGTGTGCCGCCCAGCAATTACCGCTGAATTGACTCGCCATCCCAAACGTTTTATATTTAAAATTGGCTCTTTGTCTAGCATTAATAAACATAAAAATCATAGTTTCATTTTGCTATGGTTTTTTTCTTATGTCTAACAATATGACAAAGATTTCGATAGAAGTTTGACATTTTGTAAATGAAAATTGACGGAAAAGAATAACACATTACGTAAAACGACTATACTCTAACATTTTATTTGTACTATTATAAACAGACTTGCATTAAATATCATAGTCATAATTTAGATAGATTTATTATAATAATCGTATACAAAGCCAGAGTCAGAAACAGGCCCTCCCCAAATAACAGCCGCGAGCCAAAAACTATCAAAATATAAAAGCAACAAAGGAACATCGAGTTGACGTTAAGAGTGAAGATAAACAATATTATTTAGAGAATTAAAATAGAATATCAAGACCCAAGAGTATCGAAACAGCACTCTGTGCACGTCGCATCGCAAACTCGCCAGCAAACAGATTACTGCAGTGCCACGATGGAGTACACAACGCGAGCACGGTTATTAAAGGTAAGACGGGTTGAAAATACCTATAACGTAATTCTGGTGTTTTACCGACTGCGAACACTATCTGTGTATTATGATCATCATTACCTATATATTGTCCCACTACTGGGCATAGGCCTCTTCTCATACAGAGAAGGCACGAGCATTAATCACCACGCTTGCTCAAGGCGGATTGGTGAATTCAGACTTTTTAAGTCCAGGTTTCCTCACGATGTTTTTCTTAACCGTTAGTCAGTGACGTCTAAGATATACTTAGAAAGTACACATGACTTTTGAAACGTCACATTGGTACTTGCTAGGTTTCGAACCTGCACACTCGTACACGAGAGGCAAGTGCCTTAACCGCTAGGCCACCACGACTTCTTTGGTGCTGGAAATCTGTATTATGATATTCGAAGTTTATCGGCGAAGAATGGAACCGAATTGAACAAGTATCACCGTTATTTTTTAGCCCCGGTCCCAGCTTTACCGGCTAAGCTAAATTGAATAAGATTTTGAATTTGCTTTATAAGCGACGGAAAAAGCTTTTCCTTGTGTCAATGTAATCACTTTATTTTCATAGAAAAAACTAATAGACAGAGATTACTTTTCATTTGAAACATTTATATTACTGAAGTACTTTTCTACTGTAACAAAAAAAGTATGCTTAATATAAACTTGTAAACGATTTGTAAATATTTTGTTCTACAAATTCGTCAAAAATTAAACTCTAAATAATATAACACAAAAGCATTAATAAAGCAAAGGAAAGTATTTATTATCCCATGTACTAATCGAACACTAAGCGTGGTCATTATGGTTTTATCTGCCCTAGATCATTCTTTATAGCGGCCTACTGACGCGGTCAACAGGTAAACTTAGATTAAAATAAAGTAAGGTTTAAAGTTCAGACTAAAAAAATTTAAAAAAAATATAGTTAAAAGGAACAAAAAATCTGACTACGTTAAAAATAATAACTAAAATGAAAAAGCAAGCTGCTGCTGCTAAATATAACTGTAATGTTGAAAGCCATACAGGCAGAAAACCACTGGTCCAATGATTATTTTATCCCCGCCTGCAATATCATTTCTAATGTTGAATTTATATTAGCTACTTTCCCCGGTCGTACTTTTGATACAATATATCCTATAATGTCATTCCCATATCTAATTTTCAACAATTCTTAACCAATGATACCGCATATGTTTAAATTGGCTCTAGCTGCAGTGAGTGCCAAAAATAAGGTACACCACACATTCCATACATAAAAACGCTCGAAAACCATTACGCTCCTTTGATAATCGGGTAAAAAGAGGTAGAAAGCAAGAATATTCACTATACAACTATATAAAAATAAATCTTAAATTATATTTATTTAAACCTCAAATTAGTTTATTTAAATAGAATGCCAGAAAATTATTACTAAGCAATAAGTGTGTTTATGGCCAGCTAATTAATCAGACTAGGCTAATACAATAAACCTCAGGCCCTGTTGAAGGGCGGCAAGCTCGTTTAAAATGAAGTTGAACCGCTATATCTTGAACAATAGCAATAATTCTCTTTAATGGCATCTCATAAAACGTATCACAAAACATTCGCCGAGGAAAGTACGTCAAGTAAACACCTTGTATTGTTGAATTCCTTATCGCAGGAGGCAAATTAAAGTAACCACCCTGTTTCCCGCAAATGAGAACAAAACAAAACGTACAAAGACAATATTTCTTCAGAGGCAACCGGAATTTGCGTGCACATTAATAAAATAGCCGAAAATAAAGGATCTCATAAATTAACATCAATAAACTGGAAAAAACACCTATTTATTTAATACTGTTTAGTTAAATAAATTTACAAATAGATAAGGTATTTCCGAAGTCAAATATCACTTATGATTATTAAACCGCTCGAGCGGCTTGAATTATTCAAGGCAAGGGTGTAGGTAAGACAAGTTATAATTATTATCAAAAAACAACAGATTAATTATGGTAAATCGTAGGAATTCTAAATAAATGAACGTTAGCGTGCGTGTTATAACCATAAAGGTACGGTCAAATATTTCCGGGTAGCGCCGGCGGCAGCATTTTGGATTGTAAAGCAAAATAACAACAGCTGCAAGCTGCCAGTTTTTGTTTTGATTTTTGCAATCTACGAATAATTTACAGACTGTTTCATAACAGAAAACTAGTCAACAATGAACGTAGTTCGTACCTAGCTAAGAAGTTTCCTACTGCATTTAAACGTCAAGCTTGTTTTATGCGTTTCCTGGAAGATTTATTTATATAATGGAGCATAATTAAGGGAAAATTAATTTGATTTTTAATATTCTATTTATTCCATATTTTTGATACATTCATTGCTGTCACTGACCTACTATAACTACATGCCATGATGTGGTGAACTGGTGACATGGCTTTATGTTTTTAGAACTTTCTATCTGGCATAGTTTTCAATACTCAATACTTTAATGCATTCCATAATGTGCACATATAACAGTTGATATGTTACAAATAGGATCAATTATGGACCCTGTCGGGCACAGCAAAGCTAAGTTTTTGTCCTAGTATGTTAATACCTCTAGAGGAAATACAATTAATGTGGTTCACTTAGGTAATATAAATTAGGATGAGTCAAGGAAATTCATTTACAAAGAAATTTAAAACTAAACAATGCTTTTTTTATGTTTAGTACTCAGCCGTGACGTAGCGTGCTGGGCACATTTTGGATTGTCATCTAAAAATGATTATGAACATCAAAAGATAAAGGGCTAGGTACTTAACAAAGACCGATACACTATTATATTGTCCAGATAAATCTCATGAATGTATACAACATTTAGAGAGATTACTAATATATTACCCCAAACAAACGCTTTGCTATAGCCAGTTCATATAGCTACGGGTAATAATCTTCCGTACGTGGACAGCGGCGCACTTAGAGCACGCGTATTTAGCCAACTAATGCACTAATGCATCGTAGAACACAGTACGTTAGATAACGTGGACTGAATCAACACGCCAGGTGTGTGGGGTGATATACAGGCTGAATATTAATTTGTGTACCTTGACACTGCTATGTCGTATGTATTAAGCAGATTGGGGCTTCGATAGTGCGGCGTTGAGCAATTCTAGGAGTTAGGTCACGGAGTACCTACACATATTTTATTGAAGCCCGATTTATAGACGGTTTGCACGCAAATTGCCTAATACAATCTACAGGTTTAGAGCTTGGTAAGCTGACTAGGGATCGTTCAATATGTATTAAAGAGAAACTGTAGTTGATTACTGGAATACCTTTTAGTCCGCGGTATGCTTTGTTCATTGAAGTACAGCACCATGTAGGTACTACTAGCATGCACTGCTGTATAGTGGTTTTTTTTATTTGCCAGCATTATACGGCGCTTATTATTTATATTTAGCGCATGACTTTGTGTAAATCATTTGATTTTCCAGACATAATACAATTTTGAATTAATTTTCTGAAAAGTAAAACCGCATTAAAGACTACATAATCTAATAAGTTTAGTCAAAGTCAAATACCTTCTTAAAATAAATAGCAATACAATAACTATAGACAAGTACGCTTGGAGACGTCTCGTCTGAAAGATTTGAATAAATTGAACGAAACAAATGAATACTATAACTGCTATTGTTTTTCTATTGCAAAGTTTATTATTATCTAAATACGTTTCTACTTTAAAACCAAGACGATAGCAATATTATTACCAATATTTCACTTAAACTTGTAGGTACCTAAGTTGAATGGACCCATCGTGATAAGTCTTCCAAATTGTTTGAAGAGCTCCTTCAGTAAATTTATGACATTCATTAGTCTAGTTGAATACGACACTTCTTTGAAAGATGCGAAGATGGCACTAATTGTAAGGATCCCCCAATTTGTCATAAAAATTGTTCCTCGTAATATCGCTGCTGTATGGGGGCGGGACATTTGTAATAAAAATCACTTTCAATTTAATGTACCGACATTAATATAATTGCTGGCATTCTTGTTGTATTATGTTTAATTTAATATGAAGATTATGAAATAAATGAGATAATAAAATTTGATTAAATCAAAATAATGTTGAGGCATAAATCTAAAGAAAATATTTAGTACTGATAACTTTAAATGTATTATCAGTGCAAAACTTCACTAGAAATGTTGTTGCAAATACTTTTCAACGGACACGAATTCGTACATATAATTTGATACTTTTTATTTTTTCCACCTAAATTTGCGTGAAGCCGGTTAATTAGTAGCTCCAGCGTCGCATCTGTTGAGAAACGTAATTGTGGCCGAGTTATGGGTCTCGTTTATTTTAACTGGGGAAACCTTGCCTTCATTTCCTTACGTTTGTTTAAAGTTTGCTAACCCACGACCTAAGTTAAGTTTTGTTTAGGCATTGCTCTTAAGAATGCTTTGGAGAGCTTAGCAGGGGGGTTAGACAAGTGGCAAAAATGCCAGTAGAATAGAAAACAAAATGTATGGGAATGACAGATAGCTAGTCGTACATTTTGTTTTCTATTCTACTAGCGTTTTTGCCACTTGTCTAACCCCCCAGATGATAGCGTAGCATAACATTCTTTATCTCTGTATCTTTTTACCTCGAATCTTATAACTGGGTAAAAATTATGTACGTATGTAGATTTAATTTCTCTGGAACTATTGAACAGATTTCTAAAATTATTTAACTTAATAAAGCTTCATCATGGCTTTGTAGTTAAGGCTACATTTTATATGAAGCGCCGTACATGGCTGTCACACTCCTTAAAAAAGTATGTCCGTCTGTCATTTCACTATCATTCACGCTGATCTGAATCACAATGAATATAGGTCTGCATGAACTTTGTATTTCAATAAATCTCTGCAGGGCCCAGTTATTGGTACAGTAGGTAATCTCACATGCATTTCGTTACAAAACAAAGCAAATTTCTCGTGTGCAACCTCCCCGTCGGTTGTGGTTTGTAAGCGAGCTAAAGGGCTTATTAATAAATTGCAAAGCTTAGATATAGCTTAAATAAACAACAATAGTATGATCTCATTAGCGAAAAGTGTATATAATGGAATTAGATCGTTAGTTATGATAAGCTTTGGAAATAATACTTTGTAAGAAGGCTTATAATGCAATTAGTTAACGGAACGATTTTGTATAGCCCGACCAAAGGAGATAAATCCCGACTAATTATACGAGAGCCCCAGTCTGTCGGAGCGGATTGAACTATACATAAAATATTAATGTAGGTATTCGAAGTTGAACAAACATTATCTTTCAAACTGTTTAAAGTATGAAGAATATAATTTTATGTATAGCAATATATAGCTAAAAGTTTAAAAACTTTTCATTATTTTAGGCACCTCTTATTAGGTTCAGAACTGTAGAAATCACGTTGATTTTATGTATAGTGGGTATAGTAAAATTAAGTTATAAGATTGGCTTAATATCGTATGTAGGTACGCAATAAGCCCCGATGGTTTGAAAATATATTTTTTAAAGGCTTATGTTATAAGGTGCCCAGTTCGTTTAAACCTATAGCAGCTCCTATGGATTTCCGATATAACTCAAGAGTCCTGAAGAATATGTTTGAAAATACACCTTTTTTAGAGTTCCGTAGTCCGACAAGGAACCCTTATAGTTTCGCCATGTCCGTCTGTCTGTCTGTCTGTCCGCGGCATAGCTCCGAGGTTCTTGATACTAGAATGCTGAAATTTGGTATGAATATGTATATTGATCACGCCGAGAAAGTAGTAAAATAAAATTTTGAAAAATATTTTTTTTGGGGTAGCTCCCATACACGTAAAGTGGGGATGTTTTTTTTTTCTCGCGTACCCCTTTATGTGGGGTATCAGTAGATAGGTCTTTCAAAAATATTATGGGTGTGAGAAGACCATTTTTCGGTTAAGCGAGCCATTTGCGAAATATCTAGCTTTTAAGTGCAAATTTTTGTTCGATACGAGCATCTAACTTTTGAATGGCTGTACCTAGATTTGTGAAAAAAATTACAGAAATAGCACATGTAATGAAGTTACAAGGAAAACTATCACGGCTAAGTAGGCTTTACCGGTTACAGAGTTAAAGTAGACTAACTAACTCCTACTACGGAACGCTACTGCGCGTGGCCCGACACGCACTTGGCCGGTTTTCTTTAAATAATCCTATCTGTGTCTGTCGTTACGGTATGCAACCACGGCTCCTTAGAACAACACCCATAGTAAAATTCTCAGTAAAAAAGTAATTTTGCTACTACAGGAATATTACGTTTCTGTTGAAGAGAAATATTTAATTTTGAACAAACATTCGTAGGTTTATAAAATATTTTAGAAGGCAAATAACTGCTACAAGACTTATTCATTTTCTGTGTAGGTACCGAATTATACAAAACTTATTATACGGGTAGGTATAACATATGGGTGTAATACACTTTTGATTACTATTTATTTAGCCGCCATTTCCATGTAGATACGCTAAACGGTAATAATTACTCATACTCTATGTACTAAGACCACATTAAAAGCAATCACATTGCGACAGAACCAATCTTATACGCAATTAAATTAACTCATGATTGCAATGTAACGTATAAGTGAAGCAATTATAATTCAAATGATACCCTGGTTTAATTATTCGAATTATTAAACAATTCATACCCTAATCAAATTACAGCGGTCATCAACCTAACAAATCGCATCGAACAAATTAATTTAATCGCAGTAATGTAAAAAACACTTCTTTTTACGAGTGTTTTTAACGTCAAAGCCACGGACTACTAGCTGGCATGACGGTTGAGATAGGTCTGAAGTACCGGGGCTCGGCTCTTCTCGTTAAATTTTCACATGCACTTGACGGCCCGACCTGGCTTACGTTAATTATGAAATCTCATTTGTGAGTGAACCTACACGTTTGAGTAATGGCTCCTGAAATGAGAAGTTCGAACGTAAAAGTTTTAATTTAAATAACGACACGTAATTATGAAGGAGCTGTGATTATAATTGAAATGTTTTATAATTAACTGGGATTTATTGCACGTCGTTTTGCGTAGCTGCTAGGCCTGTTAAACGGTATGCGATATAATTAGATATTTTGTGTTGAATTTTATGTCCGCCTAAAATAAAATGTACGTACCTATTACATTTATGCTTATAATCACTACAGTGAGCTTGCCTTTCATATGGCCGCCCGGCACCCCGCAGTGATGAATACAGTCCAAGAGATAGATAATGATATTAACTTTTTAAATAATGATGGTTATCTTCATTAATGGAAGAGGTATCGAATTTCGAAAACCTAATAATGTACAATACTTGATCGATACTGTTTTATAAAAGTGAGCACATAAAACTACTATACTTGTCAATTTATAGACAGCGTGCAGTATTTTAGTACATTTCTAGCTGTTTCACACGCGTCTCGAAGGAACTACTCTTAACGCACCCGGATAAAAACTGAAAAGTAAAAAAGAAATTTTATTTAAACGCTTATCGATCAAAACATCGCTCTAGTAGTTGGTGTATTGTAAGTTACTATTGTTAGTATTTCGCCACCGACTTCTAGAGTGATGTTTTGGATAATAAGCGTTTAAATAAAAAATTCAGTTTCATCATCAGTTTTTTTTTGGAAGTCGGTTTTTTTTGTAAAGAGTTTTTTTTTAATTTTCGCTTTTCAGTGACTCGATCTTGTTATCTTAATATTAACACAATAAGCGTGAATAACCAAATCATCTAAGTATTTGGCGTATGCGCAAGTAGAGATAAACTGTCATTTTTAATATATTTATAAAACGGCTAAACCAATGTTGATAAAATTTAAATGGGACCACACAGGAAGCGTCAGCTTTCTAATAAAAAAAGAATCATCATCATCATCATCGAGGTAACAAACATTAAAAAAAACACAATCGAATTGAGAACCTCCTCCTTTTTTTTTAAGTCGGTTAAAAAGTAGTTTATAACCGTCTTCTGGGTCCCATGTATCTCCGTACCAAACATCCAAATCGGTTAGCTGTTTTATTGTGACAGCATAACAAACAAACACCCTTTCGCATTTATAATATTAGTTAGAATGCAAATTGAAATAGTCACACCAATCCGAATTATTTTCTTGCGTTTTTTCTTTTACTGAAATTTGCAAAGGTTTTATATTTCAAGTAGTTACCTAAAATTTCTAACATTGTTATACATATTACATTTTATTTTGTCCCTCCAAACGCTATTTCAGGAACCAATTTTCACTCTAGAAGTTTCTGAAATTTCCCCAACTCACAAAACAACTAGTTAATCAGCTGATAGAAGTTAGTTCACAAATTATTTTGTTATTTATTCAATCGTGTTTTGAGTATTTTGGAGTAAATGTTTTATCATTTTAATAATTTAATTAAAAAGTTGTTATTTATAAAACATTTGAAATCATTATGTGGACTACTGCTATTTGATTAATATTTTTTGCCATTTTTTCGAGGACTTACTGTACACAAGGGAAGTGGTGTAAAATAAGAAACGCTTTACTTCTTTCATTTGCGTCAAAAGGGCAGCTGGGCGTGATCATCGCCGACCTTTCATACATGTGGAGCATGCCTGCTTGGAGGCCGTTATGGTTCCACGCACAGGGACCTGTTGAGTGCTAAAATTCGAATACATACGTAATCCCCCAAAAACGCTCATCAGTACCTATCATAGGTGCATTAACTTTCATTTAAAAAAATATATATATTAAGCAAGAGCTCTTAGTTCAATTTGTTTAGTTATAAGAAATATTAACCGTATAATATTAAAATAATAACCCTTCTCTTTGCCTTTCCCGTTGACTTCTAAGTAGAAGCGAAACTCTATTAGTTACCTCTTTACATGAAAGACCTTTCACTGTAATGCGGGCTGAATAAAAAATAGAAATGGGTGAAGTGATGAGACGGTAAAGAAAATAATATGCCACCCGCTCTTTATAAGTTTATAACTTACTGAAAATATCTATTCCATATTTCATTCATATTCTATTCCATATTTGAAAATTGAGAACATATACCACACAAGTCTTTTTAAAAAGATTGCCCTTAATGACGGTCCTTTAATATCAGTCTAACAAATCTTAAACATTTTAGGGCATTCAATTGCCATAGAAATGCTATTGCAAAATTTAATTAGCCTAGGTAATGTAAATAGCGTTTCTCTCTCATATTATGAAAGTAGCTTGTACATGAACATTTTATAATGAATGGTATTTATTAACGGCACTCCATTGTTCCCGCTCACGCGTCACTCGGCGTTGCCCGTTAACTAATTAATTTTTGCAAGATTAATCGATGTATCATCTAATATCGTTGTAAAGGTTCGTACAGACTAATAAGGTTCGAATTTTAACGTTATTTTATTACACTTTGTAAGGCACTTACAGGGCAAAATCTGTTATTACATGTACAACAAAATCCGCTTTATTTTCGCTGCTTAAAAACCATGAAATTAGGTAAATAAAATTAAAGTTTACGCCGTATGTATGTAGTTTACGCCATTTAAATCGTCTATAAATAAGTCTATTCACATACAAGTTATTATTGAAAGCAATAAAAATTATGCCTTTTAATACACGTCTAGATCATCAGCCTTACCATTTCAGCATCGTGATAACACAATCACTTTATTTATGAGTATTACCAGGAAAAAAAGATTAAAGCAAAGTTCGACATCATTTTTCAGCTACCCAGTATAAAAATTAGACCGCTATCACTTACTGAGACCAATATTTTACCTCTCAGATGATGGCGGTATTATTTTGTATCTCGGACGTATAACTTCCTTGGACCGGGATAGCCCACCAACATGATAGATGGCCTCCTTCAACTGATTTTCCTTTCTGCGCTATGAAATTTTTCAACTTAAACGATAAGGGCGCGCCGCGATTTTATGCCCTCCTATAAATATAATAATGATTTATAATACCATTTATACCGTCTGGACTAGTCAAGGGTTTTCGATATAAAATGTCGCCTTCGATACACCCACCAACTTTAACTTTAATTCAGAAACTGGCAACTACTTGCCAACTCAGTAAAGGACTGAATAAAAGGCCCGGTTGGAACAAAGGCTACTTGGAATAATAATTAATAATCGAACACAAAGGAAACTCTGGGAATAAGAAAACTGTGCAGATTTATAACGTGGTTATATGTCTTTGTATTTTATGTTAGCTCACTATTATGTAGTAATTTTGGTACTACTATTCTAAAATGTGTGAATGCGAAGGATGCCACATTATGGAATTGACTATTGTACTGTACAGGCTGTTACTACTTTGTTGCCCACCCGGGTAAAACATATTTGTATGGTAATTGTTTGAATAAGTAAAATTGATGAATACTTTCAATATGTGATCACAGTTTTATTTTTAATTATTTCAGAATGTTTGCTTTATACACTTCGAAGATAAGGACAGGGCAGTATTTTTGTGCATTTTTCAATAAAAAATCGAAACAAAAAAAGTTTTAGAAAGTGCAGTGAAGTAATCAGCTATGACAGTAGAAATCGCATCATAAGGCACGTCAAAACGGTATCTCATTACCATTTTGTCACCAAAAGTGTCACTTGTACTGTAATACTAAAACTGGACAGTAATCATTTCTAAGTCACTATTTTGTTGAATACACTCAAGATAAATTAGTGACTTAGAAATGTTCCGCCTACATTCTTTCTGCCTACCCTCGAGCCCCGACAGCTCTTTACAAAGTTGGCATTCATGGAGTAAAATAATTAATATACAGGAGCTGGAAAATGTACGATGTTTTATTTTAATTGAAGCCCACGCAAATGTATAAAAAGTTCAACGTAGTTTAAGCCCAAAAATATAATTTGTTTGTGAGCGCTGCCACCTCGCTATCTACCTTTATTAAAAAAAAATCTTTCTGCTCAGTACTTTATTTTCAGTGACTGACTACCCGCAGGATGTCAGAATTTCGACACAAGGCGTAATCTATCGTGTTGACGTGATTGCGTATTAAAAATTGTTTCACTGCAATATGTCATTTTCAACGAACATAAATTGTGGATCCAATGAAACACGTAAACGTGTGTCATTTATATGAACCTATAAATAAATTTTGGATGTGCGGATCTCGCTAAAACGTCCCTACACAAATATATAGGGGTCGCGACGCATTAATCTTCCCTTCATTTGTACAATTGTGCCGTGTACCACAGATATTTAAAAATTCTATTAAAGGACCTTGTTGTAAGCTGCAATAAAGTCGTAAACTGCTTGAAAGTGTAACATTTGGATTATATTTTTAACATGGTGTTACTAAAAATAAATAATTTAATTAGCCTTTCATGGCAAGTGAGGTTTATAAAACGTAGTAATAATGTGGACAAATATTTCGTAACCCGTGATACACAAACCAAATTATTTTCGCCCAAGCGGGCTAAATGCGAAATCCATCCGCAGTACTTTTGAATAAATGTTGAATTTTTTTATGTATAAATTTCACATGCAGCAAAAATGTCAGGGCGGAAATTGTAGAGCAGTGAAATATGGCGCCTAGCTGCAACGGCTAATGAACTCGTTTCATTTTACTAATATTGTGCATCATGTCCGACACATTAAAATGCTCTCGCTTCATACAGACGCGGGTTAATTTGTAAATTGACGTGCGTATTTGTAAATTACTAGACCATCATGATACTCAACGTGGAAATGTTTGATACCTCACATTTAGATAAGTGTATATATATAACTTTAAATTACTAGATACTAATAGTAAGGTGTCTATATATCTTGTTTCGGTAATATAATTTAATGATGTTTCCCCTCATGTCTGTGCAAAGGTACACGTTGCACCAACGCGCAATTTCAAGAGAACATGAGGAAACAGGTGTGCCTAATGATGTTTTAAAAACTACTCTTTATACTTAGTAAATAAAAGATGCAAAGACACTAGCAACCGTTTGCATCGAAAATACGATTCGTAATTCGCATTCATGCATTTTGTATTATACAGTTACAATATATGTTTACATTATTAATAAAAAAATATCAAGATAATAATATCGAGTGTGCAAAAGACGTAAAATCATAAAGAAAAAATATTCGCATAAACTCCGATGCAGCCGGATACATTGTAATATTTTGTTGTTTATTTATTGTATTAATATATACCGTTTATTTATTTATATACATATTAATTACATTTTTAAATATTAAACTATATACAAAAAAGAAAAACAGTATTAATATATATATTATTAAAGCATGAATAAAACGAGTCAAACAATTATCATACCAATGGGCCTTTGTAGCCGTCGCCTGTAACCTTTGCTGCGCGCCATAGAGGGGCGACTACGGATGACTCAGCCTCTGTCAACAATAGCTTTACAAAGCAACAACTTCCAAGGCAAATTGTGTAGACGTGACTTCAAAAAACTTCCATAAAAATGCATCTTACCGTCTTCAATTGTCCGCTAAAAGCAATTTATATTTCTGGCGGCCTCGCTCGCGATCCCTTACTTGTATTTAAGTAGAAACGGTTTCTAAAAAATCATAGTGGTCTGTACCATCGCAACCTTTTGATCTCAGTCGGAGTTTGGACACAAAAGTTCCTCCCGCCGAGTTCAACAATAGGTTTGCGGAAAGATTAATCGTCGGAAGAAACCTTCTAAGCCGGAGAAAACAATTTTTCATCTTTATCAAAACGTTGAGTGCGAACCGTTGCAATTAATGTACACTTAGGTATCTATATCACTATGATGTTGTTAGATGAATACGTCAAGATTGTCATAAACAATTTGTGACATACAATGTCAGCAGTAATCAGCGGACTCTCATCAAGATATCCGGTGCCCTCATCTCACAATTCTACAGATAAATCTAAAACTGTGACAATGCATTTATTTAGTATTTAGCTTTTACTTTACCGCATGTATTTACTGCGAATTTATTTAAGAATATTTATAACAATAACGAAATAACGGAACACGCAAATGCTGATACATAAACTATTATATAAGTCTCTATATAAGAAGCTTCTACCAAAAAAATCAAAATTCAAATAAAAAAATCGTTTATTCAGATTTAGCTAAAACTCAGCACTTTCTGAACGGCAAATTTACAAAAGGCAGCCCCCAAAATACCCGCATTTCACCACTTCCTATATGTTTTAGCTAGGAAGAAGAAGTGGCGCAACAAACTCCCTAATAAGACATGTGTGTTGTGTGTCTGTCAGGTTTGAAGAACCATCTTTATACAATATCAATATTAAATAATTGTAAAAAAATACATTTAATTAAATAGTATGTTGAGTAGCACACTCCCTTAGCAGTACCTATATCCGAGAACTCAAGCAATGAATCAATCAGTACTAATATCATAAGTTAATATGAGAGTATTTAGATTATATCTTTATAACGCACAAAAACTTTTAGAAAATAGTATTGGTTACAAAATCGCCAAAGTCAGTTGATAGTTAAACAACCGAGTCGTATCACTTTCAACGAAACTACTGCAGTCTGACCACCGCCCCCAAACTAAGGAGAAGGCTACCGATATCTAGAAGTTAGACCATCTAAGTTCTCGGACTTCACAGGCTTCTGACCGCTAGTAACAACAGCCACAGATTAAAAGCGAGAACCGACGAAAGTGGCATTTAAGGCACAAAATAGATGCCAATTTCTACCTACTCGTCCAAAAATAATGCTCAGCTTATCATCCACTTTATTTGATTTCCTAATTAATAACTGGGCCGTCTAAACTTTTAGTACAACACTGGTTCACATTTAATTGAAACTGTAGGTGCGAGACGAGATCGTGACGATTGCTAAATGAGTTAAGTTACAGATTCGCACTATAACCGCCAACTGATGCCGCCCGATAACGAACACCCGACGGCCAGCTGTTTCGGGGTCATCCATTACTTCTACCTATTTATTACTTTAAAACTTTATTGGAAAATATTCCGCTCTGAATTTGTGAATACAACGTGTATCACTACATAGTATAAAACAAAGTCGCTTTCTCTGTCCCTAAATCCCTATGTATGCTTAAATCTTTAAAACTACGCAACAGATTAGACGCGGTTTTTTTTAGTAGATAGAATGATTAATGAGAAAGGTTTTAGTGTATAATTTGTCAAGTTTTTGTGTCCATTAGCTAAAATATCGCGGGCGAAGCCGCTAGCGGGAAACTAGTTAAAATATAAGTCACAATATAGCTACTAATAACAAGTATATCTTAAATAATATAAATCAACGTGAAATCTATACTAATATAATAAAGCCGAAGGGTTTGTTTGTTTGAACGCGCTAATCTCAGGAACTACTGGTACGATTTGAAAAATTCTTTCAGTGTTAGATAGCCCATTTATTGAGGAAGGCTATAGGCTATATATCATCACGCTAAGACTAATAGGAGCGGAGCACCACTATTCCACACGGACGAAGTCGCGGGCAGAGGCTAGTGTTTTATATTCTTTGGAGCTTCGACAATCCACGTCTGTCATTATTAAAATGACAAATACTAGCACCACTATAATTAATTACTTTACAAAAAATCAAGATAATATATATTTCAATAAATTATTTAAATGACTACATTTGTGTGTATATTGTGTGGGAGTGAATATTGTATGTGATATTTTAAGATTATTTCTTGGAACAGCTATTTTTTAAACTCCAATTTAAGCACCAATTCCTTGAGCACCCAATATACAGCGCAAACGTATTCGTAGTCAAACAAGACTACCTACTCTAGGATTAACGCTAACTAACCAATTAAGATGACACTTATCAAACCTGTTTATGTATTTTTTTTACCTAAAAAATTTAATTAATAATAAGGAAAAACAAACGGAGCAATCGTAAATGGCCTCAATTTATTCCTGAAACCAGAAGCAAACACTGAGCGAGCAAGTTCATCATTTACCAGCAACTAGTTTCTCTTAATTGACTATTTAAAGTTCAGAACTAAGAAAAGTAGCTTCTGGAACATTTTGCGTCCTCATTTACGTACCGTAGACGACGATTATTAAAACCACTGTAAACTAAACTGCATCGAAAGAGGAAACCGACGTTGTAATCGTAAAAATAAAATTTTATGGAAACATGAAATGTAGAATTTGTTTTTATGCCAAATGATCGTTTGCGCGGAATTTGATTTTGCCAATCTGTAGGTACACACTCGAGGCACGTGCAGCGACAATATTTTTATTATTATTTTAGCACGTGGGTTATAAAACGGTTCAAATGAAAGCTTCATAAGGAATCGTGGATTTTTTTTAAAGTCTATTGCAGGGTTTTGGCATCTTCCAAAAAGGATGCCCTAAGGCACTAAATAAATTAAAGCGTCTCCGCCATTTTTAAACCTATCTATATTTTGTGCTAACGAGTCACGCCCTACTCTCCTGCCAAACGGTACTCGGTCGCAATTACGGCAATTTATTTTTCGGGAAGGACTATTTATTAAATTAACATCCATTTGCCTCCTACAAAGGTTTCTGTTATATTGGTCAAAATGAATAAGAAAAGCCCGCTATTTCATTTAATTCATTAGGTGTTATCATTCACTCTGTTTCATCTTGTTTGGTACAATGTTTTTAACCATAATTAAATGAGCTTTGTGAATTAAAATTGAATTACTGATATTTTATTCCAGTGTAACCCTTGCACTGTTCAAAATTAAGAACTGGTTAGTCGTAACTTATTTAAATTTCACTGAAAATTAAACTTCATGTTTTGAAATTATATACGGAATGTAGTATAATGGGACATACAATATGGACTTAAAAAAAATGAATAAAATTTTTAATTAAACTTATAATCTACATAACTATTGCATATAGTGGTTTTAGCTATTTCCCGCGGTTTCTAAGGAAATTTCTTCAAATTCGATAAAACTTTCCTAATATCCTTACCTAGGTTTAATCAATCTTCATACCCGATTTCACCTAAATCCGTTCAACTGCTTTACCGTGAAATTGTGACAAACAAACTCACAATCGCATTTATAAAATTAGTTGGAATAAAGTTAGCATAAAGTGACATTTTATCAGCTGCCAAAGAAATTCTGGTCCACAAAACGCTGTGATAATGTGTATCAAGTTCGAGGGGCGACCGTAGCTGTTAGGAGCAAACTGACCGTAATACATAGTGTGATTGTTGTAAGTTTCTTTAGCGGCAGTCGTTAAAGGGGTAGGAAGTGTAAGGAGCCGGGCGACACATTGCTGTGCGATCAAAGTTCGCTAGTAGGCCGGCCACGCTCTCACGTTTAATTCAATTTGGAATCCCGCCAGATTTCGAATTTGCTGCCGGCGTGTCCTTTAAATAATAGAATAGCCGACTCACATAAAAGTAAAGGTCTGTTTAACATTTTACTACCATAAAAGCGTCGACCACATAAAGGATTTTCCTTTATAAAACAAAACATTACGATACACTGTCGTATTTCTTTAGGAATATATCGTCGTTTGTATAATACGCAAAAGCTTAATTAACGACTTTCGCAAATCAAATAAAACCACGCTATATAATTAAATTATACTCGGCCCTCGGAAAGGTAATTAGACGGTCCACTTTACACACAAAGACAATAACGACGCTTCTAAATAAAATGTGTCATCTCTCATACGTATAATGATAAAAGTGTTGTGTGAGTCACAGTTATTTTCCGTTTTATTTTCTCATGTTGTAAACTAAAGCCAGCTGTAACACTTTGTTACTTCTACTATTGACCCAGCAACCAGGAGCTGCGGTTTAGTGTGATACTATAAGCACGTTCGTTTTTAGGGTTCCGAACTAAGATGATAAAAAAGGAACCCTTTATAGGAACTACTTAATCCTATTGACTTAGAAACAGCTATAAAAAGTTGAAAAATTAATGGTAAATTGTTGCTTGATTTGTATACTTCAATATATATTTGTGGTTCCTTTTATCTCTTAAAAATTCGAATTTTGACGAGAAATACATTAATGCAAATATTTAAATTCCTTTGCAAACAAACTTAATTACTCGCATGCGGTTGGGAAAACAAAACAATTTAGCATACCTATATTTCTTCATCCAAAGTTCGAAACCCTCGGTATGCGAGTCGCACTTAGCCTGTTTTTATAGAGCATATCTTATTCAGAGGTACGATAAAATAAAATGATCTAAGCTCCTTTTTTATCTGTCCCTACATTGACCTGTTATTATACAATTTATTTGAAACGTCAAGGTAGGTACATATTTTACATTATGTAAATAATAAACATACCAAGGGTTCAAAATTATGTTAGTTTTATAGACAATATTTTAAACAGCAAACATTACTAGAAACAGATGTTACTCACAAAGTGGTCCAGGTGTTCGTGCAATATAAAGTAGCTACGTTAAACCTAGTTTGTGTGTCGGTCACGAATCACAAGATTAAGAGGGCGAGTCTCAACAAAAATAAGACTTAATTAAAAGTGGAAAACATTCTCATTTCCCACTTCCCGACATATTTTCGCTGGCGACGTGAGAGAAAGAAATCTTGCCGAAACGGACGTTTTCTCAAACAGTACGGTTGTAGATTTCGAGTTAGTAACAAATGTTTTAACGTTTCGATACAAGTGGAAGTGCTAAATCTTAGAACGTAAATCACGCTGCAGTATAGAAGCTTCCAACAATTTGGAGAATAAATCCGTACCTCCGTTTGTGTTCGCAACGTCAGGGAGGGTGGTGTTGCACTTGAATAATTGAAAGACCGTCCTGCTCAGCACCTGCGAGATTTCACAAATAACTGATACTTTACTACTAAGCTATAGTTAAACTGTACTTTGTACGTTTAATACACATCCTTTACCACCGGTGTCTCAAGATGCCGTAGTCTTATTTATTGACTATTTTGCTATACAATCTAATTAGTACGTAGTCTTATTGCTATCGATATTCAAGCATGATACATCGAGATATTAAACACGCTTATATCGTATAGACACAAGGGAAACACAATTTCACCTGCATTGCTTCAGGTAAGCTGTAAAACGATTTCAGAGAGTTATTTTATTAGACTACACAAATAAATTGTTGAATAAACTGCAGAACAATACACCTTTATTCAAGAACAGTTCATGAAACAGTGTTGTAGGTATTTGATATAAATCCCGCTATTTATATTGTGTGGGAAATATAGATACAATTTCGCTGATGTAAGCTCGCACTGCCAAAAACCTAATGGTCGTGGACCGTGATTATTCGCTTTGCTTTCTGAAGCACGTTAAATCTGCTTGCATTGCTATTTGAAGGCAGACTCGCTAAACCACCCTGTTTGCGTTCACGAGAGATTTTCGTTAAGCCCAATTTGATCGAGCGTGTCTGTACTTAAATACTTTGCCCACAATAGCTGCGGATCCATTAAATTTTATAGAATCTGAGTTACGAGCAGAGTTTGCTTTAAGCAAACTACATACTGTTATGCTTTCACGTCATATCTTCCTACTAGAAGTTAAATTTTCATCTTATATACCTGCCTTAATATCATAACAGTTTTTTTACTTAACTTTAACTTTTGAATTTGTACTAAGTTATAAAAAAAACAAATAGTTTTTTAGCTGCATATCAAATGTGTTGGCAACATCTATCCAGCCAAACGAGCTAAACTATAGCTTCAAAAGGAAAACCTGAAACCAAAGCGTGAAACTGACTTTGAAATTTCAAAACGCTTTGACGTGCCGATCCGACCTCAAATTGTTGACTAAACAGACCTTCTCCGTTCACGGACATTTTTAGACGCGTTTGTGTTGATTGCGGCCGTCACACACACAGAATTTTATTTTACACTATGCACCGAAATGGCTGGTGTTTGCACAAAATATGAGCGTAGGAACATTTGCAGCGCGCGGAGGTGCAAGCGGGAGAAAAATGTGTAATGTGTTGACCCGCTGATGGCTTTGCACTTTTTATGGAGGAGCTGTAGTTGATTTTAAAAACGTGATTATTATTTGATTGAAGAACAATATTTACTGGAAAAAAATAAGGAAATAATATTCTTTTATAAGCGGAGGAAAGAGAAATGGAATAATAATGTATACTTGAATAGCTAGCAAACGTTTGTTAAAGGAATCATTATTCGCGCAATTACCACGCGGAAATCAGGAGCCTTTTAAATTGATAACAAAACATCCAAACTAAAATAGTTAAAAAAATATTCAAAAACTCATTAAAAGATGTTTGCAATGTATCGAATGGTACAATTTAAACCGTTGGCGTACCCAAGAATTTGCGTTGGAAGTTCCGAACTAACATTACACGTTGAATGAAATAGTTTAAACCAACTTTAGTTTGTTAAGCACTTCGTGTAATAAGCCCTATTCTCTGTAATTAATTTGTAATTGTTCGTGTAGGTATTTATAACTTTAGGAGTGATCTGTGATTTTGATGCTATTGTGTCACTAATAGATGCGGTAATTGAGCAAATGTCTAGCCTTATTTTAATCAAAATGTACGTAAAATTGCTCATATATCAATTCATAATGTTTTAATGGTACTTTTAAATCAAATTTCGGTCCACAGTCTCGTTTCTTTCCACAACTAAAAGTCTTATTCCTTACTTAATTCCTTTAAGATTTATATGGCATCAATATAGAACCGCATATCCCACCGAGTAGGTCAAAGTTAAAGATAATAAAATCGAAATTATCAATATATAAACGTAAAATTATACACAACTCTTCTGGTACACTAAACTACATAAACCTACATTGATATTATATTCCTTAATAATAGTAACCATTCAACTTTATTATTTCTAATATAGGCTAAATCATATAGCAAAACTAAATAGGTATGCAAATAGGAAATTTCTTGAATAAATAACGCGGGTATCCTCATGGGTTGGCCGGACGGTCGAGCCGGCCGGCAAACAAGTGAACAACAAAGCAGAAATGTAAACGGTATTTTATTGCGCAAGATACAGTTACAGCACACTGCTCTATTGCACTGATATAGAACCTATGGATGAGACAAGAACCATTTTTAATTTCCTCTCCCACTAGCGAAACTTGATGCCCCTCAGTAAAAAGAATCTTAACCTTATCCTATTTCAAAAAGTATAAGGTTGAAACTATATACTTATTATAAGCACAATTTATAAGCGGATTGCTAATATGATCCTTTAAGTAATGAAAAAAGAAAACTCGTCAGAAGGTGCATTTAAACGGGCGATAGATGCTTCCGTATGGCGCATGTATATAACTTTCAGGCCATCAGCTGACGATCTTTCCACCGCGATATGGCCAGCTGATGATTATATTTATTCATAATAGCATATAAGCTCAGCTGCACCCGGCTTAGACTGGAAGCCGACCCCAACATAGTTGGGAAAAGGCTAGGCAGATGATGCAGATGATGATATAAGCTATCACCTGGTTAAGGTTTCAAATGAGAGGAAATCACAGATTTTTTTACATGATCGCATGACGTATAATCCACCAACCTATAGTCAGCTGACTATTTTTTTTCTTTAAGATATTGGTTTAAATATTATTTGATACATATTTGATTTGGGAGGAAATTACTGAAAATTTTATTTTTTTCTACATGTTTGGGAGACGCTGCTTATCCCACCAACCAAGCCGCAGCTGACGTTCACTAGAGTTCATAATAAAACTATCTTAAGCATCTTACAAGTTTTCGCCCAGGAGACGATTGGTCATCAAACTCTGTTCGTGGCTCGCGGTCTATTACTAAACCTTTTTTTACAATAAAAACATAACGTCAAAATTATGAATTATAGATCCATTTTTCTGAAGAATATATACCCAAGAGCGTATGTAACAGATCTGCATCTCCAGATGTAATTATTTCTATATTTTTTTTACTATCAGAATTTTGTTTACTATCAGATCATTAGATACTTAAAAATTAGTGTGAGATGTCGAGAAATGTATTTTACTTGACTAACCGATACGAATAATACGTTCGTCCAAAATGAAGTTCAAGTAACTTTTTCCTGTCCCAAATATCCCTTTAAGTAAAAAATGGAAAACTCTTCGTTAGGTGAAGTTTCCCCTTTATAAATAAGGAAACTGATTGCAGGAAATAACGAGCGCTCATCAATAAAGCTACGATTGTAGGCTGTTACAATTTTTTATATCTTATCTTAGTAATTTACATACTTTTAAGCGGGATATACTAGTATAGGTACAATGTACATTAGTTCCTCAGGTGTAAACTTGTATATGTTGTATAAATCTTGCGCTGAAATTCTATTATTAGCTAATAAATAATTATTAAATAATAAATAATCTAATATTTCAGATAGAATATGCTCATAAATCCTTACTTATATTATAAATGCGAAAGTAACTCTGTCTGTGTGTCTGTCTGTCTGTTACGCTTTCACGCCAAAACTACTAGACCGATATAAATGAAATTTGGTACAGAGATAGAATAGACCCTGAGGAACAACATAGGCTACTTTTTACCCGGGTGCGCTAAGTAGTTCCCTCGGGATGCGGGTGAAACCGCGGGAAACAGCTAGTTTAAAAATAAACAACAAAATAAGAATGTATTTTTTAGTTTCTTTAAATGAAGTGCTTGACCAAACCTTATTAGAAATATACTCTATTTATAGGGTCGTTGCGCCGGTTAGCGACCACTTAGCTGACTTGCGCACTTTGAAGGAATTAAAAACTACTTAACATGTACGCAAAATCATTACTGTCCATATAAATGATTCAGAAATATAGTCAAGATGCATATAAATAAATAAAAATAATACACTTCCATATATAAATTTGGAAAAAATATCGAAAATGTGCAAAAATAGCCAAAACGTCAGTTACCGACCACTTTGGTCAGTATACGACCACTTGATGCCAGTTACAGACCACTATTTTAAAGGTGTTTTTTTTATTATAAGGCTATTATTATTGATGCAAAAATAAATTAAACATATTTATAAACAAATAATCATCAACACCAATAATGATTTTTCATTGTTTTTTGAATATAATATCGATTATCTCGAGCTTGGATTGAAAGCCACTTTAATTCGCTTTTCACTCTTCGCATGTAATACTGGGTCATTCTGGTCTTTTGGTCTCGATAACGTCACGTTTTCTTCCTCTTAGTAGACCCTCTATACTATTCTATAGTAATTCGAGGAATCCGACATACCTGATATGCCAGCCTATGGGTTTCCTAAGTATCTTGGGGTTAGTTACCAGTCCCAACAGATGCAGTTGAATACACATAGAATGACTGCCTATCTAACCTCCACTTTCTAATTACCACGTATCCCGATACCTTTCTGTAAGAGAGAGGATGTCACACCTGGGTTCTGACTTCCCGCAACATCATCTGCCTAGCCTTTATCAAAATTGTTAAAGTCAAAATTACAGCTGGGACCAACAGTTTAACATGTTTCTGAAATACGAAGGAGTCTCCGTATTATTTAGATGGTCACCCATCCACAAACCAACCGCGGCAAGCAGAGCTTTACTTTGACTTTCAAAGGTATGTTTTGAAGGATCTTAACTCAAATGTTATTTATTACATACTACACCATGGTGAACGCTAACTGATGTCAAATTCCATAGATTATTGCTCACAAACCGCGCGCGGCCACATATTTGCACTGATTTTGATAGGCATTTGTCAAAAATTTACAAAGAAAACATGTGGTCGTTTACTGAAAAAACGTATCTTCATGCCTAGGTTATACTATATCCAAAAATATGTAATCATAATTTGAAACCATGGGATCATAATTAACAAAATGAAATAAGACTGAACCAATCCGCTTACTAACGCATCAGTTACAATTACATTTCAGTAAGCGACCACTGGATTTTAGTGAAAAATAAGATAAAAATTAGCAAAATTATTATTAAATAATCGAAATCACTAAATAATTGAACTAACCACGCTTTCATATTGGTTAAACATACAATACAAAGTACCAAAACATATCATTGAACGCTGTCCGTCGCGCTGTTTTATTTGCAAATTCACTGTATTTTCGCACATCACCGATTATCACGAAAATTTAAAGGCTTTTTTCTAAGTTAGGTAAAAGCATTTAATTTAAAATGTATTAAATACTAAATGCTTATCTATTCCAAAGTTATTTGGTATATTTTTTTTATGGTTATGTCTCATAGAAATGTTATTATCCTTAATTAAAGAAACCTAGTCGGTCAAGTGGTCTGTAACCGAAGGTGGTCGCGTAATCGACGCAATGACCCTACATGACGGAGCCCTCCTCAGCCCCACAGGGCCATAGATGAGATTTGATGATAACACATTCGAAAAAAAAAACATTTATATACATGCTCATGTTGATTTATTTATATTTAAACTAGCGAACATGACAGGCTATGGCCTGTCCGATTGCAACACACCTACTATTCCAATTCTGAATCTTAACCATCCAGGAACTCATTTAAACATACACAAAAAAAAACTTTAAAATCGGTCCAGCCAGTTTCAAGCTAGAGTTCAGTGGTGTACCTACCCCTTCCAGTCGCTTTGCATGTTGGGCCAGAGTACAGCATCTGGGCGATGGTCACATCACGATTGCAGCGACTTGTGTGTTTGTTTACTGGAACTAACTAGACCCACACGAAGCCACTTGGAAGCGTTCGCTACGGCAGACTGGCCGGCTACTTACTTAACTTGTCGCATTACTTGGTTTTATGTATTTACTTGGCTTCATACAGAAATTAGCCACATAGAACTTAGCTAGAGTTTAGAGCTAAGCTATTGAGCTGTTCGATCGTTTAGGTCAATATTTGATTAAGAAAACGAGTAAATACAAGTTTTGTAGATTTTTTATATTTTATTTTTATTTTTTATATGGTAACTGGCTATGTTAGACCATCATAAAAATAAAAATTATTTTATCTGACTACTTTATTATCAGACTTTTTTACCGTATAAATTCAAAAAGAAGGATTATGGTTTTAGCAGTATAATACTATCATGTATGTTCTACCGTAGCACCTAAACTAGTGAGCCGATTTGGAAAGACGGGATGTCAATCGATTCATTATTATGGTCTGGGTCACGGGTGACATTAAGCTACATTTTGAATGAACAAAATAAAATTGATGGTTGTTACATAAAAAACACAATATAATTTTGCACAGGTGTATTGTTAGGTATCGCTTAATTATAGTACATTACAAAAAAACATACACTATTTCTAAAAACAACGAATACATCAATATAATTGTTTCGTAATGTACCAAGTTATTATTTGCACAAATAAATTGTATCTACAATAAACAAAATTATAGCGATAGGTAATAATATCTCTCCTGGCAACGATAATTACAAGTTTAAAGCCAATATTAATGTAAAAACCACAACAATATTCAATCTGGTGAACTTATAATTACAAAATATTGTTGTCGGAAAATGATAATGAAGAAATATTTATATATTTTGGGAGATATTCAAAAGCTGTTTTCTGCTAAACTATAGAACATGCATACCTATTTTTTATATTTACTTCAGTTTACCATTTTATAGGTCTAGTAAATAACATACTAAAAAATAAATAAATAAGAACATTAAACATTTTCATTTTGCTGTCTTAGCGGGAGTTCTCCGTGCCACAGTGAGCACGTTAAGCCATTGGTTCCAGCTGTCATTTATAGATCTTTGGCAGTCCTTATGGGTAGTTAGAAGCCAGAAAGTCTGACAACTAGTCTTGATAAAGTTTATTATGTTAACCTATGACTGGGTTGTAAAAATGTGATGGAAACGGACCCCGATGAATTATAATGTGCACCTATTTGTTTATTAAAAGAGCTTGCCCCAAGTATCGTAATGTAAAAATATAAACAACATAGTAAACCATTGTCCATAGACCAATATAAAAATAGCTACTCTGCACAATCTCAGCAATTTTTAATAAAGAAAATAATAACACCTCGATCGTTCTCTGGGCATTTAAAAAAAATACCCTCACGTAATAAAAGGCCGGGATCGTCACGGGTCATTTTAGTCCGATATGATGGCTTGAGGATTTCAATATGCGGCGTATTTGAAATATCTCTGGGAGACGGCGTTCCTGGACGGAACGTCTACGGTGAAACCACGGTAATCAATTAAATTGCTCGAATAAAATATTAAATTAAATTCCTTTCTTTGTTGTCATGCCATTAACTTTTAAGAAGTATATTCTTACAGTAGTCACATTTTGAGGCTTAAGACAGACGCTAGGCACGGGCTTTTCGCATCTGTTTTTTCTAATTGGATTTCAGGTCACCTAGGGAAAAATCCCTTTGGTCCCGCTTAGCAGGGCTAATGGAGACAAGCCTCATAGCTCGAGGGACGTTTTTTAATTAAGTTTTCCGCACCCGGCATGCATTAGTTAACTTAAACATCGACCTGAGCTAGAAGCGTTCTACTTCCATTGACTACATTACGCTCACGATGTTATGATTAGTTGTTTCTCTTTAAATTAAAAAAATAACTCAATTGAATATAAACGATTGAATATTAACGAATGAATAGAATTTTAAAACATAAAAAATCAACAGTCTGGTGCTCACCAGATCTTTGCCTATCTGGACTCCCTGAGGTTTGCCCAGAAATCGTTGTGTACGCCTAGTACCTACGCTGAATTATTATGATTACCGAAGAGGTGTGGCTGTAGCTATCGGCTCAGAACCTACCGCCGTTGAGTCTGATCGCCTCCTCACTGTCCGCTGTGTGTGTCGCATCATTGCCACGGGAAACACTGCGTCCTTTTATATATTGCATGTTTTTGTTATTGGAGCTGCCTACCAAATTTAGTCGCTGTTCGCATTCGTATAAAAAGCCAGAGTAATAAAATAAATAATAAAATATTAATAAACAACTTAGACATATTTTTTATGATAATTTAATTACGAAAAATATGTTTGGGATTGTATATATCTCATAATCGAAATGTCACTTAAGTTCTGCGTACACGTTACAAAACGAAATATAACATTAACGAAATAAGGAAAATGTGAATATCTTGAAGAAAATATACATCAGTGTTGGTTGATGAGCATGATTAATGAAGCAGAAAGACTTTGATCGATCGTGGTTTTACCTAATAAATGTCTCAAGATTCCCTGGAGAACCACAAATCCCCGTACAAACTCAAACGTTCATGTAATGAACTTGTCAACTGCGTACAACAGACTATGCCGGGATAATTAAACTTGGCATAAATTGGATTATTATATAAATTCGTTCTTTATTAATGTTGAATGCATGACTTAAAAAAAATGAAAATAGGGCGCATTATTGCATTAGTAGTAAATGAATATTAAAATTTCACATGAATTAACTCTTTGAGACAATTTCAGGAATTCTTCTTCTTCTCGTATGAGCTGCAGGTTTACCTACTTACCTAACTAGCTCTAAGGTTTCTCAAATCCGCCTGACGGCACACTATAAACTCTGAAAAGTCAAAATCAAAAACAGTAGCGATCTCTAATAAACCATCGCCAATTTAAGGTACTTAGGCTTGTTGTAACAAGTTTCCATGAAGATATTTAATTATTTTATGACCCGCAAACAAAATTAATCAAGATTTCGGAACAGCAAAGTAAAAAAAATGTTTATATAAACTTCTACGCAACGCGTCTACATTTTTTTTTGTTTTATTTTTTTCTTATAAGCATTCTCTTTTCACCGAGGTTTTCTATTAATTATATGACTGTGCCTACACAATAATTATGCACACGTCATTATACATCTGGAACAATCAGAAATTCCCGTCGCATAACATTCGGTATATTATGCACCAGAAATGCCCGATTGCTCTCCTGTTAATAGGTCCTGCGTTCATTAAGCCAACGTCAAATGAGAAATTAATTAGAAATTTCAATCATGTACTTTAATTAATTATGATCTATTATGGATAATTACACATCTCCTGAGCTAAGACATATTTCTCATACAATTGGCATTCATGTTAGTAATTTCTAATAAATCTAGGTTTCATTGCAACGTTCGCCTTCAGTAATAAAATTATTTTTAAAATGTATAAATCTTTATGAACTTTTATTTCATCATCTGCCCAACCGACGCCAACATATTTGAAAAAAAAACCCATCTCGTAAAAGCTGTTTAGGTCTTCTTGTAACTAGCTGTCTATGGGTATTGGTACACAATATTAGCTCGTAAGATACAGTGATGAAGCAATAAATAAACACACGCAATTACTTCGCTGCTTGCTTTGCATACATTGATTCTCAATTGCAATTCACTGGCCAATCACGTAGCGATTAAGTTCCTATACGTATGGGTGCACGCTGCGTTTACCCCTCTTAATTTATTGGCGACTAGTTGTTTCCCGCGGTTTCACCCGCGTCCCGAGAAAAAAAATAGCAACCGTGTCCGTCCCCTCTATCTCCATACCAATTTTTTTGCCGTCTTACCGTAAAAACGTAACAAAAAACAAACAAACTCACTCTCGCATTTATAATATTCGTTAGGATTTTAAACAAAAAAGGGCTGACGTCAGACATGTTAGTTTGAATTTATTCAGGAAAATACACATAAGCCTGGCAAATACATACGTATTTTAATATATTTATATTTTTTTTATCGAGTTTAACATTTCCCAGGTAGCTTGTTTAGCCTGTCGTACCATTCGTTTTAAAATGCTTGCATTTTTTCAATGTAAATTTAATTTTTTAAATAAATTGTTCAAAATTCCTGCATCGATCAAAATAGTAGCTGTTTCATGCTGAAAATAGTAGCTGTTATGTGAAACGCACAACTTGATCTACCCACAGAGTAGGTTTATCTAAAACGATCAAAGTGTTCCATTACTAGCAAACATCATGAATTACATTCCATTTTCCATATGGCGTGACGTAATCTGCCAATTCGAATGACGGTTTAAGCATACATCAAAGGAAGTTAGGCATTTAACAGCTTCGATTATATTGAATTTCTTTGATAAATCGGCATTTATATTTTATTTTACAAATCATGTTTCATCAATTTGTACATTCATTTGATTTGATGGAACAACACGCCTTTAATAAGTATTTCTTTTTATCTTATTATCCATCAAATAAAATAGCTGCCCATGTAGATACTAATTCGCAGGCATAACGTAAATTATTGTAGGTAAATTTTGCGTCATCATCAGCTGAACTTTTTCCCAAAAATGTTGGCGTAAGCTTCCAGACTTACTAGATGCAGCTGAGTACCAGCATTTAACATAGAATGACTGCCTACCTGACCTCCACAACCCAGTCAAAATGTTATAAGTAAATATAGTTAAAAAAAATCTAATACTTTTTCTAAATACAAAATACAGATACCATCAGCTCTCTCTACATAGATATTTGGTACCTATACAGTGCTTTAACCGTCTGCAAATAAGAAAACGAATTAAAACTGCGAATCAATTTATACCAAACGAAACGCCGAAATAGAATTTAAAAGAGAAAAAGCGTCGGACTTACTTCCATTGCATAAGTACGCAGCTCAAACTAATTCCATTTCTCGAATAAGTAGTTATGTAGGTACATCTCTAACAACGACATGCAAATTCTTAATGGCATGCATTTTTTTATTATCACATGAGTTTATATTGAAAAATAATTTAATGCTGTCATAATTACGTTTTTACAAAAACTGATATCTGAGATAGAGTGGAAAAATCATGGAAAATATTTTATCAAAGCAGAGAGCTTTGATAAAATATTGTCCATGATTTTTCCACCTTTTTGCAAAATTACAGTGTAAGGTAGTAGATACATCGTTGTCGTCAAAAATAATTCTTAGATACAATGGATGCTGCTTACCTAATTTTAAGCCGTAGCGACATTATTTATAAACACACATTTAAGCATTCAATAAAGTCAATTAAGTTATCAATTAGGTGCATTGCATAGTTCTTTGCCAGTTTCTACCAACCAACATCTATCCTAGCAATGCGTCTAATAATTATTCCCAATTACAATTTACATAATGTACGTAACCATCATACACGACATCAACGTCCAAAAGTTATCAACAAGCTGAGCCACGACAGACCACAACTTCCATTACACGAAATGTTGTTTATCACCAATATGAACATCAGGTAAATACGTTATAAAGCCGTGACAAACTTGCGAATTAACTCTCGTAATATTTTAACAAGTTATGTCCCTGGTTTAGTTCGGGAACATTATTAATTAAACTTGTTAGAGAGATCGGTTACCTATTTGAGTACTATGACGGCGTATCAAATGTGGGGACGTGGCTCACGTCTGGGGAATGTGTTTGAAGCGTTCTGATTAGCTTGGAGCCTAAGTTTGCAGCTTGCTGAGGTAACCTCAAAAACTATAGGATCTTTGAAAGTGGAACTAGTTCATCAAGGAAATTCTAATCAAAGTTGTACGAGTATAAAGAGGATTCCTTTCATGAATTAGATTTTAATTATTAATTAACCATTTTTTATTTAAATTAGGCGTTTCGCAATTTGGAACGCGATTTCTTTAAAATGGCCATGATATTTTTTATGAATTCAAACACATGTACCTAAGCGTTAATCGTCCTCTTGACTTTATTCCATAGTCACCTCTTCTTAGTGCAACGTGTAGTAGCGATACATCTAACTTGGGTTAGCCATTATTTTCCGAGAATATACGGCGTAGGTCAATGCTACGGAGTCGTAAACACAGACACACTAGTTTTGAACATGTTTTATTACGTGGTGTTTGTCGAAATAGATTTCAAATAAAAATATTTTTTTCCGGGAGAGGGGGTATTTTATTGTAACTTATTTATATTTTGACACAGCTGAAAAACTGAACTAAATTAAAAAGTTTGTTGAATCAGCAGATAATAATTATAAGTCTGCAATACCACTTTTTTAGCTAGGAACCTTCGCGGAAGTACACGGAAGAACCCAATCAAGTTTCATTACATTCGGGTCAATGGTTTGGGAACGCATAGAGGACAAACATACAAACATTCGTTTTTATTTAAAGATGAATTAAAAATATATCATTAGGTCTATCTTAGATTTATAATTTAAAGAGTAGTTTACTTCTTTGTCATTTTTATACAATAAAGAAATTATCGTAAAGAAAAAGAAGTCGCCACCAACGTTTTGCCATAATAAAGAAACATAACGCGAACAAGTAATCTTGAGCATTTTTAATTATGTTTTTTTTTTAATATCCGCCAAATACAAAAACATCCGCTCCGCGTTATATATGGCGCTGTTAAATTTTCCGCCTAAAGTCATGTTTTCGTAATGCGTTTTTAATGTTCTCATATTGCTATAAATCACCATGGCTACTCCTGGTCCAGATAGCTTTAATGGCTTATTAAATTAGTTTATGAATCCACAGCTCATGTACTCACTGCCGCGTAACAGGCTTGTTAAAAATTATTACGAATAACCGATTTCTCGGCATATCAAAATAACAACTCCTCCTGTGCTTACAAAATGAGTCCTTAAATTCTGCTAGATTTAAGATAATGTATCGGAAGTCTTCACACATGATCGCCCTTAAAAACATAGAATTGATGAGAACTGGTCGGGTTCGAAAATAACATCAAGGGGGCGGCTTTGCGTTCACATCCACATTTCACCGAAGGTATACTTCACGCTGTGTGATGAAGGGGAGGCCTATTCCCATTAATTGGCTACACTTCCAATCACGGCCCACTCTTGGTAACAGAAAAAGCCATTTCAATCTTCTGCAGAACTATAAATGTACCTGGTACCGGTACCATGATTACTGATTCGCTTACCGAGTAATAAGATCTAAAGGTTGTACAACATACTTCTAATATTTATGTAATGAAAAAGCAACTCTTATTTTCTGTCAGTTACGCGTTGATGGAAAAACGGCTGAACACATTTAGGACTTAATTATGTTGTATGATATTATGTTCATCTATTTATCCTGGTTATTGAAGCAGTCCCATCAATATGTGGGTAAAGCGAAACGGTTAGTTCTAAAATAAAACATATATGCATTTTATATGACCTACCTAGATTCCTGATCACTAATAAAGCACTCTAATAAAAATATGTAATTGATCATGAATTAGATTTTAATGTTTTTTCTCGTTTTTATAAGTCTCAAAGTTTCTATGGAAAATAAGATTTGATACATCTCTTTCAGCGAGCGAATGAAAACTGCAAGCACTTTATAAAGGCTGATTTGTTTTGATATTAAGTCATATTGGTGGAGTAGAGAAATAGCCTGCCGTTAACACCTGGGTTCCTTAAGCATTTGATGCGGGGAGGTTTTTTTTTAAAGAACTGTGTAGCTCTTAACTACCTCCTAAAACCTGAAAATTAATTTGCGATCAGTTTTCTATAAACACTGAACATTTTTGGTATAAATTAATAATGTTCTCATAAAACAGAAAATAATGATAGATCAACTTTCGATATCCGATTTTAAAATTAGCTGTCATTTCCGATGTAGGTACTGTTATTGAGCTATATTGAGAGCTAATTTTAGAATCTTCGGCGATCAAAGGAATATAACAAAATTAAATTTATTCCCTAAATGCTTTAGACCTTGACAAATTATCTTGTAACCGACACTTCCACATCAGTTTGCAAATAGAGGGAAGCATTTCCTCTCGAAATATGAAAGAAAAGTTGAATGGATTTCAGCGACAGTTTTCGGGTTGCGGCGTCTAGAGATACAACTCCTAAATTGAATCACGTATTAGGTTTAAAAGTTAAGCGGTTACGTCCCCGTTCGAAACCACTTTTTATGTAAGTGCTACGTGATTTCTTTGAAAAAGCACTCACTTTTGTTTCTGATACCTTCTTTCCCGTCGTGATTAATACTTTTACTTGTTAACTTAAATTGTTTTTCCGCTGTTGTGCAGAAAAACGGGAAAACGGAAAGCTTATTTCTTCAGCAACATCCGCGTTTGTGTTAACATTGAGTTCTATGTTTAAGCTAATTAACTTTGCATGTTAACTTAATACAATCTATATTTACTGATGGAATAAATCAGCTCTTTAAAAGATGCCATTTGCCTTCATTTTCCAAATGAGCTGCCAAAGGAATATAAAACAAACCGTAGGACAAACAAACGGATTTTGATGAGTGCTTTTAGAAATAAACAGGCTTTGGGTTACTAAAACAAAATACGTACGAAAAAATTGTATGCGGAAAACATAATTCCATTCTCCATAATAGGTTCTAAGCATGCTAGCTAAAAACATTATAATAAGTAAGTACGTTAAACTAGCGCAAGCTAACATTACAATAACAGTAGGTAGCAAAAAAAATGTTTAAAACATGCTCGCGACTGATGTGCCAATCAACAATTCATTAATAATGCAGTAGATGATTGTTTGGCATGATAAAATTTATCTGGTCCAAAACAATCTACAACCGCAGCTGCGACCAGTCGGCGAGCGCTTGCGGTTGCTAGTTGTGGCGTATCGACTCACCCATCTCGGGAACATACCAATTTAGTTGATCAAAAAATACAAATCCATTTCCAATGCGCTGTTAGCCAAATTATTTGTATTCAAAATATTCGATAATTTATGTTTTTATCTGTTTAATTATCAGCTCTTTGAGATAGTTTTTAATGTAGGTTCCAATCATATAATGACTGCCTAAACTAAAGTTGATACACTTAAAGCCTTTTCTAACAAATAAGTAATTGCCGTGTGTTGCATGTTAAAACAAATTTATTCTTTATCGAAGAGAGCGAAAACAGCCTTGCCAGTTCAACGACGGACAGCGATTTGTGGTCAGTAGAAACATCGAACAAACATTGAAACATAAAACTTGAATTTAATAGACGAAAGCAGGCCGTGACCACATCAGTGCGCGATTCAGTATTAAATTCTATTTTTTATTGACCAGCCAGGCTTTGGCTGTGGCAGTACGAGTTGACCCTAAATCTTGTTAAAATCCCTGAAACTTTATTTTGTCGACATGTTAATTTTATTCTCATGACTGATTTTAATTGTTACATCATGAGTTTTTATCATTCCTATTTATTTTACTAGACTCCTCGACTACTTTTGGATTTCACAGGAGCCACTAGGCTAGGCATTAGGTACTTGCAAATTCATAAAAAATGGTTGTTCAGATAAAAATAACAATCTCGAAATATAAATAGTGAAAACATTATTACAACACTCATACACGATATTGCGTGCATTTACATTATGTGGCAGTATACATAAAGTAATGCATAGCTTTTCATTTATGGTGCTAGCAAAACGTAAGTTCATGATTGACGTTCAGACGATACTGCAATTAATATAAAACATTAAATATTAATAATAATACCTAGTTAATATTTACAACTAAGAAGCTATGTACTTTATTGTCATTAGTCATGTTCATGATATCAGAGTAGCACCAAAATCACAGCAGCAAAAACAAAAGCCTCAACGTTTAAAGTGTCGTACTTTATGCCGACTTAGGGTAGATTCGACCAAACCTGAATTTATACAAGAATAACTATGCGGAAAATAATATATACCACGATTGTATTCTCGAGTAAGGGCGGATTCGACCAAACTGGAATAAATTTTACTCTCGGCGTAGATCGCTTATCACTCGAGAATAAATCAATTTCACGTTTAACCAACTACAATTCGAGCAATAACGAGTCTATTCGGGAATAGTCGCTATACCACCATTTTGCGTGGAATAAGAAGTTTATTCAAGGAATAATAAAATGGCGTCCTATTGACTTATGCTGTCATTTTAATTCACTGACATTTTTTTTTTTTTTAATTTATTTAAAGGGCTTTGTCGCTTGGCAGTTACTTTTCTACGCTATAATACGACAAATTAGAGTTGACATGAGTTATGCTACTGCACCCTCCCGTTTGTAGAGCTATTTTTTTTGGCCGCGTATTACATTCGTTCACATTCACTTCGCTATTCGTGAGTAGCTTATCCAAGTAAAGCTATACGCTAGATTGCATGGAAAAACGACTAATGATTTACTCAAGAATAAAATCGTGGTATATATTATTTTCCGCATAGTTATTCTTGTATAAATTCAGGTTTGGTCGAATCTACCCTAAATCATCAGTCGTTTTTCCATGCAATCTAGCGTATAGCTTTACTTGGATAAGCTACTCACGAATAGCGAAGTGAATGTGAACGAATGTAATACGCGGCCAAAAAAAATAGCTCTACAAACGGGAGGGTGCAGTAGCATTACTCATGTCAACTCTAATTTGTCGTATTATAGCGTAGAAAAGTAACTGCCAAGAGACAAAGCCCTTTAAATAAATAAAAAAAATTAAAATTAAAATGTCAGTGAATTAAAATGACAGCATAAGTCAATAGGACGCCATTTTATTATTCCTTGAATAAACTTCTTATTCCACGCAAAATGGTGGTATAGTGACTATTCCCGAATAGAATCGTTATTCCTTGAATTGTAGTTGGTTAAACGTGAAATTGATTTATTCTCAAGTAATAAGAGATCTACGCCGAGAATAAAATTTATTCCAGTTTGGTCGAATCCGCCCTTAGTAGTATTGACACGCTTATGTTTTGTTAACATCTCGATAGCGGACACGAAATTTCTTGTCGCCAATTATTGTTGGATTAGGACAATTGTTCCAAGCAACCAAACTCTTATTACACGAATTGGAGTTGTCATCCTAAATTCAATTTAAATGCTTCACTTACTGTAAGCGGACAACTTGGCAAGGAATTAAGTAAAAACGACTCCGTTAAACGTATCGCCCAGAACAGAAATCATAATGAATTTTGCAATGTGACCGAACATTTTCTGCGTATAATTTAATTTGGAATGGCTCCAGCCTCCACGGACAAATAATTTAAAAGCTACGGAAGTTTAAGCTGAAATAAAGTATTAAAACGAGTTTTATGGAGCTCACTTATTTTGAATGATAGCTGGAGCTTAACCACTTATACATTAATTTCTTTTATGAATTGCCCCGTTCCTGTTCACATGGGCCGGAGGAGAGAGGGCGGTCATGACGTTAGCTGTAAAACCGAATCCAACCTAGCGTTAAACAAATCGAAAAAAAGCAGTCCGCTCACGGAACACACATACGTTACAAAGCAGCGTCTGTCCGATTACAAACAATGCAAACGTTGAAGGGAAGTAAACGAAAAACGAGCGTTGAATTGCAAACCGCTGTGTACCGACAGAAGAAAAAAGTCCTGTGTAGCGGCACAGCTACCGGGAAACATCGCAGCGTGAGTGCGCTCCTGTCAGCACTTCTTGACACGCCACCACGCGCCAAAACTCCTAACAAACTGCCGCGGATTTTATCATGCTCTCGGCCCAGCTCCACTCTACCGAAAATAAACAAACATTGTCTATTATACATTTTTTATCCAGTCCATATATCAAAAACTATCATACCCGACAAAAACAAACCCTGCCGTTGGATTGTTCGGCGCAGTGAAATTTAAAAATCTTTTCATTGTACCAACAGTGTTTCAATTTTTATGCGATGTAATTTCGCGATAAATAAATATGCACGTTTAACGTTTTTCGTGTTTACGGGAAACGCTTAAAAAATAGTTTTCGAAATTTTTTGGAAGCTTAATATCCAGTTAAGCATTTACAGCGTAAAAGGAGGTTTTTATTAACTAGAACTACCATCGTTTTGGTGCATGAAAAGGGCGGTAACGTGGTTACTCAAGGAATTAAATAAACCATCGTCTTTATAGAAGTATCATTTTGCTTGGCCTTGTATGATTTAATTCAAAATTTAAATGTACATAACGAAAATATTTAAATTCATTTTAACCCATTTTAGTTAATTACGTTGTGGTAATGAGTTTAGATAAAATTTATTGATTCATTATGAGCTATTATAGTAAAATAGAGGTATTTTAAACGATAAGAAAAAATCTTCTAAATAGCTTCAAGCCAAAATGACAAAAAAATCATAATGCAAAACACTCGTGTATAATTTTGCTGATGTCAATGTCAAAAAAAAATTAGTAAATAATAACTCAATCAGAGGCAACGCCTTCATTAATAATAATGTATCGTTATACGAGAGTTTCAGTACAAAATCATATTAATTAACTAGGTCACTTTGAAGTGGTCTTGAAGTTGTCGGTTTTACTACTACAACATCACTTCATCCCTCAAAGGAGGGCGACACAAAAGCTACAATAAAGATAATTAAACAAATCCGCAGTACAAGGAAAGTCTCAAAGAAAATCGGGGAAATTTATATTTGACGGGGACATAAAGAGTCCATTTGTAGCGAGTGACGTGTTAAGGGACCCTTGTTTATGGGTGCCACTTAACACGGAGCTAAGCCGCCAGTCGCCCGAACATTCCGGAACAGTTGCTAGTACACTACTACATCATTTTTATTCCACCCGAGTGAATTTTTTATCTGATAACACTGGACGATAAGTACACGTAATAAACGTCATGATTCGTCGATTTATCTTTTTCCTAAGATATGGGTTAGGGTTTAAGGTGTTCTAATAACAAAAGCATCAGGGTTTTATTCTTAAATTACGGAAGGCAGTGTCAACGACTTAGTACATAAATATCTTATTTAAAAAAAATCGTCCAAGTGCGTATCGCGCCACGCCGTGTAGGCTTCCGTAATACATTTTCGTCGCTCGACTATAACTCTGTTACTGGTGAAGTCTTTTATGCCGGGATAGTTTTCCTTTTAACCTCGTTATAATTTGTTATTGCTGTGATTTTTTCACATGTCTGCCTAGGCATAGCCATTTAGAAGTTAGAGGGTCGCTCGACTCTGACAAAAATTTGCAACTTATAGCTTGGTAATTCGCAAATGGATCCATAAATTGGATTCAATTTTTAAAAGACCTACCCAATGATACTCCACTCGATGGGTGTATAAGAAATAAAAACATACCCACCTTCATGTGTAGGGTAACACTAAAAAGTATTTTTCAAATTCTATTTTATGCCGGGAAAAACAGAAAGACTGATGGACATGACCAAACTAACCTAATATTGGTCATGTCCTGTTTGTCTGTTGTCCTTGTTGACTTTAAAGAGAAAGTCTCATTAGTTAATAACATACCTAACGTATTTACGACAAAATTATTATACCTATGATAGTAAAATCATCAGAAAATATTTTGTTCACACACAGCATTTTTATAATTTTATGTTTATTAAAAACAAAATACATCCAAAAGGTATTTAAAAATCAGGTACAAAACATATTCCTTTTCCCAGTCAATACTAATATGTATGAGCACCGGACATTGGACATAGGAAGCGCAAATAGTCACTCTAAGTATAAAAGAGTGTATTGGGCGAAGCATGTGTCACCTGCAGCTACAATCTAATTTTCAGGTTGTCCGAAGGTCGTAGTTTGTGCATGGTGCAGTGATTCCTACGGCCGAACGACGAGAACCGAATCGACGTCGAAAGCCGAGAGTACGAGTACCTATACCCGCCATATCAGATTTTCCTCTTAGCGCAGCGAGGAAATTGATTTCAAGAATTCTCTTAAATGTAACGTAGGCTGTCAACAGGACTCAGCATTTAATGATTTACCGCATTTCTGTGACCGTTTCCAACTTCTGATTGAGATTATGAGTTTCAAGTTACAAAGTGGCGGTTTGAACTTGATCCAATATTAATCATGGTTAACTTTAAATATTGGCGTGTTTAACGGTGGTTAATCCCGATTGAAATTGATTTATTAATTCGCAAAAAGAAATACCAACCCATTTTTAAGATTATTTCGGCTGATATTGGTGGTGTGTTTATATACTTACACAATGATATTGTTTTTTATTTGCAATGCTTACACTACCAGATAGATAATTTTTATAACAAGTAACTTGGGGTACTCCACGAAAAAAACCTTTGAAATTTTAAAAAACGGGCAACGGCGAGGGTCATATATCTAGCTTTAGCTAAATTTTATAAAATTGATAGAATTAGGTTACATATTTGCATATGGATGTCTATAACATGCCACATGCATATTAAAAGTTTTCACATGAGTAGGTGATATAACCATTATAACCTGAATAAAATTGCACTGAATTAGACAAAAGATGCGCGTCGATGATCACACAAATATTATAATTGTTAATATGAAGAAATGTTCATACACCGATAACCTCAACCTTTTAGTTTTTATTACATTTACGCGAGGCATTCGTCATAGAGCATGAAAAAAAACCAATATCGACGGTCTACCAAAGCAAAAATACGACACAGAAAACGAATGAAAAAAGCAATATGTCGCAGGACACATATGTTTGCGAATCTGGCGTTAAAAAACAGTGCCATATCAAAGAAACTCCTCCAGGAAATCAATTCGTAGTTTAACATAACGGGACGTGAGGCTGGTTTTTGTCAGTGTGGCTTGCTAACAGATGGGCCTAATATGTAAGTTACACGATTGGTGTTCAGTGATCTATCGCCGTGACACCCGTGCCTGTTTACGATTCACTCCGACCAGGCGCACAGAGCAACTGATATTTTTATGTCCGAGGAACTTTACAAGGGCAGCGATTAGATTTGGGTCGTACCCTCGTGTGAGCTGCTCCTTGAAGTTTTTTGTGAAGTGTGAGAATACGTAATACACAATATAATTTATTTCTTTGAAATGCTTCTTGATTTAGAGAAACATTTAGACACACTAACAATGTTAATGTTTGCTGACTTTAATTCCGTTTGTGGTTGATTTTTTTAATTCGCGGAATCGGTTAATAAATAAGTATAATATAAAAATAAAAACAAAGTCTTCCTTTTAAAAAGTACTCAATTCAAGTGTCAGATAAGTCAGGGTAGTTTGTTAGATGAATTTAATTTATAATTCAAACATCTGTTTACTGCGGGTGTGTCAGTATCCATTGTCCAGGGTTTTGAACTAGGTTTAGGTAAATCCAAATCAAGTCAGTACCTAACTTTTGTTTAAAGTGTAGACAACGAAAAATACATACCTACTTCCTCGCAAACTTTCTCGTTTATAATATTACTAGGTAGTTATAGATACTGCTGTTCATTTATTCCCACACAGGTTTTATTTTTCCTACCGATTTCACAACAACACAAAACAGCATAAAAGACAAATGCTGAAACAAATTAAGTAAATTATATAATTTAAAACCGCTGTGCAAAGGATCAACTACTCGTACTTATAGGCATTAGTATCAGTAATCTAAGGCATTATTAATTCCACCAATATGGTTAAAATCTATTAATATTGATATTTCATACCCATTGTGTGGTTGAGAGCAGAAAGCCCTGAATCACATCACAATGCCGCTTTTATACAAAACGGACTATCAAGCGACTGCACTCGTCATATACATAATATCAATAAATACATCGCCTATTAAAAAAACAGAAAAATACTTATCAAACAGTTGTGATGGCTTAGTAGTGTATTTTTTGCATTCGTTCTGTAGTACATTCAAAATAAGTGGAGAGCTATGGAAGCCGGTCGCTGACCGTCGCGCGCCTGTGGACGACCGCGAGCCAAAAGCTGTGCTCAGCGGATGAACTGTGTACGGTAACTAGGTACCTACCTCCAGTTAGGCATTCAGAGCGCAACAGACCGGCGAAGTGCGCTGTAAATAATTTCACGCTGGTTTCGTTTGAGTTTTTTTTCCGGTAAATTTTTGTGCTCTGTAACTTGTAGTCTACACTCTAGTCTTTTTTCTTTGCTTTGAGAATTAAAAGTATTAGGTATATGACTTTTTTGTGTTGACTTGTTCATTGTATCGACCAAGAGACATTATGAACCTGGGCAACCGAACTCGAGCAGAAAGTAAAATGCCATCATCAAACTGAAACACAAACATAATTTACTAATTCATTATTAGGTACACACAGCAACGCCAATGATGAAACAGTTCGATCTTCTTCTTGTCCTGTACGCTTTACGTTTACTAACCTAACAAACCCTAATATCAGGTTATCTAAAAACCGTTCGACGGCTTTTGATATGGAAAACGATACTACAATTAAGATTTGATAAAAACTTGAATGAATTTTATGACCTCCACAGCATCCGTTTACGATCTGCAAAAACAAAAATCTATGAGAATCAATATATTCAAATTACTTTAACTGTGATTACAATCAAAGTTATATATTGTATTGGCCAACTTTCATTTTGGCTATGAAGTCGGAACGTCCGCATTGGTATTCAAATTCAAATTTCGTCTAACACAAAAGATCCATTCTCTCCTCACATCCCGCCATCCGCCCATCAGCTTTATGCCTACTACGCTCCCTTATCGTAAAGAAGTCGCAAAAAACGTATCTAAAGAAGTTATCTATCGTATTTTGTACCTTTCTGCCCTATCTGGGATTTCAATCCTTATCAACATCCATTCTCATCGGACAGCACATAAATAACTGTTTCAATTCACTCCTCCAAAAACACAAAGTGAACTAACCAAATACACCTATATAATATATCAAGTACCTGAGTATTTGTAAACAACACAAATTTATAGAAAGTTTCATTCCCTATTTTAGTTTTAAACCCTCGTATATTAATTAAGTTATTAGTAGTGTGAAATAATACAAGAGTTTACGAGTGTAACGTACCAATTTCAATTCTAAATTAACGGGCTACATAATTAAGCCTTTCCCTTTTAATCGGTTGTGGATTAGTTTGACTATATCATTAAATTTAATACAGGTATTGGTGTTAAACCTGGTTATAATTGCATGTGCATTGAAAGTTCTAATACCATAAAACAGTAAGTACATAAGTGTCGACGATCGATCGATATAGTAGCGCAGTATTAATGAGACTAGCGAGTACGTACATTCCCAGTAATAGAGCAAATCGGTAGGTCATTACCGCAATCGAAATGGCTTAATAGGCTGCGTAAGGCTAACGCACCATTTAAAAAGTCAACAGAAAGTCGTTCAAAGTACTTTTCTTTCATTGTTTCCGGCCGTGCGGAGTGCCCTCAAGACTCAAGGAAATTGACAATGAAGGTAAAGTTTATCTTCCACCGTCAGCCGTTTGAGGGTCCAAGACGTGACCCGACCCCTTGATTCCATTACGGCCTCGCCGCGACCGACAATAGAGAATTAAAAGTCGAGTTTTTATAGATCCAACGAGCCGCTTATTCAATCGCAAAATCAATATCGCTATTCTCATAAATGAAGTGTTTCTACAAGATTATTTTCTTAAATAGATTTTGTCGTTAAATATATTTCTATATGACTTCAATTCACGGAATAGAAATCGTTACGAGTTATGATAAATAACGGAATAACGGAACTTTCTCAGAGAATTTACCCGATAGTAAAATTTCATTATTATTATATTCGAAATTATTTCTATGTATGTAGTTGACATTTAACCTACCTTTTACTTAGGTACATTGGTCCTACTTTTGAAACATAGACAGGTGACGCATTTAGCAGTAATAAATCGGACTTTCATAATTTAATTCGCAAGAAATAATGTCCAATATAAATACTATACACATACACTTTACCGCGGAGTCCGTGCACCTACACACCTTTAATCTTTGCAATACGCTGGGCACCTAAGTACCTGCTTGAATGTGAATGGCGGTCGTGGGAATGTTCCATTTGCATAATTATTCCAAAGATTTTGCATACTTTTATAGCTGCTCTCCAGGTTATCGCAGCGATAAGTTACCGACATTACCGAAAAACTACAGGCATAGGAAATCGGTGTTTGCAAATAACGGGAATATAATCGTGCTTTTTAATGAGGTAGTAACCGTTTATTTTTATGTATATTTGGTTATGAAAGGGGTTAAAAAGTTCATTCTACGTTCTTTGATTACATATTTTTTCATTTTTCAAAATGTAAGACAAGATCAGCTGAAAATCTCTATCTACTATCTACAAAAAGTTGTAAAACAACAAAGTTTTTTTTTGGAACGCAGAAAGTAGGTACATTCTCATAAGTATAATAATTCACAACTAACATGTTAGTAGGTACTTATTTGAACCCTTCGCTTTCATTAAAGTGTTGACCAACACGAAATAAAATATATATAGCTAAATGTACTTCCCAAAGCACACCACATTATATTTGTTGCACAAGATATACACAATATTTCACACTAGGCGTTCAAGTTCCTACGATCTAGTAATAAATTATTTGACATGATTATGCTTATTAGCAACCGGTCATAAATATGACGCCAGTGCCCCAAATGACATTGTGAGCGTTTGAATTTGGGTCACACCCTGCCGAACCTACTGATTTTGGACACTTCATATATTCAGTTCAGCAGTGATCAGTACTGTTCACCTTCCATTATATACTAACACACCTAATTTAATACAGTTTGTATTTAAGATATTAAAAATAAAAAACGGATACCTATGTGGATTAACAAAAAATATGGTGGATTTTGGCCAAACAATAAGCTTTTTCAAACAACATTGAATGTCCATCAATCCCCTATTGCTCATTTTACGAAACGTAAATGAGCGCCAACCCTTTAAAAGCAAACCCCCAACTGCTGCAGCATCGCTGAAACCGAACTGATGCATGTATCATAAGATTATGTACAGCATAAGTTTAGAAGTTTTAAGATTATGATGTTGTTCGCATGAAAATTTGTAATTTAATTTTCGTGAAGCTTATATTCATCTAATTTCCTTATAAATATACCTGAAATAAACTTACTATTTTGCCTTCAATCTCAAACTATAGGAAGAAGAACTCATAAGTAAATTATTTTCATTAAACTAGTACCTATCCGAATTTTAAAGCAAAAATTGTAGAATTAAAATTGTTTATTTTTTGTAATAATTATGAACTCCTGAATTTTGTACTGGCTCGCAAATTGAAAATACGATGGATTTATTCATGTACTAGCGATCTTGCATAATGAAAAACATAATTAATACACAGATTCATGTAGGTATCTCCTTTTTTAATTAAATGATAAACCATTGTTACTGGGAACTGTTTTAACTAGGTGCAACAAAATAACGTTAGTTAACGATAACGATCAGACACATAGCTATGATTGTAATATAAAAACTACGTATTTATAAAAATAAAATCTCATTTGAGTTGGAACAAGTGCAAAATGTATTTATAATATCAATAAAATTATAATCACTGAAACGACCTCACGCACCCGGATAAAAAATCCTGTGTGTTAATCCTGGTTCAGGTCCATACTATGTGTATTTCATCTAAATTCATTCAGTAGTTTCTGTGTGAAAGAGTAACAAACACACGTCTTTACAAACATTCACATTAATAATATTAGAAGGATAAATTAATCATAGGTACTACTACTAACTAGGTATACCTATGAGTTCTAAACTCAAATTTTTAGCTACTTTTTAGGGATATGATATTATTCTACGTTTTGAGCAATATGTAATCATTTTGGTCTACAAGACTTCAAATTGATTTTACAATTTTGAGTGCATCCTAAGGCGAGTATTCGGTTTTCATGTCGGCTTTAGCAACAATCTCCTTTGGGATCTAAACACGGGTGACATGCCCACATCCCTAGACTTCGTAACAACACAGCAAAACCATTTCAAGCTTAGTCTTGTTATAAAGAGGAAATGTAGCTTTGTGCCAACAGCTAAAATAGAATTACTTATACGATTAAATCTTATAAGTAACTATTTAGTATTTATTTATTATATTTCTTCAAGTTTATATTTTTAAATATTTATTTAAAAATTATAAACAAATGCTACATTAATAAAAAAATATTCTGTTATCAAAAATACATGTAATTTTAGATTCTGACAGCTTCTGTACCTAATATACGGATCTTAGTTGCAATAGAAACTATCGTTTATCCAACAGTAGGATTTTATTGACTAGCAATGAAAAAAGCTTAAAAAAAAATAAGACATCTATAGGTTTTCGAATCATTTTCACTGCTAAAAAAGGAACGCTACATACAGCACAAAGCTATTGTTCCGAACTCAATGAAGGCACTGGAAATGTATACAATTTATTACTGTAGCCTGTCTACTCATCCGCCTTCATACAAAAGTACGTACAACTGACGCTCTTTCACATGCAAATAAGTATGGAACCGCGACTCTGCAGGCCGGGAGATCTTCTCCCGCCCCTAAATGGGCGACATGGAACACGTTTTAGATATCGAATACGATTTGATTCTATTAAATGTTTAAATCGAATTGAACTGACAATGATTCCAGACTCTGTTATATAGATACTAAACTTACAAACAGTCTATCAGTCAGTGTTGTGTGTAAAAAAACACATGGACTTTAAATTTTACCAGTTGATAAAAATGTGTTTATCACCACAGACATACATATGTTCCGAAAAAGAGTGTGATCTTATTTGAACACAAACAACATAACTTAAAAGGTACCGAACTGATGAAAAATATTTTTAACGATGGAATGAGCAGACGTAGTTGAATTTCCTCAGGTATTTTTCGGAGGAAAATTCCTATTACGGTATTTTACAACCACAACATTTTTGAAAAATCTTTTTAAGTAAGCAAGAAAGAAAAACCATTCCATCGATCAAATTAATTACGTTATAGGATACTTTCTTTGCGGAAGTTTTAATATCTCATTAAGATAATTAAATAAAAGTATGCTGAGGCTGATAAATTATCTGAAAAAATGCCGAAATAAAATAAGATTATAAAATATTTTAAAGAAATTCATAAAACGAAAAGTGAAAATGTTTTACTCGAACTATTCAGCAAGTCTTTCAATGAAACAAGGTTTCCATGAACTAATTTTTATTTTCCTTTTATACCTATTAAATTAAGTAGAAATTTATTATAAACAAAGTCTCCGTCCAGAGCGTTTTGTCTTTGTAGCTATTCGTGGGTTTGAAAAGGGTTATAAAATGACTTTCAATTTTGCTGAACATCGATTTTAATTATGTTTTAAATGTAACAATTAATACTTCTTTATTAACTATAGGTATACTTTTCTATGTAAATTTTCATTCAATTGCGTGCACAAACACACGACACTCGGGCAGAAAAAAATACTAACAATACATTACCTGGTGCAGGTATTACCTAATTATAACTTACAAATAAAATCTTATCCAGAGAATATTTACACAAAATGAATGCCTGAATATACTGAAAAGCCTGTTAAGATATCAATAATTTTGGGATACAATACAATATTTATTATTTTCGTATCATCACATTTAATTCGCAGCACCCTAACATAATTATGTATCTACTACTACTACAACGATCTAGTGTAAAATATTTGAGCCACACAACGCAAACGAGGCCATATTTATATCAACGAGAAACGATCAAACAAGTGTGGTTATAGCTTCCATAATTTCAAATATTCCAAACTACATTCATAAAGGTTTCAGTAAAAAGCTTATTTTAATCCCTTTCATTTGAACACGATAATTTCCGGTATACTCGTTTAATTTTGGAAATAATTGTTGTAAACCACAAACCAAATATTGTTTACCCTTTTATTTAATAATATGGTTAATCCGGATATTTTCTTTGTTTAAAATTGTATGATCTAAATAATTATTTAAATACTAATATAATATCATACATTTGATTTATATAGTTATATCCTCCAGCGTCACTGTAAACAAAATTAATGGTAAGACAACAGTGATTTACAACAAAGAAAAAGAAAAAAAGTAAGTTGGTATGCAGGCACACCATTTTCAGCCACTTAAGTAACGAAGTTTTGTAATAAAAGTCAATTTACTCAATAAAAAGTTTACGATCTACAATCTCATAAATAAACATAGAATTCATGAAAAAACAGATTAAAATAGTCGCTTGCTCTCAAACGAGAATACAATGAATAAAAGCGCAAACTATTACCAAAAAGTAAAACCACATGGTAGCGTGACAAAGTTCATTTACAAAAGTTAAATTAAATTTAAAAGGATACATAAAACCTAACGTAGGACATATTACGAGTTGGGAAACTCAATAACAACTTGTGTAAAGCCAACATTGCAACTAATTGATTTCGTAAACTTGTTTTATTTAATTGGTCTCAAGCGGCTGCCTCCCAAGTTTTTATTGACTGACACGCAATTCCAATTATTTTGAGCGAATTCTAAGTTTAAATGAATCAAGATTCGCTTTTTAATCAGAAATAAACATCCAATCTGCGTGTCCCAGTGATTATTAATTACAACACTAAGCTCAGAGAGACAGTTGTTGTTCGAAATTTAATGTTTTTTTTTCTTTTAACGAGAGTACTTGTTTTGATGCTGCAGAAGCAAAATATTAGGAGAAGCCTGGATACAGACTATTGTATCTCGAACTACTACCTGAGTAAACGAAAAACCACAAACTACTTTAAATAGTCACATTGATTTTAAAGATGCATTGTAGTAGGTACCTTCAATTAGGTATTTTCAATACATAGATAAATTGCATACAATTGTGGATAACCTAATTTAGTTGATTTGACCGCAGTCGCGAACTTCTTAGATAAAAAAATATTTCTAGAAAGAGGTAGGTATACTAACCAATATAAACAATATATTTGCAGGGTTTCTTTTGTAGAAGGTTAATGTCTTTTTTATTTTCTAGTATACTTGATAATGTCAATAAACATAAAGTTATTTTACGTCGTAGGTATTTTCGGAGAGGTTATATCAAACAAATCACAGTCCGTTGATTTAGCTCTCGAATCAAATTACGTTTATTTAATTGAACACTCCTTAGCTAACGACATCGGCGACTTCGCAGAAATGTACCAATTTAAAAAGCTTGCTTACTATGACATCGTAGGTATTTTTCCTTCAAAATCTTCATGTTATTAACTAAAACTTGTGTTGGGTTCTAACTGAAAAATACATAAATATTTTTCAAATCTTTCAAAATGAGATGAGATTCTTTTGTCACATGAAGTGTCAGAATTTAATTTGGAGAAATGCTAAATAGAAAACACTATTCGTAATCATTAGTGTAACACCCGTATTTATAGACAAGTAAAAGTAATAACTTGAGTAAAAGTAATTACTTAAGTAACGATTTGTATTCTTTAGTTAAGTAATGGATCAAAGTTAGAACTGTCAAAAATTAGAATTCTCAGCCAAGTGATAGTCACCATTTCCTTTACTTAAGCAATACTTTGTGGTTATTTTAGATAAGAAATGGAAATTTTGGATAGCATCGAAGCTGTTATTGCTGTTGTAGACAATATAGATGATAATATATTAGAGGAGATAGAAGTCGCTGAACCTAGAAATCCCAAAGTTAACTTTCGTGATGTGGATCCATTTCATGACTATTCGGAAGATTGTTTTAAAAAGAGATTTCGTTTCTCCAAAAGTATTGTTATACATGTGATTTTACCGAGAATTACCGACTCTTTACAATCAGAGACACAAAGAGGGCTTCCTATAACTCCACTGTGGCAGTTGCTTATTGCTTTACGTTTTTATGCCACTGGAAGCTTTCAGATTGTATGTGAAACAACCACCAAACTTCGAGTGTTACTTGAGCAATTGCTCAAGTAAGTAACGTGTGTTACTCAACTATAGAATGAGAATTTGGAATTAAGAATTCTAACTTTAAGTAATGACTTATTTAAGAAATTACTTAGCAAGAAGTAATTACTTCTTTATAAATACGGGTGTAAGGGTAGATTCGACCAAACCTGAATTTATACAAGAACTAGCTTCTGCCAGCGACTTCGTCCGCGTGGAATAGTGATGCTCCGCTCCTATATATCTTAGCGTGATGATATATAGCTTATAGCCTTCCTCGATAAATGGACTATCTAACACTGAAATAATTTTTCAAATCGGGCCAGTGGTTCCTGAGATTATCGCGTTTAAACAAAATGACAACATTTCCCTTCACTGCTCTGCTCCTATTGATTTTAGCGTGATGAAAAGTATACTATAACCAGCTCAGGAGTATGACAAATAATTGTACCAAGTTTAGTTAAAATCCGTCGAGTAGTTTTTGTTTCTATAGAGTTTATACAGACAGACAGACAGACAGACAAAAATTTTACTGATTGCATTTTTGGCATCAGTATCGATCCCTAATCACCCCCTGATAGTTATTTTGGAAATATATTTCATGTACAGAATTGACCTCTCTACAGATTTATTATAAGTATAGATAACTATACGGAAAATAATATATACCACGATTTTACTCTCGAGTAAATCATCAGTCGTTTTTCCATGCAATCTAGCGTATAGCTATACTTGTATAAGCTACTCTTGAATAGCGAAGTGAATGTGAACGAATGTAATACGCGGCCAAAAATAGTTGTTCTACAAACGGGAGGGTGCTGAAGCATAACTCATGTCAACTCTGATTAGTCGTATTATAGCGTGGAAAAGTAGCTGCCAAGCGACAAAGCCCTTTAAATAATTTTTTAAAAAATAAAAATAAAACGTCAGTGAATTAGGCTGTCATTTTATGACAGCATAAAACAATAGGACGCCATTTTATTATTCCTGGATTAAGCTTCTTATTCCATGTAAAATGGTGGTATAGTGACTATTCCTGAATAGACTCGTTATTCCTCGAATTGTAGTTGGTTAAACGTGAAATTGATTTATTCTCGAGTGTTAAGCGATTTACGCCGAGAATAAAATTTCTTCCTGTTTGGTCGAATCCGCCCTAAGACGTGTAAGTACAGCTAAAAAGATCGATCGCATGTCGTCCACGCTAGTGTTCGGTGACTTCAATGTGCAGCTAATGAGCTGGTCATAGTGTGACGTAAACTATGTCCTTACTCACACATATACACAAGTAAATAAACATACTACACAGCAGTAGATCGTTAACAGTCGGCCGCTAACTATGAGTACTGTGACCCATATCTGCCCGCCGCATAACAGACGTGATAAGCCATGAGTTGTTACTTCAAACTTACAACTTACTTCATGTTTGAAAATGTAACTTTTGTCCGCATACACGTACATGTTTTTACATGGTTTACCTTAATATACAAATTATATTAGATTATTCATTATCTGCTTAGCCTTTTGCCAACTATGTAGGTATCGGCTTACATAGTCCCAGTCCCGGTTGTAATCTATAGATGTTTGACAGTCCTTACGGGTAGTCAGAAGCCAGAAAGTCTGATAACAAGTCTTACCAAAAGGTACCGTGTTACCCGGTTTCTGGGTTGTTGTGGTCAGATAGGCAGTCGCTCCATGTAAAACACTGGTACTCAGCTTCATCCAGTCAGACAGTAAGCCCCACTATAGTTAGAAGAAGGCTAGGCAGTTGATGACATACAACTATAATATAATATACTTATATTGAGTACATATAAAATAAAATAAAAAAAAACATTAAAAACGTTACGTAGTAATCGTATATCGTATGCACCTTTTAGCTGGACTGCCCGAGGCTGCCATACTTACTTGTTGTTCTATTTCTCTGAGCAGTTACGTGGAAACCGCGTGAAGACTTTATAAAAGGAAACTTTTGTAGTGTAAAGAAAATATATATTTACAATAATTATTATAGTGAAGCACATTTTAAATAAATTGTAGCAAAATGTGACCTTTTCTGCTATATATGCACCAAAAACACTTCTCTCGGATGGGCATATATTTATTATTAGAATTAGCATGGAAATAGCCTCCACGAGTGGCGATACTTCAATATATGCCCGGCGCACCCTGCTCTTCAGCCGGCTACCATCTTGTTGACTGGCAATTATTTTTTACACGGCACGATCCTTTTTAGTTCGAGCCAATACGGTGTGGCATATAAAGAAAATTTTAAAATAATCATACCATGATAGAAGTTTAGCAGGCGGCGCGTTGTGCTGGTAATTCGTTCAATACTTTACGATCATACTTCAGCATTTTTTTGTAGTATTAAAAATCAATATTCATGGAGATAGATAAAACTAATACCTATAACTACACCAAGTCACGAGAAGTACTAAATATCTCTTTGCCGTAAGTGATTTCCGAAAGGAAATGCACCCGAATAAAAACTATCCGATGACCTTCTTCAAATTTCCAACTATCTCCATACCAAATTTCATACAAAACGATTCTGTCGTTTTACTTTGTACGAGTAACAGACAGTCAGACAGGGTTACTTTCGGATTCTTAGTATAGTCTGTACCAATTGATTTTAAGAAAAAAAATGTAAACAAAGTTGTAATCTATTTTGTTCTACTTCTGCCACAGAAATTAATAAAATGGCGTAAGGCTGGCGCATTTATGTCCGTTTTATTTATATGAGTGGGAAATTAGAACAAAATAGGTTATGATTTTGTTTAAATTTTTCTTAAAATCAATTGGTACAAACTATACCTATTCGGTTGAGTTGGGAAGGATACCTACATAAGTAGGTACGTCAATTCAAGATTTTTTTTTTCTAAACATCCCTTTTCATTTGTTTACTTATTTAATTATGTCGCTAAAATTCGCATGAAATATTATTTGATTACAATCCAGAGCGAACCGAAACTTGTAAGCGGTCATGTTGAATGTTGAACATCAAGTAATGTACGGACACTACAATGCAACGTTGTTCATCGACAGGTGCATATCGCCGATTACATGTTCCTAGTGCACGCCCGCCATTTATTATTAAACGATAAGGTTTTATGACGTCATACCATAGTTTGTATCTAGTTAAACCTAATGCCTGTTATATTGGAAGTCCACAGATATTATAGCTTTCCGATTAGGATATTATCACCGTTTGACAGGGAGATTATCGTCATATTCTGGCTGTTATTGTCTATTCTATTTTACTGAATTTGTTGTCAAACAGCTCTTGATTCAAAATCACACTTAATATTCAGCGTTTTGTAATCTATCTTTTTCAAACAGTTTTGGAGTTGCGGCTAGCAACCAGCTGCTGCATATCAGGTTTAGTACCTAGCTATATGCTAGTCAAAACTAACGTCAGACCTGACGTCAGATATACGGGGAATAAAGTGTAGTACTTATTTATACAGTTTGTTTTATTAGTTCTATATGAAATTATTCATATCACAAGTAGTTGAATATAATAGATACAAATGTTTGAAGAGCTATAAAATTATTATTTGGATTATGATAGTTAGTTAAATATTCCAACATTCATTTCATATTCATCATCTATATAGATATATATGTCGATTAGTCTAAAATCACCCTATAATTTGATATTGACACGCTGGTACATACATACATACTTATGCCTCTAATTATTATCAAACCACGTTCCGATAATTTTGTTGTTAGTTTACGACACAACAATCATAGTCTAAACAACATGTCGTGTGTACTTGTTTGCGGCCAGCACGCAATATAGCTCGGTCGATTGTACCCCTGCAACCACCACTTTTTCAGGGCTACACTTTGTAGTACAAAATAATATTTGCTCCTAATACAGCTGTTAGTGAGGCCTAGGGTATCCAAGTATGTATGTAGTATATACAAACGAACAGACACCAAAAGGCATAACACACAGACACGGATAGACATTCTAAAAAGTATTTTCAATAAGCACCTGTTGAGGACTTAAGAGATGATTAAGTAGTTATTGGCCGCGATTCTCTTGACACCATCTAAATTAAATTTAGTCTATAATTCTCTCTTTCCATCAACAAATATAAGAAAGGGATAGCAAACTTTTAACACCTGTCAAATTAGAAAAAAATAGTTTTCCATACAAATTAAACATCACGACGTAACATCTCGACTAAATTAACAAACCTGTACGAACAAAATGTCATCTGTCATTTAATTTGACAGCACTGAATTACTTGCTATCCTCTTCTTGTATTTCGCAATAGAAAAAGAGCATGATATTTTAAAATTAGTTTAGTCGTGTGTAAGTCAGAATCAGCACCATTGTGTGAAACTGTAGCAAACGTACAAACATGCTTCCTATTATAATATCATAAATGTGAAAGTTTGTGAGGATGTCCGGGTGCGTATAGTAGTTCTCTCCCGGAAAACCTAGTACCTACATACAGACATACAACCTAACATATAACAATACGAAGGTTTCGTATTTATAATAATAATAGGATTTTTAAATAAAGGTAATATTTTTTAATAAAATAAAAGCAATTTTTATCATTCTGGACTTCTTAATAACTGTCCTTTGTAAACAAAGACGCTTTGATAATGATGATGAACCAAAAGTTTACAAGTAATCCTAAGTCATAAACAATATTTATTGAATATTTTTTCAGCTTCTTTTTAATAACCATAACTACTTTTTATAGGGTGTTTCGTTAGTTGAAAATCGTTCAACTTTTATTATACCATACAATTTTAGTAAATTCGTACGACATTTCGAAAAATACCAAACTCCATCGCTCCATTACTCGAATTTCAGGTTTAATTACTTCCCCAAAATATTCACATGAATACAGAGACTATAGGCATCACAATTATAAAAATAGCTAGGTATATATACCTAGTATAAAAATATATCAACAAAAAACCTTTTGGTGTTAGCAAAACATGTTTTTAAATATGCTAGTCAGCAGTAGAATAAAAAAAAGATGCAAAAAAATACTAAAGACAAAATTTTCCTAACAATTTTTAAGCGACGAGGCCTCCAGATACTGAACTTAAGAATATTTCACTGAAATTTTTATCATAAAGTAAACTATTATATCTACCGGAGCCTCGGCGAATCTTCCGATTCAGCGCGGTATTATTTAATAGGCGGTTCGCTGGCAACACTCCAAATTGAATAACAAAGTGGCGATTAGAGGACAAAACAAAAAAAGGGTAAAGACGCCAAGAGCTCGACGCTCAGTTCGTTATCGACGTTTTAATAAAAGATAATGACGATTTCAGTCACAGTTTGCCTTTTATTAAAACTAACGTTTTAGAAATGGGTAGTTAGTGATTGTTGAGTGAATTCTTAACTTTCAATCTGATACTTTGATTCCGTGTGTTAGGCTTTCAATCAAACTGGTACGAAATGCTACGGGTAGGTATATTCTATTTTAATTAAAGCATCTGGTAAATAATAGAATAGAAAAAAATATTCTAAGTCCAGTTGGGACCTATATCACAACCGCTCTTTGGTAGGGAGAGGGAGGATGGCGAACATTTTTGAAAAAATATTCTAAGTCCAGTTGGGACCTACCTTGTTGAGAAGAGTATCACCTTCATGTACAAAAGACTACTGGTTTGCATTGACTGACAAACAGAATGTTTTCTATATTTGAATAGACATATATATGTCAGTCCATGGTTTCCCTGTTTTTGATAATCTCTACGTTTGTACTTTGTAACAGCTAATTATTAAATACATGAGTTATTATACAACTGTGTGTCTGCTAATTTATCTCCCCAAAGAAATTTGCCATGGAGAACTGTAATCCTGTTCAAACTCCAATGGAGATAGGAAAACTACCAATAAGCGAGAAAGAAAAGGATGGCAGGAAATTATATCCTTATAGAGAGCTGATTGGAGCGCTTATGTATTTAAGTGTTGCGACTAGACCGGATATGCTACTGCAAAACTGGCTCAGTTTGCAGAAAATCCGCAAGAGACTCATTGGAGAGCTGCAAAAAGGATACTTCGATACTTAAAAGGTACGATAAATCATGGTTTGGTGTATAAACCGAAGGGGCTATGCATTCATGGATATTCTGATGCTGATTGGAGTAGCTGTGCAATTGATAGAAAATCGTTTACAGGATATGTATTCGTTCTAGGTGGTGCAGGTATCTCATGGACTTCAAGAAAGCAACGCATTGTCGCTACTTCGACATGTGAAGCAGAGTTTGTAAGTTTGGCTGAAGGTATGAAAGAGGCAATTTATTTAAATAGCTTGTTGAATGAACCAGGTTTACACGAATTGTCTAAGGTAAGAATGCATGCTGATAACTTAAGTGCAATTTGCTTAGCTGAGGATAGTGGTGTTTATCACAATAAGAGTAAGCACATTGATATAAGGCATTTCTTCATTAGAGATGTGCTACGTGAAAATAAAGCTATAAGTTTAGAACATTTGGCATCTGATAAGATGTTGGCAGATATCCTCACCAAGCCTTTGCCTCGTGTAAGACACGAATTACTTACTAGTGCTTTAGGTTTATATATATTAAAGTGATTTGTGTTTTCAACATATTGAGTACATGAGTTGAAGGTGGTGTGTTGAGAAGAGTATCACCTTCATGTACAAAAGACTACTGGTTTGCATTGACTGACAAACAGAATGTTTTCTATATTTGAATAGACATATATATGTCAGTCCATGGTTTCCCTGTTTTTGATAATCTCTACGTTTGTACTTTGTAACAGCTAATTATTAAATACATGAGTTATTATACAACTGTATGTCTGCTAATTTATCTCCCCAACATACCTCACAGCTGCTCTGTGGTAGGGGGAGGGAGGAAGGCGAAAATTTTTGAAAAAAATATTCTAAGTCCAGTTGGGACCTACCTCACAGCTGCTCTGTGGTAGGGGGAGGGAGGAAGGCGAAAATTTTTGAAAAAAATATTCTAAGTCCATTTGGGACCTACCTCACAGCTGCTCTGTGGTAGGGAGAGGGAGGAAGGCGAATTTTTTTGGAAAAAATATTCTAAGTCCAGTTGGGACCTACCTCACAGCTGCACTGTGGTAGGAGGAGGGAGGAAGGCGAAATTTTTTGAAAAAAATATTCTAAGTCCAGTTGGGACCTACCTCACAGCTGCTCTGTGGTAGGGGGAGGGAGGAAGACGAAATTTTTTGAAAAAAATATTCTAAGTCCAGTTGGGACCTACCTCACAGCTGCTCTGTGGTAGGGGGAGGGAGGAAGACGAAATTTTTTGAAAAAAATATTCTAAGTCCAGTTGGGACCTACCTCACAGCTGCTCTGTGGTAGGGAGAGGGAGGAAGGCGAAAATTTTTGAAAAAAATATTCTAAGTCCAGTTGGGAAATATTCTAGTCCAGTTGGGACCTACCTCACAGCTGCTCTGTGGTAGGGAGAGGGAGGAAGGCGAAAATTTTTGAAAAAAATATTCTAAGTCCAGTTGGGACCTACCTCACAGCTGCTCTGTGGTAGGGAGAGGGAGGAAGGCGAAATTTTTTGAAAAAAATATTCTAAGTCCAGTTGGGACCTACCTCACAGCTGCTCTGTGGTAGGGAGAGGGAGGAAGGCGAAATTTTTTGAAAAAAATATTCTAAGTCCAGTTGGGACCTACCTCACAGCTGCTCTGTGGTAGGGGGAGGGAGGAAGGCGAAATTTTTTGAAAAAAATATTCTAAGTCCAGTTGGGACCTACCTCACAGCTGCTCTGTGGTAGGGAGAGGGAGGAAGGCGAACATTTTTGAAAAAAATATTCTAAGTCCAGTTGGGACCTACCTCACAGCTGCTCTGTGGTAGGGAGAGGGAGGAAGGCGAAAATTTTTGAAAAAAATATTCTAAGTCCAGTTGGGACCTACCTCACAGCTGCTCTGTGGTAGGGAGAGGGAGGAAGGCGAAATTTTTTGAAAAAAAAATTCTAAGTCCAGTTGGGACCTACCTCACAGCTGCTCTGTGGTAGTGAGAGGGAGGAAGGCGAAATTTTTTGAAAAAAATATTCTAAGTCCAGTTGGGACCTACCTCACAGCTGCTCTGTGGTAGGGAGAGGGAGGAAGGCGAAATTTTTTGAAAAAAATATTCTAAGTCCAGTTGGGACCTACCTCACAGCTGCTCTGTGGTAGGGAGAGGGAGGAAGGCGAACATTTTTGAAAAAAATATTCTAAGTCCAGTTGGGACCTACCTCACAGCTGCTCTGTGGTAGGGAGAGGGAGGAAGGCAAAATTTTTTGAAAAAAATATTCAAAGTCCAGTTGGGACCTACCTCACAGCTGCTCTGTGGTAGGGGGAGGGAGGAAGACGAAATTTTTTGAAAAAAATATTCTAAGTCCAGTTGGGACCTACCTCACAGCTGCTCTGTGGCAGGGAGAGGGAGGAAGGCGAAAATTTTTGAAAAAAATATTCTAAGTCCAGTTGGGACCTACCTCACAGCTGCTCTGTGGTAGGGAGAGGGAGGAAGGCGAAAATTTTTGAAAAAAATATTCTATGTCCAGTTGGGACCTACCTCACAGCTGCTCTGTGGTAGGGGGAGGGAGGAAGGCGAAATTTTTTGAAAAAAATATTCTAAGTCCAGTTGGGACCTACCTCACAGCTGCTCTGTGGTAGGGAGAGGGAGGAAGGCGAACATTTTTGAAAAAAATATTCTAAGTCCAGTTGGGACCTACCTCACAGCTGCTCTGTGGTAGGGAGAGGGAGGAAGGCGAAAATTTTTGAAAAAAATATTCTATGTCCAGTTGGGACCTACCTCACAGCTGCTCTGTGGTAGGGGGAGGAAGGAAGGCGAAATTTTTTGAAAAAAATATTCTAAGTCCAGTTGGGACCTACCTCACAGCTGCTCTGTGGTAGGGAGAGGGAGGAAGGCGAACATTTTTGAAAAAAATATTCTAAGTCCAGTTGGGACCTACCTCACAGCTGCTCTGTGGTAGGGAGAGGGAGGAAGGCGAAAATTTTTGAAAAAAATATTCTAAGTCCAGTTGGGACCTACCTCACAGCTGCTCTGTGGTAGGGAGAGGGAGGAAGGCGAAATTTTTTGAAAAAAAAATTCTAAGTCCAGTTGGGACCTACCTCACAGCTGCTCTGTGGTAGTGAGAGGGAGGAAGGCGAAATTTTTTGAAAAAAATATTCTAAGTCCAGTTGGGACCTACCTCACAGCTGCTCTGTGGTAGGGAGAGGGAGGAAGGCGAAATTTTTTGAAAAAAATATTCTAAGTCCAGTTGGGACCTACCTCACAGCTGCTCTGTGGTAGGGAGAGGGAGGAAGGCGAACATTTTTGAAAAAAATATTCTAAGTCCAGTTGGGACCTACCTCACAGCTGCTCTGTGGTAGGGAGAGGGAGGAAGGCAAAATTTTTTGAAAAAAATATTCAAAGTCCAGTTGGGACCTACCTCACAGCTGCTCTGTGGTAGGGAGAGGGAGGAAGGCGAAATTTTTTGAAAAAAATATTCTAAGTCCAGTTGGGACCTACCTCACAGCTGCTCTGTGGTAGGGAGAGGGAGGAAGGCGAACATTTTTGAAAAAAATATTCTAAGTCCAGTTGGGACCTACCTCACAGCTGCTCTGTGGTAGGGAGAGGGAGGAAGGCAAAATTTTTTGAAAAAAATATTCAAAGTCCAGTTGGGACCTACCTCACAGCTGCTCTGTGGTAGGGGGAGGGAGGAAGACGAAATTTTTTGAAAAAAATATTCTAAGTCCAGTTGGGACCTACCTCACAGCTGCTCTGTGGCAGGGAGAGGGAGGAAGGCGAAAATTTTTGAAAAAAATATTCTAAGTCCAGTTGGGACCTACCTCACAGCTGCTCTGTGGTAGGGAGAGGGAGGAAGGCGAAAATTTTTGAAAAAAATATTCTATGTCCAGTTGGGACCTACCTCACAGCTGCTCTGTGGTAGGGGGAGGGAGGAAGGCGAAATTTTTTGAAAAAAATATTCTAAGTCCAGTTGGGACCTACCTCACAGCTGCTCTGTGGTAGGGAGAGGGAGGAAGGCGAACATTTTTGAAAAAAATATTCTAAGTCCAGTTGGGACCTACCTCACAGCTGCTCTGTGGTAGGGAGAGGGAGGAAGGCGAAAATTTTTGAAAAAAATATTCTATGTCCAGTTGGGACCTACCTCACAGCTGCTCTGTGGTAGGGGGAGGAAGGAAGGCGAAATTTTTTGAAAAAAATATTCTAAGTCCAGTTGGGACCTACCTCACAGCTGCTCTGTGGTAGGGAGAGGGAGGAAGGCGAACATTTTTGAAAAAAATATTCTAAGTCCAGTTGGGACCTACCTCACAGCTGCTCTGTGGTAGGGAGAGGGAGGAAGGCGAAAATTTTTGAAAAAAATATTCTAAGTCCAGTTGGGACCTACCTCACAGCTGCTCTGTGGTAGGGAGAGGGAGGAAGGCGAAATTTTTTGAAAAAAAAATTCTAAGTCCAGTTGGGACCTACCTCACAGCTGCTCTGTGGTAGTGAGAGGGAGGAAGGCGAAATTTTTTGAAAAAAATATTCTAAGTCCAGTTGGGACCTACCTCACAGCTGCTCTGTGGTAGGGAGAGGGAGGAAGGCGAAATTTTTTGAAAAAAATATTCTAAGTCCAGTTGGGACCTACCTCACAGCTGCTCTGTGGTAGGGAGAGGGAGGAAGGCGAACATTTTTGAAAAAAATATTCTAAGTCCAGTTGGGACCTACCTCACAGCTGCTCTGTGGTAGGGAGAGGGAGGAAGGCAAAATTTTTTGAAAAAAATATTCAAAGTCCAGTTGGGACCTACCTCACAGCTGCTCTGTGGTAGGGGGAGGGAGGAAGACGAAATTTTTTGAAAAAAATATTCTAAGTCCAGTTGGGACCTACCTCACAGCTGCTCTGTGGCAGGGAGAGGGAGGAAGGCGAAAATTTTTGAAAAAAATATTCTAAGTCCAGTTGGGACCTACCTCACAGCTGCTCTGTGGTAGGGAGAGGGAGGAAGGCGAAAATTTTTGAAAAAAATATTCTATGTCCAGTTGGGACCTACCTCACAGCTGCTCTGTGGTAGGGAGAGGGAGGAAGGCAAAATTTTTGAAAAAAATATTCTAAGTCCAGTTGGGACCTACCTCACAGCTGCTCTGTGGTAGGGAGAGGGAGGAAGGCGAAATTTTTTGAAAAAAATATTCTAAGTCCAGTTGGGACCTACCTCACAGCTGCTCTGTGGTAGGGAGAGGGAGGAAGGCGAAATTTTTTGAAAAAAATATTCTAAGTCCAGTTGGGACCTACCTCACAGCTGCTCTGTGGTAGGGGGAGGGAGGAAGGCGAAATTTTTTGAAAAAAATATTCTAAGTCCAGTTGGGACCTACCTCACAGCTGCTCTGTGGTAGGGAGAGGGAGGAAGGCGAACATTTTTGAAAAAAATATTCTAAGTCCAGTTGGGACCTACCTCACAGCTGCTCTGTGGTAGGGAGAGGGAGGAAGGCGAAAATTTTTGAAAAAAATATTCTAAGTCCAGTTGGGACCTACCTCACAGCTGCTCTGTGGTAGGGAGAGGGAGGAAGGCGAAATTTTTTGAAAAAAAAATTCTAAGTCCAGTTGGGACCTACCTCACAGCTGCTCTGTGGTAGTGAGAGGGAGGAAGGCGAAAATTTTTGAAAAAAATATTCTATGTCCAGTTGGGACCTACCTCACAGCTGCTCTGTGGTAGTGAGAGGGAGGAAGGCGAAATTTTTTGAAAAAAATATTCTAAGTCCAGTTGGGACCTACCTCACAGCTGCTCTGTGGTAGGGAGAGGGAGGAAGGCGAAATTTTTTGAAAAAAATATTCTAAGTCCAGTTGGGACCTACCTCACAGCTGCTCTGTGGTAGGGAGAGGGAGGAAGGCGAACATTTTTGAAAAAAATATTCTAAGTCCAGTTGGGACCTACCTCACAGCTGCTCTGTGGTAGGGAGAGGGAGGAAGGCAAAATTTTTTGAAAAAAATATTCAAAGTCCAGTTGGGACCTACCTCACAGCTGCTCTGTGGTAGGGGGAGGGAGGAAGACGAAATTTTTTGAAAAAAAATATTCTAAGTCCAGTTGGGACCTACCTCACAGCTGCTCTGTGGCAGGGAGAGGGAGGAAGGCGAAAATTTTTGAAAAAAATATTCTATGTCCAGTTGGGACCTACCTCACAGCTGCTCTGTGGTAGGGGGAGGGAGGAAGGCGAAATTTTTTGAAAAAAATATTCTAAGTCCAGTTGGGACCTACCTCACAGCTGCTCTGTGGTAGGGAGAGGGAGGAAGGCGAACATTTTTGAAAAAAATATTCTAAGTCCAGTTGGGACCTACCTCACAGCTGCTCTGTGGTAGGGAGAGGGAGGAAGGCGAAAATTTTTGAAAAAAATATTCTAAGTCCAGTTGGGACCTACCTCACAGCTGCTCTGTGGTAGGGAGAGGGAGGAAGGCGAAATTTTTTGAAAAAAAAATTCTAAGTCCAGTTGGGACCTACCTCACAGCTGCTCTGTGGTAGTGAGAGGGAGGAAGGCGAAAATTTTTGAAAAAAATATTCTATGTCCAGTTGGGACCTACCTCACAGCTGCTCTGTGGTAGTGAGAGGGAGGAAGGCGAAATTTTTTGAAAAAAATATTCTAAGTCCAGTTGGGACCTACCTCACAGCTGCTCTGTGGTAGGGAGAGGGAGGAAGGCGAAATTTTTTGAAAAAAATATTCTAAGTCCAGTTGGGACCTACCTCACAGCTGCTCTGTGGTAGGGAGAGGGAGGAAGGCGAACATTTTTGAAAAAAATATTCTAAGTCCAGTTGGGACCTACCTCACAGCTGCTCTGTGGTAGGGAGAGGGAGGAAGGCAAAATTTTTTGAAAAAAATATTCAAAGTCCAGTTGGGACCTACCTCACAGCTGCTCTGTGGTAGGGGGAGGGAGGAAGACGAAATTTTTTGAAAAAAAATATTCTAAGTCCAGTTGGGACCTACCTCACAGCTGCTCTGTGGCAGGGAGAGGGAGGAAGGCGAAAATTTTTGAAAAAAATATTCTAAGTCCAGTTGGGACCTACCTCACAGCTGCTCTGTGGTAGGGAGAGGGAGGAAGGCGAAAATTTTTGAAAAAAATATTCTATGTCCAGTTGGGACCTACCTCACAGCTGCTCTGTGGTAGGGGGAGGGAGGAAGGCGAAATTTTTTGAAAAAAATATTCTAAGTCCAGTTGGGACCTACCTCACAGCTGCTCTGTGGTAGGGAGAGGGAGGAAGGCGAACATTTTTGAAAAAAATATTCTAAGTCCAGTTGGGACCTACCTCACAGCTGCTCTGTGGTAGGGAGAGGGAGGAAGGCGAAAATTTTTGAAAAAAATATTCTATGTCCAGTTGGGACCTACCTCACAGCTGCTCTGTGGTAGGGGGAGGGAGGAAGGCGAAATTTTTTGAAAAAAATATTCTAAGTCCAGTTGGGAAATATTCTAGTCCAGTTGGGACCTACCTCACAGCTGCTCTGTGGTAGGGAGAGGGAGGAAGGCGAAAATTTTTGAAAAAAATATTCTAAGTCCAGTTGGGACCTACCTCACAGCTGCTCTGTGGTAGGGAGAGGGAGGAAGGCGAAATTTTTTGAAAAAAATATTCTAAGTCCAGTTGGGACCTACCTCACAGCTGCTCTGTGGTAGGGAGAGGGAGGAAGGCGAAATTTTTTGAAAAAAATATTCTAAGTCCAGTTGGGACCTACCTCACAGCTGCTCTGTGGTAGGGGGAGGGAGGAAGGCGAAATTTTTTGAAAAAAATATTCTAAGTCCAGTTGGGACCTACCTCACAGCTGCTCTGTGGTAGGGAGAGGGAGGAAGGCGAACATTTTTGAAAAAAATATTCTAAGTCCAGTTGGGACCTACCTCACAGCTGCTCTGTGGTAGGGAGAGGGAGGAAGGCGAAAATTTTTGAAAAAAATATTCTATGTCCAGTTGGGACCTACCTCACAGCTGCTCTGTGGTAGGGAGAGGGAGGAAGGCGAAATTTTTTGAAAAAAAAATTCTAAGTCCAGTTGGGACCTACCTCACAGCTGCTCTGTGGTAGTGAGAGGGAGGAAGGCGAAATTTTTTGAAAAAAATATTCTAAGTCCAGTTGGGACCTACCTCACAGCTGCTCTGTGGTAGGGAGAGGGAGGAAGGCGAAATTTTTTGAAAAAAATATTCTAAGTCCAGTTGGGACCTACCTCACAGCTGCTCTGTGGTAGGGAGAGGGAGGAAGGCGAACATTTTTGAAAAAAATATTCTAAGTCCAGTTGGGACCTACCTCACAGCTGCTCTGTGGTAGGGAGAGGGAGGAAGGCAAAATTTTTTGAAAAAAATATTCAAAGTCCAGTTGGGACCTACCTCACAGCTGCTCTGTGGTAGGGGGAGGGAGGAAGACGAAATTTTTTGAAAAAAATATTCTAAGTCCAGTTGGGACCTACCTCACAGCTGCTCTGTGGCAGGGAGAGGGAGGAAGGCGAAAATTTTTGAAAAAAATATTCTAAGTCCAGTTGGGACCTACCTCACAGCTGCTCTGTGGTAGGGAGAGGGAGGAAGGCGAAAATTTTTGAAAAAAATATTCTATGTCCAGTTGGGACCTACCTCACAGCTGCTCTGTGGTAGGGGGAGGGAGGAAGGCGAAATTTTTTGAAAAAAATATTCTAAGTCCAGTTGGGACCTACCTCACAGCTGCTCTGTGGTAGGGAGAGGGAGGAAGGCGAACATTTTTGAAAAAAATATTCTAAGTCCAGTTGGGACCTACCTCACAGCTGCTCTGTGGTAGGGAGAGGGAGGAAGGCGAAAATTTTTGAAAAAAATATTCTATGTCCAGTTGGGACCTACCTCACAGCTGCTCTGTGGTAGGGGGAGGGAGGAAGGCGAAATTTTTTGAAAAAAATATTCTAAGTCCAGTTGGGACCTACCTCACAGCTGCTCTGTGGTAGGGAGAGGGAGGAAGGCGAACATTTTTGAAAAAAATATTCTAAGTCCAGTTGGGACCTACCTCACAGCTGCTCTGTGGTAGGGAGAGGGAGGAAGGCGAAAATTTTTGAAAAAAATATTCTAAGTCCAGTTGGGACCTACCTCACAGCTGCTCTGTGGTAGGGAGAGGGAGGAAGGCGAAAATTTTTGAAAAAAAAATTCTAAGTCCAGTTGGGACCTACCTCACAGCTGCTCTGTGGTAGTGAGAGGGAGGAAGGCGAAATTTTTTGAAAAAAATATTCTAAGTCCAGTTGGGACCTACCTCACAGCTGCTCTGTGGTAGGGAGAGGGAGGAAGGCGAAATTTTTTGAAAAAAATATTCTAAGTCCAGTTGGGACCTACCTCACAGCTGCTCTGTGGTAGGGAGAGGGAGGAAGGCGAACATTTTTGAAAAAAATATTCTAAGTCCAGTTGGGACCTACCTCACAGCTGCTCTGTGGTAGGGAGAGGGAGGAAGGCAAAATTTTTTGAAAAAAATATTCAAAGTCCAGTTGGGACCTACCTCACAGCTGCTCTGTGGTAGGGGGAGGGAGGAAGACGAAATTTTTTGAAAAAAATATTCTAAGTCCAGTTGGGACCTACCTCACAGCTGCTCTGTGGCAGGGAGAGGGAGGAAGGCGAAAATTTTTGAAAAAAATATTCTAAGTCCAGTTGGGACCTACCTCACAGCTGCTCTGTGGTAGGGAGAGGGAGGAAGGCGAAAATTTTTGAAAAAAATATTCTATGTCCAGTTGGGACCTACCTCACAGCTGCTCTGTGGTAGGGGGAGGGAGGAAGGCGAAAATTTTTGAAAAAAATATTCTAAGTCCAGTTGGGACCTACCTCACAGCTGCTCTGTGGTAGGGAGAGGGAGGAAGGCGAAATTTTTTGAAAAAAATATTCTAAGTCCAGTTGGGACCTACCTCACAGCTGCTCTGTGGTAGGGAGAGGGAGGAAGGCGAAATTTTTTGAAAAAAATATTCTAAGTCCAGTTGGGACCTACCTCACAGCTGCTCTGTGGTAGGGGGAGGGAGGAAGGCGAAATTTTTTGAAAAAAATATTCTAAGTCCAGTTGGGACCTACCTCACAGCTGCTCTGTGGTAGGGAGGGGGAGGAAGGCGAACATTTTTGAAAAAAATATTCTAAGTCCAGTTGGGACCTACCTCACAGCTGCTCTGTGGTAGGGAGAGGGAGGAAGGCGAACATTTTTGAAAAAAATATTCTAAGTCCAGTTGGGACCTACCTCACAGCTGCTCTGTGGTAGGGAGAGGGAGGAAGGCAAAATTTTTTGAAAAAAATATTCAAAGTCCAGTTGGGACCTACCTCACAGCTGCTCTGTGGTAGGGGGAGGGAGGAAGACGAAATTTTTTGAAAAAAAATATTCTAAGTCCAGTTGGGACCTACCTCACAGCTGCTCTGTGGCAGGGAGAGGGAGGAAGGCGAAAATTTTTGAAAAAAATATTCTAAGTCCAGTTGGGACCTACCTCACAGCTGCTCTGTGGTAGGGAGAGGGAGGAAGGCGAAAATTTTTGAAAAAAATATTCTATGTCCAGTTGGGACCTACCTCACAGCTGCTCTGTGGTAGGGGGAGGGAGGAAGGCGAAATTTTTTGAAAAAAATATTCTAAGTCCAGTTGGGACCTACCTCACAGCTGCTCTGTGGTAGGGAGAGGGAGGAAGGCGAACATTTTTGAAAAAAATATTCTAAGTCCAGTTGGGACCTACCTCACAGCTGCTCTGTGGTAGGGAGAGGGAGGAAGGCGAAAATTTTTGAAAAAAATATTCTATGTCCAGTTGGGACCTACCTCACAGCTGCTCTGTGGTAGGGGGAGGGAGGAAGGCGAAATTTTTTGAAAAAAATATTCTAAGTCCAGTTGGGACCTACCTCACAGCTGCTCTGTGGTAGGGAGAGGGAGGAAGGCGAACATTTTTGAAAAAAATATTCTAAGTCCAGTTGGGACCTACCTCACAGCTGCTCTGTGGTAGGGAGAGGGAGGAAGGCGAAAATTTTTGAAAAAAATATTCTAAGTCCAGTTGGGACCTACCTCACAGCTGCTCTGTGGTAGGGAGAGGGAGGAAGGCGAAATTTTTTGAAAAAAAAATTCTAAGTCCAGTTGGGACCTACCTCACAGCTGCTCTGTGGTAGTGAGAGGGAGGAAGGCGAAATTTTTTGAAAAAAATATTCTAAGTCCAGTTGGGACCTACCTCACAGCTGCTCTGTGGTAGGGAGAGGGAGGAAGGCGAAATTTTTTGAAAAAAATATTCTAAGTCCAGTTGGGACCTACCTCACAGCTGCTCTGTGGTAGGGAGAGGGAGGAAGGCGAACATTTTTGAAAAAAATATTCTAAGTCCAGTTGGGACCTACCTCACAGCTGCTCTGTGGTAGGGAGAGGGAGGAAGGCAAAATTTTTTGAAAAAAATATTCAAAGTCCAGTTGGGACCTACCTCACAGCTGCTCTGTGGTAGGGGGAGGGAGGAAGACGAAATTTTTTGAAAAAAATATTCTAAGTCCAGTTGGGACCTACCTCACAGCTGCTCTGTGGCAGAGAGAGGGAGGAAGGCGAAAATTTTTGAAAAAAATATTCTAAGTCCAGTTGGGACCTACCTCACAGCTGCTCTGTGGTAGGGAGAGGGAGGAAGGCGAAAATTTTTGAAAAAAATATTCTATGTCCAGTTGGGACCTACCTCACAGCTGCTCTGTGGTAGGGGGAGGGAGGAAGGCGAAAATTTTTGAAAAAAATATTCTAAGTCCAGTTGGGACCTACCTCACAGCTGCTCTGTGGTAGGGAGAGGGAGGAAGGCGAAATTTTTTGAAAAAAATATTCTAAGTCCAGTTGGGACCTACCTCACAGCTGCTCTGTGGTAGGGAGAGGGAGGAAGGCGAACATTTTTGAAAAAAATATTCTAAGTCCAGTTGGGACCTACCTCACAGCTGCTCTGTGGTAGGGAGAGGGAGGAAGGCGAAAATTTTTGAAAAAAATATTCTAAGTCCAGTTGGGACCTACCTCACAGCTGCTCTGTGGTAGGGAGAGGGAGGAAGGCGAAATTTTTTGAAAAAAAAATTCTAAGTCCAGTTGGGACCTACCTCACAGCTGCTCTGTGGTAGTGAGAGGGAGGAAGGCGAAATTTTTTGAAAAAAATATTCTAAGTCCAGTTGGGACCTACCTCACAGCTGCTCTGTGGTAGGGAGAGGGAGGAAGGCGAAATTTTTTGAAAAAAATATTCTAAGTCCAGTTGGGACCTACCTCACAGCTGCTCTGTGGTAGGGAGAGGGAGGAAGGCGAACATTTTTGAAAAAAATATTCTAAGTCCAGTTGGGACCTACCTCACAGCTGCTCTGTGGTAGGGAGAGGGAGGAAGGCAAAATTTTTTGAAAAAAATATTCAAAGTCCAGTTGGGACCTACCTCACAGCTGCTCTGTGGTAGGGGGAGGGAGGAAGACGAAATTTTTTGAAAAAAATATTCTAAGTCCAGTTGGGACCTACCTCACAGCTGCTCTGTGGCAGAGAGAGGGAGGAAGGCGAAAATTTTTGAAAAAAATATTCTAAGTCCAGTTGGGACCTACCTCACAGCTGCTCTGTGGTAGGGAGAGGGAGGAAGGCGAAAATTTTTGAAAAAAATATTCTATGTCCAGTTGGGACCTACCTCACAGCTGCTCTGTGGTAGGGGGAGGGAGGAAGGCGAAAATTTTTGAAAAAAATATTCTAAGTCCAGTTGGGACCTACCTCACAGCTGCTCTGTGGTAGGGAGAGGGAGGAAGGCGAAAATTTTTGAAAAAAATATTCTATGTCCAGTTGGGACCTACCTCACAGCTGCTCTGTGGTAGGGGGAGGGAGGAAGGCGAAAATTTTTGAAAAAAATATTCTAAGTCCAGTTGGGACCTACCTCACAGCTGCTCTGTGGCAGGGAGAGGGAGGAAGGCGAAAATTTTTGAAAAAAATATTCTAAGTCCAGTTGGGACCTACCTCACAGCTGCTCTGTGGTAGGGGGAGGGAGGAAGACGAAATTTTTTGAAAAAAATATTCTAAGTCCAGTTGGGACCTACCTCACAGCTGCTCTGTGGTAGGGGGAGGGAGGAAGACGAAATTTTTTGAAAAAAATATTCTTAGTCCAGTTGGGACCTACCTCACAGCTGCTCTGTGGTAGGGAGAGGGAGGAAGGCGAACATTTTTCAAAAAAATATTCTAAGTCCAGTTGGGACCTACCTCACAGCTGCTCTGTGGTAGGGAGAGGGAGGAAGGCAAAATTTTTTGAAAAAAATATTCTAAGTCCAGTTGGGACCTACCTCACAGCTGCTCTGTGGTAGGGGGAGGGAGGAAGACGAAATTTTTTGAAAAAAATATTCTAAGTCCAGTTGGGTCCTACCTCACAGCTGCTCTGTGGCAGGGAGAGGGAGGAAGGCGAAAATTTTTGAAAAAAATATTCTAAGTCCAGTTGGGACCTACCTCACAGCTGCTCTGTGGTAGGGGGAGGGAGGAAGGCGAAAATTTTTGAAAAAAATATTCTAAGTCCAGTTGGGACCTACCTCACAGCTGCTCTGTGGTAGGGAGAGGGAGGAAGGCGAAAATTTTTGAAAAAAATATTCTATGTCCAGTTGGGACCTACCTCACAGCTGCTCTGTGGTAGGGGGAGGGAGGAAGGCGAAAATTTTTGAAAAAAATATTCTAAGTCCAGTTGGGACCTACCTCACAGCTGCTCTGTGGCAGGGAGAGGGAGGAAGGCGAAAATTTTTGAAAAAAATATTCTAAGTCCAGTTGGGACCTACCTCACAGCTGCTCTGTGGTAGGGGGAGGGAGGAAGACGAAATTTTTTGAAAAAAATATTCTAAGTCCAGTTGGGACCTACCTCACAGCTGCTCTGTGGTAGGGGGAGGGAGGAAGACGAAATTTTTTGAAAAAAATATTCTTAGTCCAGTTGGGACCTACCTCACAGCTGCTCTGTGGTAGGGAGAGGGAGGAAGGCGAACATTTTTCAAAAAAATATTCTAAGTCCAGTTGGGACCTACCTCACAGCTGCTCTGTGGTAGGGAGAGGGAGGAAGGCAAAATTTTTTGAAAAAAATATTCTAAGTCCAGTTGGGACCTACCTCACAGCTGCTCTGTGGTAGGGGGAGGGAGGAAGACGAAATTTTTTGAAAAAAATATTCTAAGTCCAGTTGGGTCCTACCTCACAGCTGCTCTGTGGCAGGGAGAGGGAGGAAGGCGAAAATTTTTGAAAAAAATATTCTAAGTCCAGTTGGGACCTACCTCACAGCTGCTCTGTGGTAGGGAGAGGGAGGAAGGCGAAAATTTTTGAAAAAAATATTCTAAGTCCAGTTGGGAAATATTCTAAGTCCAGTTGGGACCTACCTCACAGCTGCTCTGTGGTAGGGAGAGGGAGGAAGGCGAAATTTTTTGAAAAAAATATTCTAAGTCCAGTTGGGACCTACCTCACAGCTGCTCTGTGGTAGGGAGAGGGAGGAAGGCGAACATTTTTGAAAAAAATATTCTAAGTCCAGTTGGGACCTACCTCACAGCTGCTCTGTGGTAGGGGGAGGGAGGAAGACGAAATTTTTTGAAAAAAATATTCTAAGTCCAGTTGGGACCTACCTCACAGCTGCTCTGTGGCAGGGAGAGGGAGGAAGGCGAAAATTTTTGAAAAAAATATTCTAAGTCCAGTTGGGACCTACCTCACAGCTGCTCTGTGGTAGGGAGAGGGAGGAAGGCGAAAATTTTTGAAAAAAATATTCTATGTCCAGTTGGGACCTACCTCACAGCTGCTCTGTGGTAGGGGGAGGGAGGAAGGCGAAAATTTTTGAAAAAAATATTCTAAGTCCAGTTGGGACCTACCTCACAGCTGCTCTGTGGCAGGGAGAGGGAGGAAGGCGAAAATTTTTGAAAAAAATATTCTAAGTCCAGTTGGGACCTACCTCACAGCTGCTCTGTGGTAGGGGGAGGGAGGAAGACGAAATTTTTTGAAAAAAATATTCTAAGTCCAGTTGGGAAATATTCTAAGTCCAGTTGGGACCTACCTCACAGCTGCTCTGTGGTAGGGAGAGGGAGGAAGGCGAAATTTTTTGAAAAAAATATTCTAAGTCCAGTTGGGACCTACCTCACAGCTGCTCTGTGGTAGGGAGAGGGAGGAAGGCGAAATTTTTTGAAAAAAATATTCTAAGTCCAGTTGGGACCTACCTCACAGCTGCTCTGTGGCAGGGAGAGGGAGGAAGGCGAAAATTTTTGAAAAAAATATTCTAAGTCCAGTTGGGACCTACCTCACAGCTGCTCTGTGGTAGGGAGAGGGAGGAAGGCGAAAATTTTTGAAAAAAATATTCTATGTCCAGTTGGGACCTACCTCACAGCTGCTCTGTGGTAGGGGGAGGGAGGAAGGCGAAAATTTTTGAAAAAAATATTCTAAGTCCAGTTGGGACCTACCTCACAGCTGCTCTGTGGTAGGGGGAGGGAGGAAGGCGAAAATTTTTGAAAAAAATATTCTAAGTCCAGTTGGGACCTACCTCACAGCTGCTCTGTGGTAGGGAGAGGGAGGAAGGCGAAAATTTTTGAAAAAAATATTCTAAGTCCAGTTGGGACCTACCTCACAGCTGATATGTTATGGTATTTCATAGAAACTGGCTGTCATAGCGAGACTCCTCCGTGCCTCGGAAAGCACGTTAAGCTGTTGGTCACTGTTGTCATTTGTAGATCTTTGACAGTCATTAACCAGTCTTACCAAGGGGTATCGTGCTACCCGGTAACTGGGTTGTGGAGGTCGGATACGCAGTCACTCCATATAAAACATTGGTACTCAACTGTATCCTGTTCAGACTGGAAGCCGATCCGAACATATTTGGGCAAAGTCTAGGCTGATGAAGTATCTATTTCTTTATGCGATTTTTGCTTTTATTGCCTTGCAGCAGTTCAGTCAAACCCAACCAATTTTTAAACTCTGAATTATATTTATCAATAATAATAGAGTCAGTTACAATGAAAGGGTGCTGAAATAAATACACAACTAAAATTATAAGAATTGAGCCCCACAAAACCGTTATCGAGTAAGACCGATATAATAACAATTACAATGTAGCTAATTAGAGAGTTTAATTCAGTTAATTTTAATAAGGCAATAGCTAATTGATATCTCGTCTTATTTAATTAAAATAATACCTAAGTTTAGACATGTAAAGCGTTCTATTCAGCTGTATTTGAGAATAAGCAATTTCATATTACCCCTTGTGATCTAACTACCTTGTGATCCCACGACGTAATTGCGTATTTGACTCAAGCGTTCAATTTCGATGATACGGAATTCTAGAACTTGGGGAATCATTTAAGTTAAGTGTCGGCTGTAGATGGAATAGATTAAATTCGAAATTAAGTGCACCGAAGCAAAATTGAGTAAAAGCTAATTTTAGCATTTGGCAAATTACTTTGAGCAAAAGCCGTATGAAAAATACGTATCTCAAAATCATATTTTCTTTTCTGTTCAGTTCACAAGGAAAATCGTTAGTATTATTGTCTTCTCTGAGAAAAGCGAGCGTTTACTATGCAACATTAAAATTTCAAAATGCATCGTACCGAACATAGCCCTACAAATACCTACCTGTACCCTTGCCTCGACGAAACACGCAATTTCAGATTAAACATCTTAAATATTCACGTAACAGGCTCGGTGTTCCGGCTTTTTTAATATAGTGGTAGCTCCGTTAGGAACAGTATACAGAACCAATATCATAATTAAGTATATGCAGTGTGATAGGGATATCTACCCTTATCCCTCTGGGGAAGGAAATAGGAAAGAACATAGTACATTTATGGAAATATATAGCTTGCACAAAGTACCTAGTTAAATAACATAGGAGTAACCCCTCATATTACCTACAAACCAATTACGTCTGTGATGCTAGGTCGTTTAAACAATATTCTGGAGAATATATCCTTATTCTCATTATTGTCTTGTACAGAGAAATATTAAGGATAAGGAATCCAATTTGCGACAATGCAAAAAGTTTATTATCTCCGAATCAAAGTGCATTTCTATCGACTTCATCTAATGCCGTGGCCCACTGCTCGGGACCAATTCAATTTACTTTCAACCTTTTCCACGTAAAACAGCTTTAATTTGAAGCTTTCGAGTTCTAGACTGAGTAGGTATTAAATGTAAGTACAAATTGTTTGAATGATTTAGTGTTAATTCCGTTATTATTTAATAATACAACAAAGTATATTTTTAACCGACTTCTAAAAAAGAAGAATGTTATCAATTCAGATGTTTGTATTTTTTTTTATAAAGTATTTTAGTCTAAAATCGCGAACCTCGTGTAGGCGGTAGTGTTTACAAAACTCTCGGATATTAGTCTGTGGTGTACGGCATGAAAGTCTATTTTTGTTTGCATGTGTACACAGTCGCGTGTTGAAATATGCCATCCCCTCCAATTAAGGGGCAGGCAAAGTGCGACGAGTGTACGTAAGCAGGTCGGGGCGATATCATAACGTTTACACACGACTTTTAAACGAGACTGCTGCGGGGTTTATGAAGCTTTTCGTTTGAGAATGCACGCGATACACATGCATGGATGCATTCTCCTCGGTACGGCTCAAAAGTTGGACTTAGCCACACATAATAAGAACAAATAAGAATATTATGTAAAAGAGTTAGTTCAAGATTTGCCGGTTTCTCGACATGTGAGCTTTTCCTTATTCCGTGAAAAACTTTCAAGTCCAAAACTACTTCATAAAAGTTACTTAACTATATTGTTGCGACGAGACGTTACTTATCTTCTTATTTCTGAACAAAAAAGCAAGCTGGTTTTGAGATGTGGCTCCGAACTTTCTCATTCACAGGCTCCATTTACATACTGACATATGACCCTAACAGTAATATCTTCCAGGAACAGTTAATTTTGTTTCGTCATTCGTTTTCGGGTGAATATTTCATTCGTTCTAGAACGTTCTTGCCGACCTATGTCAATGATAAAATGTTTTATTATTGACATAGGTCGGCAAGAACGTTCTGTTACAAAAAGTGTAAAACGAAAAGTTTAGAACAAATATTCGTATTCTAGAGTTCTTGCAGTATAGCGTTTTCTAGATAATTATAACTGTAGAACATTCATTCTAGAACATTTCTTACCGACCTACGTGACAATATCATAACATGAGTATGCGGTCAAAGATATCTCAATCTTGATTCGCGGATTACTTGCAATTAGCAGATAAATAAACGAGTCCATTAGCTTTAGAACAGTGGACCGTAATTACGCGGGGCGAGGTTTCTGTTAGATTCACGGAATGCCAGATTAGGGGTAATTAAGTCTTGTGGGAGTGCAGCCCAGCGACGACCATTATATGGGATAATGAGGTGTCCAGTCAGCCGCCTCTTGTAATATGTAAATTGAATTTTCTATGCCCTCCCGAAAGGACGACTAGTTTTAAACGAGTTACATGTAGTTAAATCAACTAATTCAAAAGTTTTTACTCATTTTCTTTTCAATATACGAAATTCCAATTAGTCACACAACCGCACTAATAATTAGATTCAATCACAACAATCATAGCAATCAAACCAAGTAGGGCGTGTCATTTCCATGCTGTTCGTAATGCTACCACAACTAGAACAGGTCTACCACCACTACCATTATTTTATTTATTAAAGGACAACTAGCGTAATTTACACAGCCTAAGTTACAGTGTGATGAAAAATTGTAAAGCTTTAATTAATGATTGATTGTCACGCAATAAAGCACTTAAATCACTCTAAAAATAGTTTTGTTCAATGTCACATGTATGAACGACCATATATGTACTTTGCCATTTGGCCAAACATATCTCTATCAACATAGATGTGACCAAAAAAAACTATATAATTTTATGTAGCCAGCCAACCATCTGAAAAACCCTTTGTGCGGATTTGACGGTATACGTTAATAAAAACGGATAGGTGTCGCCCACACACCGCTATAAAAGAGGTCCACAATTATTTGTACGGCAGCCCTATCTACCGTGCCCCTGAAAGAGTCGTACAGTGGGAGGCGAACAGCGACAAAAATTCCAATACCCTGTGTTAACGCCGCCACTGTTGCGTGCCACACGTTTTCGGGTCACACGAACCACTAGCAGAAAAAGTAGGCTGAAATCAAATATTCATTCCATCTAAGCAGAAAAATCAACCACACAAAACGAAAATTTCAAGTATTTAATGAGCGGCTTAAGTATTATTACTTGTACAATGATTCCACGAGAGTATAAATATTTAATAAAGTATACTCGGTAGTTGTTTGCAGCGAGATGAGCTGAAGGCTCTAGAGTAATCTTATTAAAATTAACGAACTTGATATTTTATTCAAGATCACTAATTACTTATTTTTTAAGCAAGAGCTTGTGAATGAAACGCTATCCTCAAGGGTTTATTTCGTTAAATGAGATCCCGTCAAAATATGAAGTACTTAATTAATTTAAAAAGACGTAAGAAAATATAAGAACACTTGATTACGTAAGCCGTTGCATGTTTTTAAATGCTTTTGGTATTTGAAATGATATACATATTATAAGAATTTCAGGGATTAAATAGGTAAGGAGAAACCTGTCTACAAACAATTTTGTATACCCAAAGTCAATGAGTGTTGTGCGCTCAAACCGTTGTGGTCGCCATCCAATTTACCTTTGAGCTTCATGTGCAAGGCTGAGTCTATGGAACTGACTAAGAGGGTATCAACTTTGTAGCATGTTAAAGTTTGCAAGTGAAATAATTATTACCTACAGTAGTGGATATCATTAGTAAGCATGTTGTTTCTAGACGAACATGCACCGTAATTGTTAGTAGTTTTATATGTTTATTTTTATTTTTAGGGTAGTATAGAACAACTGTTCTGCAAATTGAATCAGTAGTTCCTGCAGATGCACCTGCAATTAAAGTTGTCATTAACATCAGGCGAATCCGTAGATGTTACATCAGTAGGTTTGTTATGTATAACTTATACATTAAGTTAGAGGCAACATTAAAATATTCTGGTATTTATCTAAATACTGAGCTGTTACTGGGACATTAGTAGATACGTTTATATTGATGGCTTATAAACAGATCTTGAAGCTTACCACCTTTAACGAAACAATGTAATTAAATATTTCAAGAAAAAAGTTTCGAGTTTGAAATAATATTATTTATATTCCTTATTGGATGCATATATATTGTAGTTGATATACAGAGTGCACTCGTAGTTTTTATTTTATTTTATGTGACCCGCATTCATTGCTTTCGCGATTTATTAGTAGGAACTCAGTAGTTTAACCAGAAATTAATTCAACCAAAAGGATTCACAAAGTTATGTCTAATAAATCAATATAAAATAAAACAAATACCAAACATTTGCAGGTTGAACCTTTTGGTATGCCTCCGATGTCGGTCAGTAACGGATACGTGCCGCCGGCTGTTTTTATTTACCATACACAAAAATATAGCTTCATTAAAATTTGGTCTATTCCGCAAAAATACACCAGTAAAAATACTCTAAGTAAACACTCGTGGGCCATAGCCATTATTTTATTGCTTTTTCGCGCAAGTTTAGTGTAGTAGAATAAGTTCAATAACCATTAAGTAATCATTGTAAACACAGTCTTCTCATGAAATATTTCGAAAAGAAAGGTATCGGCTCTTCATTTTATATTTTTAATGACGAATATTATTCAGAAAAGTGAAACTGCCTTTATTAAATCCAGATTCTTCACCGGTTCACTTAACCAGTTGTATTTGAAGTATCTACCCTGATTACGGCCTGTTGATCCTAACAGGCCCTTACTGTATTGCATGGTTGATAACCATTCAAGCCAATGATGACATTAGTAAGTTATCTGCTACAACAGAGCTGCGAAGATCATTAACTAACATAGCCATAACTTTATTCATCTCGTCCTCAAAGATAAATTAGATATAAGTATATGTTTTTTTTCGGTATCCGGTATATTTATAAGTATCCTTTCATAATATGAGTGGTAATCAAAGGACTCTTAATAACAACATTATTTTAATTTATAATGTTTGTTTTCTCTGGGAGAATATTATAGGAAGACATTATTTTTGTGTTGCCTTAAACATATCCACGATGCAGGATATATTTTTAGCATAGAGAAACATGAACAAAGAATGTGTTGGGCTCGGACTTTAGCCAACTTTCATATCATCTACCTGCTTGCCTCAGAGAAACACCTGTATTTTATAATTCCTATATATTTATTTCTCCAGTAATTGGGCACTTAGCCAGACTCCAATCTGTTTCTGCGAATTTCATGAAGGAAATGCTTCATTACATTTTAGGCGATCGAAATCCCCAGTTACTCCCACGCTAAATTAAAATAGACAACTATACTTTCATGTTCTGGACAGCAGAATAGCAGCCCCAGCTGAGAATAGCCCTCCTAATGTTCAAGTAAATACCACTTAAATCACTGCTCTCCCAGTAAGTTGCGAAACGTGACCAACACATAGAAATATCTTTCTAAACTCGTAAAATCTCAACATAGCAGTAGGTACATTCCCGTTTTCCGTCTTTTTTACTTCGTAACAAACTTTGCTAGGGGATTTCCTTGGTCCGCCTCTTTTTATATCCTGAATACGGAAAAATGTTTAGAAATGGAATTAAGTAAATATTCTTTTAATAAAAAACCGGCCAAGTGCGAGTCGGACTCGCGCACCGAGGGTTCCGACCATTGGAAAGAAAAAATACGCAATAAAGTCGCAATTATCTTGTTTTTTTCCGACCGCATAATTAAGTTTGTTTGTCAAGGAAAATTGCTGATTACTTAAAAACTACCCGCTAGATCTCGTTCAAACCAATTTGATATTAGAAACCTCAATATCATTTTTCAAGACCTATCCATAGATACCCCACACGTATGGGTTTCATGAAAAAATATATTTTGAGTTTCAGTTCTAAGTATGGGGACCCCCAAAATTTATTGCTTTTTTTCTATTTATGTGTCAAAATCTTAAAGCGGTTTACAGAATACATCTACTTACCAAATTTCAACAGTATCAACAAATTATTAAATATATGATTGTTAATAGTTAATATGTATTTTTATACCAATAAACCTAATTGTTACATACAAACTCTTTTTTTATTTTTCAGTTCATATGTTTTGTGTATAAAATAATACTATATTCTCCCCGCTTTTAACACTACCGGGGTGTTTGCTACTCAATCTGTGCTATCCGTCCCGTTAGAAAAACACACCGGGGTAGATGATACTTCATCTGTGCCATCCACCCCGTTAAACGACGGGGCCGGCACTACCGGGGTCGATGCAACAATTTTTCCCAACCGGCCCGTTACCGGGCCGGGACCACCGGGGCGGATGGGACCTACCCTGACAAAATGTATAGGGTGACGTTTTGGTCCACAGGCGTTTCAGCAGACACTAAAGTATTTTACTTCATTTTTAAATGTTTTCATGTTTTTGGAAGTCCATGGTATTTTATGTTATAACGATTTTTATTGCAATTGTTTTTTTTATTTAACAAAATGAACGCCTTCATTAAAAATACGAGCAATATTCAATTAGGTGTTTGCTATAAATATTTTGAAAAGACATTGATAACCTGCGAAAGAGCGTAGAAGGAAAGTAATATATTAGAAATGTGACCAAAACGCAAAAAAAATACAAACCATAATACATTTAGGCTGGCAATAATGCGCACAGAAAGCTGTAGATTAGTCGCGGCTTGCCACTTAAATCGGCAAACATAATAAACTAAGTACATTAAAACGCTCATTCGAGGTTAAACCAACATTAAAACTGCGAAATCTTTGTATTAGATTGAATGTATCATTTAGAAAATTAGAAATTCAGTTTTTTATTAAAATATTGATAAATGATACAAAATTATCTAATTAGATAATAATCTAATTAGATTATCTACATTATTCAAATAGTAGCTTGCAAAAAAAAATCATAACAAATAATTTTATTAGTTTTCTGGATTGATATAAAGAACTTTAAATTCAAATATTACTGTGCAAACATAATACTCCAAGAGAAGTAACTACTCTCTGTAGCAAATACTGTCGTTTATAACTCGCAGACAACACAAATGCTGAAACACAAATCTGTTGTCTAAACCTAACATCGTCCCTAAAGCAGACTAAAGTCTCTGCAACATATAGGTGGGACCTAGTACCCCTACTCGTATATCATTAACAAAACAGACAGAATCCGTTCGAATAAGTCCGGCAAACAAGGCTGCTCCCGGCATGATGGCAGCGGACCGGCTGAACGTAATCTGTCAGTGGATTTGCGGTCCTCTTTAATAGGCATCCCCCATCGCTGCTATCGAAAATTGTGACATATATATAGAGACAAAATCTATAAGTATGCAGACTGAATACATTATTTTGCTTCTTTTTAGTTTAACTTTTTTTTTAAGTATAACGTTACCTTATATTATGAGGAATTTCTTGTATATCGCGGCTATAAATATAAACATGTATTAGGCTTGCACATAGACCCAGAATATCTCTCTATGCAATACGCAACACATTAACCAATTTCCCAACGTCGTCCGTATTATTTTCATGTAAACATTAATAACGGATTTCTTTATTTTTTTCTGCATTTCCATTACTAAACTCTGACCAAATCGTTTGCCAGCTTAGCTGGGTGACCTATATAATAATTGCTTCGAATTAAGATAGTCGACCGCAATCAATATCATGGGTACACGGTCTTGGTAATTACCACACATTCTTCAACGTAAGGAATAGTGTTTCGGGAAATCATTTGTAAAGTAAAATTGACTGAAAATAAATAAAAATGTGTAAATATTTAGTGACATAATCGCCTTCTTCAACAATTGTCCCAAATATTCAAATAAGTACCAATTGTTTTACAGTCACCTTTTGTTTCTCACAGTCTGCTCGAGCAATTAAAGTTAAATTGTTATTGTAAAAGTCTCCTACGCTTCATTTGAGAGAAATTATATATTGTCTACGTTAGTTACATTTCAAATTACAAAGTTTGATTGAGTATTACTTAAAGTAAAACAGTGAAAACATTTTAGTGTTCGAGCGTAGTCGAAAAACATAAAATAGTAAGTAATAGACAATCATTTGTAGGACAAATTAACTCAATATTAATCAATTAATATAATTAGCTGACAAGAAGTATAGGTATACATCGCATCGTAATAAAAATGAAACATAAACATATACTTATAAGAAAACTTTGTTATAATGTAACAAAAAAATTAACCCTACATTATGCTTTCTAAGTTTTGCACAGAAGATATTGCACCGGGGCCATGTAATAATTAAGTCAAGTACAAGCAAAAGGAAGGAAAATGCTACGGTCCTTGAGGAAGACCCCTCCTTTATTACGTTTAAAATTTTCTGCGTTACGTAATATAGTTGGTAGTAATGCTAAGAAACAGCCTCCATCTAAACGTGTTATACTGTCGTGCATGATCGGTGAGCTAGAGCTAATACCGGAGCCTCTTACAATGGCCTGTCAAAATACTAAACTTTAAGATGTCATAGAACTATTTAATGAAAATCCTGTATCGTCCTATATATTTTTTTATGTTTTTTGTCCCCATGAAGTGAAGTGTCATTTGATATATCTTTCAAAAGTATTGTGGGTTTTCCAAGATCGTTTTTCGAGTCAGAGATCCGGAGATCGAATCGTGAAAATATTTGACAGAATTCTTTAGTTTTTGTATACATATTATTATAAGTAGGTACTTACTCAATTGTTCGACTAAAGTTATAAGATTACGTTTATTCTTTTAAATTCATTAATATTGTCACGTACGTGACAATCTGAGACTTCTTTCGTGGAGGGAAATGCTGCATATGCGCGCGTGCTCATCTGTATCCCTAAAATTGTGCGTATGCGCTCTATGATCTGTCACGTTGTACCCACGATGCACGTACCTATCATTGCCAAAAGTTAAGTCTTAAAAATTTCAAAAGATAACTTTAGTAAAGTCTTCTAAAAATTTAAAGCATTATGAACAAATAATAGATGTATAAGAGTCAATATACCTTTAATACTTTACGGTACTGTCATTAGTAACTTTTCTAACTATTCAGTTGTTGCATTTTGTATCCCTGTATTGTACCTACAGATTCCGTTTTCCGTATTTAACATAAATATTTCACGAAACATCAAAAAAGGTCTTAGTAATTTTCCGCCATAACTACTAGATGGACGTATGATAATGGTTTCCCATATTTATGTGTGTCAATACCATATTCTGTTATGTCACAGATTGCTTTCCGAATTTCACGACATTTATCGCGAAAAATACTTTCATCAGCAGGTGCGGAATATTTTAGCATCGTAAAAGGACTTCAAATCGTATGATTTTACACGCTAACGCTCAGTAAAAGGCGCAGATTAGATTTCAAGAAAACACATTAAAGTGTGATTACTTATTCGTTCAATAAAAATCGAAATAAGTTGTAGGGAAAGGTTAATACAGAATATTTTTAAAATATATAGAATTATACATCATTCTGTAGGTAAAAGTATGAGTAATGTATATAAGATTTTTAACGGAATACAGCTACTCGTTTCCTGTCCTAAGTAACAGCTATGTGCTTCCGAGGATTTAAGCTACCTCCTTCTCCATACACATTTACATATATACATTTCGTCGTACGGTGACAGTCAGAGTCAGTCAATATTTTTTTTATTATTATTACCTGTCGACGGTTGTTTAATTTTATTGGTAGACAACTAAGATTAAAACCATAAAATATACACATCTAAAGAACGTGATAACATCGCAAGATTTATCAGGTGATTCATGTATTGCTATGCGATAATTACACGATCATTCAAATCGTACGTACACTTACCCAATATTGCACGATCATAATGATAACCCAAAAATGTACGGTAGACACAAAACGACACTTCATAGAGGTGATTTACTCGAACATGCAAGTATAGTATCAGCGCGAAGCTTTGCCAATACCATAAAGGACTCGCTACACATTTTCGTTGACCATGTTCACTATAAAACCAGCAATTCAGTGGCTTACCACGGTCATTGTTGCCCGGCGTGTACCGTGAACAAAAACACAAATTGTGTGTCCACTCTCTCCTTTTGTATCGTCCCGACTGTTAGGTGCCAACTGCGCCTAATTGGTCTCGAACTAATTTCGACTTAATATAGTCTTTAATATGCATATGACTAGCAAACTCGGGTTTGCAAATCGTGAGTTTGAGACCTGTTTGTAATCCGGTTATTAGGAATTGAACACGTTACTTGAGCGTGTACAAATGTAATGTTAGGCATTAACAGTAAATGAATCATCTAACCAATTAACCTTTAATCTTTGACTTTGTACTTTGATCTTGACACTAACGTGGAGATATTAGCTAAGAATATTGAAGAACAATAATTTTGCCTAAGATTTGTGTTTACAGGTTGAGATGTAACATCAACAGATGTTGCCAGTATACGCTCATAATTAGGTACATACTGCAATTACCATCCTGTTTCCATAGTGCTGTGATTATGCAAATTCTACCATATGAGTTTATTGCAAGCGTCTTGGTTACATAGTGTCATGAACTGTTACTTATAGTTAACCTGCAACGTTTGTTAGTTTGTTCGAGTCTTATCTGACAAGCTGAATTAGAATTACACTGAATTAGAATAATTTGAAGAAAGCTCCAACCGTTTTACAGCATAAATTTCGTAAAATTCGATTTTATACAATTCTTTGCTTATTTTGTTTAGTACATTGTAACTTAAATATAACAACAACATTTGCACAATCTCAGAGACACAAGGTTTTCACAAAATAGTACTTTCAGCAGTTTCAGCTGGGTCACCTGAATCTTTCGTTTATTTTACGACACCTCCTGGGAATATACGAAACAGGCTATTCTTTTTCGGAGAGTGTACGTCATAGGAGTAATGTATATATACGTAGATAGATTATAAAACAGTAGAAATATATAGAGGTATCTACCTACCTACTTACCTACGTATAAATAGGATGGATGTTGCTCTTATTCTGCCTATGGGAAACAGGCTTATCTTTATGTATTGCCTACCTACTACTGGATCTACATAATTATTTTATTTTAGGCTCCGCTTCTCACTGCTATTAAATGAAACAATTAATTACTATTCGCTAATTATGAACTGAATAACAATATTAATTTAAAATATATTTTAATGGCACCTAGATTTTTTGTCATAACATTAAAGTTTTATGTTAGGAATACATATCTACAATACAGATTTAAAAATAGCGACGTAAGTAGATTGATTAAGATAAATACATATATCGAATTATGTATGTGTAACCTACGAGATTAAATATATTATGTACTAGCTTCCCGCCAGCGGCTTCGCCCGCGATATTTTAGCTAATGGATACAAAAACTTGACAACTTATATACTAAAGACTTCCTCATTAATCACTCTATCTATTAAAAAAACCGCATCAAAATCCGTTGAGTAGTTTTAAAGATTTAAGCATACATAGGGATATAGGGACAGAGAAAGCGACTTTGTTTTATAATATGTACTAGGTACCCTTACTATGTCAAATTTTTGTATTTATTTTTGATTGGCAAATTTGAAAAATACACATCATTAATTGCCATATCATTCGACCTTTTAAACATTTTTGTATGTAATAAATAAATCTTTTAATTATTTACCTTTTGTTTAAGTTAAGACATTATGCATTTGCTAACACAATGTATTAAAATCGATTTAATTATTGACAATACTAACTTACCTTACCAATTAGCACATGATTTAATCTCGGATTCAACACTTACGGGTCAAATCGATAAGTAATATCTTAACATAGTTAACTATTTCAACGTGTATCAAAGAAGAGAAAGAGTTATAACTTATATATTTGGTATGTATGAGATAATCGCTAAAACGGCTGATCAGGCTCTATTTTTTATTAAAGAAACCATTATTAATCATGATGCAAGCGAGCAACAAGAACAACACATGTACCTACCTAATACAAAGTCATAAAAATAAATCCCAACCATGTTTTCTTAAATCTAATACAACAATAAGATTTTCGGTAAGTACCTACTAACAGCTAAATAGAATAATAGTTTTAAACAGGTCAAAGGAATTCCAAGGTCCATGGTATTTCTTTGACCAATTGGCTCCTTGTCTTGCTAGTAATTTGATTAACAAGACGGTAGTGTAATATTAACGTCGGCGGCAGCGTCTTGCCAGCCCGCCACACAAACTAAAAGCAATACAATTTATCAATGTTCATATTTGGACGAAGCTAAAACCCAGCTGCCGAGGTTTGGAAGTCGGGCAGACTTCTACAAACTTTGAACTTGACTGCATTTAAGTAGGTAATACTAAATCATGAGACCGCTTTACGGAACTGATTTTCAGCCACCACTTTTAAATAGTCATTAAACTTGATTAAACACTTTTTTTAACTTAGTTTTCACCTGAATATATACATAACTATGTACCTAAAGGTTCGGATAAAATAAAAAAGAAAACACTTTTCCTCACAAAAATTGGCGTTGCCACGCTTATCATTCAATTACCAACTATAGCAACAAAGCAGTGAGCATGTGTCTATCAACATTGTAACTTTCTGCGAAAAAGATTAGCCTAATGATGTGCTGAGCTCTTTGTAATAGAGCTCGGCTAAGGAAATCCTACTACTACGTAACGGTCTACCATCTTTACCGCTAAGCAGCATAGCTGGGTTGTATTGAAAGGCACATAATTTCGCTAACTTTTACTGCAGACGCCCAAATGCGCAGCGTTTATTCCCGTCATTTCTGGGCCGATTTTAATCTATCATGTTATTTTTAAGCCGCAATTGACTCGACTACAGGAAAATTCTAACTGATTTAGGCTACGGTTCTAGGCCCTTATAGGCCACCTTGAGTAGTCGTGGTGGTAGCTAAAATGACACAGAGAGGTACCTAAATTAACCCTATTTTCGTCGGAGGTCAATAAATTATTAATGAAATATAACATTTTTAGATTGATATTATATTGTTAAATCCTACTAATAATATTAATGCGAAATTTTGTGAGGTTTACCCACATGTACGTCTGTTAGTTTTTCACGCAAAAACTACTTACTACTTTGGATGAATTTGGTACACATAATATACATTATTACCTGCACAGTTTTCGGGACCCAATTCCAAGTAAAAATAATTGCAAGTAAAATAGCAACAGAAATATGATTTTGACTCTTGGCTTATTAAAATGAATTTAATAAATACGGGCTCTTTCAGTTGCATATAATTTATTTATCTCTTTAAGTACTATAAGCTGCTGTTTACGAATGTATTTCAATAAAAAAGATCTAAAGATTAAATTAAACTGTTTCACCAAAGTAGTCAGAAATTCATTACAAAGTCTAAACTGACTTTATAACTGAGAAAGAAGAAGTTAAATGACTGTGTTATTCGCAAAGCCTAGTTTACCATAGTAACCCTACAAAGGAACACTTAAGTAAATATGGGGAAAACGTTTGAGAACGCACTAATTGAGTTTCTTTATCGCGGAAACGGCTTGTGTAGCAATTATATGACTTAAAAAAGACATCAAGACATAGTGTTTTATGTGGTAAAGGTTTATAATTTTATTGTAAATTGCCATATAACCAATTCTCAGATTTACATGTATGAGACTGTGCTAAATTTTTCAATTGGTTTACAATATACAATTACAAATAAGAACTTATCCTGAGATCAGCAGCCGTACCATGACGTTTAAAGTAAGATTATTCCATTCTTATTCTAATGTGGGTAAAAGATGGCGCTAGACAACTTTTATAGGTCTGTCTCTTTCTTACACTAGAATAAGTATGGAACAATCTTACTTTAAACGTCATGGTAGGGCCGCTGTGCATTTTGTTTTACAAACTGTTATTTGTTTCTTTAATTAACTTCGTATTAATTAAAAGCACAGTATGAAAATCGATAAGAAACGCAAAATGTTACCTACATTTTGCGTTTTATTGTGCGACAAGCGAGTAATAAAACTCATGCAAATAAGTTAATTTGCGTCAGACACGGAAATTAGGCAAAAATCCCTACGTAGCCATGTTATGAGAATACATTTTTTAGTCACCAAAAAGGCAAGCTCAAGGGAATATGCTAATATTGTTAATTAGTGGCGTCTGCTGTCTTCCGGACGACTGCGAGAGAAAAATACGAGCACTGCTACTGACTTATGGAACACATTAATATTGTCCGCACTTCCGTCGGCTAACTGCCTATTTTCCAGCCTCTAAATCTGACCAAATCACGTGAACGGGCGAAATGTTACTTTTACATAAGAGTGGTAAAATCCGGTAAAAATATGTACCTTGAATTCCTTCATTATATCTTTACGAATTCATATAAAATATTGCACAGATAGCACGATATTCAATAAAGTGAGTTCCGTCTGAATAATATTTCAATACGAAAACCCATAATTTAAAATGAGTACGTGAAACGTTAATGCTGATTTAAAATGTAGGTAATACGAAATGTATTTAAAATACGCTTGCCGTGTTGTAATCGCAGTAATCTCTAAAATAACACAGGGATTTGAAACCACTATTTTTAATCGGATATAGACTAATAAATTAAAGTTGCATAAACCGAAATTGTGTGAGTATATCGCTGCAAAGCCTCGCAAACAGTGAGGTGAGCAAGCACAAAGAGCAGTACTGTAAATCAGATGTACCGCGCGGGAGATTTATGAGCAAATAAAACGACCACAGCGACGCCCGGCCATCGCATGGAATAATTTCAATTTAACGCCAACTACGTACGATAAATTAATGTTAAGTGTACACAGTACAAACTATTGGTACTCTCGTTAGTGTCCACTAATTAACTCGTAATAATCGAAAATTACATAATGCGTTGAATAGTCCATTCAGCTTCGTGATCAAATTACAGGTTATTAGGTAACAGCCTTGTAATTTGCAAATATAATGCATTAATTTAAAAAGATTATATACTTTAAGTGTATTTGCCTGTCATTTGGTCATCAACATTTATATACGAGTAGGTTGGCTGTTCACAAACAAACTAGAACTACATACTCACATTCCTACAATTAAAAATGTCTTGATTGTGTCTCACTTAATTAGCCTAGCCATGCAAATAACAAGGACAGATTATAAGCACATAATGCCTCACATAGAACATAATACCTCACATAGCACGAAGTACCTACATAAATAATAGTATATTACGTCATTGTAATATAAAACCTTATATTTGTTAACTAGTTAGGGTAAACAGCACAATTGTTGGATCAATAAGTCTATACATATTCCCTATAGAGTTGTGAAAACTGCTCGAAACCGGAACGGGAATACCGTTTGTAACTAACTACATAGCAATAAATACCGATGTGTCTTAAGACCACAACGGTGCTTAGCGTCGCTTGAATAATTGCTGGACCATTACTTACCCATCATAATCACCTATATCCGTCACTCAGCTGCTGTGTATGTACTACATCACATAGTCTGATTTACGCGTAACAACACTTAGGTACCATTAAATGAGCGTGTTACTTGTAATCTGTGAACATACATTTATTGTCGTACATGCATAACGATACTATAATACAATTTGTCACGATATGTTATTACGTAGGTACCGTAAAGTTGAAATATATTAGATTGTAAGTTTAGAATGAGCTATGAAACTGTTTTACAACATAATATAGTGCCTGTTTTACCTGAGGGATAAAGCAGAGGTGTGCTTGCCCAGCATCTCCTCGATTTGCCAGTTTTTTTCTGGTAGCATATATCAAATATAATTATTAGTGCGCTTTTTACCATCAATTGGACACAAAACCCGAACCTGAGCTTCTATTGGGAAATTTCTGATTAAAAAGACAAACCAATTTTAACTATTCTTTGGTGGGATATATCTATGTATTTCGTACGATAGTTTAATAAGTCACTGTATGTTATTATGTCTTAATAATTATAATATTAATATGTGTTTTACTTTAGGGAGAAGAGAGCTCATTATTTTGCGTCAGTTTTTTTTAAACTCGTTTGTTTGTATACACTCAATCATAAGCTACACACTAATTAATTTTGTGGTAAGAAGATGATCCTGTCAGTACATTAGTATCGAGCTCACTGCTTTTATGAGCAGGGTTAAGCTGCCTAATGATATACATGAATATACAATAATAAGAGCGATCGAGCTCTCGAGCGGATATATATTTTTTTGTTAAACTTATAAAACAAACCCCAATACACATACAAAATTTCATCCAAATCGTTCCAGCCGTTTCCGAGAGCTTTAGTTATTTAAAATAAATAAAGGTTTACTTTAATAAGTCATTTATACTTAGTTTAATCCTACTGCATAATAATATCCTATCAAGAATTATAATTATAACCAAATATTTAGGATTCACTCAAATATTTTTAACTAAGACCAACCAACTTCTCTGAAACATCCCACAGTTTGCGGGCCAAATCTTTATCTCGAGCAAGGCTCGTCACACTGGCTTCCTTACAATCAGAATAATATTTTCCACTCACGCCATCCACCTCACGGGACACAGCAAGATATATAGTTGTCTGGGCTCCCTCCCAAGTACTCTTAGTAAAGATATTCCCAAATAGCACAAGCAGTTGTTTCCAGCCTGATAACTTCAGGATTATATCCGTTGCTATTAGTCCCGGGTGTAAACTATTTGCTGTCACTCCTGTTCCTTCTAGTCTTCTAGCGAATTCAACAGTCATCAATATATTAAACAATTTGGTGTTATAGTACACCTGACCAAAACTATAGGATTCCTTAGTTTCCTTTTCCAAATTGAGATTATCGAACTCAACTTTTCCACGTCGGTGTGCCATCGATGATACGGTAACAATCCGACTGGGCGCAGACGATTTCAGCAATGGAAGCAGCAAGGAAGTCACTAAAAATGGTCCGAAATGATTAGTTTGCACAGCTAGTGACAGCCCGTCTTCGGTTTTTTGATTTTCTGCCTCATATATACCGGCGTTGTTGATAAGCAAGTCGAGACGCTTTTCAGTCTTGATGATACTATCAGCGAACGCTCTAACGGAAGCTAGAGAGGAGAGATCGAGCTGTCTATAGTGAACATCAGCATTACCAGTGGCGGAGATGATTGTGTCGCGTGCAGCTATACCCAGCTGTTCGCTTCTGCATGCCAGTATAACTCTAGCTCCTCGTTCAGCAAAATTTTTGCATGTTTCGTAGCCAATTCCTTTGTTGCCACCTGTAACTATGGCAACTTTACCCACTAAATGATTACTACTTCGGCATATTCCAGTTGTTAGTTTACAGTACACTTTAAATATAACAAGTACTATTATACAAATTACAAGAAGTGATAGAATTAACGTCATGACAAGCAACGACGCTAGCCACACTAACCCGACATTTATACTCATAGATAGTGATAAGACTATCATCCTTGCTGTATACTGTGGTCATAAAATACGAATGGATCACGAAAAACATGTTATTTTAAAACATAATCTCCATAATAAATAATTTGTTGGATGAGCGAATGGGTCATAATAATACAATTTTATCCATAAAGTTAGTTTTGATTAACACAAGCTTTGGGCAGCAACTAGTATGTTATATTAGAGTGTAAGTAATTAGAATTAAGGAGACAAGAAGCCATTAACAGGCTTCCCAAAATATTAGAAAGTCTACACTGATGTAGTTCCCTATCCAATTCAGGTCACTGATCCGACCACATAAAACGCAGAGAATTAAATACGAGAAGACCACTATAATACAAACCAGTTTAGGTAAACTTATTCTAATTTTGAACCATTAACTCATTTTATCATTTATTCTTTCAGGAGATTGTATTTCTAAGTTGTCATTCCTTCGGTTTATCGTAATGTGATTAATTCTTATGTTCATGACTACGACATATCACATGTATGAAACTATCTTATCAGTATTTTAGAGTGTCGCTTTAGTGTACCTAGCGTCGTTGCCTCAAAATGGTGTTCATCATTGCACTACTTTTAATTAATTTATTCGTAATTGTTTTATTTAAAGTATATTGTAAACTAACATCTGGAATATGTAGAAGTAGTAATCATTTAGTGGGTAAAGTGGCAATAGTTACAGGTGGAAACAAAGGAATTGGCTACGAAACATGCAAAAATTTTGCTGAACGAGGAGCTAGAGTTATACTGGCATGCAGAAGCGAACAGCTGGGTACAGCTGCACGCGACACAATCATCTCCGCCACTGGTAATGCTGATGTTCACTACAGACAGCTCGATCTCTCCTCTCTAGCTTCCGTTAGAGCGTTCGCTGATAGTATCATCAAGACTGAAAAGCGTCTCGACTTACTTATCAACAACGCCGGTATATATGAGGCAGAAAATCAAAAAACCGAAGACGGGCTGTCACTAGCTGTGCAAACTAACCATTTCGGACCATTTTTATTGACTTCCTTGCTGCTTCCATTGCTGAAATCTTCTGCACCCAGCCGGATTGTCAACGTATCATCAATGGCTCACCGAGGGGGAAAAGTAGAATTCGATAATCTCAATTTAGAAAAGGAAACTAAGGAAACCTACAGTTATCATCAAGTATACCAAAACACCAAGTTGTTTAATATATTGATGTCTGTTGAATTAGCTACAAGACTAGAAGGAACAGGAGTGACAGCAAATAGCTTACACCCGGGACTAGTAGCAACGGATATAATACTGAAGTTATCAGGCTGGCCACAACTGCTTGTGCTATTTGGGAATATGTTTAGTAAGACTACTTGGGAGGGCGCCCAGACAATTATATATCTTGCTGTGTCCCGTGAGGTGGATGGCGTGAGTGGAAAGTATTATTCTGATTGTAAGGAAGCCAATGTGACGAACCTTGTTCAAGATAAGGATTTGGCCCGCAAACTGTGGGATGTTTCCGAGAAGTTGGTTGGTCTTAAATAAATAAATTGAGTGAACAACATTTTGTTTAATTTATGGTCTTATAAAATTATTATTTTACAGTAAGATAAAACAAAGTCAGGACCGGTTGCCATGTTGACAAATCCATTATCGTTAAATATAGCCGCTTACAGTATTAACGCTAAAGAACTATTTACCTAGCGTTAATTATAAAAATATGCCTATGTACTTATTTACATAAGTATATTATTTTCATATAGAAGAAGTACCAATGATAAAGAGCATCATAAACATTCTCAATACAGCAACCACCTGATTCAATAGTCGTTAAAAAAAAACAGAATTATTTGAAATAATTAAATTTTCTTTTCTGGATAGGAATTATAAATCAAATAAATTTATAATTAGAATACTATTTGTTCAAAATGATTTGAATGATAAATTTAACCGGTAGGTACTAATCAGAAAGTGGTGAAATGACCATTACTTAGCATTGTTTTCAATTTATAAACCGGCTAGTAGTAACTTCATGTCAAAATACTGAGCTGTCAATAGAGCGATGACAGACAACTTCAAAAAACCTACCCATAATGTTTTAGGATAATAAAAATGACTGTACCAATTTTGGAGATCATCAAATGACTCCTTACGCCATGGGTGGGGCGAGAGGGAGTGTCAGAGTCCTACTGACTAAAACCCATCCATGTTCCTGCCTCAGCTCTTTCTATTCCGTGAGCGCAGTAACTCTTTCGAACATCCCGCAGCCCCAGAAGGCTATGGCCCTATGGGTAGGGTTCCGAACTTGTCTGTACCCATGGAATGAACACAATCACAGATCATTATAACTCTATTACCATGCAGTCATTGAATAGAGGTTAACGTGATCACATGACCGCTATTTAAAGTTTTTGAGGATCCTGCTGACATTTTGAATAATATAAATGCGAAAGTAACTCTGTCTGTCTGGCACGCTTTCACGCCAAAACTACTCAACCGATTTAAATGAAATTTGATACACAGGCAGTCTAAAGCCTGAAAAAGGACATTGGCTACTTTTTACCCGGGTGCGCGAATGAAAATTTTATGCGGGTGAAACCGCGGGCAACAGCTAGTAATATTATAAATGCGAAAGTTTATGAGGATGTATGTATGTTTGTTACTTTTTGATGCCAAAACTACTCAATAGATATTGATGTAATTTGGTACACTCATAGTTTATAACCTAGAAAAACATATAGGATACTTTTAACCCGTGTGCGCGAAGTAGTTCTCTCAGGATGCGGGTGAAACCGCGGGAAACAGCAAGTTATAACTAAATAATACGTAACTAAAAGTCATAACTCGTGAACCAGTTGGAAAAGACTTACCAAACTTCTGAAAGTTGATTATAACGAGTCAAAAAAGTAACAAATAAAGAGTCTCTCTTTGACACTTTCACGGCAAAATCCTGAATTTTAGTATGTAGATAGATTGTAGGACAAAAAGATATTTTTATCCGGATCAATGAAGTAGTTCGTTCGGAATTTAAATTGTTGCATGTGCACTGAAGCCATATTTTTTATCTCCAATACAAGTCACTTCGCCATCTTACAATTGTGATGAGTAATTACCTAATGACTACAATAAACCAGACCGGTTGTTGTCTAGACATCTATTTGTCGCAAATGCTTCTGCCAAACGAGATCCTGGTCTCAATTTCCTTACCGGAAAACCTTCATTGAGCGACGAGTTTCAGGTAATTCCCTTCCTTCATTAAGTATATTAGTAATAATTCCTTTGCGAAAAAGGAATGTTACCATACGTCACTTGTGGCTCCTTTTTTTTGTTTTTTTTTTTTTTTGTTTGGCATCTCGCAGGTCAACCTAGAAGGTTGTCGACTGCTTAACCGGGCTTGCCTGTGAAATGCCTTAAATGAATTTAGGACCTCCAGCCAGGGCTTAACTTTAAAAACTAAGCGACTACACGCTAAGGGCACCCCCTAGTGGGGTATGGGCCTCGGTTTAGGGCATCGCTGGGGGAGGACAGCAAGGGACAGGCTGGATCAGAATATATATGATTATTATAATCGGGATGTTTAAAGCTATTAGCTCAGCTCGCGGGCTGGCTCGTCGAGCTAGGGTCGGGAGGGCATGGACTTGTGGCTCCGTCGCATTCTTACTGCCCCTGAAGACCTGCCTGAGGTGTACCCACATTACACTATAACTTCATTTACAATAATATTAGAAAAACTTCCAAACTCTTTTTGCAGCTTATTCAACCGATTTTGAGTTCTACTCCGTACTGATAAGGATGGTGTTGAAAGCAAAAAAAGTTTACAATAACAAATATATTCTGCATCTGTTTTTGTCGTGTCACCTTAGTAATAGAGCTTTAATCGTTTGAACAAACGGTAAATAGGATGCGTTTAAATGTCTAATCTTATTAAAAAAGGAGTATAGTTATGTTTAATTTTATAATAGGGGGCGATCTTATCGCCATCAATAGATTAATTAAGCAATTCACATTCACATTGAAAAACCCAAAAACGATTTGCTTGACCCGAGAATAGAAACCATACTCAGCAGCCGCGCTTGCAAGTCAACGAGGTAGTTGTAGTAGTAGATATATCTTTAACATTTTAAAATGAATAAACAAATTTAACATACATAGAGTCATTCTGTAGCAGCTGTTTCCCGCGGTTTTACTCGCATCATGAGTTCCCTAATAAAAACTATCCACTTAAAATATTTCATCTAAAACAGAGTTACTTACTACTTTTATTAAGTAAGGATATTACGGAAGTAAAATAAAGTAAGTCATTATGTATAAAATGCAGCTTTTCACCTCGCAGCAATCATCAATTTTAATATATATTTTAAAGTATTCAACACAAAATGTTCACTATACCTGTAATCTGCTCAGTAAGTACCCGTCGATTCGGAGAATACAGGCATAATATGCATTTTACTATGTTTTTTTTTCATATAAAGAAACAATGTGTGTAAATGTATAATGTCGTTCCTAGCATTACTCGTTCAATGTTGCAATCTGTGTAACGTAATTGTTGCACGGACCATCAAACAAATCGATTGACCTACTAGATAATACTTTCTTTAAAATGCTTACTTACATTTTATAAATACTTTCAGCAAAATATTTACAACCTATTAATTCATTATTTTCACTTTTCTTAATAAGTAGAAATTAAACTACGCCGTCTTTTTTAGTATAACAACTACACTACAGTTATTAAAAAATTTCGCACTTTTGCACAGATGAAACTGATGAAATTAGAAAAAAAAAACACAAATACTTGTAAAAAAACATTTATATAAATAAACTCTTTCAAATACATCATTTATCTAGATTAAACTATTCTATAAATTGTACAGTTTTAAGTACTAATTGTCTTGTAGAGTATATTTAACTAATTTCTCCGATTCTAGCCATAGTCTCTTGGCTAACTCAGCATTTTGTGAACACTTGGAAGGCAGCTTCTGACGACAGTCACTAAAGTATTTACCAGTGACACCTTCAACCTCTGGAGACACTGCCAAGTATATAGAAGTTTGTGCAGCTTCCCAAGGGGTTTGGAACGTAAATCCTATACATTTTTCTACTATGTTTCTAATAATATTGCTAGGAATGTTCCTAAATATATTCGTCGCAGCCACTCCGGGATGCAGAGAGTTTACTGTAACACCCGTACCTTTCAGTCTTGAACTTAATTCTAATGTCATTAAATTCAGGAAAAGCTTACTATTAGCGTACACTAAATAATCACTCCAATATTTTTCCATATTCAAATTTTCAAAGTCTAACTCTCCATACTTGTGTATCATGGACGATACATTGATAATACGACTCGGGGCAGAGGACTTCAACAAAGGCACTAATAAGCAAGTCAAAAGGAATGGGGAAAAATAGTTAACTTGCATTCCGACGTGAAGTCCGTCAGCTGTTTTACCGTTACCGAGCCCGCCTGCGCCAGCATTGTTGATGAGGACATCGACACGCTTCTCGGTTTTATAAATCTGATCGCAGAAGTTCCTCACTGAGCTGAGTGAAGCTAAATCTAGTTGCCGGAAGTGAATATCAGTATTCCCACTAGCTTTGATTATTTCTTCCTTAGCGGCATTTCCACGCCGCACGCTCCTACACGCCAGTATAACCTTTGCACCGCGACTCGCCAAGTCCTTAGCTGTCTCCAAACCTAGTCCACTGTTCCCGCCAGTCACTATCACCACTTTACCAACCATATGAGCACTGGTCCGACATATTCCGACAGTCAGTTTTTGGTACACCTTCACTATGAACACTATCAATATTGTGACGCCGAATATTGCCCACAAAATCATTTTACTGATTAAATTATTTATATACTTTACAGACGGAAACGCTCATCGAACTAAATTGTGACGGTAAGTAGATAATCAGTGAAGAGGGTCACGTAAAGTAACCTCAGCCATCACTCGCGCGGGCCGTATCAACGAGTTTATCAGCGATAAAGTGTTCGTATATACGACTACATTTTTAGACGTCTTAACTAGCTACACTCCACTCATGGCCGTTTTTCTAACTATACTAGTTGCCAAACGTGCGTACGCGTCGATGCGTCGTCGTCGCGGGCCGGCGACGGCGTTACATAACTATGTCATTGAGTAGCTACTGTGGTAGTTAGTGTGTTCGTTTTAAACCGATGTCACCTTGAATTCATAAAAACACAAACTCATTTTAACTAAGTATTATATTAATCTTTAGAACAAGATCTGTATTATTTGCTAGTTATGACTATATGAATAATTGAGTCTTTTGGTATCTACTTCAACCTACATATATTTAGGTCTCATCTGGATTACTATTTCAAGGAAAATCCTTGTTTTCTCTTCTACCTTTCACTTACTCGTAACTTCAGTAACTACTTGAAAAAATTGACCGAATTTTTCAGACACAGTACACAGAAAACTTATGTTTTATAAATAACAACATACACATCTTCTACTCGTAGTCATCTAAGTTTATTAATAAAATGATAATACAGAATAATATGATAGATATCTATGGAATTATTTTAATCATGGCAATGTAGTAGCAAAACTCAATTCGTTACTTTATTGCGATCATAATGTGTTCAGTAATGTCTTTTATATGGAGCGTATATTATTATGTCTCAAAGAAAATTGTTTACGAGTTGGCAATTAATGTTTTATTGTAATAAAATGTAGCCTTTGAACACATTTTGCTCACATTGAGATTGAGAATTTCTAACAGAACTTAAATATGTAGGTAAGTACTTAAACACAACCTTATGCATCACTTACTGAACACTTAGTTATATGTAGAAGTAGAGATCTTTATAAAAACTTAAGCTTTGTAAAGTACCATCAACATACTTATTTTTGTAAATAAAAAAGTTCTGTAAGAAACATCACAATATATTAAAAAGCCTAGTTCTAGTGGAAAAACCCATTTGTATGTTATGCATATAGTATACATCCTTAATTCCTCATAGATGTCCATAAATGGCAGTAACTACTTAACACTATATGGGCCTCGTGCCAAAAAGCAAATGATATCAAAATACACTTATATATATATATGTAGGTATATTTAAACAAATCAATGTAAAGATAACTACACTAATGAGGTACCTACCTTTTATATTCGCAATAGTATTATGTTTCTAAGCAAACTAACGGTTATCTTTCCATAACGTTAACATAAGAGGTTCTCCCATAAGGCCACATTCAGTTTAGTTGTCGCCGTTACATTACATCATAACAACTTGGATCACTAAACATAATTGGGATCCGTTCCATTAGACAAAATGCCTGTCGCCGCTAATCTGACAATGGATATGTTCACTGAAATTTGTTGTACGGCTTTACACAGATTGGATATGATATTTGCATAATACTTCAAATCACATTAATTGTTATAGCCATTCCTGGCGATAAATTCACAAAGAAATCTCGAAATCAGTTCAGTAATTAGATAAACATAGGAGCTCAATTTTAAGCAAAACTTGTTGCTGACGGCGACCTGGCGATTTTAGTTAGATAATTTGTGTCTAATCTCATCTGTTAAGTTTTTAACTTAGGATTATAATTTTAATTAATTGAAATTTTAATTTATTGCTAATGATAAGCAAAACTCAAGTTAATAACAATAGCCCTTATTTGTAGCTATGTATATTTTAAAGGTCCACCAAATCCCAGGGCGGTCAGTGCCTAACCGCCCGCCCTAGGCACGAACTACCTGCATAGCAAAAGCACAGCTCCTATGTAATCCGTGCCGAGACTAAAAACGCGGGACCCGATTGCTAGTAATCCCTCGTTGGATTTTTTTTTCTTAAGTGACCTTTGACAATGTTAATTTAATTTTTACAATGGAAATCGCGCAGACCTGCAAAACTTGGCCAGAAAACTCACAAACCTAAGTGTATATTTTATAACTAAACTTTGTTTATGTTACTTTGTTTTAAATTTTGACTTTTATCAAAATTTTACAATTTAAATTAGCGAAAATGGTGTAACAATGTTTTTAATCTCATATATGATATAACTTTACGGCAAAGGAAAATTACACAACATATTATGGTATACAAATTAAAGGAGCCATCCGGGTTTATAATGAGACGTATGTCGTTTAACTAAAGTGTCCAAGGTGTTTCTCCTGCAATTGCTGAGCAATTTGTCGCGTCAAATCACATCAAACGACCTCATTACTAGGGTTTCCTGTGTGCCGAGCGCCGGGGTATCGAGACACAACTCATGACCGGGCCCCTTGTTTGACTTGTATACTGTACACTATATAGTTCGCTTGCTTCAATCAGAAGTACCTGGGAAACTTAATCGTTACAGCCGTTTTTAAGATATACGAAATCTTATATAGTATAAAAATGGATTGATGTTCGTTAGTCTGGCTCGAGAACGTCTGGGCCGATTTAGCTGATTATGGTTTTGAAATGTTTGTCGTAGTCCAAAAGTTAAGATAAATGTAGGTGATACGAAGTACACCGGGTCATTTAGTAAGTTATAATAACATAATATCTATTTATAAACAAGAAGAAGTCCCTGGGTGACTTTTTTTGTAAATGCACCTGTTAAGATAACTGAAAAAGCAAAGCCTTATCTAAATACAATAATGCAAAGATCCTAATCGTTACAGCTGTTTTCAAGATAAACGAAACAAATTATAATTATATACCTATAAGATACGTACAATACAAGAATTATTTCCCGGAAAACTCTAATACTTGGGGTATGTTCATGAGATGACGAAAACTTTTTTAATCTTAGTGATATAACATTAACTTTATACAGTCAGGCCCAAAGTTATTCTTAGCGAACGCGAATATTATAGTAGGTACTGTAAAATTGTGTAAAATTTTATTTTATTACTAGCTTCTGCCAGCGACTTCGTCCGCGTGGAATAGTGGTGCTCCGCTCCTATTGGTCTTAGCGTGATGATATATAGCCTATAGCCTTCCTCGATAAATGGACTATCTAACACTGAAAGAATTATTTAAATCGGACCAGCGGTTCCTGAGATTAGCGCGTTTAAACAAAATGACAATATTTCCCTTCACTGCTCTGCTCCTATTGATTGTAGCGTTATGAAAAGTATACTATAACCATCTCAGGAGTATGACAAATAATTGTACCAAGTTTCGTTAAAATCCGTCGAGTAGTTTTTGTTTCTATAGAGTTTATACAGACAGACAGACAAAAATTTTACTGATTGCATTTTTGGTATCAGTATCGATCCCTAATCACCCCCTGATAGTTATTTTGGAAATATATTTCATGTACAGAATTGACCTCTCTACAGATTTATTATAAGTATATATATATATATAGATAGATAGATAGAAGATAGATGTACTTACTTATTTATAAGTAAAAGTAGCAGTAACAGTAAGCAGAGCTCTAGAGAGAGAAAAACTATTTCTCTAAACTGTTACAGCAAGAAATTACTAATACGCACACAAAATTGAAAACTTATTTATAGGTAACTAACTTATTCCCGCGACAGTATCGTATATTATATGTTAATCGAGGTTATAAACTATGTTTGAACCAAACTATGTTTCATCCAAATCCATTGAATAGTTTTTGCGTATAAGAGTAACAAACATACTTACAAACTTGCGTAGGTACACATTTACAATATTATATATTAGTAGGATTCATTAAGCGGTTCAGTGAATTGAACTGCGCTATGAAATTAAAAAATCGGAGACACTAACTGTACCATTTACCAATACGTTATATGCTATTCAAGAGTGTAAATCATAAACATACCTACTTTGCAAAGCGTGTTTAATACCAACTATTTTTATTTAAACTATCAAACAGACAATCTACTTAAAACGATGCGCCTTTTATTATCATTTATTCATTGGAATATTGTATACCTTAACAGGGTTCGTTTGTTGCATTAAATTAAAGATAAGTAGCTAGTCGTAAATATGTACTGAACCTTTTAAATACTTTTTATTTCGTGCTTATCTTATTTGTTTTAGGTTTCCAATGGTTGGTATTACGGAATTACTAGCCCATCTTAGTTATGATAAAAATTATTTTTGAAAGTCATATCAGCGCAGGTGTATGTATAAGTAATGATAACCTATAAGATTTATTGATAGCGCTATCTACGTGACTATTTGATATATTGTTATGTAGGTAAGTAGGTAACTAACAAATCAATGGAATACATAGGGGAGATCGGGTATGAGACTACTCTCATGTGTTGGTTGTCACAGCGGCAGCCATACCTATCGAAAAACATGGTGGGAGAAAAAAAAAATCCTACCTATACCTATATATATACTATACTCAAATTTTCCGGATCATGTATCTCGTGTCATATACCTATGTTGAAAAATTTTGAATATTTTTAACAGGTTTGTTCCGAAACTGTCCACTGACTCTTCCGATTTGATTTGAATAACAGATTTGAATGAAATTTAATGAAGAATTAATAGCCTATTAAAGCTGCACGGCAAGTTTATTAAAATAGAATAAATGTTTATTAATGAATCTATTGATACAAAAATAGTATTGCTTAATTAAGAATGGCTATACAAAAATTTACATATAAAGATTTGACTTCCAACCTCGGCCTCCCCTAGATTTATATTCTATTATACTTAGTGCATTACATATGTATTATTATAGTGTAACTACACATATTTTTTTAGTTTAATTCTATGAACTGATGCGCAACTTTTTGACTCATATTAAATCTCTCTATCGCTCAAAGGTTTGCTGTAAGAGAACCAACCTAATTCTGGGTTAAGCTCGTGTTAATACATACATTTTTCCGTACCTATCAAATGTGCAAAAGAGTATAGCAATAAGGCCAATAAGTATAAGTAGATACCTAAGCATATTTTTTGCTATGTAATCATTACATTCGCCTTTTCTGCGGATTAAGATAGAAATTTAGATAATGAGAAAAGGAAAGCGCACGACAGATAACTCTTTAGATACTATCGGATATTATGTATTTAGTAAACTAATAATATATACCTTCCATTTGACTAAGAACTCCATCTTCTGATTTATTTCAAGTTGGTACCGACTATTTATAAATCAAATACCATAAAATCATATATAACTTTGTTAAACGCTGATAAATCGCACGACGAAGTGTAAAATCTTGTAATAAATTAATTACGATCTTCTTACATAATTAGCCATCAAACAAAATTGTGCCAAGCGACCGGTACTTACATCGCTAGGGTGCCTCGTTTTACGGGCCTGTTAAATTACTGTTGAACTTTGGAACTCGTAATTCCCCGACGGTACCTAATTATTAATGTCGCTATAAAAGCGATTTTATAATGCACTACAAAGTGCATTATAATATAGTAGGTGCGCGTTATAAAATAAATCTATGGTAATTAAACAACGTTAATTACAACAAATAAAGAGAAATACTATTTAAAGCCATTTTACACTTAATGAGTAGGGACTAGATGGAATGTATGAATGTGGTACAATCAAGATACAGTAAAGTAAAGGAAATAATCAGTTGAAGAAATGCTAACAAAACATTGACGCCTGCCAAAAGAGTACTAGCAAAACATGGAAATGTAACACCCCATTTTTATAACAGTAGGCGTTACAAAACAATAAAAACACGTGCACCCATAGATATTTAATAAATAACCCGATTAAGCATGAGCTTTTTATCCAAAAATAAGATTTAGGTATTAACTGGCCACAATTAGCCCCTTTGGTAACAGTTGGTTCAATACTTTCAATTCAACCATTTAGGTACGTCTCAGATATTTTCAGAAATATCCAAAAAATAATTCTTCACAATACGATACAAATCGTTATTTGACATGCAATTAAATATTCTGGATTGTGATTTTGTATTGTTAGCAAGAATATTATTACAAAGATTTAAAACACATTGTATAAAATATAATAAATCACTTTGACGTTGGCTCAGAATCTAATCTTTTGCACACAAAAGTTTGGCTATGAAATATCAGCAGAAGTTGTAGAAATAGCATTCAAAAAGAGCTTGTATTGAAAACATCGAATATAGGCGACTTTGCGAATACAGAAGTTTTGAACAAAACTTTAGCAGATACATACTTTATAAGTTCTTACCTACTTCTTTATTTGTATCAATATTTTCAAAATATGGTAAGAAATAATTCATTATTTTATACTGTCCTTATATTATCTATCTTATCTTCTATACATATAAAATGCTTTGTCCTGAATGACTGACGGATCAACGCCCAGCGCCCAGCCTAACTAAAGAGTAGATAGTAAAGACCTGAAACTCGGAGGGTGTGTTCTTTGTATGATAAGAAAAGATTTTGCGAAATTCTCCTCTTAAGGGGGTGAAAAAGGGGGGCAAAGTTTGTGTGAAACTCTGTCATTTTTAATTTGAATTCGTAGTGATAGACCACGCGGGCGAAGCCGCTGGCGGAAAGCTTGTATTTTATAAAAAATCTCCTGTATCTCGTCATATACAATACCTAATAAGTAAAAGAATCTACAATATAGCATAGCTTATAGTTTTCAAGTTACTTTGTTCAAAGGCAGCTTAAATTCAAGGCATTGGCCGGCAGACTTCTTGTCATGGCGGTGTTTTGTTGGTTCAGGAGACGGGTGGTGTCTCGGCGAACGGTCCACGGGAATTCGATATTGCCTCAAGTGAAGCGTTCTAGCAGCATTGTGCACTTTTATTCGCTATTGTCAGTGTGAGCGATGCCACTTCGTCGTGCTCGGATGATTGCGGTATCGTATTCTTTCTTTAGAAAACACTTAGACGTGAAAAGGATTGAAATTGTGATATTCTAACTTATAAAGGATTTTCCTTTCTTTAGTAATACAACTCCAGAGCTGCAGGTATATTGCATTGAGAGTATGCATACGTAGTAAATCGCATGAATCGCAGTGCAGAATTAGAATCACCTTTAACAGCACCCATAAGTAACATAAGGCAAAATAAAATAACTATGTAGAATCGCTGAAAGTTTTAATAAGAAAATAATATGGAAAAGCTTATATCATGGACAGATTCTAAATAACCTTACCTAAATCCTTTAGAGTCTTGGCCAAGATTCAGACTCTAGATTTCTACAAGTACTTGAACTTGGCGTGGCCAAATCTGGAGTCAGTCAAACCTGGAATTTTATCGAAATCTAGTTTTATTTTATTTAGGAGAACCAAAGGAGAACAGCTTAAGGAAGTCAAGATACAAAAAAAATCTATGGTCAGTGACATGTTTGACACTGTTGATGACATGGCAACGAAACTTTGGCAGCCGTCATGTCAGGTGAAACATGTTAGGATAAATGCAAATGAAATAAAATTAAAGTAAGATTAATTTAATGTCAGCATGAATCTTATGCAAGATGCTTCAACCCAATTAACAACATCCTACTTTTGGCGCTGCATCACTCTTTCAAGCGAGTGTCCATTCTTCTCCGCTTTTGATCCAAATTTATACTACTTTGGGATCACCCTGGTCAGTTTATATGCTGGATTTTTGCTAATGATTCTTGCTGACTTGAAATTTTATTGGTCCGTGGATCACTTCCAACGTCAAATAGATTATTACATAAATTTGGTAAGAAAAAAAGTAAGGCACGTACAGCTAGACCAGAGGAGATTGATGTCAACGCAAGAGAGGACAGAGAAGCAGTTGAAGAGAAGCGAGGAGTGCAAACATGTAGTGACGGGCATCAGAGGAGCGCTGACTATGGACGACCCGAAACAATTAAACGCTTTAACAACCTACTTCGTTGACACAAGACCTCCCAGCAGGAATACCTGGAATGTAAGCCAAAGTATCATTAATTTTTCGCCTGGATAATTCTGTTACACCCGAGCAAATACAAACTTATTTTCAACTTTGCACGGTAAAATTTATGTCGCTTGTAGTCCCGTTATATTTTCAGTTTCTCGTGCAGATATTTGGATCGAAGGAGAGTCACTGTTTGCAAAAGCAAATACCTTTTATATTTTATCTTTTACACTACGTCGGATGTTAAACTCAGTTCAAGAGACAGTTGCCAGAGAAAGATAATACTTTATCTATAACTAAAGTTACCTATAAGTTTGATGTTGGTAGGTACTTCTTAAACAAGTTATTTATTATATGACTTGAAAATAAATTTCCAACTACAATACACAACAAAACTATAAAATACCATCTCAAACTACTAACTAGTTCACTACTCCATTTTATCAAATTCGAATTTGTGAATTTTCCGTTTCAAACGTCTGCACAATAAAGTTACGCAAGTGAGAACAAAATAAGTACCTAAAGAGTTTTATCTATGTTTCCTTGACTTTCAGCAAACTTATTTAAAGTTTCTTGTTGTTGAAATACTTGTACCTCTAAGTTGACTCATTCCGATACTTTGTGAACATAAATGTAGCTTCGTGAATAAGACATTTGGCTCATGAAATTAAATTAGGTAAAATATTATGTTAAAATGTATACACAATTTAATAATATCAGTGGTGCATGTAACATACCTACATCAAAAACACACACTGTAGTTTCCAGAAAATACCGATAAGCGAAACGTAAAATATCGTAGCGAAGTGCGAGGTGTGAAAAATCGGAGCAGTACGAGATTAAACTATCGCGTTCAAATATAACTTGTTCTGCTGAAGTTAGAAATATGAAACGGTATGTGAGCATGAATAGAATTATTAAAATAGTTCAAGTACTAGATTTAGATCCTATATTTTTTACAATACTTAGGTATGCGTGTGGCTGTTGCCTAACTTTTAAAATTTTGTAGTAGACAAATAAAACATTAATTCTAAACCTACAGATTCAGATGGGATGTAATGTTTTAACATGGCAGATCGCATCTATACAAAGCTCCTACAATAAGGAATGCTATTACTGTAGCGAAGTTAAAATAAAAGAAATGACAAATATGATATAATAAATTATATTCTTCAGTTTTATTTATTACCACAATAGAAAAGTGTACTATGACTATTATTCTGTTCTGCCATGTAGTGAACTAACTTAAATATTACTCCCGTGCGCTCTCGCACTTGGGTACGGTTAGCAACAAAAGTTAGTTCACACTTCACTGTTATTTCGCAATCCAATGTTAACGTTATTGTGTTCCACGATGTGTAGATGGTCTTAATCACTTTGTACTAGGAATCTTAAAAGCTCCTTTATAAATAAAACTAGCTTTCCGCCAGCGGCTTCGTCCGCGATATTTTAGCCAATGGAAACAAAAACTTTACAAATTATATACTAAAACCCTTCACCTTGAATCATTCTATCTATTAAAAAAAACCGCATCACAATCCGCTGCGTAGTTTTAAAGATCTAAGCATGCATGGGGACGGACAGCGGGAAGCAACTTTGTTTTATACTATGTAGTGAACTATTATAGTTTAAACCTTTTTTCTTTTTTTTTTGTGTATGGCGTCTCGCAGGTCAACCTAGAAGGTTGTCGACTGCTTAACCGGGCTTGCCTGTGAAGTGCCTTAAATAAATTTAGGGCCTCCACCCAGGGCTTAACTTACAAAACTAAGCGACTACACGCTAAGGGCACCCCCTAGTGGGGTACGGGCCTCGGCTTTGGGCGTCGCTGGGGGAGGACAGCAAGGGACAGGCTGGATCAGAATAAATTATAATTATTATAATCGGGAATTTTAAAGCTATTAGCTCAGCTCGCGGGCTGGCTCGTCGAGCTAGGGTGTAGGAGGAAGAAATATTTGTAACTTAGTGATTTTTCCGACCACAATCATAATCCGAATATGCAACTCCAATAATAAGATTAAATACACTTGGGTGGTATTGTTAGGAATTTGTGTTTCCTGCATTTATTGCAAGGGAACTGTTGGAAGAAAAACTCCAATAACAAGAAGGAAAAGGAAGCCCATTATGTTCTTTTATCGGCCGCTAGTTCTGGGAGATAATACTTATCTATTGAACGTTATAATGGTATATTGGTTAGGTATATGTAAAGGCATAATTAATACGCTCTCTAGTAAGAGTAAAATACACATAGTTACATATATACATATAGTAGTAGAGTTTGCTTGTATTTTAAGTTGATGCGAAGTTTTGAATCTAGGTGCATATAGGTACGATTTTTTAAGTTTTTTTATTATTTTTATTCTGCATATTTATTTGCAAACAGATTAGGTACGAAGTGTTCTGCAATTTCCTAGAGTGTTAATACCGCGTATTTTTGTTAATATGCGTGATTGTTTCAGGCGACGAGAAGATGCCCCCAGGCTGATATAAGCGACTGGTTCCTATAAAGGCGTGCTGTGTGAAGTAAAACAAAATTCCGCGTCACCACGAACTGACTCTGGTTAAAGTTAAGCAATTACGAAGAAGATTGCATCAGGCGAACTTCTTGTTTTCCCTACTGAAAACTATCTTCATTACGCTGGATCTGTGTATCTACTCTCTAAATCGTACAGAAACATTGTTTTGCGACCACATTCACGTTGCACATACCCTGTTACCCGAACTAGATTTGGTCGTATATGGCTAAACAGTTGGCTCCGCTCCAATCGCTTCCTTAACCATTTCAAAATTATTTATTCAGAGAAAAATAAAATAAATAAAACCAAAACTTAGTTGTTTTTGTATTTAATTCACACAAACACACGAACTGTCATACATCTCTAATAAATAGTTACCCTAACTAACCTATTTGTTAATTTTATACGAAGCTTTGGTTTTGGATACCAGTTTCATAATACAGTAGTAACTAAGATTCTCTTAATACAAATATCTAAGATCTTAAACACGAACGTATAGTACAATGTTAAACTACAGTAAGTTTGGTGTTATTCGGTGGCCTTAATGTCGGCAAAGAACAATGAACAATAATCGTTAAAAAGAAAACTTAACATAAAATTAACAAACACAGCCATGATCAATAAATTAACGATAATATCACAATTCAAACTTAACAATAATTCAACGCTTACAACTATGTAACATTAACAATACGACGACCTGAGTGGTTTAGTGGTCACCATGCCGGAATGCCACACAAGAAGTCCCGGGTTCGATTCCCGGCCGGGCAGAAATTGAAATGATGAATTTTAATTTCTGTAACGGGTCTGGGTGTTACTATGTATAATATGTATGTATTTATAAAAAAAATATATATAAGTAGTATATCCGTTAAGCTAGCACCCATAACACAAGCATGCTTGCATTGCTTACTTTGGGGCTAGATGGCGCTGTGTGAAATTGTCCAAAGATATTTATTATTTATTTATTTATTTTAAAAAAAAAAAAAAAAAAAAAAAAAAAAAAAAAAAAAAAAAAAAAAAAAAAAAACAATATTAATTGCTCAACGAAATTATACCAAATGGTACAAACAATAGGTGCGTAATGACAATTTTATCCCCCGTTATGTCCTTTATTCTCAATCATTTTTGAAACTATTGGTTGATAGGTTTAAATTTAATTATAAGCTTAACAATGCAATTTACTGTGGTGCTGGTTAACTAGACGAGCAAATTAACAACATTGTGTGCGCAGGTAATGGTGCCCTTACCATAACAAAACAAAATCAAGGGGACAAAACGGTCATCAGGCTAGTAACACATTACATACATAATCAACCATGATAGTAGCATTTTTTGTCTAACTTTTACACTTCACGAGATTGAAGTCTTAATTTATATTATTAATGTAATAATACTTAGACATTCATCAGGAAAAATGTAAAAGACAATAAAAGCCACAATGCACGGTAGTAATAAAAAGGCGTCCTAATAGGATTATGACTCCTCAGCGGTCAAAACCCTATAAGGAGGCAAATAATATACACTATGAAACAATTTCAGGCACATTAGGGTATTAAGGCACAGTGTGATTGTTTCAAGAAAAGTCAAACAAAACTTAACAAAATCAAGAAATGAAAGCAAACTGTAGGAAGAGAAATATTTCTGTCACGGAATAGAGAAAATAAGCTTCTTACATCGGAAGGACAGAGTTTAAGGTGATGATTTAGATAGAAGGAATAGCTAAGAACAAAACAAAAACTTAAATTTGAATCAATAGTCAAATCAACAATTTGGGTGACAACGTAACTTAGGTAATGATAAACAAAAATTCAACAATGTTACAAAAAAATGACCTTGGTTTAAAGGAAGATTACTCTACTGAAAGTTAAGAAAGAAGTACCCACTTAAGTGAAAAGGTTTTGTATTCTTAAGGAGAGTTAAGTACATTTCATTTAAGCAAGAACACCAGTAAACGTCGTTGGTACGGTACGAAAACAACAAAAACTGTTAAGGTACTTTTTCAAAAGATGTTAGGCACTTATCAATTTAAAAAAAACGATACTGAAAAGGCGTTTTAACTCAGAAGTAGCTAAAGAAAAAGATAAACAAAAACATTTTAAATCAATATCTGAAGTTATTTTAAAGAAGCCGTCCAAGTGTTTTAAGTAGTCAGTTAAGAACAAAACAAAAACTTAACTTAAATTCAACAGTCAAATCAACGATGCAGTAACTCCAAATATAAACAAAACTTAATAAAACAATTGATGAGGTGATAAAGGAAGTTATTGAAATCTTGGCATCAAAAGGTCTTAATGAGAGAATTTCGTCAAAAACTAGTGTAACGTCAATGATTTGGTTGTAAGTGAGTAAAGAGTGTAAAAAAATAAGAATTTTAAATGAAAGGGTGCAAGAAATTTCCAAATGGAATTTAAAGTTCTGTATGGTTAGTTAACGAAACTATTTAAAAAGAACAAAAACATAACTTTAAAACAATAGTCAAATCAACTCCTTAGTTAAATATTTAAACAAAAACTTAACAATGCTGGTAACAACTTCAGTGATGGATGAAATTATTGTTGAAAATGTTTTCGTCTCACAGCTTACTAATTGGTCCATTTCAGAAGTTACCGAATTGTTGAAATCTATTTTAATCTTTGAACAGAACAAAACAAAACACTCAAATCGGTAGAGATTCGGATTACTTTTTGTTCTATTTATTAAGAAGTTTTTAAGATTAGATTTTGGGTTAAAGGTGGGTTTCAACTGAAATGAACAAGATAATACAGAACAATCATAAACTTAACAATAGCAACAATCAATCAACGATTAAGTAGCTTCAAGTAACAAATAACTTTAACTGAATTGATGAAAGGATCAACTTGATGTGGACTAAACAAAAAAAAAGTATTTAACAAAACGGGAACATAACTTTAAATCAACGATTTTGTAACGAAAAGTTCCAAAGGTGTTAACAAAAAAAATCAACAAATTAACCGCTAACTCGAACTCAAACACAAACTTAAACAACAACAAAAAATGTAACGGTTTGTGTTTTAATTTCAACAAACATTATTTTTATCGCTTATACCAATGCTTAGATAGAGAGAAGTGGAGGTCCTTTTAAGAATTTTATTTTCCTGATAAGAAACAAGACGCTATCATAACCATCATCACACCAATTATTTTTAACTTGATTAACTTTGGTGTTTTCAAAAGTGGTTTGAGCATTTTATTGAAAAATCAACAAATTTGAAACAAAAACTTAACTTGACATACTGAAATAAGATACGTTAACAAAACAAATCACGCTTCCAGACCAGCTGGGTCGTAAATAAAAAACAAAAACTCAACAATTACAACAAAAATAATGAACACAAGTTCTTGGTGTGAGTTCCCATGGGTATGTGGTTAGTATTCGAACGAGAAGTTAAGAACTTTAGCGGGACCAAAAGTTTTGAAGCTATAAAAAAATCTGTTGTTCAAATTTTTCGATTACGTACGTCTAACATGTCAAAATGTATTGCAATTAATGATAGTAGCAGCTGCATCAACATTGCAAATACTGAATTTTAATCTAGAGCCAAAATTAACAGAAAACAACTACTTTAGTAGAATACAACAGATGTAACAATAGCAAAAACATGACCAAAACATGAACAATTGGAACGGGTGCAAACAAAACATGAAACGTAACTAAGTTCTGACAACAACACCGATCATTAAGGCACTTTTAGTTCAGATTATGAACTACATATGCTCTTAAATTATGATGCAATTACTTATCTAACGATTACCTATTTTAATCTCTCATATTGAGAAAGATTTCATTGGAGTTTAAACTAAACAAATTTTATGTACATTAGTTAAGGACATTACCATACAGATATTCACTTAATTCCTAAGTCACACGAAAATCTTAAGTTCTAAGTTAGCCTATCCTATCTTTGGGGAGTCTAGAAATGATGGTTTGTATTCACCTCAAGTGGTCTCCTTTGGTTTTGTTGCTTTGCATTGTTGATATTGCTGGCAGGCAATGTTAAATTTTTGCAAGTGATCCAACTATGGTGATATTTATTTGAATTTCAGATTGTTTTAATCATTTGTGAAAATCTTATCTTTCTTTCCTTATTCTGTTTCCACATCACTCTGTGTCAACATCTGTAACAACAAAAGATAACAAAAAATTAGGAAATTCAGAATACAAATGTGTTTTACCTATTAGATGGCATTAATTGCGAGCAGACTAAAGTTTTTAACAATTTTAACTGTAACAAAAATACACTAAACTTAAATAGATATAAAAGACAACCAAAAGTAACTTACTTTAAATATCCGTAGAACGGGTCTGAGCTTCAGTCATGAAGATTTCTCATTGTTCACAGTTTTATAGTTTACTTAACAGTATATTATTTATATTAGCACGATTTACTTTTGAACTCTTAATTATCAAACTGATAACTTTGTAGGAAAATTTAATCGGGCACCACCGGGGGCGCGGTGGCGCGATCCCCCGGAGCTGTGCACTGTAGCGCTAACTGTTCGAGTGTGATCCTACCACCAGAAGTATGGCCCTTTTATGTGATTCCCGAAATCCCTCCCCATTTGACCGTGGGAGCGGCGCGCACGTGGTCTCCTTGCGTAAGCGCACACAATGGTTCCCTGTTCTTTGTACGCTTTGATTTCGTCCCCTCGAACGTCTTACCTTCTATCTGTTACCTGTACTTTAGGGGAGAAATCCTGCCCGGTGGGAACTTGTGTAATCGTAACTGAAATTGAATTATTGTAGACGATAATCACACGATTTTATAAGAGGGTTGGCTTATACTTTCACACGGTACAGACTATTGTTATGCAAATAGTGCCAGAATTGTCGTTTGTAACGTCAGAATTTGCCGTTGATTACCTATTTATACATGTACTTACCTGATACTAATTAAGGTAACAGTAATTACCATACATATAATGCCATCCTGTTGATGCAGGCTGCGCACTTGCAATATTCAGAGCTAATCGACAAAGTTCAGGTCTCAACATAACTTGTTTAATACCTAGAAGTGATGTACAACACCCGCTTCAACAACATTGCTAAAATCGTGATATCAAAATCCCCATAGCTCTTTTCAATATATATTTTTTTTAAAGCTTTGAACAACACAGCACTTTTTGTGCATTACTTTTTTCCATGAAACAGTTATATCTCTCACATATGGCACAATATCAAAAAAAAAATCATGTGTGATTTAAAAGAAAACTAGTAATTGCAGCAGCTTTATTCTCCTTAACGTATAAAACCTGCTTTAAAAAATATTATTTTCCCATACCTCAAAATAGCATTTTGTTTACACAAAATTGCTGCATTTTCGAATCCTCGTTCTTTCATGCTATAAGTACTATCGTAATTTAACATAGTATTAAACATTTTGCTGCAAAGTTCGTCAAGTACGGGTACTAGAAATCAGTACAGCGCATTTTACCACAGTTTTACTGCATCGAACTCAAAACTCAATTACTCGAATTCGGAACCAGCCTGTACATAATAATTAAGAGCAAGTGAAAGCCTACAAAAATCTAATAGGGTGTAAACAAGAGAGGAAACTTTAGACTGCGTACGCGACTCAGTACTTGTTAGTCATTAATTTGCAGGCTGGCACAAAGCTTAACGGGCCTCGCTCCACGATTGACTCGCCCCAAGTGTTTTGCTGCCGAACAAAAGATCTTTTCAGCGATACCGGAGAACGTGCTTTGCTTAATATAATGAGGCCTTTATTTTATTAAGGTAAAAGAGGGTGGGTAATGCAATGATTCTTTGACTTTAAGTTGTCCAGGCCAACTTGAAAATGCTTAGCTTTTTCTACAGAAATAACAGCAGTATTTGCGCTTACTTGCTCTACTTTTGAGGCATTGAACTTTTGAAGAAATAGGTATAACAAAGAAAAGAGATTCAGTATTAGTATCAAGGTTTTCGTTTAGACCGTGATGTAATTAATTTGGGTGTCACTGTAAGACTTTAATCTAGACAATTAATCAGACTCGGACGCTAGACTTAGAAAAAGTCCCGGCTAAGTGGATAGGTCTGTACTGTAAAGATATCATGGAAAGTGTTTGGGATCGACAGTTTGGAGATCTTTTATTTTATTACACCACGACTTAAAGTACTTGATGTTCGTAAGCTTATCTTCTTTTTCTACTTAAACAAGTGAAACCTATCTCCGCCAAGGGAGACATTTCATTCGGAGGTTATTATTGCGCACACACTATTTATGTGAAAGTTTCATAGACTACTTAACGCTGATATTATGATAACGCGTATTTTCTATAATATAATAATGATTATTAATGCTTAGGATTACAGTTTGTTCTTTAACTAGATAGAACAACAGACTTGTATCTTGACACGCAACACCGTTTCCCTTTATTTCTGTTAAAAGATAAAATTAATTTAATAATACCTAATAATTTTTCTTTTAGTGTTATAAAAAGGTGGATAAGATACAAATCGATATCCTTGCGGAAGCGACCAGGTGCACGTTATCCACCCGCAATACCGTCTGCTTTCTCACGCTTGCACAAATACAAACACAGTACTGCACCACTGTAACGCGAACTACATGCCAAAATATCCGATATTCCGATTGTAACACAAATTCTGTGTTACAAATTATGCGTCAGATTTGAACAATTTTGGAATAAAATAGTTGTTGTACCTATGTTACTGGTATCTAAATTAAGCCGGCTTCCCTGCAAGCGATATGCGAACAAACCGAACGACACAGTCGTTAGGTTTGTTCCTACCTAAATTGTAAATTTGTTTATTGTAACGCTGTTGCAGACTGTGGTATAACGCGATAGAGAGATACAGAGAAAACACGTATACCACGTGTAATGTATTTTCAGTTTTTAACATACAGAATTGACAATTATTAATCTACAACTCGCTCACAATGCACAAACAATGAGTGTATGAATCTGAGCACTAAATATTAATGTTCTTTTACCAACCTGACATGGATGTTAAATAATGAGTGTTAAGCCTTTTATCAATCGGCGCAGGGTTAAAAGCTCAATTATGAAAATGTCATTGCAATGCGTACGCGATGTTTGTAATGATTACTGCGAGTGCATCGGAGTAAAAACACTTTAATGAACCTGGATTTCTGAACTACGTGTACTTATAAGGGGTTCATTATTCCCCAAATGTGCTATGGAAAAAAATATAGGTAACTGATTGACGCGCGAAATATTAGAGGAACAGGAAGCTGCAACATATCTCCTGAGACCATCCCTTTGTTATCGTTTACTTTGCCTTTGAAGAGAAGTGCTTTAACTTGCATATAAAAATATTAATCAAGATAAGTGTATATAGGTAGGTACGTAAAGTTACCAAGACTAGTAGAAATGCTATCTTTGATCCTTTGAACTTATTTTCGTCCAATTCTAACATTTATTTTTATGACCCACAGCCAGGAAAATATTGGTAAAATAATACCAAATCAAAATTAAAAAACACTACAAATTGAAAACTAATATTTTTGTTTGAGTGTTTTTAACGTTGGTTTTCTGTTTTATAATTATTTTTTTTTAAATGTTATGAAACCTTCAAACGACTTCTATTGTGGCGGAGCAGAAGTGAGTGTCAGACTCGTACCGACTTAGATCCATCCGTGTTCCTTTATTTGCCCTTTACGTTCCAGGGTCATGGTAACTCTTTTGAACAATCCTGCAACTATCTCCTGGTATATTATCATCGGCTCTACTTTGTTGTGACGTGCATAAATTGCTAAGCAACCTTAGCATTTAATTATGCACGTAATTTTGTCATGAAAATGTACCTACCTATTTATTTTTTGTCCCTATTAGGTGAGTGGTGGTACTAAAAAGACTACCCAAATCGCTATTGGCGTAGTACTAGTTAAAAAGTTCCTTCGATTTCTTCAGGATCCCATCATCAAGTCAGTTCAAACAAAAAAAAACAATCGCGGAACATAAAAGATTCCGACGAAGTTAGAACCCCTTTTTTGAAGATGATTAAAAAGTTGTAAATTTTACTCAAAACTGATCGTGAAAATGTGACGCAGTATACATTTTCCCTTATTTGTCTGCGGCGAACATGTCCCTCTCTTCCCCGAACCAATCGAACTGTGGCTATGCACTCGGTTTATGCTGTGCGCCGTCTATTTGCAATGTTTCCACAGGGAATTATTTTCCCAGTATTCCGCTCGGATGTCTCCTACAGAGGTCCTTTATCAATACTTTCACCTTTTGGACAGTAAATATGCAAAAGTGATATGTATAAGTAGAGGGACAGGCCTTTGTAATAAGTACTTAATTTTCTGTTATGTCCATCTAGGGAGACGTTAAAGCGACTTCAGAAACGTTTTTATGTTAAAGGAGTTTTAAAGTGTAAAAAGGCGAATTTCCGTGAAAATTCTCATTTATTTTTAGAGCAACGTGATGAAAGTAAGTAAACCTTTCTAATTAATAGAAAGAACAGTAGCATTTTTTGATATTTGGTAATGTTTTCTTAATTAACTTTACAGTGAAGTTCAAATATGAGTCTTTACAAACTCACACTTTCAAGTACCACGTTAATCAACATAGTCTAGTTAACGCAAGCATTCCCACAATCAACCCTCTTTTCCTTACGAACAAGGTAGCAGAGCATACCAATTTATTGAAGTCATAACAAAAGGAGTGGCCTTTGTCCAGCGGTTGCATATGTTCGAGCTATAAATGCATGCGCATGTAAGGTCTGGTTACATCAAGGCTCGGGCGATTCAGACGTCCCACCCGGGGGAAATGCACGTGTGCTACAAAGACAATGAGATCCAACTCGGGCTCAATTTGTAATACCTTCGTGCATTTATTATTCCTCTTGTTTACCTTCTTTTGTGTACGTGATTTTGTTTTGCTAATACTGTAGTGAGCTTAGAAATCCGTACCTACATATTTGAGTTGTAATTCATATAGTTTGTTGCATAATATTTTGTCGTCATGTGGTGCATGATGTTTTTTTTTTATTTGATCTCATTTGCCAGTGATTTTCACTATCTACTGAGCCTGTTCATACCTAGGTTGTGGGCGACTTACTTAGTCTTAATAGACACTGCTAAATATAAATATTTGACCTAAAGCGACTGCCACTTGATAGCCTACCTAACTATTGAATAATACTCATATAGCATTGTTTGAAACTGTCTGATTTCCGCGTCTGGCTACCCATAACCACTGTCATGTATTTGTTTGATAACCAAGCTGACAGTTTAATTATATCACCCATCCATAGGCTGACCGCAGGAAATGCGGCTTAACCACACAGATTGATTGATCCCCAGTGTACTGTTACTGTCATATAGGTACCTTTATTAATTCGTGTTCACTTAGAATAAGGTAATCCTCACTCTTCAAATTCAGATTAACTTAGAAGAATTATAATGCAAAAGGAAAACCTCTTAGTTCCTTAGTCACTAGTTACTTAGCTCTCATAATAATCCACTCTTAATAGTAATTAACGGTAAATACTTAGTCAATATTACTTTCTGAACTTAATACATAATTGAATCGTAAATGTATTCTAAGACACAATTACGATTAATAAGAATTCCTTAGGTTAATGTTACTGCAATTAATATACATAATTATATTAGGTAATCTAATAGTTTTGTTACTCATATAAAGGTAGAATGACACTATTGTTTTATTTAAAAGCTTTAGCAATGTTAATCTAGGTAATCTAGAGAGGTAATCTACACTATTACTCTACCCTATGCATATCTAGGTATAGGTTTTCATATATATTTTCGGGTCCAAATAATTGCCACAAGTGTTACTAAAAAAAAACTATTTCCCACAAAAAGTGTTTTATATAGGTATTTACATTTCAATGTAAATTTATCTTTGGCATAATTAGCGACGACCTTCACAGAAATAGTTCAGCTGGAACTAACCGATGCTGATATTCAGTCTGCTGGTCTTATGTATCTAAGTCCAAGACGGCAGAGGTAGACAAAGCGAACGTAGTATGGCGCTTATTCACCATCTTAGGATTTTATTAGGTAAATCTGCCTTAAGTTTTTTTTATAATTCTTGATATAGGCATTCGACGACGTTCACAATCATGTTTATAGGTACTGTATTTAATAATTATAAAGTTTGTATATTATTGTAAATGATTGGTCCCATGGAGGGACATGTTTGGTTAAAAAAAGGTCATAAAAGAATAGAGAAAAAAAAAAGTGTTTTAATTATAATAGTGTGCACACATGGAATTAGTTTTGTTTGACCTCTGTTCACAATCTTTTCTATAAGATAAAAAACAAAGCATTAAAATACATTAATAACAATACAAATTGTTCCAAAGATCACGATAAGTTGATATAATATAATATTTCATGATCGTATATCTTACAAAGTTTTATGTAGGAGATTGGTAGGATTTATCTAAGACGGGGACACGGGAAGTTCGGGAATGGTGGCAGCCGATTATCATAACCCGCTTCACTGCCAAATCCTTTCCGAAAACAGATCCCGGTGTATGGCAGGAATAATAAAATTCAAAATTGATTAATGTGAATCTTTTTCATAGGGAGTTATTTTACTTGGAAATATTTTTATTTTTCATAAATATAATGTTAATAAAACACGAGCATTTACGTTACTTAGGGAAAGTTGCTCTAGCAAAATGTTGAACTAAACAAAGTTGCCCTGATTGAATACGTAACTTTAGGTGCTGAAGCAAACCCGTGCAAGCAGCGTGGCGCACTTCCCAATGAGTTTTGTTTAATACATCTCCTCACAAGGCGGAACGCCTCTCCTCAATTATTTACGCACACACTCGCTTTCTGGCCCCCGTTCTTTTCATGTGGGACAAAAGCGAATTCAGGTCGTGGCAACAACGGAAAGATTGCAAAGGACATACCTATGTAGAATATAAGCAAGGATATGAGGTGAGCTTAAAGCTTTTAATATTAAGCGCCCAAACGCCGGGCCAACTTTATTACGCGATGCCGTCACATGCAAACAACTAAATACACGTAAATATAACATTATTATGACATCGCCCTGTTGGCATATTTTTTTATATTACGAGCAGTTTTTAATTCGCGCCCGTGCAAGTGTTCAAGCAAAGCAAAGCACGGAGTCCACGAGGCTGAAGAATATTACCGTGCTGTAGAAATAGGCGGAGTTCTTTATTTAAATAGGGATAATTATGATTTGCTGGGCCTTTGGTACTTCATAAAACCATCATAACACCACTCGTACATATGTTAGAACCGTGACGATGTCTCGTATGTCTCAGCATGTATACTCTTTGGTCGACACAAAGAACACGAGAATAGTGCAAATCTTTGACCATTTGGCAGCAAAGTAGTACGTAGTCAGTAGGAGGTCTGACTGTCGAGAAAGGCTCTCATTTGGTACTAATCAGCATCCGGCATGAAGTAGGTACTTAGAATAATTTTATAAAAATATCGAATACTCAAGCTAATAAGTCCATGCTAGTACGTAAGTAAATAAATATACCACCAGCACTATCCACTAATAAATAATAATTATGCAATCTCTTTCAGGCTTCCAGGGGTATTAATTATTAATACAATGTAAAATAATAAGTTGCTTGTGCCCATTTACCTACATGCATAAAATTTAATAAACGTTATTTAAAATACATAATTATTCATATCAGTTTTAAGGTAAATAAAGTTACAGGCATTATGACATTGCAAAAACTTTAAATAACAAAAGCCTTAAAGTTTTTGCAGGTGTGCCAGCTGGAAGAAGTAAGACCCCATACATTTCCAAAAGCAAGATCTTTACAAAAGCAACAATTGATTGACATGATTTGATGGACTGCTCAAGACTTTACAAGGAACTCATTTTACCGTCAATGCGAAATCCAATAAACGGGTTTCTTTTATCACCGTACTCCCATGTAAAACTGTTTATGTGGATAAAAAAACTCGTTCTACGTTGTAGTCCCCCCTGTTTGATATAGCACTGCGGAATAACCCAAAGTCCTTTTCAAATTCGCCCTTATTCTGGGCGCTCGATTGAACGTAGGTTTTTTATAGCGCGGATACAGTAATCTAGTTCAGGTGTGCTCTCGAAAAATCCTCTCGGATCTGAGGTCGCATACGTTTTCCGATTTTATTGCATATTGAGACGTACTATTCTTCAGATATATCCCCATAGCCCCGTATTATATAGAGGTCGTTCGCCGTTAAACTATTTGATACGAAATTTTGGGATTCCCATCCATTATCGTGTGTGGAATAAGTTTGAAATGTAATAGTAGATAGAGCTACGTAACAGAAATACCTAGATACTTATTTATTTCTCATTTTTTAGAAATTTTAGAGTTTTCTGTAATTATAAATTTTTAGTTTACCTAACAGAACTTTCTGAATCATGAAATATCAATTAACGTGCCATCAAGATTTACAACCTTTGAAAAATTTGAAATACATTCAAGCCGTAGTTATACGGTGGGTGCAAGGCACTAACACTAATACGGAAAAACAAATTAAATTTTACTTTCGCAAAGCACTTGCAATTATAATAATAAAATTTATTCCAATTTCAGTTTCATTTCTCACGGCACAATTAAAACATAAATCTGCAGCGACAAAGCCAAAGTGCAGCTAAATGTTTTCATTAGTTTCTCTCGTACTTTTGAATCTACTTTACAGATGGTCGGTCCCGGTCCCCTAACGAAGGAGTTCGTACTGATATCGTGGGAAAGCACTGCGAAGGCGCAAGGTGTATCTAAAATTTGCTTTTTATTCAACCAGCTGGCAACGATTCGAATAAAATTGCACGATTTCGGCGCTGCATTTTAAGCAAAAACTATTCTTATTCTCGCCTTACAACGCACAGTGCCGATGAATTATGTGTAGGTGCTGCTATCCTGGAATGTAAGTACATATTTATTGAAATCAAGGATGGAGCACTATTGCTTTAAGTATTATTTAAACTTGTATAGATAGTATTTAAATGCACCATTTTTTTCTCTATAGTCTATTGTTTATTTTTCTTTGTATAATTTAAAATTTCCCATCGATAAACAGATCACCAAGTTCAAATGTTGCATCATTAATATCCTATTGTATTCAAATTCAACTAGGTCTATTTTTGAAACAATTTTAAATTCTAACACAAGAATTTCGACCGTAAATTATCATAATAAATAGATGTCTGTAGGACAGTGTTCAGTATTGAAATCGAATTCGTCGTCATCTCGAGATCGTTATTGTAAAAGCATTATCTGGGATCGAGAGTTCGGGACTGGAATATAAATGTTGGGATCGCGACGGACGTTTAGAGCAATATGTCAGTCGGGAACGGTCGAGGTGTCTGTCATTCGGTCCTTCGCTGCAACTACTTTCAAGAGTACTTCTGCAGGATGATTGACAATCTTCCTGATACCCACGTCATAGCGATCCCTTGCCGTAAAGTGTGACGAATGCCCCGCTACTTGAATTAGATACTGATAGTGTCATTACTTGCAAACCGAGGGCCGTTAACGGAGAGAGATTTATGTCAACACACAAAAGGATTTCCCAAGTAGGCTTTGGCTACAACCAGGAGCTTCTTTTACAAAAAAATACGAATTCTTTCTTGATTGTTGATGGCTTATACCATTAAACAACTTTTTTTTTCATAGAGGAACATTATACTACTAAATTCCAGCTATATTGTCATTACATTACAAAATAAAAATATTAATCAAATGTCAATGCACAGTGGTGCAGACGCGTGCCGCCCGCATACCCACAGTTATTATTATTAGCGACATCAAAGTTTTTTCCGAAGGATTCACACGTTTTTTATTCATAGAATATCGATCTGGAGTTGACACTTGTTATTTGTGAGAGAGAGATATTCAACGTCGATTAAGTGTAAAAAGAAAATACCGAGACCCGGTTTGAATCTCTATAGATGCTTAGCATAGTAATGTTAATATTTGACGAATAGGTATCTCTGTAGATACAAAACTTATTTTTTGCTATTGCATAACACTAAACTGATTTTAACAACAATCTAATTCACCTGTCTCTCTTATCATTTTAATTAAATGCATAATGTAACTACTTATATTATGTATATTAATTTATATACATATTTGTATTTGATTTATTATTTATGCTAACCAGCAAATCTTGTTTATAATATACAGGTTTCATCCAGATCCTTAGGGAACTCTTCATGCACTCGTATAAAAACTATAGTATATCTCCTTTATCCTTCCTCAGGATCTTCTAAAACAATTACACAATAAAAAAATCTTCGGATCGAAGTTTGTATTTAGATAAAGTTTGGTATTGTTAAATATCTACATGTAATATTCTGCAAAAAAAACTCAATTTTACTAAAACACGGTCGCCCAGGTAGGTACCTACCTGCTGTTGCATATCGAAAAACGCATTTATTCTATGTCTCAAAATTTGCTTTGTTTATAGATTTAACTCTTCATAGTAGAGCCTGTTAGTTAATTGACATGTACCGCGTTGGGTTTCAGGCGCCGCGCTGCCGTGTTACAGCTTGCTACGTGGTGGAACATAGCTTTGATTTTAGGAAGTGTAGTCGAGCCGCGATATAGGATGACGTCACCCGCCGACATGTGCCATCGCATGTCACATGCGGGTGGCGCGCGTGCCAAACCACTTACGTTAATCGTATCCTAACATAATTGCTCCCCTATCACTTTATAATATGCGAATGTTTTCGAACTCACGCGGGTGTGGGATGAAAGTTCGCGACTTGAGATCAAGAGTTTGTCCAATTAAACAATTAGGTAACGGTAATGTGGAACTCGTGGAATTGGTAATTACAGTTATTTCACAAAACTCCTTTATTAGAAATGTTACTCTTTGTTAACGAACTCACACAATGCCTGATTATCTGTTACAAAAGATAAGAGAGCTGTGAATACGTCTGGGGTAACTATTTTGTTGACCTTGTACCTACCTACAGCTTGAATATCATGAAAAGAAAACTAGAGTTACACACACATTTATCTCGCTGTTAGGGCGACTGTTAAGAAAAAAATAAAATAAGGTAACCGCCACAAAACGCAAAAGACGTTGCGATCACCCCAACCCTTCGCACGTTAAAATATACGAAGACTCCTTAGGTACCTACGCGTACGCCTCGATATCTGCGAGGTCATCCCTAAGATCAGAACCGTTAAATAAATCCGGCTAATCGCTACAGCACGGGATCCTCTCGCATTGTCCAGACGTTGAATGCCTTCATTGTCTACGGAAGGTGCCGGGAACACCCGGTGACATAACGTCGTAACCGCTGCAAGGAGCTCAAACATTTTTTATTCAAAAGCAAGGGGACTAAGAACAGAATTTTAAAGGATCCATACAAGAAAAGCTTGCACAAAACATACCAAGGTAGACAAGATTGATGTAACGGTCGGTGGCAAGTTTGCGCACGTGCTTGGGCCGGCTGCGTCTTACTCCTCTTGGTTGTAACATAAAAAATATTGGACCAAACATAAAGAATACGGCTATGGGTTCTTTGTATAATATCGACACTGATAACACTATTTATTTTTATTCTGGTAATACAATAAAAAATAAGGTTCGACAGACCCAACAAGCATTTTGAGAATTAGGTCTATCTATGCAGGAAGTTGTTCTGAATAAAATGTATTGATTGCGACCGAAACGACCAGTAAGTGGCTCGACAAAATGAATCTTTATCTTATGAATGTATACTTTAGATACAACCGAAGGCGTTAATTAAAGCACAGGATAATGAAGTATAGTATAGGTACGTTATATAAGGCGATGCCTTTTTTTTTTTTTTTTTTTTTCGGATGGGAAATCATCAAATGACCCCTCCCGCCGTGGGTGGGGCGGGTGGGAGTGTCAGACTCTTACTGACTAAAACCCATCCATGTTCCTTCCTCAGCCTTTTGTATTCCGGGGGCGCGGTATCTCTTTCGAACGTCCCGCAGCCCCGGCAGGCTATGGCCCTGGGGGAGGGCCCCGTCAATGATGCTGACATCTCTTTGAGGCGCGCGTGGAACACGAACGCGCCGTCGACGCGGGTCTGGTCCTTGCCGGACGGCGAGCCACCCATAGCTCACCGTCCGCAGCCCCGCGCCTACGGTGGCCGGGAGTCGTCTCGCGGCTCCCGACGCCCGTGGCGTCTCCTGCGGCGGCTGGGGCGTGAGGCCTGTCGCTCCCTCACGCGTTCCGCCGCCTCCTTCTCCAGCATTACTGCTTCGCAGAAGGAGGCGACGGCGTCCCATTCCGTCTCGCTCCGGACCATGGCCTGAACCAGGGCCGGACGCGAGAGGTCGCCGCCGCCGATCGCCCCTACGAGGACACGGCGGTGCTCCGCCCAAGCGGGGCAAACCCCCACCGTATGCTCCACCGTGTCCTCCGGACGATCTACACAATGGTGACACCCGGGCGTTTCCTCCCGCCCGATTCTGTGCAGGAACCTCCCGAAGCTTCCGTGCCCGGTGAGGACCTGCGTCAGGCGGTAGGTGAGGACGCCGCGGCGTCTCCCTAGCCACTCCTCAAAGAGGGGACTTACCGCCGCGATTGCGGCGTGCCCTGCGCTGGGTTGCAACAGCCGCTCTTTCCATTCCGCCATGAGATCACGCCGGAGCTCCGTCCGCCAAGCCGCGATTTGCCGCGGCGGCGGAGGTTCGCCCCAGCGTTGGGCCGTCGCGCGCCACTCGTACAGGCACGCGAGGACCCCCGCCTCCAGATCCCACGGCGGCAATCCGGCGAGGAGGCCCGCCGCCTCGCGGGATATAAGGCGATGCCTAAAATGTTAGAATTCAGACCTAGAAAACCTCCATTATTAAAAGTTATTGTAGTACCTACTGTCTCATCTCAAACTCAAATCATATTATTATTATAGTACTTATCAAACGTTATCTAGCTAGGAAGGTTACTTTCGAATTTATACAAAACTAGCTTCTGCCAGCGACTTCGTCCGCGTGGAATAGTGGTGCTCCGCTCCTATTGGTCTTAGCGTGATGATATATAATATATAAGCCTATAGCCTTCCTCGATAAATGGACTATCTAACACTGAAAGAATTATTTAAATCGGACCAGCGGTTCCTGAGATTAGCGCGTTTAAACAAAATGACAACATTTCCCTTCACTGCTCTGCTCCTATTGATTGTAGCGTGATGAAAAGTATACTATAACCATCTCAGGAGTATGACAAATAATTGTACCAAATTTCGTTAAAATCCGTCGAGTAGTTTTTGTTTCTATAGAGTTTATACAGACAGACAGACAGACAGACGGACAGACAGATAGACAGACAAAAATTTTACTGATTGCATTTTTGGCATCAGTATCGATCCCTAATCACCCCCTGATAGTTATTTTGGAAATATATTTCATGTACAGAATTGACCTCTCTACAGATTTATTATAAGTATAGATATATATCTATGAAAATGCGACACAAATGTCACAAAATATATATTTTGTGACATTTGTGTCGCATTTTCTTTCGTAGTGTAATGTTAACATAGGACTCATAGGACTGCTTACCTATAGGTACCTATGTATTAAAAAAAAACTAACGTGAGCCGCGACGTCACGTTGGCATACATAAATATCAAAGCGAGTATTACTTTTACTGCATCGTAAGCAAAAACATGTGCCAACGAAAGTACATGAACGTCGAAAGTTATTGTATATTTTTTATAGACCCAGTAAAGTCGGTTTGCTCAATAGATGGCTCAATGATAAAGACAGTTGGAAAGGTCTGAATTCTTTGTCGGAAAGACTACACGGCATTGACAATATTTGGAGCGGAAGATTTTGTGATTTATGTTTTTGTTCGCTTATAAAATAAATATGCTTTAGAACTGTCTGCACGGTCGCAGATTTGGCGATGGCAAAAGCTCTTATGTCGGAAATAGGCAGGCGAGACAAGGTTTTTTTTGTTAGAACGTGTTGTAGGTGAAGTAGGTGGTAGTTCATATATACATAAATCAGTGAGGATAGGTAAGTACCTACAAACTGAATCTATAAGTTAGGTATCGGTATAACAAAGTAAAGGTGTTTTTTTTACTAACAATTGTGGCCCAACAATGGTACCTTAAGATTAAAAGTACGAAAATACGGGAAAAAAATTGCTGATCCTGAAAAAAAATATTGGATTAATTTTATGCATTTGTACCCCCTGAAATTTTCAAACGAAATGCCAAAACTTGCAACCCTAGAATTTTAAATTGACTATCTCGTGATTCACTTTCCGATGATGCGTTTCGTTGCTTAATTTTATAAACGTATCAAAACTTAAAAATATACTGTTCATTATTTTATTTTGTACTAAAATAAGTTTTTTTCCCACCTTACTTTTTCGTGAAACGTTATGTGAACAAAAATTAAAAAAAATAGTTAGCATTAGATGTTCAGTTCCATAGGTGGGCACCTTAGATTATATACATTATATACATGTATACAATCTAAGGTTTAGGAAGTTTCGGTTTAGAAACGTGTAAAGTCATTTTGTAAGTAGGTACTTTCTAAATTTATCTTAGACACCACTGATTAAAGGAAAACAACATGAGGAAACCTGGACTTAAAAGTCTGAATTCGCCAATCTGCCTTAAAAAAATGTGGTGATCAATGCTCGTGCTTTCTCTATATGAAAAGAGGCCAGCAGTGGAATAGTAAATAAGCCGATGATGACATGATACTCAGTATGAGGGCTGGATAATAGACAAAAATGTGGAAGTCACCTTTTCCGTATACCTACTTAGGTTATAAACCCTTTTCACTTATAAATAATACATATAATTATCATAAGTCCCCTATATTCTAGAACAAAAAATATAACCGGAACACATCACAAAAATCCGCCAAAAATTCAACAAATTCAACAAACTGACCGTAAGTCAGTGGTCACCCGAGTAGAAAGGGATGTAGTCCTGTTTAGCGCCATCTCGTAAGAGCACGTCATCAAAGCATCAGTACCCTATCTTGTTGTGCATAGGCACTGGGAGTGGGTGCAAGGAGGTGTATTGTACATGCAACCCTTGAAAGAAAAAAAACAAAAAGATATAAACATATTTTTTTACTGTTTGTACAAACACTTGACGTCTAGTCTTTAATAATCTAAGTTGTTGTCCAAAGGACAATCGGCTAAACTAATACTAATGTTCCCCACTGAAAGTTTAGTAAACCCCCTGAAAATTTTCCTGCCGGCGCCCATGTTGTTGTGTATCCTACAAGTAATATATTTAGTCAGCGCCAAGAGATAAAGTTAAGCATACCTTAGAAACCTTACCCGGTTTACCCGTTTAAGAGATGTGGTGCCATACACAGACACACAGAGATCAATCATTGAAACAGGTATCACACCATATTAAATCAGGGTCCCTAAATCATAATTAAGAGAAGTGTACTAAAAGAAACACACTTCAGTGTCGTAAAGTGACTCAAAATTCAGGACCGTGATTCGGTGTAGTTTAATAACAACCCATTCTTTAGGTTGAGGGTAAAAAATTAAAATTGAGATGTTTTTACACAAAACGACACAGACTGTAACATTGAGCATACATCTGGGGGGCTAGACAAGTGGCAAAACGCTAACGCTAACGCTATAGAATAGAAAACAAAATGTATGGGAATGACATATAGCTAGTCGTAAACGAATGTCATTCCCATACATTTTGTTTTCTATTCTATAGCGTTAGCGTTAGCGTTTTGCCACTTGTCTAACCCCCCTGAGCTAGCTGTCACGAAATAGGTTACTCATGCTAGGTGCGTTTCCAGTTATATGTACAAGCTTCTTGGTCAGCATACATTGAAAAAGAAAATTATTAGTAATGTCAAATGTCAAAGTTACTGTCAGTCAGTCAGTGGCTATCTGTGGTCAGTGCGCCAAAATCGCCAGAATACAAATCGACGGAAGATTTCGTTTATATAAATTTACTTTTCAATTTGAAATTACAATTTGCTACTTGGCGGATTGGTTGAGTTCTGTATTTTTACCTTAGTAGGTACTTATAAAAACTGTTCAATACTAACTGATTTAAGCTGTATTTGCAAAGTAAGTCTTAATATACTTTTTAATAACTATGTAGGTAGGTACTAATATTCTGTCCACAATATTTATGTATCTACATAATACACAAAACTACAAGATACTCAACTCAAAATGTCGAACTTCTTGTAACTTACCCACAGATATTTTGCTAAATAACACATACTAGTTAATATCAATGAACATAAAATTTTATTAGCCAGCAAATTAAAATTAAATAGTAGGTAACTAACTACATAGTACCCATAAAGAATATCTTATATTTTCAGGCTCTAAAAATGACAAGGAGGCAAAGACAATTGAAGCAAGGAATTAATATCAAGAAACTTTCTAATGAATTAAAACAATGCCGGGTCTCAGATGAGCCAGAGCGGCCTTTCGTTGATCCAACAGGTAATGTTGTTTTAGAGAATGCTATTAAACCTGAACTTCTTGCAAAGTGGCCAAAACTCAAACTTAAAATACCACCAATATTTATACATAAACCAATAGACTTTGAACAACACGTCAGGAAAGTATTAAACATGGGTATAAAATTTTTTCAACCACACCTCGGAAAAAATTACACGAAAATTACTTGTGAATCTTTAAATGACCACAAGCACATGATAAAGTATTTGGAAAAAAAGAAATTACCTTTCCACACATTTGGAAATCCTTCAAAACGTAAAATGAAAGTGGTTATTAGAGGAATGCCAATAGAAACAGAATTGATGAAAATCAAAGAGGTTTTGAAATCAGTTTCTATTCCTGTAATAAGAGTGCATAAAATGCACACTAAAGAAGAAAGAAAGGACAATACCATGCTAGTTCTGGCTGTAGTACCTTACGATGATGAAGGAAAGATGATTTTAAAAGTAACACAGTTGTTGGGACACAATGTTAAGTTGGAGCCTCCAGTAACAAAACCTAGACAATGTTATCGCTGCCAGAAGTGGGGCCACTCCCAGCGTTACTGCCATGGGACTGTGAAATGTGTAAAATGTGCTGGAGACCATCTGTCCAAAAAATGTGACAGGATCTCAGATCAGGAGCCACTAAAATGTGCTAATTGTGGTGCCAACCACACTGCCAATTATAAGAACTGTGCATTTGCCCCGGGCTCAGAGGAATATAAATTGATGCAAAAAATCAAAATAACCATAGCTTGTTATAAACCAGCGCAGCTTGTTACTATGGAGAATTGCAATACATTATACCGAAATGAGGATTAAGACAATATCTCTTCCAAAATCATATTTTAAAAGATCATATAACTTTTTATAGTAATAGAGTTTTCACTTATTATTTTTAATTTTTGCTAGTATTAGAAAAAAAAAACATTTATTTGCTAAGATTACCTATATCTGTTCAAGAAACTGAGAAACCTTTATACGTCTCACCTTAACACTCCATTGTAAAAGCCATTATTTTTTTCTTTTATATACAACACTATTAAGCATTTTCTTTTTTTCGTAATTCATGTCTAAATATTTTTTTAAAACACATTTGTATAAGTGACTTGTTAATTGTTTGTATTAGACTTGGATAAATGGTAAAAAATAAATAAAAAAATATAAACAAAATCTTTGTATTTGTATCTTCTTAAAAAATAATATTGCATTGTTCTTTTTTTAAAGTTAGACCTATTAGTTAAACCTATAGTAAAATTATTCTAAGTACATACATCTATTTATATTTACAGACTTAATATTCGATTAATACTTATTATTTACATTTAACATAAATATTCTGGTCACAAACTTTTGATACTCTGCTTAACAGCGGTACTTAAAGCTGCTTCGTTTTTCACGTCATCGATCGGCGTTACTAGAACCTGTAAACAAAATGATGAACAATGAGTTATTTAATTCATTCATTTATTTCTGCAAATAGATTATTTCAGATATATTTACATGTCAATATGTTTTGATTTCTAAAACAAGCGAAGTTTCACACTTCGGCCGATATTTTTATATGTATTGAACGTCACATCATTAAAAAATCGTGTATATTGGCTTAGGCACTAGGCCGTGAAGGCTCAAGCATTCTTGTAAAAAGATTACCTGTAGCTTAAGGTTGGTTACTGATGTTCTTGAACCGTCAAGCTGTTCAAGGACTCTGTCTAAAGTTTCTACGAGGCGATCAGCATCTTGAGTTGAGAACACCATGGGTGGTTTAAACTTCAACACGTTGCTGTCGGGACCATCCCGACTTATGAGAATCTTTTCCTCCCTCATCCTATAATTATGATATTTTCATTAAAATAAGTACACCATAAAGGATAAAATCTACGTTAAGAAATCGTTTGTCATGGTATGGACTGGTGGAAGGAACGACAATAAAGATTCCGAGTTTGAACTTGGATGGCTTGAGGACTAAAGGAAGGCCATTTACGCTGGATGGACGATATTACGAGGCTAGAAAGAAGGTTAATGATGAGATGACTGCTGACAGAAATATATGAAAGAATAAATAATGTTGGAAATTAAAAAGTACCTATTAACAATATGCTTAGCTTCCGCTGTTGCTGGCGTCCTGGTTTCCCTGTCAGTCACCAATTCTACTCCCACGAACAGGCCCCTACCACGAACGTCGCCAATTAGGCTGTGCTTATGCTTCAGTTGTTGACAGCGGTTCAATAAGTGACTGCCGACGCGGTTCGCTCGCTCCATGAGACGTTCTTCTTCGATCACGTCGAGGACTGCGTTTGCAATCGCGCAGGAGACAGGGTTACCGCCGTACTGTAAAAAAGTTATAATAAAGATGCTATTGTGTTAAAAGTTTAGACAATAATGTACCTACCTGATAATAGAGTAGGCTACCGTATTTTTCACCGTATTCCCTTTATTCAAATTCTGGACTACAGATAATATATATTTCAATATCGACAATAATTTGTATCAAACACAATTTTTTTAAGTAGGTATCTTCAAGCATTTTATACGAACAAAACAGGTAGGTAGGTTACCTTCACACACACACACAAAAACAATATTCGTAACTAGCAGATAGCGTAGGTTAATATCTACGTCTGGCGCTGTATATGATACGATACTGTTTCAATCAGATCGTTTGTCAACCAATTATATCTTCAATCAAATTAATTTACGCTAATAAGTTGTTATTTTTCCATTGGGAAATAACATAGCTGGACTCTTTCGACAAAGGTGCATTTTATACTTCCCCTTCCCTCATTTTGCTAGATACCGGTTAATATAGTGAATTTCAGTTACCTAATTTTCAATTATTATTCAAAGGACTTCATATAATTACCGTATTAAAATACTCCACTCCAGTATCAGCGAAACTTTTCGCAATTTCAGGTGTAGTGATAACAGCGGCAACTGGATGACCATTGCCCATTGGTTTGCCCATAGTAACGATGTCTGGTACAACGTCTTGCGTCTCAAACGCCCACATGTGAGTGCCAACACGGCCGAATCCGACTTGGACTTCATCGGCTATGCACACACCGTCAGCTTCGCGAACGTGTCTGAAATCATAAGAAGGATTTTGAAAATCTAATTTTCTTCTACTTTTTACCTTGCAATGCATTAAAGAGTTAGTTGACAAAAATTATAACAGACCGCTTTGAAATCGGTTTATCCATTTGGGAGCTACAATTCATTAAAGTTATAATAACATCTTTTACGATACCATATTTTATTACCATCCTTTTTATCAGCGGATAATAAGAGAGGTATCTTCAAATCATCTACAGTAATATCAAAGAGTAATAATATAAAATGTGCCTCTAATATGTTGGTACCTATTCATAAGACGAGAATTCCTATGCTACTTGTAAATAGAATAGGTACAAGGCCAATTGAGACACAATTATTGACATTATTATTTTAAGTAGCTACAATCTATCAATTGCTAGGTTGCTGCTGATAATTCAGTTTCACCTACTTATGTTTAACAAGCGCCAAATAGTTTTACCGTTTACCATCTAAGTTTTTCCATTATAAATATCCTTAGTATCTAGTCCATCCTTAGTCACAATATATAAACATACGACGACCTGAGTGGTTTAGTGGTCAACATGCCGGAATGCCACGCAAGGGGTCCCAGGTTCGATTCCCGGCCGGGCAGAAATTGAAATGATGAATTTTAATTTCTGTAGCGGGTCTGGGTGTTTCTATGTATAATATGTATGTATTTATAAAAATATATAAGTAGTATATCCGTTAAGCTAGCACCCATAACACAAGCATGCTTGCATTGCTTACTTTGGGGCTAGATGGCGCTGTGTGAAATTGTCCAAAAGATATTTATTTATTATTTATTATTATTTATTATAAACAAGAAAGATCACGATATCAAATGGGTTTCGTAAAAAGTAGACTAAATTAGTTAAACCATGTAAGTACTTAGTACTCAGAAATGCACTTAAAACAGAAATGAAGTGTGAAATACTTACTGGAAAACTCTTCTAAGGTATCCATCAGGTGGAATAATTTGACCTCCGCAACTTTGAAGGCTTTCCGCAATAAATGCACAAACACCGCCATTTTTGCGTTTACTCTCTTTGCAGATCTCGCCGATTTCGTCAGCGTAAAGTTTCCCTAACTCTTCTTCATTTTGAGAGTCGTTGGGATAGGTGTATTTGCCTCTGTATATGTCGGGAACAGGTGCCTGGATGGAGTAATGAATTATTAGACAAGTCTTCGTTTTTATAAATGTCGCAATTATTTTGTGAAATTGATATTGGACGCTGCAGTTATCTTGAGCGCAAATAAGTAAGACTAGAATAGACTTTTATTACTTTAGATAAGCGAACAAAGATTAAAATATGCTGATCATTTTAGTGGCTAAGTCAGTGTGATACAGATTTATCAGATTTGCACTGCAGGCAAAATCTTCATTTTAAAAAGGCATCACTTAGATACAGAGCGTTAATACATTAACTATCAAGTATAATGACTTATGCTCATTTTGCGTCAAAGAGATTATTTTTATCATATTTAATAACTAAGTAGACTGCTATCTGTATTCTTACGTAATATCTTTCAAATATAGTCTCGAGATAAGAACAAAGATAATGCTTGTCCTACTAACTTCGAGATTGTGTGCAACCCAGTCAATGTGTGTAACTTACCACATGAACCCACTCTGGCTTCTCTGGCCCTCCGGGTAGGTTAAATTTGTAGGGAGACACATCAATCATAGACGTAAGATGGCCATGATACGCGCTGTAACAAACAGGCGCTAGTAGCACCCTAATAACACTTCGACTAGCTCGAAGTAACGACAAAAGAACGATGGGGATATCAGTCTCAAACCATTGTTTGCCTCAGTATTATGCGTCATAGATAAAGCTTATCGAGCATGTTTAATTAAAGATTTAGCAAATCTATATTCAACGATCTCCACACTCTAGTGGTTTTGAAGGGAAAGTGATCACTTCATTGCTACCATACCGATCATCTGGATGCGATCACTAGTATATTTTTCGCTCCTTGAATGTATAGACGATATTGATATGTAGCTAGGTAATATACGACTGCTCAAAAAGTGACTATTTCCTAAATAACAATAATGTATGTTAATAAAAAACTCACAAAAAAGTTACCTAAATGCCGATAAGTTTCATCTTACAATTTTAATTCCCGAGTATTCCTAACAAGAGATAGCCCCGAAAGTTAATATAAGATAGATAGAATAAAAAATACTTACTGGTCTAACGTAATAACATCTTTGTTCTTGGTGTGAATCCTGGCGAGCCTCAAAGCAAGATCGTTAGCTTCCGACCCTGAGTTGACGAAGAAACAAACCGAAAGTGGTTCTGGCAGGGTTTTGACGAGCCTTTCGGCAAGGATGACAAGTTCATCGTGAAGGTATCGATTGTTAGTCGATATTAATGACATTTGGTTTCTGCCGGCTTCCACAACATGCGGGTGGCAATGGCCAACTGCAATAAAATAATAGGTAAATAATTAATTAGTTATAATCTTCAGTGATAATAAATTACATGTCCACAAACGTACAAATTCGAACTGCCCTTAAATGTACACGCAAAAAATCACCTATCTAATTCGATAGCCATTCTAGCGAGCGTAAACGAGCGTTAAATAATGCATAATGCGCAAAGAGATAACAACATTAGCAACACGGGTACCTACCGTGTGCAACATTGTTGATGCAATCGAGATATCTTTCGCCTGTTTCATCATACATGTACTGGGCGACACCACGTACAATTTTCAAGGGAGACGAACGAAAGAAAAGTTGGCACGCGGCACTGGAACAGACATTTAGTTATTGCATTGTGAATAAAAAATAAATAATTACAATAAATAGGTAATCAGACATTTATTTTAATTGTTTCTTTGTCGATCAAACTTACCCAACGTGTTTTTCACGAAGCCTGATAGTTTCAGATTTGGGCATGGACTGTAGATAAGCCATTTTTATTTGTTTTATTTTTCTTATATCTGTAACAAAATAGTCATTTATACACTCAGTTTAAGGAGATAAAATGTGTATTACCTATATTAAATAAGTTATATTATACACACTTGTCTCGTTAACTGGGGGTGAATGACCCGTTTTTAGGGTTCCGTAGTCCGACAAGGAACCCTTATAGTTTCGCTCTGTCCGTCTGTCTGTCTGTCTGTCTGTCTGTCCGCGGCATAGCTCCGTGGTTTTTGTTATTAGAAAGCTGAAATTTGGTATGAATATGTATATTGATCACGCCGAGAAAGTGGTAAAATAAAATTTTGAAAAATATTTTTTTTTAGGGTAGCTCCCAAACATGTAAAGTAGGGATGAATATTTTTTTTCTCGCGTTCCCCTTCGTGTGGGGTATCGTTAGATAGGTCTTTCAAAAATATTATGGGTGTGTGAAGACCATTTTTCAGTTAAGCGAGCCATTTGCGAAATATCTAGATTTTAAGTGATTTTTTTTTGTTCGATACGAGTTACCCCCCCTCTAACTTTTGAATGGCTGTACCTAGAAATGTGAAAAAAATCACAGACGTAGTACATGTAATGAAATTACAAGGAAAACTATCACGGCTAAGTAGGCTTAACCGGTTACAGAGTTATAGTCGACTAACTAACTCCTACTACGGAACCCTACTGCGCGTGGCCCGACACGCACTTGGCCGGTTTTTTATATTTTTTTGGCAATGAAATCACACTGTAAAAATTATAGCTACTATGATGGTTTATGAAATCTAGCCCGCAGGCAGACAGACGGACGAGCGGTAGCTTAAATAGGTCCCATTGACACACTACTCGTAGCCACTAGCTTTCATATTATTGAAACAAATTACGAAATGTTCTATTGTATAGCCTGGTCGCTTACCTAGGTACGATCAAGACTAAAATAATATTCAAAATCCAGATTGTATTCGCAGATAAAATAGAAAAAATCACAAATCCGCGACTCTTGCATCGGTATTATCAAGGGCAAAATACATTATGGCACAATGACAACTAGGTACTGAATATAAATGTATGATTACTACACGGTGTCATTGTTTACTAGATGTTGCCAATATTACTTAATCACTAAACAGGAAGACGGCTTTATCAGCCGCTATAATTATACTGTTGTGCAGTTGCATGAAGTGCACCTTGCAGAAAGTTTAAAATTTTATTTTTTTGTGCGTTATCTCTCAATATGGGTTGAGTTAGAGTCAAAATACCTCTTGATAGGTACCTACTGTTAAACCAACGAAGTATGAATCACGAGTTCATGATTGTACTTACCTAGTTAATCCTAAGCACGGGCAATTGTGAATAATTTAAAATTACACCCTATGTTTGCTGAATAATGAATGGTCGCCAAAAAAACTTTACTGTACCTAAGTACCTACTTGACTGCTATTAATAATGCCCATAAAAAGAAATTATTAATAATCAATTCATTATTATATTTTTAATATCAATAATGTATTGATCGCTTAAATTAAAAATAAAACTTACCGGTAAACAACTAAAATTAAAACTACTGTTAAGGTGTGGTAATGTTACGTTTGATACAAACGTAACGCGACAAGCGCGACGTGAGAGCAATAAATGTAGAACTATTTTGATGTATGTCGATTTTATACAGGCAGGCGGGGGCGCGCACGCCCTCCGCGCAGCCAATGAACATAAAACCGCTCATATTATCAGTGCAGTAGCGTCGAGATAACGTTACATGATGACAAAAGTCACCGACCACGCGGCCAGCGTCACGCTGCCATAGGATGAGCGCATGAGCATTTAAGGCGAAGACAAATTACAAATAGTTTATAGAATTATAAGTTTTTAAATTAAAAACCAATTCCGTCGATGCAATGACTAAAAAAATTGTTTGTAAGGTAAAGGTACCATAACGAATACCATACCATAACATTTGTATACCTTTTAGTACAATTAATAAATAATAACTATGTCATGAATGTATCTCTTTAATGATACTAAAAAACTTTGAATCGCAAAAAGATTTAGAACTTTTAAGTAGTTGTACGTATTGGAATATAAGATGCTTAATTTAGAGTAGCTACTTCGCTATCATTAGCATGTTTAATTAATTCTCAAACGAGAACAACTAATTAATTCGTTGCATAGATATCATAGGCACTCTGTTTGCAAATATAGGCTAATGTCGACTTATCAGCTCCCAGATATTGTATATGTTCATTAGACTTGTCTTTATAATAATAAATATAATTTACTACATGCAATTTCTCACTTCATTGTCCACCTACCATATAATTACAAATTTACAAGCAGGACGGTACTTAAAAAACTATATAAAAAGTTATCGACCTATGTAGACACGTAATTGCGGTAGTAAACCATAATTTGTTGAAAAGAAAAGCGTACCTACTTATTACTTCATAATCATAAACCATTAAGATAAAAAATAAATATTATTGTCAACAAGTTCCTAAGTACCAAACAAAAAAAACACATATTTAGCTAGTTTAATTTTTGCTATCTGTATGATACAGATAGCCAAAAATTAAACCTAGATACCTACAGACTTTGAAACTGTAAAGTACTTATATAATTACATACCTAGACCACAACTGACACAATAAAGTGGGTTAGGTGCGCTCTTTTTATTATTTTGAATACCATGATTAAATCGGAAATATCACTACACGTAGAATTAACATATGTTAATACCTATCTTTATTATCTCAACGAAAGTAAAAGCAACTGAAAGTCAAAATCCATATCGATCATTGTTCTCTTGTCGCATAGCAATAACATTCATTGAAAGGCAAGTGTATCTTTTCTTACAAAGACAATGTCAATCTACTGTAGCAAATATAAAAAATAAAAATATAGGTAGGTATTTATTTATTAGATGAGACAAAACTTTTGTCTTTTTTTCCTAACGTTACGAGTATAGGTATTAAAAAAATATCAACACTGTTGATAGTGCACACACTGTAGCGATAGTATCGTTAAGTAATAGTAGTAGTTAAACATTACTTAAACAAACACCTACCTATATTCGTATGGAAAGGTTACCTTCAGTGGGATTTTCCATTTACACATCTTATACAGCATGTTTTTTTAATAAAAAAAATACGCACTAACACATTTGATGAACATCCGGTCGGAAATTAAAAGGTGAAATGGATTTTTAACGCGAAAAAACATTATGGTTTCACATTTATTTTTTTGTTTCGTTATTTATGTTTTATTATTTACTTTCAATTAAAATAACGACCACAACAGGTTCAATTTATTTAGGTAGGTAAGTAAAATGTTTTTAACAGCGGATAACAAAAGAAAAGCCTTGCCAATAATATTTTTGATGTGGTTGTACCTTCAGGTCCTACGTAGCTACGTATTTAGTCGATTCATGAATCCTTCCTTCTGTGTCGTACATTTGGTTCGTAAAACTATAAAAAAACCAGTCTCAGTGATATCATCACTTTAACGTGACGTACAGCGTCCTAAGTAGGTACTATTTACGTTAATAATAACTAATTGAACTTATTCATCAACATCGGTCAAGTCATTAGGATTTATTAGAGCCTTGAAAAACAAGTGTAAAATGTGCGCAAAACAAAAACGCTCAGCAAAAGTACCTACTTAGGTAAATAAATAAATTGTTATTTTTTACTGCAGCAACTGCGAGTAGGTGTCAAATATGACGATTATTTAAGCTATCTCACTTACTTACGTAAGTACCTTATTGTCTTACATAATTCAGTCGCAATATTTTAGATATACACATTCCCACAAAAGTACAATTTTGTTATTACTCCTCTACGGTTGTATTTGTAAATCATCTTAAATACTCTCATAATTATTTAATTATTTTTTAATACACAATGCAATCAAATACAGTTTATGGCTGGGACTGATGTTTACTACGGCTATTAGGTACAATAAATATGTAAGGCGATCAGTAAATACCTAACTAGTACGTCAAACATGCTGGTAAATACCTAACTAGCACAAATAAACTAAGCTAAATGCGTCAGATTATTTACTTTATCTTTGATGAATATAATAATAGTACTGTTAGATAGCAAGGACGTTAGCTTTGGTTTTATCATAGTTATTAGATACGTTATTCTATCATATTGTTACTAGGTTGTTTAGACTTTGGATGGTGAAACCGTGGTCCTAGCACCTACGATTTTTGGACAAGTATTTGTACGTTTATCACATATTTATTTCGTTTTTTTTTCTCTACTCTACTGCTCTCTTTGGGTGCTACGAGTTATTCTACGTTACAAATATTTGAATGATGATGATCTCTTGATATAACTAGATATTTACCGCTTTCAGTAAACTACCTAACTCGATTTCGGTACATATAATCATTGACTTATATGCCTATAATATAATACACTCACAGGCACAATTAACCGCCCACCTATATCATTCGTCACCCTGTTTGTTTACGTGAACTATGGCTTATCAACTGTTTTGTTTTTTGTCAAGTGCGTACTCTAACAATAAATTAAACACTTATACCCTTATTTCCTTTCCTAAATTTGTGTCACCGAAGGGTTTATGGAATTTAGTCGTTGTGCGACATTGTTGCAGTTGTGTTACCGTGTTAACATTTCCTGTTCTGTACTGCCATAGTGTGCGAATATTGTTTAATTTGATATTGCAGTGTTCGCTCATTGTTTGTGACTGTAAAAAATGCCACTCGATGCAACTGGTGCAGCTAGGGCAGTGGCTTTAGCTGACGCTGGGTACAGCCAACGTCGCATCGCTCTTACACTCGGTGTACCTCGAACTACGGTACGAGATGCTATCAGACGATTTCAGGAGACAGGTTTATACACCCGCAGGCCAGGACAAGGCCGACATCGATGCACTTCAGCTCGAGACGACCGCTTCGTTGTCAGCAATATGTTGAGAAATCGCTTTTCGACTGCTACTGAAGCTCGTACGCGTCTTTTTGAGGTGAGAAATGTCAGTGTAAGTGAACGTACCATTAGAAGAAGCCTGGCAGAAAGAAATCTGAAGGCTTTTCGTCCAGCCCGCGCCCCACAGCTGCTCCCACAACATCGTAGAGCTAGACTTGGTTTTGCGCGAGAATATGCTGATTGGAGGAATGGAAGGACGTACTGTTCTCAGATGAGAGTAGAATAGCCTTAAGAGGTCCAGATGGACGTCAGCGTGTCTACAGGCGTCAAAATGAAAGGTTTGCTCCATGCGCTATAACCGAAACAGTGGGTTACAAAGGAGGGTCCATAATGGTTTGGGGAGGTATCTCTTACGAGGCTCGTACTGATCTTGTTGTGTTTGATAGAGGCAGTGTGAATGCTCAAAGGTACGTGGAAGAAGTGCCTCAAGACCATGTCATACCTTTCGCACCGTTCATTGGTGAGAACTTTAGATTAATGCATGACAATGCACGTTGCCATACCGCAAGATCCGTCAGTGAGTACCTTAATGAGGTCGGGATTCAAGTTTTACCATGGCCGGCACGCAGTCCCGATCTTAACCCAATTGAGCACATTTGGGACAACCTCAAAAGACGTGTCCGAGCAAGAGTACCAGCTCCTACGACCTTAGAAGAGCTCAAAACGGCTGCGGTAGAGGAGTGGCACAATATCCCTCAATCGGATATCCAAGATATCTTGGATGGATTACCAAACCGGCTTAAAGAAGTCATAAGGGCCAGAGGCGGCAACACCCATTATTAATTTTATTTTTTTCTTTAAATTAGACCATTATTTATGATGTTAAATTTTTTTAACTTTCTTCGAAGATTTTTAGAAAATCGATTTTTGGTAAGCATCCCTTAATAAACGACTTTTTTTCCAACGCTATTGTTGTTTATTTTTCCTTAAGGGTAGTTTTTAACGTACCTCTCATTAAATGTGGTCTAAGCTTGTCAATTTCTTCAAATGGAAAGAAATACAAGGTGGGCGGTTAATTGTGCCTGTGAGTGTATATAGGTAAACTTTATTGATTTTACAAATAATTAAAGACACCAATTTATATTTTTGCAATAATATGTTAACTATGCGAATCAGCCGCTAAGACGTTGAATAATTTATAATATCATACCTACAGCTACGCAGTTTCTGTACCGGTAGGTGTGACACCTTGTTATTAATTTCCCTTCCTTATCAACGGTGCGAAATTGCGTTCATGTCATTATGTCGGAAAATGATAGTAAAATTGCAATCAATGTAATCTCTGTAGGTACATAATATGTAAATAGACACTCATGTGCGTATCACGACAAACTGCTATTTTCCAGATTACTTCCTTTATTTGTCACTATTGACTGTTTAATAACAGAAACATTAAATAACTAAACTGAACTATTAAACATTGGAAAATTCTCAGTCTATTTTTAACTTTCATTGATTACGAAATGTAAACAGTTTGTTTTCAAAGTCAAATTACCAGCTCATTAGTTTCGCGCCATATGACCAATTCCAATATCTTATCTACCCTTAGATTTGCGTACTAGGATTTTGACATTAGTTGTATGGACCTTATGTCAAAATTCTATCTCTGGTAAGGAAATCTAAGGATAGATAGGTTATTGAAACTGGCCGATATTCGTCTCCTCGGATACCGATAGCCTCGTCTCTTATTCGCACTTTAGAATCTGGATCACTTTAAGGTGTCAAAATAAAGCCTATCAAAAATATTAAAGGCTCTCGTGAACACCCTTTGTCTTCGCGGGAGTAACGATAGCTAACCAACCTCTGCTATTTATAAAATATCCGCAAGTTATTAAAAAGAATCTGATACATTGAATAACAAAAGTCTAGGAATCTACGAACATACTAAACATTGTTATGGAACCTAACATACAGCGTGCGTGGTGGAAGATTTTTTTTGTTATGAAAACAAGTTATTATTGTAGATTTATTTAACAAATCAATGAACTTACATTTGACTAGCACGTTTCTTCTATATATTTAGATTCAGCTATCAATGTTTACGTGCGTATGTACTCGCGAAGGTGATAAAAAGTTGTCATGTTTTGCTATCGATTCTTACGCACCACGTGTGAATCACGCCGGCCGCTGTGGATGCCATGCGTTCCAGTGGCCGGTGCGCCAGCCGCGCCGATCTTATCGGTGCTCCACCTAACCACGTACCAAATGTACACTTAAATTTTAGTGTTCCTTGCTGCAATCAGAAAAACTTAATCTTTAACATTGATTGAAAAAATATGTCATGGAATATAGCTACAACTGTTGGCTGTTTTCTCGGGGTCCCATTATTTTGTCGCAATCTAAAATAAAAAACAAAAAAAAACTCTAATTCGTATCAATCAGTGGATCTACGAGAAACAAGTTTCCCTGGTGCTCCCAATTTTATGAAAAATCTGGTACTAAAAATACAATGGGACCACTAGAAAACAGCCCAAATGCTTAGGTACCTCACTAAATAACTCTGACGAGCATCACATTATGTATTTTGAAGGAGGGCACTGAATCTCCTAAGAATCCAATTCGTAAGTCGGTGGCAAAATACTTACAACAGTTACTAAGAGAAGCCTACTTCTAGAGCAACGTTTTGGTTCACAAGCCTTTCAGCAAAACATAATTTATTTCTCTTTTCAGTGTCTTGGAAGTCTGTTGTATTTTTTTGTAAATAAGTTTTTTTTGTTAGGTACTGCAGCAAGTCACATTTGACTGCCGTTCAGCAGTGAATATGGGCTTCATGCTTCATGATGTAAGATTTATAGAAACGAGCCAGAGGAACCAGTTTCGTCTGTAATGTGTTTCATTTTGACGGCACGATTGGCGTAGTGGTTGTATCGCAGGTTCGAGCCCGCACGGGACATCAAAGATTGTATTATTCCGGGTCTTGGTGTTTGTGCAGGTGTAATGTGATTGTAAACACCCACGATGCAGGAGAAATTCCTAACGTTTATAAATAAAAACAAAATTGCATTACATCAGCATAAATAAGTTAAATTATGAATTTCTAGCTGTTTCCCGCGGTTGCACCCACGTTCTGAGGGAACTAGTACCTAGTTTACCTAGTTCGTGCACCCGACTAAGACGTTGGGTAATCCAATTACTTATAAACTGTCCAAGTCCATTCAATAGTTTTTGCGCCAAAAGAGTAACAATTTCACAAACATACATCCTCACAGACTTCACATTTTTTGAAGTTTTTTTAAGAGAAACTTTTTTTGTTAAGTTTCCTAAGCAGGCCTAATCAACTTAGTGTAAGGATCAAAATCATCCTATTTTTAAGATAATACGGAATCGAGCCATCCTGTGACTAAATCATGTATTATATCCGACCATGTAATCGGTTCGTGGCATCACTAATCATAATTTGAGCACATGCCTAGCCTAAGCTTATTTATATCGAAGCTACATAGATAGTCCTTCAGATAGTATTATTACTAACTAGCTTCTGCCAGCGACTTCGTCCGCGTGGAATAGTGGTGCTCCGCTCCTATTGGTCTTAGCGTGATGATATATAGCCTAAAGCCTTCCTCGATAAATGGACTATCTAACACTGAAAGAATTATTTAAATCGGACCAGCGGTTCCTGAGATTAGCGCGTTTAAACAAAATGACAACATTTCCCTTCACTGCTCTGCTCCTATTGATTGTAGCGTGATGAAAAGTATACTATAACCATCTCAGGAGTATGACAAATAATTGTACCAAGTTTCGTTAAAATCCGTCGAGTAGTTTTTGTTTCTATAGAGTTTATACAGACAGACAGACAGACAGACAGACAGACAGACAGACAGACGGACAGACAGACAAAAATTTTACTGATTGCATTTTTGGCATCAGTATCGATCCCTAATCACCCCCTGATAGTTATTTTGGAAATATATTTCATGTACAGAATTGACCTCTCTACAGATTTATTATAAGTATAGATAAAACGATTAATTGGGTATGTATCAGAACAGATAAACGGGCTCAAGTGGAAATCCAATAAAGCAATTAATTCAGAGTAATTAAGAGCGTGTGCCATATTTTACGCGCGTTCATTTTAGGTACCTGCAATCTGCATACTTGTTCTTGGTTTTCATCAATTTCAACTAGGACTTACTCGATTTTACTTTTGACACAAGACAGAGATATTATTCTATGTAAAACACTGGTACTCAGCTACATCTAGTTAGTCTGAAAGCCGAAACCAACATAGTTGGGAAAAGGCTAGGCAGATGATGATGACTTACGAATCTCATCATTCAGGCCAGCCATTTTGGACGACAGTGATATCACGATAATAATCTCTTGACATTGCATTATCTCTTGCCGTGCAATGTGAACCATCCCTCTTGAGATAACCTTTGTTGGGCACAAAATCTGCATTTTAAATCTCGAACGACATATTATTTATCTTTGCATACGGTTGCTCTAATCTGCATATTGCACTTATGACTAGACTACAAAAATAAAACTTATATCAGTAGGTACCTACCTAAATGCTATCAAATTTTCAACAATCGCGTACGTATCAGTATGATAGTGTGATTCTATGGATGGCCGATCATCGTGTTATCTTAAGCCGATCTAGCAATGAATGGTCGTTTCTCAATTGTTTTGCCTAGATAACGCCGCCGCAGTTCATTTGTAATTGAACAATCCTTGACTATGAATTGGCTCGTGATAAGCCAAGAATTATTTCCTCACAAAAATTAGTACATAGATGAATGACCATAACTAGCATTAATGACCTGACCTACTAGATAAGAAAATAGAGATTGATAAATAAGATCATACAATATTTTATACTTTCATGGGCATCATTTCGTTGTAAAAATGACTGAAAATAACTGTTTCACCCGTGTCTTTAGTGAATTCTCCACTCGCCCCAAAATCCTTTAGGAGTGAATGCTTATTAATACAACACAGAAAGCATCAACTGCCAAAATTGTAAGTTTTAAGGTTTCGACTCTGCCTTAATGATTCAGTCAGGCAGGACAAGCTATTATAAGCTACCTGTATATATGTAATAACAATAAGTAAATCAAATATTAATAGTCACAGTAACTTCCGTTTATAATATGCTAAGTATTTGCTTATCAGTGTTTATGTATTTACTACAATATTGCACATTCAAGGCCTATGTGTACAAATAGGAAACCTTTACTAGGAGGTCGAGTGATTCTGATAGCGAATAACCTGTTAGGCTGATCAGATCATATTGCTTGCTTTTTTGGATTAACCAAGGAATTTGTAAAGGTATCAGAAAAGCTTCATACTTATTAATTAAATCCTTACTAATATTATAAATGCGAAAGTAACTCTGTCTGTCTGTTACGCTTTCACGCCAAAACTACTGGACCGATATAAATGAAATTTGGTACAGAGATAGAATAGACCCTGAGGAACAACATAGGCTACTTTTTACCCGGGTGCGCTAAGTAGTTCCCTCGGGATGCGGGTAAAACCGCGGGAAACAGCTAGTTATAAATATAGAAGCGACCCGCCCCGCTTCACAAGAATGCCTTTAAAAAAATAATTATCAGTCTTTCATACACACTTTGAACAAAATATAAATATTATTAATTTAACACTAACAAAAAACTAAAGACTTAAATTATGATATTAGCGGATGGTTGATACCTTAGGAGACCTTACAATGAAAATTTAATAAAATCGAAAGATACAATTACAACAGGGAACGTGAGAATTATTAAATAAAACACATAGTTCTTAATATAGATAAGTATATTGAATAATTAAATAATATTACTTCAAATATGTTGCCAAAAAAGACTTAGGTATAGTGTAATCGTAAAAGTAATAATAAAACGTTCAAGAGGTCAAAATATTTCGAGTTTGAGTAGAAACATACATTTTAGTGTGATGATATTGCAAGTAGGTTTAATGTACCGAATATCGAAAACGTTGTGGGTTGACATGCAACCAGCAAACTTCAGAGCAGAACTTGTCATCACAAAGTGTTCCAATAATGTTTGTTTGCATGAGAAGTGACAACGTGTGGAAGATTGACACGGTCAAACCAGAAGTCGTGCAAAACAGTCTATCATTTTACTAATTAATATTAACTATACTTTTATAATTACAACCATTTGCGACAACGGAGCAAAATGTCTAGTGCTATATATTTAATAAATACTATATGTATGGGCACTTTCTAAAAGTATACAGGATGTCATAAAACAATTTGTTTAACATCACAAAAGGAATAACTAAGTAAAACGTTAACCAGATCAAACGTACAATACATGATAACATTATCGTTTTTAGACACCCTGGATTATATTTAAGACTCCACTTTCCACTATTTCAATGTTCTTGTCAGTCTTACGTCCTGCAAGTAAACATGGCGGACAGTTTTGAAACGATCGTGGCACAAACAAAATAAACAGTTCGTTTGATATTTTCGCAAAGAATGCTATAATGTAATAGGAGCCGAACAATATTTAACAAGGATACTTCGGGAAGTGTTCGCTGTTTGCTCTGCACTGTTCCTCCGTGTGTTGCACTTGAAAAGAGTAAAGACAAAACAAGGAACGCCACCGTGAAACTACGATATCATGTCATATTCGTAATATGTATTGTGCAGTGTTACTTTATGTATTTATACATACATGATTAGTGCAACAACCGAATATGACATTCACTAAAATTCTTATGATAGTCGACAATATTTAAGTAAGTACTTTTAACCCGTTAATGTCAAACACGGACGTTCTTTGTTTTGCAACTACACTCTTCAAACAAGTAAATATGCGATATGAACAATAAAAATATCATCATTATATAAATTTATTACGTACACTAATAAGTAGCCATTCGAACTCTGTAAATGGTTAAATACTTTAATAGGCGGAGACACCACACTTACAAAGTGCAATAATTAAACTACAAATCCAGATGTATAAAATAATTATGCATCTTCGATTTAGAACTAAACAAACTTGCTAGACTGTTATTCTCAATACCTCTAACTGACTTGTGATGTGACGTAGTTCGACATGCATACATCGCCATGAGTATTAAAGAACAAAACACAGTACGACGACCCTTGCCCACGATCCTGAACTAACAATATGCTGTAGAAGTCGTGCCCTACCACTCTAAGGATGCAGACCAATACTGTGGACAAGACATACGATATCCTCTACATTTAAATCATTACGGTTACATTTACCTGCTTTATTTGAAAGAGGCACTGGTGGCTTTACGCCTTTACTTGTTGCTCAACAGACACAAGTAATCCCAGAATGACAGACCTGGCAATCGTTCTTACTGCTGTATGTCCAATCCACATTACGCCTATGACTTAGTAAGTTAATTTAACATTTGACGCTACAATACAATCATTGAATTGTGATATAATAAAATTATGCTGTTGAAAAAGTTTGATATCATTGTTCTGACGTTGTGCCAGTACAACGTGTTCCGAAGTGATGTACCACTGAACTGATATGTGAAACCGATAACTGCAAATCAATTGGATACCGCAACACCTATGAAACATCTCGCGAACTTGCCTGACACTGGGCGAATTAACTCTATAAACATGCATTAAACAACTAATTCAAATATGCTCCGTACTAACATTCTATATTTACGAAACTAACGATATATTTTTTTCAGTTTAAATACGCTTTATAGTGTAAAAATAGTTCTTTTGAGACAAACATCTCAAAGCGCCTTAATGCCAATCGCGAAATGATGATGCTTTTAGACGAAATTATAATTACCAGTAAATGTTAATAATGCCCGACGAGCAGTATACGATAATCATTTGTTTATATTGAAATATAAATATGTATGTATTAATCTTTTACTTCTTAATAGGAAGATATTATTAAAGAAAGATTATAGCTTTACAGAATTGCAAATAAATTTCTGGACGGCAAATCTCTATGACATCTATGTCTTTCCAAATATGTTTAACTATAAGTACTTCTTACTGTGAATGCGTTAAAAGAATAGATTTCGTGACATGGCAAGAGAATTGCTCTATAGTTTCACATCACGATATTGGTTTAGAAACTTTTTTCACAAATTAATATACGTATTACAGTTTATTATGCGATCTACGCAAGAGACCACCTTGACTTGTTGTAACTTAATGACATTAGATAAACTCTTGTTTGTATTTTAAGTCGGATTAATGAGGTAGTCAAAATCAAAATTAAAAAAATGTTAATTTGAGTAGACAAATTGGACGCGATTGGGAGAGATACTATAAAGATTCCTACAAAGAATGTTTATATAATGCAGCCAATTTATCCTCGTAGATTCCGAAATCCTAAAAATAACTCCCTCTCCTCTTTTTGTATCTTTACAATACATTCCTTAGGATCTATACAGGTATACAATATTTAAAACAAGACAGTACGAAATTCTATTCCCTAACGATTACACAAGCAAGACCAAAAACTCAAAGTGCATTATTAACGAGTTGGCAACGGCAAAACCTTTTGTGCAGAAGATAGTTCTAAACATGGATATCGAACTGACAATACTATATTCAGGAAATTCTATACAACCATTCTTCTGAGACATTCGGAAAGTTATTAAGAAGACATTTAAAATCAATAAACCTTAGCTTTGATCCAATTGTCCCTTTAATTTATACTAACTAGCATTCTAAAAATTTACTATCTACTGAATGCTAAAAACATCCACACTTAATGAATGCACATAAACATCTAATTTTATAAAGATATTGAACTAATCCTACTTGATGCTTAAGCTGGCAACAAATTCCATTCCAATGTCAGGTTTGTATTCAACGCAATAACGTAACTATGTGTGTAACGTCAGAACACGTTACAATTAATATTGTTTCAAAATTGAAACACCAAATGCGATTTAGCAGTTAAACGAAAGAAAATCGAATCTTGTGAAATCAGTATTAACAGTACAACAACATCGCAATTAGTCACTTGTATTTTAATGGAAGCGCACGTGAGCACAGCTTTATCAGATTGTAATGTTTGGTCTTTACTCAGGCTAGATTAAGTTAGGAAACTGTCACCTGAATTAAAATACTTAGGAAATGTCATAATCATTTTATTATTTTTATGTTTATAATACGACTTTACACACGCTACAACATCACTTAATTTTTGTCTAAGAATTAACATTGAACTTGTCAAATTCAAATAAGGATAGGGGGCTAAAAAAGAAATCCATGGGCTATTATTTTTATATTTTCTTATTATTTTTTTTTTTTCTCCGCTATTGTATTGGAAAGCGTTTTACACTCTCACTCCCTTTCACTAAGGGTTGGAGCTTTAATCTAGCCACGAGTGAAAAGGTAACTTAAACAATGTTTGTGTTGTGTGCACTGTGATCATCATTGTTTTTTTTTTTAATTTAACTTTTTTCGTACTTTTCCTGTTCTACTTGAGCTCAACTTATTCTGAATGTATTTATTATATATAAAATCACCTTTTACACGTGTTTGACCTAGCCACGAAAAAGGTCGCGACTGATAATGCTGTATAGTTTTAAATAGTTTCGAGAATTTGCACTAACATATGAAAACCGTACCGATACGACAACTGTAACGATATCTATAGGACAGTAATTATATACTTAACATAAGTTATTTTAATTCTAATCTTGCGAATGGAAATTATACAAATTCATAAAATGATATTTCAGTATTGCTTTAATGTTGGGATACCTTCCGCTCTTAACATATTTTACTATAATAACTATACACATTTATACGTCATCTGACTGTGGAATGGCCAGTTGTAATGTCTAAGAAACTGCCATAGTGGATATTGTAAAATCAGAATCATAAATATCAACTCACTGAATGAATGGCGTTAGTCTTGAAACAAATACATAGTAAATCACTCTCGCCAATAACACGACTGTCATCGACAGAGAGATATTGATTATTGATTTAGAGCGCGTTATTTGTTGCCAGCGAATGCGTCATAATACATAAATTACATATATTTCGGAGGCTCTCAACACTACTATGCATTACAATATATTTATAATTATATATATATCATATATAATGTAATAAAAACGTGTAAATAAAGTTACTATAGTTAATAGAACGTACGTCTACATTTATCTCCGCAAGACGTTTACTTAACATTCATGAAACTGCAAATTTCGACAAGAGAATATCAAAAATAGTGTATCGACGGTCATCGCCTACATTCTGTCTAATATTCTGTAGTCTAATGACGCTATTTAGGTCACTTGAAACATCTTAAGCCAATTCACATTATAATATGGACTATGGTTAAAAAAGAATTTAAATTCCGCATTTTTTTGCAATAATAGATAGAGTCACGTCCAAAAATTTTGCGATTTATTTATAAACCGACCACATTAATTTCTGTTCCATGGATTGCCATATCTAAAGTATATTCAGTAAATACGACAGCACGTATATACTGTATTCGCTTTATTTTGCATAATAGTAAATACAGGTTTATGTAACAATACGTTCTCGACAGTAAAACCCAACGAAGTAATATAAATAGCGCAATTTATACTTAAACAAATAATCAAACATACCGTAACGCAATCCTCTATTTCCACATCTACGAAATAGGTAAACTCACATTACTCTAAAAAAACGGTGAAACGCGTACAATAAATGAGTGACGTACTATTTTCTAAACGCTTACAAAATGATAGAGATCTTCACGATAATCCGCTAAGTGGACACTGATTTATAATTAAGTAATTAACGCCCTAATTTCTTGATCTTGTTCAGAAATCCTATAAAGAATGTCCACACCAAGCTATAAATAATCCAACGGCAATAATCAGCACTTCCAATAGGCCTCAAGACACACCAAATATTTTTTTGAATCGACATGGCTTGGTTAGAGGGTTACCATGGAAATAAGCAACACATCTCTTTGCTATTTGTCTAACAATAGTCAATTCTTCTATATTATCAGATGCCCACCTAGCATGTAGAATTAACTAAAAGCAACAAAATGCTAATCATAACTGAAACAATTCGGCTCAAAATTTGCATATAAATAATGGTTTCCGATACTGATTAACATTCTTCATTAATTCGTCATCATTTAATACCTTTTACGCGAATGCAGTCAAAGGGCACAACTAACCCCTATGCATAAATAGACATTAAATTCAAACCAAATTTCTTACATTATACTATTCAAAGAAAAGAAAACTAAATGAGCTACAGTTATGAAGTTCCACTGGTTCACCAAATACGGATCCTCAAAACCACTGACTAGTTCAAGTGTGTCAAGAATATTCAAAATTCACGGAAAAGACAAAAAGAAGTTAGAGATGATATTGTGCAATGCTTTATACATTATGCATGCATTTAGAAGACGAAGTTGTTAAAATCATTACAAGTTACACTGCACACTCTAAAAGAAATACAAATTAAATGTTGCTAAACTCCCCAGTAATTAAGTAGCAATGGTGCGAATATGATTCGTCTTACAATAAAACCTCAATAACAACCAAATCTCAGACTATTTAAAGCACAACCTTCAAATGAGCTTGAACTTGCCTCTCTTGTTAGTAACTTGAATTCAAACAACAATGAAGTATAACTAACGAATGTTCAATAATCTCTCTTCTCACCTTCGACACAAGAACGAACGATTCTCGACATTCAAAACGTATTGAAATTAAACGATCCATACAAAAACATCGTTATGATTGTGTCAAAAACGTTAAAACGAATATTAGGAGTTAGCAACATTTTTCTTTGATCATCGATACATTCCGTTTGTGTTTATACTGAGATCGATTACCCTCAAAGTCGAGTGTTACTATTACTAACAGAGGTTTCTATCCTTCTCCAGTCGGTATTATATTATTTGTAATTTAAGTTTACATACGAAACAGTACTCGAGGCATTGTGTCTCCTGATCTAAGATGCGTACAAGAATGTTGTTTTTATTTTTATGTAATTTATTAATTCAAGTTATCCTCAAAGGTATCGGTATGAATCTGGTAAATCCTTCTGGCATTCAGTACGAGTACTGTTAGAATAGTGTCGTCTCCACTTAAATTACAAATAAAATAATATTTAATACAGTTAGATATTATGTAGATGGTATACAAGCCGATAACGCGGCCATCGCCTGTGTTGTGACAGTTTGCGCGCGGTACACCGCACTCTACAAACTATCGGCTGCCGACGTCATTTGCCATTTGTCTGCAGAGCCGCATTCAGCTGCGTCCACAAATCTTTCTTGCAGGATTTCGATCTGAAAATGAGCATTACGTCCTTTATTTCTTTAATGTTATCGTCGTAATTTGTACTAATATAAATCGCGGAAGTCTTTGAATGCCACGTCGGTCACCAGTGACCAGAAACAGAATATTCCTGCCGTGAACGCATGCCACCGTAAAAGATACATGCGACCATGGCCGGATCTTTTCTTGTTTCATGGTTTTAAGTTCGATCTTAGTTCTTAAACTAATCTATATGCCTCTTACAATCATCAAGATGTATTTACATAACAAAGACGGCATGAAAATCGCGACTTTGATACTGTTTCTTTACCACCGACGATAGCAAATAAATGAACCGTAGACATGTTACTTCATGTCAAAACTAATGTCCATTTATACAGTAGGTACAGACCTGCGAAGAGATGCAAGCCACTCCTTAAACTGTGTGTTTCCCTCTGGCGTGAGCTGAAAAGCGGTGCGGGCCGACAGCACGATGCTCACAAACTCTTCATATTCCACAGTAGTCAAGTGGTACAGCTTCTGATGAATGCATTGGATATACCTGCGGAGACAATTCAATATTTTAAGGTCGGTAGGAATATCTAAACTTCATCTTCTAGCATAGCAAATCGACTTACGAAAACAGATTTGCAAATAAACTGTCGCGCATTGTCATATAAAAAAAAGGAATATCGAACCTTCATCTTCTAGCAATTTGCTATAATCGACTTACGAAAACAGATGCAAATAAACTGCGATATGTATATGTGTGCGATATAAATTGTGATATGAAAAAGTTAAAGCATTATCCTACGTCTTCACCCATTTCCCGACGGAAGTACTTAATGCACCCGGATAAAAGTAGCGTATAACCGTCTACGTACCAAATTTCATCCAAGCATTTAGCCGTTTTACCGTGAAAGCGTAACAAACTCACTTTCGCATGATTTTGTAATATTAGTAAGGATCATATTGACCTAATGAAAGTACAGGATCGGTGACACATACGCATAAACCGGTGAGACTTACATCTGCTGGCACTTCTGCACGAGCGGCGCGAGCGTGCCGCGCAGGTGCTGCATGACGAGGTGGTGCGGGCCGCCGCGCGCCAGCCAGTGCGCGGACTCCACGCACAGCTCGTACAGCACGAAGGGCGACACCACCGAGTTCACCGCGCACACGCAGAACTGGTGCAGGTACTGCGCGCCCAGCCGCTTCGAGATGCGCAGCAGCCACTTCACGTGCTCGCCGTACGGCGGGTTCCTGCGTACGACACGTATTTGTGTAGCTTGCATTGCGTCAGCAGCAAATTAAAGCCTCGGATATTTTAAAACTAATCTCGGATGAATTCGTTACCAAGGGGTATCGTGTTACCCGATAACTCAACTAAATTGGGGTCAGCTTCTGATGACTTGATGATGCTAAATATTATTTTGAATTGAGTTCGCTGTTAAAATATTTACGCATCTAAATAATTAAATATTTTTTCAAAAGCTGAATTTCAGTTCAATAATAATTTACTAAAAGACATGTCCGTTAATCAGCATACCTGCCAAATTTGTTCTGCGGGCGATCATCATGTACCCGGCGAGCCTGCGTCTCCAGGGCCAGCATGCCCACTCGGTAGGCTGCCAGCAGTCTCCGCAGCTGCGTCTGGTTGACGGCGGGCGCGGCGGCCGCACCGGTGGGCTGCGCGGCGTTGCCCACGCCCACGTTGGGGGCGGGGCCCACTCCATTCACGTTGCCCACGTTCACGCCTCCTGCGCCGGAGACCCCGGGCACCGGCACTATCTGTTGTGGAGCTGGCATTGGAGGAGGAATCGGCGCTGGGTGCTAAAGATGGAAAAGTATAACTATAGTTTCGATACAATATTTTTTATCTACATATAAGAAAGCGAAATGGCAGTTCGAAGTAGTTACGACCTACAAGCTTGGTCAACTTGACTAGAAGCTACTTAGACTGAGTTGGGAGGAATAAAGGCTCATAGCGTTATTACGTAGTAATGCGTAAGCCGAAAGGAAAAACCATACTTACAACTTGATGTACGGTCGAGTTGACTTGTATAGTTTGTGGATGCGGAACATGTTGTGGCATCGGGGGGTGCTGCGCGAGCGCCGGATGCTGCATCGGCTGATGCTGCGGATGCTGCATCGGTTGAGAATGCTGTAACGGCTGCGGAAGCTGCTGCAGCGGAGCGTGTTGCTGCTGCAGCGGAGCGTGTTGCTGCTGCAGCGGAGCGTGTTGCTGCAACGGCGGGTGTTGCTGCAACGGCTGGTGCTGTGGCAATGGCTGGTGTTGCGGCAGTGGCGGATGTTGTTGGAGCGGCGGATGTTGTTGAAGCGGAGGATGCTGTTGGAGCGGCGGATGCTGCTGAAGCGGAGGGTGTTGTTGGAGCGGCGGATGTTGTTGATGCTGCGGGTGCTGTTGTAGTTGAGGAGCACCGGGCGGTGCCACGATGCCGCGGACGAAATACGGCGGCAACGCATATTGCGGGGGTGGATGAGGGGGGCCCGTCCCAGCGTACTGCAAAATAATAAAATTCTTAGTTTTGAGTGTTTTAGGAACTTAATGTGGTGTGTATGGTTATTTCAGACTTTTTAAGTTGATACTATAGTAGATCGGTAGACGTCCGTAGACCCATGTCTTGTATAACTCTTTTATTGCCCACTCTATGGTCGCCTTAAAGAAATCGCAGTTAGCGATAAGGGCGCGGCCTTATCACGAACTGCGATTTCTTGTATGTATGTAATTTAAAGAGCTTGTTTTGTAATCTATTTCTAGTATTAGGCGTTTTCTAGTATAAAGTACACAATAAATAAATACGATGTACAGAAAGACAATTGTTCGTGTAGCTATAATGGATACTGACCGGCAGCTGATAGATGGCGGGCGGGTAGGGGTGGTAGGTGAAGGGGTAGGGGATGGGGTAGGGCACGGGCACGGCGAGCGGCGGCGGCTGGGCGCGGTACTGCGGCTCGTCCAGCAGCGGCTCCGACTCCTCGTTGGCCTGGCGCAGGTACAGCTCGTGCCAGTAGCGAGCCACCGTGTACAGCACCTCGGGGTACACGCCGCCACCTGCATCACCACGCATCATTAAACTCTGATCTTGCATATAATATCTTAAGACTAAATCAAACTAGGTGTAATATTTACGTGAAAATCATAAAACTGTTAGAGAATTTCAAAGACTATTTACGTAAAATTGAGACAACGACGAGCAATAAATGCTTTGTCTTTTAAAAAGCTGGCGTATGACTGAACTACTTCATTTAAGCTTGAGACAACGACGAGCAATAAATGTTTTGTCTTTTAAAAAGCTGGCGTATGACTGAACTGCTTCATTTAAGCTGATATTATTATTGGCATGAACAATCAAGGATAAGTACGAGCTGAATTCGTTCCCATTTTTTTTCCCTCAATAGTTCATTGCTTTGGGCTACTTGTATAAGGTGATAGACATATGTGTTTCTAGAAAATCATGTAATGTTTTGCTGTTCGCTAAAAAAATGAGTACCTTTGGCAGCAGCTTCAACAGTGAGGCAGGCTCGCTCGAGCATAGCGTCGCTCTGCTCCTTACACTGCAGCACGGCGCGTTGGATCTCATTGTAGTTGAGCGCATGCGCGTGAGGCAACACTGACAGCGCGAGCTCTGCCGCCGCTCGGACCGTGGGCACGTCGCGACCTGACGATGCCTGCTCAAACCACAAACAATCAGAAAACGTCACATTTTTTATATTAATTGATGGATAATGGATCTGACATCATTTTGAACAGACAGTCAGAAATTGTATTCTTACCTTATCGGCAATACTAGCAGCTTCGGGTGGTGTTAAATGACCTTCCCACGCGTCAATTAGAAATAGTATAGCAGGCGCACCAATATCCATAGCTTGACCTACAAATAACAATCAAAATATTAATAAATCAAACATGACCATAGTGAATAATGTTTGACATAATATGAATATTTTGTGTAAACTTGCCTGTGATCCAACTAACGTGTGAAGAGTAGGTACGACTGAGCCAGTTTGCGCTTACACAGTTATGTAAGCCGAGTGCGTAAAGTCCCAATTGGAATGCCGCCATGTGTAACCCTCTGAAAATACACGATAATAAGTAATCTGTTCTATATTTGAGTGCCCAGTAGGAGTTTAAGAACAGAGGAGTTCTTTCCAGTATGTCATGTTGAAAAATTTTACGTCTATGTAAAGTCGCTCGGAATTTCGAAATTTTTAGTGTTCCACTGTGATCTTATGTTAATTTATTTTGTATTCAGTCAGTAAATGCTACGTCTTTTATACCTATGCGGTCCATGATGTTCCCTCGCACACGACGGCTGAGTGAACAGGCTGGTGCTTGATGAGCCGCCTGCTTTGAACAACACGGACTTTGCCAGCTCGAACATGAAGTGAGCAGACGCTTCAGACGGTTGGTTGGGCACCGACGGGTACAGGCGCTTGCCTTTATATCTGCAATAAGAATTATTTATAGCGAATAAGTTAACATCAAGTATACTATGCTGTTATCGCACAATAACATCCAAGCAATATTATTTTATGACAAAACATCTAAATTATCAGGTGTCAGCAAAGGGCTTCGATAAATGAGGCTTTTCTTTTTCACTACTCCTAGTCATAGTGTCGCAGTATATTCTTTAAATTACACAGATACACAAAGCGATAATAACCTGGAGTCCTTGGCCCTGGAGATGGGCGGGTGCGAGGAGGAAGCGTGCGGCGCGGGATGCGGCGCGTGCGACGCGTGTGACGTATGCGACGCGTGCGATGCGTGCGACGCATGTGACGCGTGCGACGCATGTGACGTATGCGACGCATGCGATGCGTGTGACGCATGAGACGCGTGCGACGCATGAGATGCGTGCGACGCGTGAGATGCATGCGACGCATGGGACGCGTGCGACGAGTGCGCGGGCGGGGACGCTCCACCTTCAGACACCACCAATCTCTCCATCTCTCCGCTCAAACCAGCTGCCTGCACACGCCAGTCATTCGTTCCGAAATGCGTGCTTATCTACAGACGTCACTAGATACATTAGTAAAGCGGACATCATTTTTAAATACACATAGGTGCAAAGTGTTTATTTGCCACACAATAAACTGTCTCAATTTGTATGACTACAACAGATACAATTAGCACAGCTGTTACTAATTTTGTGCTCCTATTTTTTCTTATATCATCTATAAAATGGAAATTACGAGTATATAGAATTGGGACAAGGATATTTGCCTAATGACATTATTAAATCAAACATCTATAATGTTAAACACACTAGAAACTTAATAAAAAGACAATTTCCCTAGCTGATCGCACTTACCAAAACTTACTTTTGGAAAGGACAATAGAGATTTCAGTACCCTAACTAACCAACTGTAACGGCTAGTGTCGTTGTGTCGTTGTTACTATGAGAAAACGGCTTTTCCCAAGTCCCAATCAAAGTCCTAATCCATTTGCCGAAGACCGAAAAAATGGTTACGTCATAGATATGGAGAATGCCAGTATTCTTTTTTTAGACAGTGAAAAACATTTATAAAGTCAGGCTTAACATTGCAATAGGTATGTGACAAAAGCCACATCAACATAAGTAAGCTAGTACATCAGCCAAGGGTTTGAGACAAACTTTCTATTTGTTATTTGTTATCTTATCTTCAACCCGATTGGGCTAGGAATTAAAACAAGCGTCATAGTTTATGTTTTCTACAAATACCTTTCTAATTTCTGCCTTTTACCAATTTATGATAGTCCGTACGTCGCCATCATTTCTTAAAAGAGTTGATGATTGACATCTATCCTAGTTGTCACACTACTGAATACATATATTAATAAGAGAAAATTGTAAGCACCTGCAGCGGTACGACGTTGCTGGAGTGCGGCGGGTGCTGGTGCGGGTGCGGCGGGTACGCCGGGTGCGCTGACACGTCGGCGCGGTACGCGGCCAGGCGCGGGTTGTTCATGTAGTACATGCTCACCATCGGACTCTTCGTCAGCTGGTGGATTTCACGGTCTAAAAGCTAAACAACAACCAAGCATATTACTACCGTGGCCGACTGGGAAATCTCTAGCTAGACATTAAACCTAAGCGGAAATTGTGTTTGGTAGACATACCAAAAACCCAAACAGAGATTAAAGGGAAATGGAGAGCACGGATTTTTAAGTATATAGATATGCGGCGCCTATTGTGTCCTACCGCTTGCGCCGCATATGAGGTTGTTGATGTTAATAAAAAGAATGAACATTTTTATAATATTTTTTGATAGCGATATGCTAAGAAGGAGATTAGTATTTACAATATTGTGGTGCTGGTTGGTATAGATAAATAAAAATATAAGTCAATTAATTAATTAAATGATTCAAACGAACGATTCGTTAGGGATGTGAACACAAGTATAGATATCTCAGAGACCCTGAAAATGTCTAACTCTTCTGTGCACTTACTTTATTCATAATCCTGGCCAGTTTGACAGGATCGTCCTTGTAGGTTGACAACAGAGTTAGAGACAACTCTCCACGCTGTCTTCTCGTTCCCTCACACAGTAAAGGATGCTCTGCTTCAGATACATTTGCCTTTAGTCCTAAAGCTGCAACAGCCGCTTCAAAGCCTAGAGTTTCATCGTTTGGCGATCTTGCCTAAAGAATAAATATTTTACGATAAGTTTAATCACGATAATTTATGAACTGTTTTTAAATTGGTAAAAATACACTTACAGGATGTTTATTCTCTTTATCAGTAGCCGATAAAACGAGAACATCGAAAAGGAAGCTCGCCAGTGCAATCGGTAAGAGAGCAGGGCCACGGTTCCTAAAAAACAATTATTTTTTTAATAATTTTTGATCACATGATAATCGAAAATCAAAAAGTCAATATCATAACGCAAATATTTTTTTAAAACAGATGTTTGTAACTAACAATTTGATGACGAAAGAATTGTAACGAACTTCTAACCTCAGTGTACCGTCACGCAGTTGCTCAGCTTTTTCGCGAGCTAAAGCCAATTGTTCGGCACCTGTTGGCAGCTTCTTCAGTAGCGCAACTAATTCTGTCTCTTGATTGTTGAGTTTCACCTCCAAAGCCTTGGTACTAGCTGGCGGACGAGCCATCTCGAGAGCAAATAAACCTATGCGGAACGCAAGCTCGTGATGTTCGCTGAATTCTGCTAGCACCTAGAGAAACGGGGCACAGATAATATTATTATTAAAAAGTTTCACTGTTTCAAGTCATATTGCCGTCTTATCTTATGAGGGGAGCATCTGGGGCTCTACCACGGACTTTTAAAATGCAGTACCAAAAGTACCATCCATTTCGGCACTCAAATTGAACCTATTAACCTGCTAAAACGACATCATAGTTTTGTACGAATTAGCAGCACAATACCAGCACCAAAACTAACTGGTGATAAGAGTTCATGGTAATATGGTCCCCCTGAAATGTACTCACAGTGCCGAGGAAGGCGCACTTCGAGAGCGTGGCAGAAGCGAGACATAAGAGGCGATGCGTGGCCAGTCTAGGGCTGATCGTATGCCGTTGTCTCGGCCGGCTCGGATCATACGGGCCGTGCTGCATGCCGCCCAGCGCGGCCGGCCGCGCCACCGTCTAAACGGGTACAAGTTTTAGGAAAGAGAAAATGTTTTCGTTGGGTACTCACGGCGTAGGTGCAATTTGCGAGCGTGGTGGACGAGACACACAAGAGGCAGTGCTAGGCAGTGCACAGTCTAGGACCGCGCGGATATCGTCGTCGATCGGCGCGGGTCCAGCGGCCGCGCTGACGTCATGCCGGCTAATCGTTCGGCAGAGACGCACTAAACATAGGGGGTATACTTACAGTGCAGAGGAATGCGCATTTGGCAAGCGTGGCGGAGGCCAAGCACGACAGGCGATGCGAAGCCGCACACAGCCGCGGGCTGGGGGGGTGGCGGCGCCGCGCCCGGCGCGGGTCCAGGGCCGGCAGTAGCGCCGCGCCGCCCAGCGCGGGCGGCCGCGCCAGCAGCTCGCGTGCCAGCCGCGCGCCCAGTGCGCACGCCTCGCGCGCGTGCCCGTGCGCGTGCAGACCCTCCGCGCGCGCGAACGAGCCCTCCCATCCGCAGGCCCAGCCACCCGCGCACCCACTGCCCGAAGCGCTCGCCTGACGAGACGTTTCACACTCAGTGATGAGATCATTATCACATATTTGAAAGAGCTATGAGAAGAAAAATCTTTTTAGTTCTAGATAATATGTTGGGCCTATGTAACACTCAACTAAAATCAACTGCACAAGAGTAAGACGAATCAATATGAAACTTACTGCACCGGAGCCAGAGCTGGTTCCCTCGCCGGCAACAGCGCGCCTGGCGGCGGCAGTGTCGTAAAAGTATAAGTTGCAATCATCATCGGACACAGACTCGTCGTTGGACACGCGGCGTTGAGCATCATCAGACGATATGGGAGGAGAACTAGACTCCTGAGAGTCAGTGTCTCCTCCGCTCTGCTGAAGAATCTCTTCTTCATTCTCACAGAAACCTAAATAAAAAGTGAAACCTTTGTGTAGTAAAATTGCACACAATCACACATTGAAGATAATTTTACAGAGTACTGATAGAGTACTTCGCATTTTGATGTAGCTATAAGTAAAATAAATAAATTAAAGCTTGCTTCACTAAACATATAAACAATTACCTTCAGAAGAGACGCTAGAGTGGTTACCGTCGCTTGGTCCCGAGTCGCGTGGAGGATCACTTGGTCCTTCTTCAGAACCACAAGGCTACATAACAGTATTTTTATTAAAATTGTAATCAAACAATAAAATTAAAATATACCTGCTAAATGTAGGGATATCCAATACCTGATTTGAAGGTCCAGGAACAGCTAGGTCGACAGTTATGTGACTATTCCTATGGATAGTGGTACGATGTAGCATTGAAGGATCGGGATTCGTCAGCCTATAGCTTAGTGACATCTCATTATTCAACACCGCTTTAGACGAATTTACCTGAAACACACTCGTAATTAACAAAAAAACTCCGAAAACATATAACTTTAAATAATTAAGCTTTTGTGGTGCGTATTCCCCATTAATTTGACGCCTGTTATCCGCAAAGCATGTTATTATAATGTAGCTGGTTACTAAATATCACAAACCTGATGCACACTATCATTCTGCTTGTCAGCATGTCTAAAGATGGTGAAGGGACTGTGATACAGCGGGTTCAAGTCTTTAGTGTACGTCACCCCAGGTATCTGATAGTCATCCCACTCTAAAAAGCAAGCTTCCATGGCAGGGTGAAATCCTGGGAACACTTCGTTCTCGCTGATGCCGTTGATGTAAGGAGAATGTGAATGGGAACGCGACGCATGTCGAGCGTGCGACGACGAACTTGTTGTTATATTATGGCTGTTGCGATTCTTCGCCACCTGTTCAAAAATAAACTAAGGTATAAGAAAAGATTTAAACGAAATCAATTTATCAATAAAGCCTCGTCTAAAGGCGGGTACTCATTAGCAAACTATCACTGTAACTGTTACATGCTATGTTACTAAAAATCAGTGTGTACGCGGTATACACGGATAACAATGAGCCAACGAAGACCAGGTGCCTACACATTCTGTTACCGTAACCATTGCATGGTTATAGTAATTACCGAAATTCATTGCGGGTATGTTGTTTGCGAGCCTCCCGCGAGAACATGTGCGGCTTCCAGTGAGGACTCTTTACACGTACACACAAAGACCTCGTGACTATACCTGTCCAGTTGCAGTTATAGGTCGCTAATAATACCCGACTTTAGATTACTTTGTAATATGAAAACGAAAAGGTCAAAGAACCAAGTAGATCTGCTGACCACCTTTGTAAGGCTTTTATTAATGTGTAAAAAGTAATGTTATTATTTATGAAGAGTTAAAATTTAGACGCGAATCGTCTACTAGAGGCCAAGTAACACCTCTGAGGGGCAAGAAGAAGTATGAACGAGTCCAATCAGATGACAGACGGTATACATTGATTGCTCCCTTGAACGCGCGTGTCTCAGCTTGGCGTAGCTTCCTTAGTATTCCCATGTTCACACGCTTCGCAATTCACTCTTACCTTATCAAGTACTTTCATGTGCCATTGTGCAAATTGTTCGTGAAGCGTATCACGTTCGTGAGGTGCCAAGGCCGGGTTTAAAGCAGCTAGACGCCACAATACTACCACCTATGATAGAAGAAAAAACCTTTAAATTCTTTCCTAAGTTCCAGTACTATTCTGCAACTGCATAAAACTTCAACACAATTGAGTAATATCGTTACCTCGTCACACAGAGAGGAGCAGGCATGCTGTGCAGCGGAATTGCCTCCACTCCCCCCGTGCTTACCGCCGCCGCCATTGCTGCCCCAAGCCACTAGGGCAGCCTTAGTGGTGTACCACCATACTATAATCTGTGCCAAAATAATAAATTAAGACTGTATTAAACGCCTTACAAGTAATTACGGATTTAATCAAACTGGTAGTTATTTCATGTGGTCTAAACAAAAAACTGACTTATGTTTTTAATATCTCACCTGTTCACATGCCATGACCTCTTCAGTAATTATTTCAAGAAGGGGTATAGCATTTCTGTCGTTTCTCTTGAACATCTCCCTTACGATGGAGAGCAAGTTCCACATGCCTTCTGGCTCCCTGCCTCGTAGCGGTCTTAGCAGTGACGACCATTCCGCCGCAGCAGGAGGCGCGCTTGTACTTAGATAGTTGACATCACTGCAGAAACATTAAATATTATAAATGAAATATTTATTGGGCAGATTACTATATGATGATTATGTTGACAACACTGCAGCATTGGTTGAATCAAGTCAAATGGAGAATGACGTTGTTAAGTACCTATATTGATAAACACGACAACATTTTTAAAATTTAAGAAAATCAATAAATCCGAACTTTTTATTTTAATTCGAAATAACGCAACACAAAATTACCTAAATACAATAGGCGTCGGAACACAGAACTTGACTAAAATCTTGTTGATGTTGTTATGCAAAGTCTTCTCATCGAGGAACCAGGAGGTGTACTCGTAGGCTGAAGCGCCAGCGGTAGGGTCCGGTGCACCACATGTGGTGTTTATGGAGTTCGGTTGTGCCGACAACAGTTCGTCTAGTATGCGTTGAGCTGTTGGTAAAACTTGCCGGGGCAACTCTGATATCAAGTACTGTGCGAACTTCTGCAGTTGATCTCTTCGCAAACGTTGCAGGGACTCCGAAACAGGCGCTCTGAGGCATACTTGAGTTGGCTAGAAAAGATTAGCCGCAATTAATATACAAGCATAAATAATAAATCGACAATTAATGTACATGGCGTTGTAGTCACTGTTATAAATAGATGATTATTCATGCAATCGAAACAGACACTTGAAATACATGAAGTTTCCTGAAAAGTCACTACAAAAATAAAACTGACTCATTTAGCAGATTATGCATGTTCTACCTTTATTTAATACAACCCACACTTTATCTAGCATTGGACATATTATACCATTTAATGTATTCATTTACACAGCCTTTACTCAATCTGATTGGTGTAGCACACTTAAATTTTTGCCAAATTTTCGATTTTGAGGAATTTTCACGACTAGTTGAGATTTTGGATATTCTTACTAGTATTATAAATAGATTTGAACCTGTAGAAGAACATTGGATAGGTTTTATCTGGGTGCGGGGAGTAGTTCCACTAACTGACTGGTGAAACCACAGAAAGCAGCTAGTATTGTAAATCTGAATATGAGTGACTTTCCGTCTGTTACGATTTTACCATAAAATAGCTGAACCGATTTGGATGGAATTTTGTATGGAGCTAGCTGGAAACCTGGAGAAGGACATAGAATAGTTTTTATCAAAGTGCAAGTTGCCGGACTGCGAGTGAAACCGCGGGAAATAGCTAGTCTATATATTATATGGAGTTGCAAGTCAAGTCAGTTAGTAATTTTGTTTTTAAAATTTCATCTTTACATAGTCTGATCTCTAACCTTTTTAAATACAAGATTGATCTCCACATAAACTAGCATTTTAAATGAATATATTTTTTTATTATACAGTTTATATACCAGCAAGAAACTTCATAATTACTCTTTTTATGAATTGACACAACAAAAACACAAATTGGACATACAAAAACTTTTATTTTAATGTTGATGAAGTGATGTGTCATTCTTCATTACAGATTACTATGTGGGATTAGCATGCACATAAAAACAAATTGCTAAAGTATTTGTGTAAGCCCCTATAATTAGTTAAAATATGTTTAATGTATGTATATTTTTTTGTGACTAGCTGTTACTGCTATTCCTGTTTACTTACAAGATGTATCCTATACAGGCAGACAGCAACAATATGAGAACACCAATGAGCCGTTGAGGAGCATGTGCAGTTGCATGATGATATTCTTTGCCTGTCAAATGTGACCGCAACATTGAACTGAGCCCGCGGCATATTGATCACAACCACTGTTGCAGACAAGTGAAAACCTACGAAGATAATTAAGGTTATGTACATCTGCATCGATAGAGAATATTCACATAAATAATATACTAATATTTTTTTGTATATTTATTTTTCAGTTAAAATATTTTATAAGAAAGTCCAAGTAAAAATAGAGATTGAAGCTTGCAGTTGTTGACGGTATCCCAAGTGCCATGAGCCTCTATTAATACTCTTAATGATATACTCAATCACTCATCAGTCTTTTCAGTAAAAGTACAAAGATTTCAAAAAGATTAATTTGGGATAAATTTACCACAACTGGCCAAATTCCAAACCCTATTCATTACATTAGAGATCTTGTCAATAACTAACCAATTTGTAAAACGTCTTTCACTGCTCTATCTCTGAACAGATGTTCTCCTTTCTGAAACTCATCAGCTGAGCCATTTGCAAGGCAGGAGTACAACCTGATGTCATCTTCACTGTCTGGGAAACTCCAGAATGCAATCTGGAGTTGCAGTTGCTCCGGTACCGGTGGATAGACATGTTCAACTAATTCAAATGGTATGTGAGATGCTACACATTTTGCTGCTAGTTCACTTAGTGTTGAAACTGTCTTTTCTGTAAAGTTTAATTTATATTGTTTCATGTAACTACTGTAATTCTGTATCTGTATACTAGCTATAATACATATATTATTATAAATAAAATATATTAATATCTGAAAATAATTTATTTAATACAAACTAATACAAATTCCGATTTGTATAAATATTAATATTATAGAATAATTGTTAAGGAAATTTAAATATATTACATAATAGGTATAAGTATTACTATAGTTATCTATACAAATATTTTTTTATAATTAGTTTATGTAATTTTAATCATTTACAAAGAATTAAAGAATAAATATATATTATATTAAAGCTATTTCAATTAATAATTAGCTGTAGCTGTAAATTTAGTAGTATAAAACTAAAATAAAAACATAATAATCATGTTGCTTGTTGTTATTCTACAAAAAAATAGCATAATCAATAACTTTTTATTGATTTCTTGTGGACAATTAATATTAGATTCCAAAATATGACACACCTTTATTATTACATAAACACAGATTTACCTACAATTACTCAGTGAAAGTTAGAAAGTTGTCCAGAATCAAAAATTTCCATTCACTTTGGATCAATAGTAACAAGAAAAGGATCAAACATCAGAAAAAAGCAAGGATTCTAAACCAAAGCTTTGCTGTACTGCTCACTCTAAAGGTAAATGACTTCTAGCACCTGTTCTTTGTATCACTGAACACAATGTACATTGAATAAGTACCTATAGATCATGACATCAAAACTATTTACTGGAAATATGAGCAAAATAAAGGTAAATATACAACTCATGACTTAAAATTAACATAATATCTCCTATAAGTGGATGATTCGCCAAGAAATGTAATACACTGTCATCATCTCGATATTTCGAAACAAAGAATCAGCTGTATAGTTACCTTGAATATTCTTTTTAGTCGATCGGGAACCAAATGAGTTCTGAAGATTTGGACGCCTCCATCCTCGCCAATTGTTGCATAGGCTCTCGGGTTCTGAACTCCAGCTACACAGAGAATCTTCCTCGAACCGTTCAGAATCTTCAAAACTAAAATGGTCAGCCTCCTCCCAGTCGAGTAAGGGAGACCCCACATCGACTGGGGCGGCTTGTCGACCCCCTTTGCCATTATTATTTGATGCCCCCGCCACGTTAATGAGATTTATTGGAATTATCTCTCAAGAAAATTCGCTGGAACACTTCAACGATATACCACAAGGGGGTATCCACGGTCACTGAATTAACATAACTCTTTCGTTATTTGAAGATATTATGTCACTAGATAAAAAAATTCAAAAGGAGAATACAATGAAACAAAATACATCACAGAATGTTAAACTTTCTAGTTTGAAATCAAACGATTTAAATAAATCCCCATCAGCACAATAACAAATATGGCTGAACAACGTCCCATAGTCTCCACATCTATATATAACTATCTATACCTTCCATTCATTGAGTATATATGTATAGATCTAATATATTTATGTAATAGGAATCGACAATTCTTTACTAGAAGCAATCGACTATTGGTAAAATCAATAATCGTATAGTACGAAAGTTATTTATCGAATAATTCGTTGAAAAATCTACGAACTAGGTGAAAAGTATAGTGGATAAAGGTAATGAGAACTATCTATTACGAGGGACAAGTTAAAAAAGTGACTAGCTGTAAGCTGTGAATAATAGTTCAAAAAATCTCCAGAATGGCGCTCGTGCAGTTAAAGGGTATGTTATGAATGTAAAAGTTGTAGAAGGATTGAAGTATGCCGAATGCCGAGACTTGGGTTTTCCATCTAACTGGATGAAAACTGAGTATTAGTGTTTTGTTGTTTAATGTACATATCTGATCTCCACAACCCAGTTAGCGGATAACACGATACCCCTCGTTAAAAGCAGTTGTCAACTTTATGGCTTTTGACTACCCGTAACGACTGCCAAAGATATACAAATGACAGCTTGGACCAACAGTTTACCGTACTTTCTTAGACAAGTTGGAATCTCGGTATGGTTATGGAATACAGGATGGTCCACATCCACAGACTAACTGCGCTAAGCCTAGCTTAAACATGATCGACATAACCAGTAGCGGCGTTAGGGTAGGGCGAGGTGGGGCGACCGCCCAGGGCGCCGGATCTGAAGGGGCGCCGCAGGCGCCCTTTTTATATCCTCTCTGTTTGAGGCCTACTTACCCTCATACTATAGTTTGCTTAGCAAAAGTTTTCTTAAATTTTTCATCAAATATCTATCAATTTCGGGTTTTTCTGCGTTATTGACATTAGAATGCAAAAGTTGACAAGAAAAAAGTTATCGTCAATTTTCCGGCAAATGACAATGGGCGTGTTGGTGCCCCTCCAGTATCGTCTTTACCATAAGGGCACTCGGGGCGCCATTGTCACGGGGCCCCCCAAAAACGAAGCATTTAATTATTATAATATTGTTACTAGCTGTTTTACCCACATCCCGAGTGAACTCCTTCGCGCACCCGGGTAAAAAGTAGCCTATGTCCTTTCTCAGGCTCTAGACTATCTGTGTACCAAATTTCATGTAAACCGGTTCAGTAGTTTTGGCGTGAAAGCGCGACAAACAGGCAGACATAGTTACTTTCGCATTTATAATATTAGTAAGGATTATTGTTGCTCATACCTATTACTTAAAAAAAATTATTCCTCTGATTTTTACTCACCTTATTATTTATAGTTTTTAGGGTTCCGTAGGCGACAAGAAAAACTTTTAAAAATCGGGGTGTCCACTATTTGGAAAATCAGGGAAGCAATAGGTGGTCACGGATTTTCAGAGAAATGTAAGAGACATGAAATACAAATATGATTCCTAAGAATATGCTGCTGATGCTCATATTCCTAAAAAAAAAATTCGCGCTCGCTTCACTCGCGCTCTTACTCATATTGCTCTGATGTTCTCTTAGCTTTCTGTTTATGGTTTTTAACTCCAAAAACAGATAATATATCTTTTTCTACCTATGCACATGGTCTAAATTTTTAAACATAAATAGTCTAAAGTATACACTCTGGTTAAAAACAAAATAATATAGTATTTTCCATAAGACGACAATATTGGGTCAGGGAAATGTGGTAGAATGGTCAGGGAAAAGTCAGGGAACTATTTTTGGTATTTATAATGGACACCTCGCTTATAGTTTCGCCATGACCTTCTGTCTGTCCACGGTATAGCTAAGCGTTCTTTAGTACAAGAAAGCTGAAATTTGGTATGGATATGTATACAAGATTTTTTAACCAGTGCGCAAATTTTGTCTAAATAAACTTCAACACTTTTTAACAAACACGTATTTTTCAGTTTGTTGGGTCTTAGTACCTACTTAAAAAAAAGTATCGTTTGCGCAAAATATTCATTTAAGAACTTAATTTATTTAAAACTCGCCGGTCGGCTTGTGTGTAGATATCAGCTGAGTCGTACTTGTGAGCTCGCTCTTGCATGCTTAGGCAGTGTAGTGCTATTAGAAAAGATTATGCCCATGTTTTACTTACGTTTTACTTACTTACTTTTACTTACTAAACATAGAAATGTGTTCAATTACTGATACCGAACCACCAAAAAAAATGCGCACTGGTTAAAAACTTTTCCAGTATTGATAACGCCGACGCCGATTCTTTCCAAATGTTGGAACCCTCGGTGCGCTAGTCTGACTCGCACTTGGCCAGTTTTTTTCCGTATGGGTTTAAATTGCAGTTAGGGGGCGCCGCAAAAATCTCGCCCAGGGCGCTGATGGGGGTAAAACCGGCACTGGACATAACCTGGTATCCATCGTAAGACAGAAGTTTTAATTTATGGTAAACAGCTGTTTTGAGTTGATCGGACTATTATCTTGTCGGTGAACTTGGCCCTAAGAGTTTAAACAGATTTTTCACTGAAACTGAAGAAACTGGTCATCATTATTATATTATTATCATATTTCACCATCACCATCGCGCGCTGCACGTCCGTCTTGTTCTAAACGCAGACACTAACTATTCGCTCTAAAAAGGTTATTACACTACACTACATCTGAGTCACTAAACCCTAAATAACACGATAGATAATTCGGAAACAATTTTGGAAGTAGTGCGGTCAGATGGTACAATTTCACTAAAGTACCTAAATAGGTACTTCAACTGTGATTAGACCTCTCGATTTCCTAAAAATTGGTTATTGTATTAAGTGCTTAAGAACTAAAAATTCTGATTTATTTTGTCAACTTAGGTGTTGAGCCCATTTGATTCCAATTCCAACTCAAGTGGAATAATTCATCGGACAGAAATAACATTGAAAAAAATATTTTTTTTTAATTATGAAATATTATTAAGCCAACCTTCAACAAAACCTTTAACAATACCTTGAACAAATATCATAATAATCGACTAAAAACCTTGATCATAATATTGTGTGTTTCTTGAAAATTACTGAACGCATGCGTCATAAATTTTGACAGCGCGAACGACAGACGACAGCTGAAGTTGAAGATTGTTCTCGACTTTTTGAAAATGCTTTTTTATTATTTTTATCCACTATGTTGCAAATAAAATTAACTGTGTAAAGTCAGCGGTTTAGAATAATCAGATTCCTAACTACCTCTCAATCAGACTGATCTGGACTGGACCGGAAGTAGAGGTTATACATTAGTTGTAAAATTTAAAAGTCATTGCAAAATAATAGCACAAAAATGTTTTGTTGGGGTAACGCGACTCATCATGAATTGTGTATAGAGGGACCAGAGACCCTTGATCTGGTAAGTAAACCCATTTAATTTCTGTTATGACTGAGCTTTTCAAAAGGATTAGTGAGTAGCCTGAATCTATTTTGTAATTACTATTTCATAAATTAGATTTACCTCTGTATACTATCTATGTGTCTACTTAAGTCGAATAGTAATATGAAATATAGGTTGGTGGGTCATAACTACTACTTACAATGATTTTTAGTTTCAATATTTAATTAATATTGAATAATTAAAATATACTTATTGCGCGAATATATAGAAATTGCTGTATCCATTTCATACATTATTTATAAAGTTTAAATTTGTTTATCAGGTTATTAAACCTACATTATCAAAATGGCGTGAGAGTAACCATTTAAAATCAGTAGCGGCTGGAGAGTTCCATACTATGTACCTCACAAATACTGGCCATTTATATTCCTGTGGAAACAATGAGGTTGGGCAACTTGGACGCCATACTGACAACAGAGAAGGAAAAACTCCTGGTATTGTTACTCTTTATTGATTTTAATATTTTTTCTTTTGTGTTGAGATAGGTTATTGCTTGTGATTAAAAAACAGAATATAATCTAATCTGTAATAAAAGTGATGAAAGGTTCTAAAGTATTGCATAATTTAAAGTTAATTCCACCAAGTTCAAAGAAAATATCAACAAATGTTCATAAATAAATAAAATTGTAATCAGCGTAATGTTTTGATTTCAATGAAATTTAGTTATTCAGTTTTGTTGCATAATTTTTATCATATCAACAGAAAGTGATAATTTATATTTACTGTCCTAACGTAATAGTTATTGCTATCATTATTGTTGATGTAACCCAAATAAATTAATTTTATCAGAAGGGTCCCATAGAAAGCTACTAAGCTGATCAGCACAAAAGTTGTCTGTTTACCACCTTAAATAAAATAGAAATATTTCTGTTTAAGTTTATCAATAGTCACTAAATGTATTTATTCCCACAAGTTACATCTTTATCTATGGATCTAGAGAATGCCTTTGAGTATAATTTCAATACCTGCAGTAAATTATATTATGCAATTTAATTGTAATCCTTACTAATATTATAAATGCGAAAGTAACTCTGTCTGTCTGTTAAACTTTCACGCCAATACTACTGGACCAATATAAATGAAATTTGGTACAGAGATAGAATAGACCCTGAGGAACAACATAGGCTACTTTTTACCCGGGTGCGCTAAGTAGTTCCCTCGGGATGCGGGTGAAACCGCAGGAAACGGCTAGTAAGTTATATTTTGTAAATTCATTAACTTTAGCCTTCAAATTAAGTGTTGTTCACAGGATAATTTAGGCTTTTTATTTTTATTTTATCTTAATACAACATTATCTTCTATCAGCTACATTTAACATGTTTATCTATATGTGAACAATGTCGTATTTATTTTTTCAGCTCTAGTTGAGACTTTTAAAGACTGCACAGTATCAACAATTGCTTGTGGTATACAGCATTCAGTGGCTCTGGATGAATGGGGACAGCTGTTCAGTTGGGGATCTGATAGTATGGGTCAACTCGGTAGCAATCTTGGTACACATGCACAGGACAAGCCCAAGTTTGTAAAAGGTCTAGCAACAAGAAATGTTATACAAGTGGCATGTGGTGCATATCATTCCATAGCATTAACAAACAGTAAGTATCTATCTATAAGTGAATAAGTTCTAAAGCTTAGTAGTAGTAATATTCAGTTTAGTTAAATTCATAAAAAAAAATGTGTGCTGTCTATTGGTACAAGATATAATTTATTACTTACTTTCAAACTCCTGCATCCTGAGAAGGTATAGATCATGTAATGGTCTCTTAACTATTTAACCACACATAATCAGTACTTTCTAATAGATTAAATAATTATATTGTGCGGAATGAAAAGTAACTAACCACTGATTGATCAAACAAAAGGTGAATAACCTGATGTTTTAGATATTACATTATTAATAGTGATATGTTTATTCTCTTTTAGATGGTGACCTATTTTCTTGGGGTGCAAATAGTTATGGTCAGTGTGGATTAGGTACTATGTCTAACAAAGAAATGATTCCACAAGCAATCACCTCTCTGCTTGGTGTTCCTATTGCTATGATTGCATGTGGCAGTAACCACACATTTGCTTTGTCTAAGTAAGTTCTATTGATGATGATGATATGATGGTGAACATTATTTTTCATACTTCATAACAGCTTGTCCATTATTTTGAGCAACAGTTTATAAAAAATATATTAATTTGTTTTTCCAGAAAAAAAATGGAATCAAAATGGGCTAGATTGTAAATTCGTTTAGGCATTACCATGGTTTTGCTGATTCAGATGTGCAAAAAACGTTGTGTAAAATGCTAAAATAAGTAAATACTACGTACATAAATAATGTAAATTGCCACAATGTGGTGTATCTCATTGCTACATCACAATACATTACACTGTAAACAAACTTAACAATACACAAACTAGTTTACATAAAATGACAGTTCCAGAAAAGTACAGAAAACATGTTAAGCAGTTTTTTATCAGAAAATTATGTTTTGTTAGGTATTGCAGTATCAATTTGTGGTCAGATAATGTTTGGTTATCAAAATGTTTATATGATGCATTGCGTCGTTCATTGCGACATGCCTATCCCCATTAATTAGGCCCCTAGCATATTCAGCGAAATAAATTATGATCATGTGTTTGATAATAGATCTTCTATAAGTTTATTATAAGTTTATACAAAAGAATATTGCTTGCATATTTGCAGATCCGGCGCCGTTTTTGGATGGGGTAAAAACACGCATGGCCAGTTAGGAGTGCAAGATAGAGAGAATAAGTGTTACCCATCACATTTGAAAACTTTGAGAAATGTTAAGGTAGAATCAACTAATAGCTAAAATGTTGTTCCATTTTTTTCATGGTTCTTATCTGAAAATCCATAGTTATATTAAAATAAGTCATGTTCAGTTAGTATATGTATAAGTTTGCTTCTTTAAAAATATTGTCGGAAGTGTGTTCGGGTTAAAGGAAACTCGATTACTGTTTGGTATAATATATATTTTATCAATACCTTAACGCTTACATACTATAATACACCTAGGAATTAGTGGATCACACAAGCCTATTACCATCTACCAATGGGAAACGAGCTCATCGGTACTCCCTGGCGTAGATTCAACGTGCGCGCGTGCGCCTATAAATATGTCGGGCCGATGTTTCCTCCTCAGTGCCCGAACAGACTCCAAGCAGGCATGTCGTCAATTGATGTCGTCAGGAGCCGGCGCCCGCACTGCCGGGTGTGCGTAAATACCACGCGCCTACGCTGCGCTCCTCAGTGCGCGGCGGGGCTCCGTCCCGGCTGCACGTATGATTATGTAGGTCACTACATTACTCCCCTCCAGCGAAACGTACAGGTGGTTTCGATGTCCTGCCCGTTCTTGTTACGTATGAGTAAGTTGGCGGTGTACTTTGTTTCCTTGCTTCTGCATTTAGGTGGTAGGCAGGCTTCAACCTATCGATCGAAATGTTTGCTTCGGATTTTGCTAATTGCACGGTGAAATATTTATCTTTACGATCGATGACTGGGTACGGCCCGTTATAGGTAGGCGTTAGTGGCTTGCGTACTGCGTCGTTACGTACGTATACATGCGTGCACTTGTGTAGATCGCCGTGTATGAATATTGCGTCCGACTTATTTGATTCTCGCTGCGCTTGTGCTTTATGTAATGCTTCGCTAAGATGACTCATGAAGTGCGATGAGTTGTGATATTGCGACGTAGATTCTCCGTAGAATTCTCCCGGCAGGCGTATTGTTTGCCCGTACAAAAGCTCTGCTGTACTGGCACTGATGTCTTGCTTGTATGCGGCGCGTAGGCCCAATAGTACTGTTGGTAACTCGTGAGTCCAACCCGTTGAATTAAATCTTGCAGTTAATGAGGTCTTCAATGTGCGATGCCAGCGTTCAATTAACCCGTTTGACTGTGGATGATACGCTGTGGTCCGTGTGCGTTGTATACCCATGCGTTGCATCAGTTTATTGAAAAGTTCTGATTCAAATTGGCGGCCTTGGTCCGTTGTTATGGTTACCGGGCATCCGAATCTCGCAATCCAGGCTTCGTACACTACGCTAGCGACTTTCTCTGCTGTTATTTCTTCGATTGGCTGCGCTTCCGGCCACTTCGTTGCCCTGTCGATCATCGTCAGTAAATATCTACAGTTGTTTGATATGGGCAGTGGACCAACGATATCTATGTGTAGGTGAGCCAATCGATCGACGTGTGTAAACGTCCCTGTCGGCGTTTTTGTGTGTCGATGAACTTTGACTCGCTGACATTGTTCACACGATCTTGCCCAATCAGTGATATCCTTCTTCATTGTTGGCCAGAAATATCGCGTAGACACTAATCGCCTCGTTGCTCGTACGCCGGGATGATTAAGACGACGACTACCGCCAATGACCTTGAGCAAATGGGCGGAGCTTGAGCTTCCCCCCCGCGACCCCGCAATGCACACCGCACGGTTGTCATTTTATATTTTGAAGAACTTTGACGGGTGACCATAATATTATGTAGAGATTCTAAGGACAGTCGCATATTGTATTTTGATATGCATGTCTAAGATATAAAAATAGAAATACAAATAACATCTGTCTGAGTAATACTTCGAAACACTAATTTTAAATTTTCAACCCCCACTGCATACTTCGTTTGCCAGAAAAGCAAAAATATTTTCAATTTCTTTAATCTGCATAACATGTTTATCGATCTGAATTGTTACAAGTTTCAAGAAAAAAATCTGACAACTAGCATTCTTGAATTAATCCGCTATGAAAGATGGACAGACAGACAGACAAAATCGCACCATAGGAGTTAATTTTTAGGCCATATTGGTGTCCACTTTGAGCTCTTCTAACAGAAATGCACGCAAGTTTTTTTCATATTTGCATTTTACGACATCTGCTGCTTCTCAAATAACTTCAGCTCATCTTCACTTGTATAGGAAAATCATATTAGTTTTGTAAGGAGAGCCTGGAAGCCGGTTAATTAGTCCGATGTTTCTGATCCATCTGTAAAGTGTCCGACCAAACCTTTGGCATCAGCTTTGGCCAAACCATTAGCTTAAAATTGGCCTAAGTTTTGACACCAACAGAACCGAAATTGAATAATCTATTACGTTTAAAGACCTAAAAGTGAGTGAGACTGTATTACAAATGATGTTAATATTTTAAATAAGCTGCAGGTAGTTTTATTCATATTATTAAGTTGATACACCGAACATATTAGTAAAAAGTCATTGTGGCTTCTTTGCTAAGGCACCTGCATCTCATTTATGAGTATGCAGATTCGAACATCGAAACCTAGAAATTACGAATCTGACTATTCCAAAGTTTTACATGCACTTTTTTTAGTATAACTTAGACACCATTGACTAACGGTGAAGGAAAACATCGTGAGGAAACCTGGACTACACGGTCTGAAATCACCAATCCACCTTGAAAAAGCGTGATAATTAATGCTAATGCATGTCTATGTTATACCCAAAAGTGGGATAGTAAAGATTCCGATTATGACCAGGATTTTTTAAATTTTTACCTATCATGAACAATGGAATATCACCCGTTTTGGGCCCAATTTTGAATGTGCCGCAAAGCAAAAAATCAATGCAAAAATAAATGTGCTAAATTCGGATATAGACTTTGTCTGAATGAGAATTAGCTGTTACATTTTCAAGCACCAAATTTGTACGACCCTTTTCCACGGTTTCATGCATTTTTGATGTAATGGAAAAAAATCCTACCATTGTATGGCATTTCGATAATCTTTTAGAAAGATGCAATATCGATTTTTGACTTTGAAATAATTTATAATTACCGATTTAAATATTTTTGATCTTTATCTTTTTACCTTATATTACTAATATAAGGTTTTTTATAATATATTTTATCAGAAAAACTCACAGCAAAAATTGACAGATTTTTTTAAAAAAAGATTATTAAATTGACATGCAGTAGCTCAATTTTCATTTAGTTTTCTTATTACAATTCATCGGAATTCAAACATAACCTTGGAATTGGAAAATGGTCGAAATACCATATTAAGAAAAGCATTTAAGAGGAAAATGTACGGAAGTCTAATTATTTCAGAATGTTTGTTTTACAAACTACGGAGAGTTTTTTTAAAATTTAATTCGTATACCAAAAGATGTCGAAGAAAACAATTTTAATTCCCATTTTTCCTCGAAAGTAATAGGTAGTATTTTTCTACTTTATCCATTTGCGATATATTTCAACAATTATTCCAAATCGATAAGGTTAGTTATTCCTGAAGTAATTATCAGCTCTGATAGACAGACAGAGAAAGTCGCATCCCATAAGGGTTACTTTTTACTATTTTGGTTCGGAACCTTAAATATACTATTTGAATATATCTTCTTTTTTCATTTTCAGTTCTTCTGTCTTTGACTTCTGGACCAAAAATTAAAGAAGATCAAGTCCTTTTTATTTATCAGGGCTGTAGCCAAAGAATTAAGCGATTGCCTATTAATCGGCTTAGGCCTAGCCAAAAATCGACGTTCTGGCGGATACTATTTGGTGTTGAAAATAAAACATAAGAGTGGCATAGTGAAGTAGGACCTTCATTTCTAAAACACTATGCTTCGTCTTATCTTTTAGATTGTGTGTATATAATATTATCCCACATTAGATACCTTGACTAATAGATTAATATGTATATCATATGTGACTGCTTACTTGGCGTTTTTACTAAACTTCGAAAATGGTTGCTATGTAAAGCATCACTACCCAATGTTACCAGTAAAAAACCGGCCAAGTGCGTGTCGGGCCACACGCAGTAGGATTCCGTAGTAGTTCTTAGTTAGTCAACTATAACTATGTAACCGGTGAAGCCTACTTTGCCGTGATAGTTTTCGAAAGTTAGTTTTTTTTTATTTTTGAAAGACCTATCTAACGATACCCTACATGAAGGGTTACGCAACAAAAAAAAATATTCATCCTCATTTCACGTGTTCGGGAGCTCAACTAAATTATTATTTTTTTATTCATTTTTACCACTTTTTCGGCATGATCAATACACATATCTATACTAAATTTCAGCTTTCTAGTACCAAGAGCCTCTGAGCTATGCCGCGAACAGACAGACAGACGGACATTGCGAAACTATAAGGGTTCCTTGTCGGACTACGGAACCCTAAAAATAAAACTAATGTAACCAATCCAAAATAGGAAAATGGTCTAGCTAAAATAGTCAGACAATACATTTTACAATTTTACATTTTACAATACTCTTTTAATAGCGTAAGCTTATTTTTTTATCATATTCTGCATTTTTTTTTCAAATTCGTCTCGTAGCAAAGAAACTCGAACCCAAATTCACGTGTTTAGAAAAATATTTTCATTGGTAATAATTTAGAATAGCGCCACCTTGTTACCTATGGATAAACCGTTTTATTTACAAACCATTAAGTTTTGTTCTAAGATATCATCCCATGCCCTGACTTATAGCTACTATTTCTATAAATTCCAAACTATTAGGAAATATTGTAACATAACATGAAAGAATTTTAATTTTGACGATTATCTCCGACCTACATGTAAAATTTAAATGAGGTATGCAATATTCTCGTTTTGAATACGCAATGTATTAAAAGAAATACATATTTAAATCCTAAAGTACATTTAATTATTTAGTAAGTCAACAAAATATATTTGTCCTGCCAAATTTAGATACACACATTTTAGATTATGACAGATTATGGATGATTTGGTTTGAAAACACGTTATTTACATCAAAAAAATATTTTATCCGCATGTAGTGCCTTTTCAATGTAATAATTATAATTCACCAGTCATCTTATCACAAATATAATAATTTATTTACATCGTAATGTGCTCGCTCTGAGTGACAGCGTCTACCCGTGACAGTGGTCACAGACGTACTGCCCCCGTCGCCCGGTGGAGCCCCTCCGTAATTTCAACTCAACGTTTTGACAAAAGCACAAAAATTGACGTAAATGTACGATTTAAAAAAAATATACGTATACAAAAAGACAGATAATTAACTTTTCTATAAAATGGTACAGGTTTCATTAAAATCCGCTTGATAAATTCTATGTAAAACTCAGTTTTTCTTCTGCGTTAGACCTAACTTCATGATTTTTTTATACAATGTTATAAATACATAATTAAAAAAAACGTTATACAAAATTATCAAGCATATGCTCTAGTTTAGTATATATACTTTTCAAATCATGAAAGCAAGTCGTTAAAGCGTAATCATTAGCTTTAAAAGGGCCAAAGTCGTATATCGCCGCCTTAAGATTGTGAATCGCTTGAAAAGCTTGATTTCTGTAAGTGGCTGATAAGAAAGGACGAGCGACGCCCGACGACAACTCGCAATAGATCCTTTTTGTGGTTCCAGGTAGCCTGACTCTTTTCAAGTTGTACCGCTTACTTTCCGATATCTGTTTAAGTTCTCTGTCTTGCGCTTGAACTAGAGCTAACTCTTCGTAGTCGATCGGCGTAGGACAGGTTATTGTCTCAACCCGGGATAAGGCATCGGCGACTACGTTGTCTTTTCCCGCTACGTGCTTGATGTTGGTGACGAATTGGCCAATATATTCTAGGTATCTTGCGCGGCGCGGTGTTTCGTTCTTACTGTCAATCTTCAATGCGTTTATCAATGGTTTGTGGTCCGTCAGTACAGTAACGTCACGGCCTTCGACCATCCGGCGAAAGTGACGAACGGCCATATATATCGATAGGAGCTCGCGGTCGTATGTGGAATATTTCTTCTGTGCGTCGTTGAGTTTTTTTGAGAAAAAACCTAGTGGTCGCCATTTGTTTTTAATCTTCTGTTGAAGTACAGCTCCCGCACAATTCTCGGAAGCGTCGGTCATCAAAAAAAAAGGTAAGGTTGATGAAGGATAAGACAAAAGTACAGCGTTGGCAATATCCTCCTTGCACTTATTGAATGCTTCTATTGCTGTCTCGCTCCATTGAATTAATGTCTTATCATTTTTCTTTGATTCATGGAGATAGGCGTTCAACTCTTTTTGCTGTTCGGCGGCGTGAGGAATATTCGCCCGGTAAAAATTCATCATGCCTAGGAAACGCCTTAGATCTTGAATGCTTGATGGTAGGGGATATGATGTAATAGCGTGGATCTTCTCGTTCGTTGGCTTAATTCCGTCGGCTGATATAGTGTAACCAAGAAAATCCAATGTTGGCTGCCCGAAAACGCATTTCGAGATGTTAAGCTGTAGCCCATGCTCATTAAGTCTTTTGAATACTTCTTCTAGGTCTATTCTATGCTGTTCCTCATCCTCTGATGCTACCAGGATATCGTCGACGAAGGGAAAGACTGGAAGTCCTCGTAACACATTGTCGATGTGACGCTGGAACGTTTGCCCGGAGTTCCTTAGACCGAAGCACATCCTTGTGAATTCAAATAGGCCAAACGGCGTTATAACTGCTGTCTTCATAATGTCTTCCTCGCGATTCCTTACTTGATAGTACGCCATTTTTAAATCAATTATCGAGTAATATTTCTTCCCCAACAAATTGTATGTAAAATCATGTAGTCTCGGTATTGGGTATCTGTCAGGCAATGTAACGGCGTTTAGTCGGCGATAGTCTCCACATGCCCTGTACTTTCCATCCTTCTTCAGTACAAGATGAAGCGGGCTCGCCCATGGGCTATTTGATGGTCTGCAGATGCCTTGCTCGATCATTAACTGGAACTCTTCTTTTGCTGCCGTATATTTATGTGGTGGCAGTGGTCTTGCTTTAGCATATAGTGGAGGGCCCGAAGTCTCGATGTGGTGTTGCACCTGGCTATGGCAGAGCTTCAAATTCGGTCGTGTTATGTCGGGGTACCTTGCGAGCAGGTCGTGGTATGGCTGCTGATCGTTCACCGTGTTGATACTGTGATCTGAGGTTGGTGTGACGTAGCCAGCGACAGACAGGCTTGTGGTTTTGTCGACCAGTTTCTTCCCATGAATGTCGACTGTTAGCTGATGTTTGTGAAGGAAATCAGCGCCTAGTATTGGTCGGCTGACTTCCGCGATCACGAACTTCCACGTATAGGGTCGGCGTAGCCCAATGTTGAGTGTCATCGATCGTTCGCCATATGAGGGAATCGACGACCCGTTAGCGGCAAACAGGTAATCTATGGGTTTTTGCCCTCGTTTTTCTTGTCTCCGTACTGGTAATACTGACACATTGGCGCCAGTATCGATAAGAAAATGTAGTCCCGATGAAATTTCTTTGATGAATAGACGGTGCGTCGTTATTTCATTGACTTCAGCTCCCGTCACAGCAAAAGTCTGTTCTAGTTTTCCTGCTTTTGCTTATTTTTGCTTTCAAAGTTGCAGGGACTTCGACATCTGTAGGCTTCCTTTCCGAACTTCTTGTGGAAATAACATATATTTTCTGTGCTTTTCTGAGGTCTGGAGCGCGATCTTGATCGTTGTCTGTTATGGTAGGGCCGACGATAGTAGCCTCGTGAGCGGTCCGTTTTCAAAGCCGCTACTTCCCGAGTGAGTGATTCTATCATGCTGATAATTTTTCCGTCTGTTGTTGATGCGCAGGATTGTGTTGATTTCCCGCTATCATGGCCACAGGAACATATAGAGTTAAGTTCTTTTGTTTGTTCGTCCATTCTATCTGCCATTGCTGCTAATGAGTCCAACTTCGATTCGTCACTGATTGAGAGTACAGCTCGCGTCGACGATGGCAGGTGACTCATCCATAACATTCGTAATGTTTCATCGGGTAACTTGTTCCGAGCCAAATCTCGCATTCGCCGTAAAAGTTGTGAAGGGCGTTGGTCGCCGAGCTCCACTTCGTTGAGAAGTTTCTGAAGTTGCTTGTTGTCGGATTCCTCGTACACTGATAATAATCTTTTCTTCAGTTCCTCGTATCGTCCAGTATTGGGTGACGACATAATAATATCGCTGATTTGTTCCACGTCGACCTTTTCCAATTGCGCGACAGCGAGACAAAATTTGTTTTCATCACTGAGCTTCTGATTGGCGACTATTGTGTCGAACTGCGCAAACCATAGCCTGGGTTTGTCACGCCAGAATTGCGGTATGCGCGACTTAATTGAGATCACCTCGACGTCTTCTCGGCTAAGCACCAATTTCCCAGTGCCTTCGTGCTCCATGTTTGTTCGGGGTCACCAATGTCGGAAGTGTGTTCGGGTTAAAGGAAACTCGATTACTGTTTGGTATAATATATATTTTATCAATACCTTAACGCTTACATACTATAATACACCTAGGAATTAGTGGATCACACAAGCCCTTAACCTATTACCATCTACCAATGGGAAACGAGCTCATCGGTACTCCCTGGCGTAGATTCAACGTGCGCGCGTGCGCCTATAAATATGTCGGGCCGATGTTTCCTCCTCAGTGCCCGAACAGACTCCAAGCAGGCATGTCGTCAATTGATGTCGTCAGGAGCCGGCGCCCGCACTGCCGGGTGTGCGTAAATACCACGCGCCTACGCTGCGCTCCTCAGTGCGCGGCGGGGCTCCGTCCCGGCTGCACGTATGATTATGTAGGTCACTACAATATAATAATATTGTTTTCAGGTGTGTCACATCTCATGTGGGGAAGACTTCACCGTGTTCTTGACATTAGACGGCGGCGTATTTACATGCGGCATTGGTGAATATGGGCAGACTGGACATGGGACTACGAAGGATGAACTTGTTCCTAGAAAAGTAATTTTTACCTATAATTTTATATGTAACATGAAATATAAGTTTTATTGAGAAATTCAGTTCAACTCTGTCAGTAATATTATAAAGGTGCTTTAGTAATAGAAAGTTGAAGGTTTTTTAAGAAATAAATGATAAATAAATTTATTATAGCCGTATTGTAGGGACAATAATATGTATGTATACCTTCTGACATAAGCTGGTATTTTGTACAACACTTCATTGTAAATTTTGGTTTATCATTGTATTAATTTATGCAATAAAAAATGTAATTTGGGCAGTAACTTCTGCCGGGTGAGCAAGCTATATATAACAATAATATAAATATAAGAGCCTCGATCAACATCTCACGAGGCTCTCGTTAGGCGGCTGGATCAAGGGCCTTATTCAGAAAGCAGTTCTCCTTGATACAGCTCGTATCGTGAGAAGTTTCCTGTCTGTGGAGCCCTAACCTCCGGTGGCTTGGATCACTATTTTTTATTATATTTAAATGTCTTTTTTGTATGTTTTTATAATCAATATTTAAAAATGTAAGAAATGTGTGTAAAAATTAAATGAAAGATATAAATATAAGCACTTGCTTATATATATTTTATAATGCAATTTTTATCCGAAGCGTTGTATGTTCTCAGGTGATGGAGTTAATGGGCAGTACGGTGACGCAAGTGGCTTGCGGGCGGCGGCACGTGTTGTGTCGTGTTGGGGACCGTATCTTAGCGTGTGGGTACGGCGCAAGGGGACAACTCGGCTGCCCACACATGACCTTCGCCTTAGTACCGACGCCCGTCAATTTCACGCCTAATGATGACTCCCCAGTAAGTTGTCACTTTATTTTCAAGTCTAATCATCATCATTAATATTTTTTTTTAATTAAACAAAGAAAATTATCTTTGTTAACTTTGTTCATAATACTATAATTTTTAAAAATATAGCATTTTTTCTATGTTGCGAGCAGGCTTCGGTTGATATTTCTTTTTTACGTTTAATCAGCTCATCTATTCGCCATAATAGCTTGCTAAATAAAAAAGTCCGCTCGAAGTCTTTTGCGTTCAGCATTAGTATATTTGATACGTTATCGCCTTCGTTACGCCTGTTTGGCCACATATTGTCCAATAGGCTATGACACAGTAAATTCATTTCCATCATAACATTCAATTCTATTGTTTTCAATACAGACTGAAAACCCTGGCCAGAGCAAGGTAAATAAGTATATTGCTTAATTGTAAGGCCGTATTAGATTGTAGTTTCCTTTATATTTTGCATTTCTCCCTCTTTTCAACACTTCTAGTGTAAACTTCTATACAGTCGTTCATTGCTCATTTCGTTGGTTGACATAATTCGCGATTATGTACTTTGTAATCACTTGAGGACGGGTCTCAAGCCCCGTCAATTTCCTGAAGGACATTTAAGTATGTCATGATAACCATCGCTTTGATCGACTGTATGGAGATAGATATATATCTTTAGACTGTGAAATTAGTCACTTTTTATGTAGGAATTAATTTCTTATCTTGAATTTTATTCTACTTGTTTTATTATTTAATCTTTTGACTCAACAAAAGTTAACATAATAAAAAAAAATACCAAGTGGTAAAGTGTTTGGCTTTGGACTTCTTTCTCTTTATAAAGGCTTCAAATCCCAGTTTTATTCAAGCTAGTGGCTGCGGGGTTTCAAATCCAATAGACATATTACTGATAAAATTAACACTCATTACTATAATTAAGAGATAGTAGATAACTACCACTTTCGTATACTATTCGATGATACGACTATACAGTCAATGTTTTCATTGACGTAGTAATAGCCTGATATAGGTTATTAACATGAACTATTATTCTTCAGCTTAAGAAGAAACCGAAAGTCGAGGCCGCGACAGCAATAGCTCGAAATAGCAACGCGGGCGTTTCCAAACTAAATGTTGAGTCATCTATATAATATTAAAAAATGTACTAGTATTATGTTCAATGTGCTGCAGAATACAAAACAATACTTTTTTAGAATTTCATGCTATGGTCTATTATGTAGCTAGGCCTTTATTTTTTTTTAGTTGTATCTTGATTTTTTTTCTATAGACCCCTAGAATAATGCATGATATATTTGAAAGTTAGTAGATTAGTAGAAATAAAGTCACTAAATTAGAATTAAAATAATTTTATCGCGCGTTTGACTGAAAGCGGGGCATGGGACTGTTACTGTACAGTGGCATTTATCACATTGTAGAATTTCTTGTTTCGGGGTTCCCCCGTATTTTTAACGTTAACGTTAGTGAGGCAAATCCCCATAAAGCTAGAGACCCTTATATTAGGAGTTCCCTGCATGCATTTGATTCTTGGTATGCGGTACTTTCCCATGATACGGGCCATTCCCTAATTGTGAACTTAGAAATGAGGAAGATGCTCGGGTTACAGTAGTTGCCTAATATACATATAACATTTTAGGTCCCCAAGATACAGGCATTGCCTAGTTTGGAGACTGTTGTTTAAAAATTGTGTATTTTTATTCTAGTTACAACAGTTAAGGTTAGAATTATTTAGATTTTATTGTGAAGATTGTGGACTAATAAATATTAATTATTCTTACATATGCTATACATGTGCAACTATGTAGGATACTGTCTGTTTCTCGCGGTTTCGCCCGCGTCCCAAGGGACTTACTTAATGCACCCAGATAAAAACTACCCTTTGTCCTTCCACAGGGTTCAAGCTATCCCCATACCAAATTTCATCTAAATCGGTTCAGCCGTTTTACCGTGAGAGCGTTACAAACAGGAGACGATGAAGGAGCATGTCCTACTGGTTAGACAAACTATCCTATTAAGATGTTCTTTCTTTTCAAATCAATGATATTTTACAGTCCCATAGCCCGTCTTCCTTGAGCGCGTCTTCCTTGAGCGCGTTTTGTTTTGTCTATCTTATACTGTAATCAGTGTCTAATGACGGTGCATTGATAAAAATAAAATTGTCATTGCTTTACGCACTGTAATTAATAATATATTATGCGATGATTATCATGATGAAGAATATAATATATCTTTAATGTTATTAAATCAACAGGGTGTTTATTTGAAAACTATGCCTGTTTATAGAAGGTGATAAATCTTGAATTAAACAACAAGTAAAGCACTACAAATTCTTTATATTGTTTAGTAAAATATAAAAAAAAAACTTAAATAAAATCACCCTATCTAAACTGGCTTAGATACAAATATTCACCTTGTAACAATATCAAATAAAATTAACAAATTGGTTAAACTTACTTGCAGTTTTCACAAGAAATCTTCAAGGGTCCCATAAAGGTGTTTGCAGGCGGTGACCACAGTTTTCTGATTATTGACCATGACCGGTCTGGGCCCGTAGACTTCCGTATGCACGATCATACAAAACAAATCGTAACCTTGACCATACCTAAGTTGGCTGCTTGCGAAGTGTTTAAAGACTACGATGTAGTTAATCAGGTGAAACGTGTTCTTTGTAAACATAATGCGTACATATCATATAACATGTTATATAACATGATTTAATAATGTGGATACTGAATGTTATGTTGTATAACATTTGTAAATGTTAATAATATGTAACACAACTTGTTATATAACACAAGTTACATAATCTGTACGCACCTTAATGATAAAATTACTGGCTGACTGCAAATAGATATTTTCTAAATGATTTTCATTATTTCCTTTTTTGAGAAAAAAATAACAAGAGTTTAAAATTTGGATGATATATTATTCACTTTTAAATACTGTTTTTTTTTCTATCAATTAATGTCACTATTTATAACAAAATAGTTTTGTACGTGCAATATCGACTCAATTTGTAATCCGCTTTGAGAAAGCGTGGTGACAATTACTCAAGCCTTCTTTGTATGAGAAGAGGCCTTTACCCAACAGTGGGATAGTAAATAGGGCGATGATCATGATGATTATAATATTTTTTTCACTTTTCAGGACATACTGGCATATTTAGAGACTGTATTCGGCTCTCTAGCATGTGTGAATGGTTCGTTCCTAGCCCCTAACAATGCTCACTTTGGCTGTAATACTAAAGTGCCAGGAGTCGATCTAAGGAAAGCTGAGGAAGCATTTACATTAGTTAGCAGATTTGAAAATACTACAATAAAGGAACTTGTAAGTTTTCAGATTTAATGTTGGTCACACTGATCAATCAGTCAAGGTTAACGCTTGGTCTGATCATCTTTGGATCAACCTCCATTTTTAAATTGAGACGCGGTCATGGTGTCTCTATATTATTTGCATCTCGGTGGAGCTGTGATTATAATCCTTACTAATATTATAAATGCGAAAGTAACTCTGTCTGTCTGTCTGTCTGTTACGCTTTCACGCCAAAACTACTGGACCGATATAAATGAAATTTGGTACAGAGATAGAATAGACCCTGAGGAACAACATAGGCTACTTTTTACCCGGGTGCGCGAAGTAGTACCCTCGGGATGGATGCGGGTGAAACCGCGGGAAACAGCTAGTTCTATATAAATGTAATGGTAGAAAAAGCGCCTTTGACAATTAATATTGCATTTATCTATTTTATTTGCTTTTATAATAATACAACCTGAAATTTGTATGTAATTTGAGAATTGTACGGAAAATGTTCATATCCTCTTGTTTTCAGATCTTCAATCATTTAACAGAGAACATAATAAAGAAGATGAAGGTGTCCCCGCCTGACGCGGAGGCTCTCAGAATGTTCCTTATCCTGCCTCTGTATCACGAAATGCGTAATCCTCGCCGACACGTAGAACTGCAGGTACAAGAAGCTTTTCTTTGTAAAATTTAACCATGTATTTATTCTAATATTATAAAAGCGAATGTGAATTTGTTTGTTTGTTACGCTTTGACTGGAAAACGATTGAACCATCATCATCAGCCTATATATCGTACCACTGCTGGGCACAGGCCTCTTCTCATACAGAAAAGGCGTGAGCATTGATCACCACGCTTGCTCAACTTGAATCCTGGGGAAGATTATAGGATAGTTTTTATCAGGATACGAGAAGAAGCATTCCCTCAGGGTGCGAGTGAAACGACGGGAAACAGTTTGTTTTTATATATTTTACTCACGAACTTTTTAAGCTGCTCGCTGAGTATGTCTGGAAACGTGTTTTCATTTCACTTAAAAAAGTGGTTTCTATAAAAGGTGTTTCGCAACAAACAATAAAATTGTTCAATAACTTAGCACTTCGAGCGACGTCATCGCTAAAATGCTGTCGTCACCCACGTCTTGAGCCATCCTAATTCAGCCACGTGTGGTTCGATTGGACGACGACCCCCTGGTAAATATACTAAAACAGGGATCTACTCATTCTGAAAATATTCCGTTTCAGCTCATTCAATGTAAACAAAACATATTAAAATATATAAACTTATTCTTCCAGGGTCCCTTTGCAGAAGCATTCAACAATCTTTCTACTCATCCGCAGAGAATAGTAAATTTATGGTGGGAGGCTCAAACTCCAGAATATTTCGAAATGCTAGTCGATATATTCAAAAGTGTTATTGTATACGAACTCATGCAGCCAACAGTGCGCGCGAACAAGGTATTTTAGCAACTTAAAGGAGAAAAAAAATGCTTGTAACAAATTCAATTTGAAAGTATCACGGTCGATTTATTTCTGGTTCCAGAAAATTTACTTTTCACATAGCATAATACAGATTCTGAATACTCTGTCGTCGCTGAACAAAATAAACTTCACAAATCCAAAGAAACCGAAAATTCCAGCGGAATGTTTCTATATTGAAGACTTGTGCGATCACGTGGATATTGCTACTGATTACATTACCTGGCTTTCAGATCATGCTGTAAGTATAACTTATAATTATTCGTAAAATTTCGTCAGTTCACCTGTGTGTGTGTCTTAATATCAATGAATAAGTTTTTACGTACGCTCATATGCAGGCATTAATACCTATGTGTTTTTGTCACTAATTGATAGGAATGAAGCACTTTTGACTACTGCTTAAGTCACCCAGTATGAATATCAATCGATTTGATTGAAAAAGTTGAGTCCTCATTGAAATGTAGTTAAAATAACCTTCGTTTCCATGGATACTTGACTACATAAAACTTAGAACGAATTCTCTTATTTATGTAGTCAAGTATCATGGTACCTACCTGTTAATACTCTCATCATTTGGTTGTTTTCAATGCCTAATGTAATCATAACATACACAATTCTAACTTTCTTTGCAGTCGGCCAATCCTCATATGTGTAACTACGCGTTCCTATTCGACGTTCAATGCAAATCATTGTTACTAAAAATAGATCAACAGTTACAAATGCAGATAGCTATAAGTAGAGCAGCAACACAGATATTCACGCGGTTGTTCATGGACCCTACGTATGAGTACCAAAGAGACCAGTTTCTCAACCTAACAGTTTCCAGAAACCATATTGTAAGAGACACCATGACGCAAATCAGTAACCATGAGACTTCTCAATTGAAGAAGCCGCTTAGAGTGAGTATTTATCAAAATCGAACAATTGGTTATTTGACAATATTTTTTTTATTAGAAATACATAACTAATTAACGAAAAGATTAACTACAGTGAAAATACGAATGTATTATCTTAAAAAGCGGCCTAGTTATAAGCATTTAAAAAGTCATTGCTAGAAAAAGAGAGCATGATGCAATTATGACGTCATTATGTCAAAACGCTGTATAACTCGACATTTCCTGGAACAAATTATGTTTCGCGTGACAAGGATAGAGAATTCCCCTTCCAAAAACTTTTAAAGCATGGAAAATAAATAACATATTTATTTTAACATTGATTTAATTTATTTTTCGACACTTTTGTTTCTATGGGATCTTTTTAATAAAATAGCATTTTAGTACATTTTAGTAGGTGTTCAAATACTAATTCTAGAAGTATGTATCATTGTAATTGGCCAGAAATAGTAATGTAAATAGAGGTGTGAAAATGAAGAGAATTTACCCAGCAGTGGAACAGTATAGGTTTAAATAAAAAACAGGTCTTAACTGCATTATTATTCTGATCTTCATAAAATGCAGAACTCTGCCTGCATTAACCCTTAATTCTGCTGGCATGGATTATCTCTTAAAGCACTGGCATTAGAGGCGAATATTGCAGTTACATAAAATTAGAACAGTCAATAAACCATTTTAGCCGCAATTTTTGTGACATCCGATGTTTTTTCAGGTAGAATTCGTCGGAGAGGAAGCAGAAGACGCAGGTGGCGTTAAGAAAGAGTTCTTTTTACTGCTCCTAAAAGAGATCTTCGATCCGGTGTATGGAATGTTCAAGCAGTCGGAAGAAACAAACATGATATGGTTCTCTAATAACCCATTCGAAGATGATGTCATGTATTATTTGATTGGTAAGTTGATATATCGACTGTATAAACATTGCCCCCAAAAGTAACTTACAAATGTGGAACGGCATCCAAACCAATCAATGAGCCACAAACGATTTGTACGAAAATTATTAATAATTATTATAATTATTGCTTAATAATATTATTTATTTACAGGTGCCATCTATGGTCTGGCTATATACAATTCAATTATAATCTACGTCCCATTCCCATTGGTTTTGTACAAGAAGCTTTTAGAAGAAGTCGTCATGTTGGATGACTTGTCTGACTTGTATCCTACTCTCGCTAATAGTCTTAAAAGTTTATTGGACTATCCTGATGAAGATGTTGAAGAGGTACTTTTACAATTATAATTAAATGAGTAAAAATCAAAACTAAAAATATTTTTAATTTTTATTTGCCATTACATTTTGCCATCCTTATTCAATAGTTTTATTTATTGGATGTGCCTTGCCGACATGTGATGAAACCTTAAATGTATACTAACTAGCCTGCCTATCCCAACAGGTATTCAGCTTATGTTTTGCAGTCAACACTGAAGTTTTTGGCCAGATACAAGTGCACCCCCTGAAGGAGAATGGTGAAAACCTACCCGTAACACATGAGAATAAACAGGAATATGTCGAGTTATATGTAGATTTCTTGCTCAATAAGTCCGTTGAAAATCAGTTTAAAGCTTTCAATCAAGGTTTTCAGAAGGTAAGACTAACATATTTATATTAATGGATGACTTTAGGTGAAAATAAAATGCATTCTAGTCACTTGAAATATAGGCACATAGACTTGAACTCAACTGCTATTTTTTGCGTAGGTCAACTAGTTCTGTGTGTGTATGAAAAAACAAAAATAATTATAATTTTATAAAGGAAGTAGTGCATAATAGTATTCAGCTATCACATGTCCATTATACATTTTCAACATTTCTTGCGGAACGCGTATTATATATCACATATTACATCGCAGTTGGTAATAAAATTAATACAATTTCTGTTAAACGTTTTGTCACAGGTCTGTGGTGGTAGAATTATCAAATTATTCAGATCACACGAGATGATGTCAGTCGTAATGGGAAATGAAGAATACGATTGGGAAGTATTCGAGACCAACTGTGAATATAAAAATGGATATACCGCTACCGACCCACAAGTCAGGTAAATATGCTATTAACACGTCAAAAATATATAAATTTTTGTAGTTGTTTAAAATAGATGACAATATTTTTAATTTCTAGGTGGTTCTGGGAAACTTTTCATGAGCTGCCTCTGGAAGATAAGAAGAAGTTCCTTTTATTTTTGACGGGCAGCGATCGTGTACCGATACAGGGAATGCGAGATATTAAAGTAAGTTTATATAGCATAAAGTCCTGGCAAATATCCTCTTGTTGAACTGTTCCTGCCAATAATGATTTAATGATTAAAAGTTTGTTTAAGGTTTAAATTTAATACTCTATTTATTTTGTAACAGATAAGAATACAGGCGGTAGCTGATGACAGGTACTTCCCAGTAGCCCACACATGCTTCAACCTCTTGGATCTTCCGCGCTACAAAACGAAGGAACGTCTCAAGTACCATCTTATCCAAGCTATTCAACAAACACAGGGATTCTCACTCGTATGATTCTGTAGCATATAGTCTATTGAAATTTTACCAAGATTTCGGCTTTATACACACTGGATACCGTCGCCATATTAGTATTATGTGTGTATAGAGCTTAGCACTATAGGCTGGGGCTTAGAGCGTAGTAATGGAAGCAAGATTTTGTTGCGTCTAAAATATATCAAAAGAAATCGTCCAGCGAAATGTGCGAGCATTCGTTTATACGTAGTAAGAACCGTTGAAAGCCAAGGAAATTTAATTTCTAATAATATAATTACTGACGTCGCGTCGTGTGCGTCTTTTACAAACTACTTTGATTTATGATTGAATAGCTTAGGGATTGACGTTCCGTCGAGGTTCCAGTCTGATGTGGGAGAATGTAACTGATATTTTGGAATGCTGTTTATGAAAAATTTTAAGTACATGTGAGTTCGATACCTGATTTCTTAGCTAAAGTCCATTTTTATAATAATAATGTTATTGAATAATTCAACAAAAATATTATAATTACCCTATTAAATTATATTTTTGTTTATTATTGTTACCGAGCTGTTGAGTAAATGTTTGTCGTATAAATTATTTTAAGTGACGGATTTTAGCATACTCTCGGTGCCTTTAAATGAAAAAGTATCGATATTCCTGATGTTTATATATTTTATAGTGTAATAAATCTGATATGTTATGCAACTTTTATATAGAGGAATGTTTTATTTATTAATTCCGAAATATAGACAATTTGCATTTATTTTAATGCTGTAAATCGTTATGTGATGACTAGGAGTGTTCTGACACAAAGCAGTACATGGAGACAACTTATCCATTGTTTTCAATCGAAAGTTCTCCTCCATTTTTTCAGAAACTTTATTTTAGTATCAGAAATTATCAAATGAAGGGATCTTCCGCTCTGTCCACAGGGGCCGAAGCGTTAGATTCTTAATGACTAAAACTCAACACTTCATTTACTCTTTGCGTTCGAGGGTAAATAATTCTTTCGTACATTCCCGCAACCCTGGCAGGCACTGGCCTCTGCGGGCCTCGTCAGTTATGCTGACATCTCATTGAGGCGCGTGTGGAGCACAACACGCTGTCGACTCGAGCCTGGTTCTTATGAGAAGGCGAGCTACCCATTGCTCGTCGTCCGCAGGCCCGCACTGTCAGTCTCCGGGAATGGCCTCGAGACTCTTGACACCCAGGACGTCTCCTGCTGCTGCTGGGGCGTGAAGATTGTCTCTTCCTCACGCGTTCGGCCTCCTCCTTCGCTTATATGACTGCTTCGATGAAGGAGGTGACTGCTTCCTACCTTGTCGCTCCAGACCATGGATTAGATCAGAGCCGGACTTTCAGAAACTTTGTTTCAGGATTGGGCTTGTGGATTTAGTACAGGGATAGTGTAGGCCTAATTATGAAATTATATTTTGTCTGTGGCGGATAGGAGGTTGATATATACAACTTAAGAGGATCGAAAATATTTAACTTCTTATTAAATATTTTCGATTAATTAACTTCTTCAAATTAACCACCATTTGAAGAGTCTTACCATATAAGTGCGTGCTTGGGTTGCTGTTGCTAGAAAGTTGTTAAAAGGCCACGTCGATTAATTGCTTCTGACATTCTCATGGAGAATGTTTAGAAAAAAGTCAGACTGGGCAACCTTAACCTAATAGGTGGCGAAACATGTAGCCATAATTAGTTTGTACATAAATTGGCTACCTCTGTGATATTAAACGTATGCCATTGGTTATATTCGGCGACAATACAACGGCTTTTTGTAATTGTTACTGTATTTTGTTATAAATTGTACATTTTGTACATATTGGTATTGTACGTAGCTTGGCTAGATTGCTGTTATTATTTGGAAGCATTTATTGTGCACCTCAGTCTAGGTACTCGGCGTGGTTTGTACACGATGTATGTAGTGTATGATAATATAATATTTTCATACATAAATATAGTTTTATTTCGCCTATTTTAAAAGTAGTCGGCCTGTGTCCTTTTTATCGACCCCTTTTATTCGTTATAACAATGAATCGTTTGATGTAGTAAGTTCAGTGTAATACGTTAAACGTATTTAAAATTGGTCACTCAGACAGGAGACATAGATTACCTACTATTATGTAACTCTGCATTAAAAAGTCAATGTGATGTCAACCTTTCAAAATCAAAATTCATTCATTATTGTAACGAATCAGACGTCGAACATTACAAGATACTCGAATTTTCCCACCCTTCACCACATCCTTGGGTTTTGATATGACACAGAAAAACACCACAACACACACAATAGCCCACCGTGTTGTATAAAAGGCAGGATGTATGAGTAGGTCGGTAGTTTGTGCAGCGGTAGAATAAATGCAAGTCGCATTTCAAAGAATAAAAAGTCTAGTTGGCATTTAATATAATTTATTTAATTTAAAATATAATTACATAATGAAATACCAAATCGATAAAGCCATTTAACATTTTATATACAAAATATTCGTTTAATCTCTTCATGACTAGGTCGGTACAAGGAGTTTAGCCAATTGTTAATATTGTACTTTGGCACAAGCTTCGAATTTATAAATATCCAATATCACAAACATTTTCTTGACATCATATTTTTTTACATCATTATCTGGTTCTACATAAAAGTTTAACATTTAAAATCTTACAAAAGATCTGTTTATGACATTGGGTAGTTGAGCATTATTTACAGTTACATTTAATAAGCAACTTCGGTTTTGTTCGCAATGTATAAAGCCGCACTTTTACACAGAAAACAATAATAATCAAAAGAAAATTATATACTTTTTCAATGATTAATGAACATGACAATATTATTTTTATATATTTTTTTTATTTTATATATTTACTTACATTCTAAATAATGGTTAAAAATAAATTAAACCTACAATTAAGTACTGATTGAAATTCAATTCGTACATGCCTCAAGACTTTAATACCTAAAGTCTATACAAGTACTCAATATCCCCGACAAGTTCGCTTTAAGCGAATCAATTAAAATTGATTGATGTTTAAGTACTTTGATGAGATGATATCTATTATTTTTGTTGATATTACAAAATGTTTTGTCTCCTAATTCATTGGATATGTAGACACTAGACACTCTGACATGAGTAAAATCAACAAAATTTATTGAATCTAATTTGAACATCTTTGTGAATATTCCCGCTTGGGTTATAGACCGATTGACAGACTAATATTCATTTTTAGTGAGGGATATGTTAGTATATACTAAGATCTAATTTAGTATGAAGATCGGCCTGAGTTGTCATCATAGTGTTGTGTGCCGGGGGGCGCGCGGTATCCAGGGTAGTTGTGGTTGAGGGCATGCTGCGCGAAGAAGGTTGCATAGTCCTTCTTAACCTGTAAGTGGAGCATGAATTCGATCACATAGGTACATATCATCTGCTTATTTAGGAGCAGCATCTTTATGCATTTGCAATGAATCGTAGATTCAATGAGGTCAAGTCAATAAATGCTGCATAAAATACTATTTTGGAAAAGTTTAATATTTTGAAAAAAGTGCTGATTTCCAGCCTAATTTGAATAAATAATTTTTGAATTTCAATTTTACTTGGACCATTTTGGTTTACTAAAAACGCTATAGAATTTTAAGTTAAATCATTGGACGGAATTCGGAGAATCTAAAAATCATGCATTTTCGATACTAAACTCTACGTTGCAAAGCTTTGCAGAAATTGAGGAGAATGAATGTCTTTGTTTTATAAGAATGATTTTAGTCCATTACATGAATGTATGGTGGAATAGGTGTACGACTCTGAATAATGCAATCCCAATTGTGATTTTTTCAAGTCTGGTGCCTACATACTCTCATCAAGCTCTTGAACATATAAGCACAATACAAGCTATGCGATAGCACAATTTAACGGTGTGAAATTTGATAAGTTTTACGTGAGAAGACCTAGATATATGTATAGGTAACATATCTCCTACTTGCTCCTAAAATACACCACTACTTAATACAAATCGCGAAAAAAAATTGTGCTGATCCACATATTTTGCTCGAATTCAATAGGGAAACAGTTTACAGCAATTTTTTTTACTATTTAACATAGGACCCCATCGTAAAAGATGTTTTCGTACACTGAGGATTATTAGTGTTTTACGAATACCTCCGTATAATAGACGGTCATTGTAAGAGTCGTACACCTAAATAAAGAGATTGCAAAGCCTACTAAACGCGAGTTAGGTGCTCGCGACTATAAAAGTACTAGGTTCGCCCGTCACCAAGTGCCGAGATCTGTTAATGGAAAGTTTGTCCAAACATATAGTAGCACTATGACCCAAACTGCACTTACACCTTCGGTATTAAAGTCCGGCTACGTACGGACTGTGGAACGCCTACACGTCGTTCATTGCAACTAATTCTGCAAGCGAATATTGGCGCAGCTAAAACAGACAACGGTTTTGTTCAAGAATGTACGCCATTCCAACAATTTTTTTTAATTATGTAGTCAGAAATAATTACTTTTTTTCTCGTGAAACTACTCCTACTTTCAATGTAACATTAGTGAATTAACTCCGTGGTGTGGAAAACTCAATAATTATTTTTGCATAAGAAAGATTTAAAATTGAATTAGTCATATAAGTGATTACTGTCTAACTTCAGATTTAGGATTTTTCTTTGGTGTCGTTGAGTTTTTACTTTTTTAGACTAAAAGTTATTTAAAATCGACCTAATAGGTTTTGTGGGATACGTTATTAATATTCAAAGTGAGGTATTTACAGAGTGTGTTAAATATAAAATATATTTGCAATTTTAGTTCCATTAATAAACAGTTGCAAAACAATGAAGATAGAAGCTAAAATAAATTAAAGAAACAAAATTAAAAGAATATTTTTTTAAGTCGATATATATATATATGTATAGATAGTAATTAAATGTCAGTATAATGCATAAAATCGTATTTAAGGTATATACAGCATGCGAGCTAGTTAGTTTAGTTTTTGTTTATATTTTAGCGATATATTGACTGCTCACACCATGATAGAGAATATTCTTTAAACGTTTCTTTCTTGCAATCTTAGATGCAATAGAAAAATAAAATAAAAGTCGTTGGTAATATACAGAAAGTTCATTTAGGACCACCCATAGCTGAATTAAAATCAAACACAAAAATTTACTTAAGACTTCTAGGTTTGTTATTAGGTACTTCATTCGGTTTTAATTTTACTGTTTTTGGGTAAAAATCTTTATTGAATTCCAATTAAGCTTTCATTTGTTCAATTTAATTGTGTGTAGGGTACTTCTTGTTAGTGATACATAGTTATCATAGGTACCTTGCGTGGTCTGCAGGCAGGGCCCCTGGCCAGCTGCCTTCTGGCTTCGTTCTCAGCTGCAACCGCCTCCTTCACCGACTGCGGTGGCCACTTCTGGTCTCCACGCATGTTGACGCCTCCTAATCGTAACCGATTGTTAATATTTGGTATTTCATTCTTTTTCGTCATTTTTGTTTAATATTTTCGATTACGTTTAAATTTATTTATATACCTTCGAAATAGCTAATGACGTAGGTACCTCTGAAACATTAGTTGGTTGGAAAATTTGCCAAAATTCCGACGACAGCAAACATATTCTTAATGGCAGTATTGTCATTGACTTCACAAGTCACAACTGTTGCTGTCGATCCTCTTGGCATAGCCCGTCCCATAAGTCACCTTTCACGACAATGTTGTTATTATTTTATTTATAATCTAAAATGCGGAATGAATTTGGTTTCAGTCGAGAGTCGCTGTACTATTCAGTACGCGACACCCCTAGAGTATTAGTGCCGAGCCGTCGACACATTTAGGGTTAGTTAGGCATCCATCAGTTTGAGTCTGTTAATGTTTAGCTTAGCTTTTAGACAAGGAGTGACATAGAATTACTTAGGTCTCGGTTATATCCTTGCAAATTTGCAATTACCTTCAAGTCTTAGGAGCTCTAAGTCCTATCACTGCTCTAGATTTCTGACTGATAACATAAAACATTTCTGTGTTTTGAAGTGTAGGTTGCCAAATGCCGGATTTTTTTAAGCACTCTTAATACATCTGAGACCTGCCATTCTGTACTACAAAGAAAATTAGTACAAATAAGCTCCCTTTTTCAATTGTGTCTATCAACTTGGTTACCACTCTGGGACTGTTAATTTAAAGATAAATCTGGTACACGCACTTGCGGCATTTTAACTTTGTCTATTGGGTTGGCACTGGCACCGCATAGTCACGGCAGTGCACCTGCCATGTCAGGTATTGCTATGGACGTAGGCATTGACATTTTGTCTCTCAATATAGGTAATGCATCATCACTGTTTTCATAAACCTAATAATGCATCATGATTTTACTGAACCTACTTGTCTGTCTGTATGAACACCATATGAGACTAGAATATTTTATGAAAACAGTTTCTAGTTGATGCATTAAAACAACGTGCGACAATTTTAGACCAATAAAGAAGACAATATGAACATCATTACAGTAAATTGTAAAAGCTTTAACGCGTGGTAAGTCTCTTTTCTAAAGCGACATGAACGCATAAAAAAGCAATTCAATAAACAATACACGTGTAACTCGGAATATTATGTTTGCGAAGGCGTCTTCAAAGTACGCAGCTACTTTATGTACTTTGATATTGCCATTGAGTCTTATAAAATGTTCCCAGTTCTCAAAAATCTGTCGCATAACATAATTCGCGTCAATGCATGTTTAAACGAGCTAGACTCTCTGAAAGAAACGCAATAAAATACCTTTATCGTGCAGTAAATTTCAATAAAAGAATACGAAAATGATGCCACCTACACTTTTTTGAGTTATTTTAATAATGCACAAAGTTTATTTGGTAGGTACTCTGCCTATTTATGTATCAGTACTTTATGGTATACTAGCTTCTGCCAGCGACATCGTCCGCGTGGAATAGTAGTGCTCCGCTCCTAATAGTCTTAGCGTGATGATATATAGCCTATAGCCTTCCTCGATAAATGGACTATCTAAAACTGAAAGAATTATTTAAATCGGACCAGCGGTTCCTGAGATTAGCGCGTTTAAACAAAATGACAACATTTCCCTTCACTGCTCTGCTCCTATTGATTGTAGCGTGATGAAAATTATACTATAACCATCTCAGGAGTATGACAAATAATTGTACCAAGTTTCGTTAAAATCCGTCGAGTAGTTTTTGTTTCTATAGAGTTTATACAGACAGACAGACAGACAGACAGACAGACAGACAGACAGACAGACAGACAAAAATTTTACTGATTGCATTTTTGGCATCAGTATCGATCCCTAATCACCCCCTGATAGTTATTTTGGAAATATATTTCATGTACAGAATTGACCTCTCTACAGATTTATTATAAGTATAGAAGAAGATAGATATAGATGTGAGCTGCAGGTTATAATATGTATAATAATATAATATGTATAATAAATCCAAATCCTAACTAATATTACTTAAATGCGAAGGTGAGTGTGTTTTCGCTTTCACGTTTAAACGGCTAAACCGATTTGGATGAGACCGTGGAGTCGCTTAAAAGCTACGTTTTATCCGGGTGCGTTATGTAGTTTCCTTGGGACGCGGGAACTAGCTAGTAAATAATACTTTGAAAGCACTAGGTACCTTGAAACGAAGCTGTGGCGGGCTGACTAGCGAAAACCGGTGGAGGTTTCTGATGAACAGGCTGCTGTTGACGAAGAGTAATCGTCGCTGGTGGGGGCTCGTAGGGCTTCTGTGGCGCCTGGTACGCGGGCTCCGAATATGAAGGCGAGTACTGCGACTGCGGTGAGTACTGCTGAGGCGACAGCTGCTGTTGGGACGGATACCCCGGCTGCGAGCCTTGAATCTGCACATAAGAACACTAATGAAACATATGCCCAGGTAAGAAATTGAAATAATAATGTTAATTAGATACAACGTAGATTATCACAATTGTGTGTATACAAGTGAGTAGGTAACTAAAAGAATAACACCGCGTTACCACTTTGCAATGAATTGTTGATTAATCATTTTATTAACTTCCACGAAGACATTTTGCAAAGTGGCTACGTCCTCTACAAAGATCACTCTATATTAATCGTAGATTCCATTCCAGAAGTAGTAGTAGACAAAGGCGTAGCATTCGTTATAAAATAGCCATCTGCATGTACAACTCTACTTACCATGATATTAGTAAAATGAAAACGTGCAAGTCAGTAATGAAACTAAATTAATTCTATTCGACGACGTTGACGTTGCAACTTCATTGTTTCCTGGTACCTGAGGGGAAAGAGGGGCTGGTACTGGTGCCCAGCGGCTTTGTCCCGGGCGATAGGGCTGCGCGACGCCTGGTGATGGTGGGCCTGGCCGATAGGATGCGGCAGGGGATGCGGTAACACCGGGACCGACGGGAATTAGCTTACTCAGGCCTGTGGCCTCTTGTCGCCGGCCTTCACAGTAAGAAGGATCCGACTCGGGAGCCTGGTACTGAGGCTGTGGGGATTGGGGTTGTTGATGGTACTGGGGTTGTTGTTGGTATTGCGGTTGCTGTTGGTATTGCGGTTGCTGTTGGTATTGCGGTTGTTGATGGTATTGGGGTTGTTGTTGGTATTGGGGCTGTTGTTGGTATTGGGGTTGTTGCTGGTACTGAGTTTGTTGTTGGGATTGGTATTGGGGTTGAGGGGAGGCTGGGGATTGCTGCGCGTTGTTGTAGTACGCGGGAGCCTGTTGCTGTTGGGATTTATAATGTAGCGTATAATACATATCGTAATACTCGTAATAGCATTGTTTTGCATGCAATTATTGTTGCTTCGCCACCGTAAAGCGTTTGCTATGTGCAGCTGTGATGTCATTTGCATCTAAATCAACCTGGTATATATATACATAATTTTGTTTCAGTCTGTAAGATAATTATAATATATTGTACGTGTATAATTAATTACCTGTTGTGGTTGATGGTATCCGTTCGTTTCGGGCACCGGTGGCCACACTACTTTCTTCTGGCCTGCAACAATGCAATTTCATCGTAAAATAGCGTGTTACGTGAAGTTGGCTTTAGTAGATGTCGTCTCGCCAGATATAACTTTCGATTTTTGTGTCATGCTTTTAAAAATACTTGTTTCTCGGAATTTTTGTAATCAAGACGTACAATCTCAATCGTCGGGTGATATGATCTTGAGACCACGAGACTAGCAGTCTTCAACACTATGAAAATGCTTATTATGACACATTTCTCTTTAAATTAGCGCGACCCACCAAGCAGTTGGAAGTATGCCAGAACATCGAAAAAACAGATTTCGAGGATATACCTAAGTTTGTTTTATTGTGGGCGAACACAGATTTATGATTCAAACTGGGTATTCCGGGAGCTTACAATTTGTTCAGACCCGTAAAGTCTGGATGCCAGAATGTTAGATGTATGGCATGTTAGTACTATCTAAATAAATGCACCAATGTCATTCTACTACTGTGTCTGAAAAATGAGTAGGAATACCGAAGTTACGATAAACAGACGCTGTAACAGAATTTTTTAAGAACAATATAATCTGGAACTCGGCCTTGCATTTGTCCATGATAATATAAAATAGTGTCATCTAATTAAAGTAGATACAGCTCACAGTTGTTCTTGCTGTTACAAATTAACAATGTCAGTAAGTCTAATTCGTAAATAATTTTAATGCGACAAACATGATTATGGCTTAAAATATCTATTGTTTATCGATATCTAGGACCGGTCATCGAAAATGATACTCAATCAAACTTCTTTTCACAGGCATGAAACGATTAAATTGGTTAAACCATGTTTTAGTTTGAGTTTTAGCTTGAATATCTACCTAGAATACGGGACTAATATAATGAGGTATGTAGTTAAAGATAATTTTGGTGAAATAGTAGGCAGATATACCAAAGACGACATACCTGCAATAAGATTATGGCAAAACAGTTGAATTAAAGAATTCATGAAATAATATTTGATAAATATCTCGATTATACTGTCGTAGAACAAAGTCAGGTGTGATAATACAATGACATTGTGTTTTTTTCAAAATCAGCTTCAATTAAGCTTAATCTATCGATATAAGCAAGAAAAACAATTATATATCTGGTACTTTCCGAGATATTAAAACTAAAAAAGTTGTATTTCAAATAAATACTATATTATGCCGAAAATTGTGAACTCAAAACTTTAAAGTGCTCTCCTGTAAAGTAGCTTTTTTGTAGATCCGACTTTGTTCATTCGTTTAATAAAAAAAAATACATTGATCCGCAGTAGGTTAGTCATATCTGCTCATGGGTGCAACAACTGAAACCGTAGCAGTTGGTAATGATGAAATTAGCGTGGTCAACTGAATATAATCAAGGCATCAAAAATTAATTTGACGGTCCGTTCGGCACCTAATATACATTTCTGTTCATGAAAGTTGTTGTTTCTTGCGTTACCTAACATTGTTTGCAAGTTCTAACCGCGTACGTAGGTATGGAACCTATTGAGTTTCAATTTACTCCGTATTTAGGAAACCTCCTTAACTATGTTCAACAGTGCGCAACTAACTTAGTTAAAGTTTTGTCAAAATAAACCTGTATCTACTTTATTATGTAGTGTGCTGTACTTACTTAGTTGGTAAATAATGTCACAGTTGCACTAAATTTAAGAGAGGTAATGAGCAAAATATTTTCTTATTTGAAAATAGTAAACTGATTTAATTTATAAACTTCGCTTGACCGTAATCTAGATTTGCAGAGCGCACTTTATGTTTTAATTATTGTCTATTAATTATGAAAAAAAGCAGAAGCTGTCAGACCTAACAAGTTAAGATAATAATGTTTAATAATACAGGAACTCACGATTAAATTAATCAATTTGGGAAGTACGTGACGCGCCAACCGCCGGCCGGCCGGTGAGCACTCCGTTTGACTACTTGGCTCGCCAGCAGGTGCGACGAGCGCAAATATCAACCGCATATTATATTTTGAGAACGCACATTTTTAGGACACCCATTCGCCAACTCCCTCACGCCCGTTGATACCCACCACACCCGAAAAATGGACACACCTATTTACTAAAACCTATGACCTAGACTTCAAGCACCCTACCTGAACGTGCCTAATAATAATTTATAGCTGTTGAAATAGAAGCATAAAACCATTTACATTGGCTACGTACCCTCTACAATGAGATCGTAAATTCTGACAAAATGGCAAGACGGAAAATATATTTCACCTGTTGCGAAACTTGCATACCAACAGAAGTGATGTAGGTGCATCATATATTAATATAATAAAAATAAGAGCGAAGTTCCTGGAACATAATGTGAAGTAAATTGGTACCTAGGCAATTAGTGCAGTAATCTGATCCATCTGGGATTATGGGACGTGGTTGCAATTACTTCATCCATTGGTCCATGAGTCGTACATAAATTACAAACGGTCCACATAACCGATCGTCGCCGACGGCCACTTGCAAGTTATTAACTTGCTTAAGCAATTTAGTGAACTTCAACGTCACTAGACCCGTTTGATGAGGACGATAAAATAAATAACGATTAGAAATTAGTTAATCAGTAACATGAAAATATATCAATACCTTGCCCACGCAACAAAACTTGATCCTCCACTGTCGATAATGTTAACAAAACAAATAAAACCAAAAATACACATAATATTTACCTAATAAACAGTCTTTAAAATTTTGAATTATAATTTCGATTTCAAAGGCAATGGTGAAGTTATTGGCGAACATATTGCCAATAACTACAAAAGTGCAAGAAAAATCTTGCTCACAGAAATAGTGCACACCTGGAGAAAATGTGTGAACTATGATACTTAAGTCGTTTGCAAATTCGGCACCTGCTTTAAAATTAGACTCTGATTCATACGCCTATTGCGATGAACACACGTAGAAATAGTCTACGTGACGTCAAACAAAACTTTTATAGATTTTATTCCCGAATCAACGTCTAGATTTGATAATAAACACGAATAAATTGCATTTAATGTGAACTTTATGTTTTTGTGGTATCCATGTTCTAAGAATATATTCTTGGAATCCAAAAGAACTGAAACAATAACGTTATGCCTGGTAATTATGTTTCCGTTCTCGTTTATTAAAAGCATCACAAACTAGAAAAAACACTGACAAGTTTTTATAACTTTATGTGCAAGCATCTTCTTCGAGAGTAACCACAATTATGATAATTACTCGTGGACTTCGCAAGGCTTTTTTTTCTTTTCCTCATATACCAAAAGGAACCTACTGGGTACTTTTGATATCTTTGGAAAATACTTTGTCGTATAATTATTTAAATGTTGAATAAATGATGAATACGCTATTGGAAGTAGGACTTCGTATGAATTTAATAAACGAAATTTACTCCTTTTATTTTTATATGGTCGATCCAAGCTTTCATAGTATTGATGATTGCAGATACGTCTGTAGACCACCGAGTTTTCTCACGTGGTGCTCAAGACTTGCATCTTGGCAAACTTCAGTATATAGCAATGCACTGTATACTTATAACAAGAACGTAAGTCTTAAGATGGTACGTACCATTTCACAACTCCATTTTATTGTTTGACAATAATATCTGCAATCGTATAGCCAGCTATACTAATTGATCTAAACAGACTTTGATGTCACTTGTGACTAGAGCAAAGAAGATGTTGTGTTTTAACTGGCACCATGGTTATTTTGCTAAGTTCACGAAATTTAGTACACGTAACTATCTTCCAGAATCTACTTTCGGCTGTCAATACTAGTAACAACAATACAGTAGCAGAGAGCTAATAATGGTTATATTTTTATTTTTTTAACGCCCACTTTATGCTACTTATTTATCATTTTTCTCTGGAACTCATTGTACTGTTTTTGTAATCAAACATCCTAAGTATCCGTGTTTAACTCAACAGACATACATATACATATTACGTTTATGTTCACTTGATATTGTCCTACATTTGTTTTTGTTAATAAAATGGGTAAACAATCCGATTTTAGGCACTTAAAAAACTTTAGCACTTTAAACAATTTAAATGAACACATTACCGACAAACACAATTTCAGCCATATCTTCGGTTTGTATTCTTCCGTTGTCGACTGTGTACTACTAAAAGAAATAACAGGTAAAAGCACATTATGCGAAGCTCCCAATCCTTGCCAAATGCTTTTCACTAATGAATGTTTTTAGTGGGCGATTTTTTGACAATATAGAGACAAGCAAAATGACGGACGTGATTGAACGTTAGGACGTTACACTCATCCAATGTTTCATTCATTATATTGAGATCAATGAATCATCCGTTGTCGTCTCAGCTTCATATAACGTCTGTTAGCTGAGGGGTTTCCTGTTGAACCAGTTAGTTGTCTGTGTAATATCAGCAAGTGTAGCGGTGGTGTAGCGGCCTCTTTGTGCGTGAGTTTAACTCTACTAAGGCATACCTACTTCGTGAATATAAAACGACAACATAGTTAATCACATAGAAGAAATTTATGAAATCGTCGAGTTAAAACGTAAAGACCATGATCTACATAAGTATAACAATTAATGTTATAGATAGATATTGAATTGTCAAAGTTTTATAATGATTATGTTGCTGATGGACCGATGGCGACTTTATGAATTCTGACTGATGTTATATGTACAGGGCTTGCACAGTCAAAGCTGCATCTATTCTACCAGGCTGTGCTGGTACCTTTAGTAGCCTTCATAAAGTCTGAATAAATATTCCCTGTGGCGTTGAGCTGGCCATCCCAGCTGCGAGCTGATCGCATCCTCGCTTTTTCCGGAGGCCAGTACTGGTCAAACGGATGGCGCATGTAAACCATGTTCCGCTTGATCGCCAGCACTTGGGTTGGGTCTAACTCTGATAAAGCAGGGAAAGTTTTAGTAGATTAGTAAGCTTACTCAGTTTCCGTTGAGACGTTTGAGTGTGTGGGAGATATTGTTGAGATAATTGAATGTCTGTTTCCATTTAAGCAGGCTTGAACGAGGTGGATGTTTATCAGTTTCAGAGCTCAAAATAGAAAGAGTGAGTGCGCTTACGCTTTAAGCGACGTGACTTGAGATCTTTCAAGAATTGTGACTGCGTAATGTGACAATGCTAAAAAAGTTTTTCTTTTCAAAATAAGAAAACTTTTTTAAAAGCCTTTAAATGTATACAAATCGTACAGTTACAAGGTTTAAGCTAGCTGAATAGAAATGCGTATAATATTTGAGAAAGTAAAGTAAAGCACCAGGTGTGGCTAAGAGAGCTTACCTAATAGATTGTACTCGAGCCAGCTAGGTGAAGCAAGGAATCTTGAAAGACGAGTGAAATATTCTAATAAATTAATTCTGTCTCGCTATTTCTAGAAAACAACTATTTACAACTACTTACAGGAGGTAGAGACATTTTATAGTTACAACTAGGTACGTTAATAGTTGTAGCATGTGGACCTGAGATGTGGACATACCACCATTTCTCAGAAATCTCCTTTAATCATTATGAAAATTGTTCGATTTGTTTAATTTGTGTTAGCTTTAATAATGAATTTCAAACATCAGTTTACTCACTAGGGCGTCCCCTACCACGGTTGCGCTCTTCTTCTTCGAGCATCCGCAGAACGGCAGAGTTGGCCAAGTTCGCTGGCTTGTCTGTGGTCGGGTCACTGAAGTCAATCCTGTAACAAAAAAAACACTGCTTATGAGAAACGATTGTCGCAATGCAATTGTCGGAACCTTGTTGAACGAAAACTTTAACACTATTTGGGGTCGATTTTCTAAACACCTAAAATTTTTCAACGTTTTTATTAAAGACCATTTGCATGCAAAACAATATATTTTGTCAAACAGTACCTTTTTTTTTTTTTTTTTTTTTTTCGGGGGGAAATCCTCATGGACGAACCCGGCCTGGGGAGGCCGGGAACAGTGCCGGACTCTTACCGGCTAAAACCACCCCGGTGTCGCTTCTCGCACGTGGGCGCGGGGCCGCGGGAATCCAGATTCGTCCGCAGCCCCGCACTGGTGCCGGCCCGTCCTGCCGGGCCTCGTCTTCTGCACGGGGTAGTGAGGTGTCCTACCCCGTGCATCGCCTCGGGGGCGCGCGTGGACACAGATGCGCGCCGCCGGCTCGGGTCCTATCATGGGGGGCGGAGACTTCCCCAAGTCCGTCGCCCCTGGACCCGTTTATGGGGGGCGGAAGAGGGCGTTGTCCGCCCTCCTCCGGCGCCCGGTGCGCCTGCTGCGGGCGGGGTCGAGAGTGGAAATCTCCCTTTCCCGCTCCGCAGCTTCCTTCTGCGACATCACGTCTTCGCAGAAGGACACCACCGCGTCCCACGACTCTGCGCTGCCGACCATACTCCGCAAAACGGCCGGCAGCGA